>CM039475.1:21862442-21924708 GCA_022433065.1 Begonia loranthoides | reverse complement strand
TTCACCCCTCTCCTCTATTTGATTGAGGCTTTTTTTGAATGAAAAATGATGCATGCTTGTTTTTTTTATATAGCTTTCTATGTATACAACATGTTTTAATAAAGCTTCATCAGTGGCTATTGGAGCTTGGTTTAAATTAAATGTTAAAGACATTTTTAAAATGACTTGAAAACTCACGTACAATAATAAGAAGCATTAAACCATGGTTTTTTAAAAGAAAGGTAAAACTAGTTTTCTCATGCATTGCAAAGAGTAAGGATTTCTTTACTGAGTTAGTCTCTCACCTCAACGACCCCTCCTTCCTAGGTTTCATCGGCTGCTGGCGGGTGTCTATGTTTTACAGTGAGGGTTCTACTTCTCTCTAGTCATAGTATTTATATTTTGGTGTTGAATGATTTAATTTCTTGCACAATGTCTTTCCTTTTTGTTGTTATTACGCTATCTTTAAATTGTTTTTTATCATTCTTTGGACTCTAACCTATTTATTTTATGTTTTGGGATTAAGTTTATGTTAATACTTCTGCTAACACCTTAGCTTTAGGTTGGGAGGTCGGGTCCTCTCTAATGATCGGGTCGCCTAACCTAACATTTCTGTTAGGTGTGCCTCCGAGTTGTTACAACGTCCACGCAGGACATCTACACTCTATCCGGTCATTCGCTGTACAAACCAAACAATCGCGAAAAACATTTTTCGGTCAATTTTCACTACTTGGCCCTACTTGCCTCAAAGAACTTCGAGACCATAGTTTGTTCCTTTCTAACTTAGTTTCCTATGTGGTCCCAGTGGACCACAAGGTTAGTCGTCGACTGTTGCTTGGTCTCAGTTTGACCGCTACTATGTGCCATCGACTATTGTTGAGTCAAGCATGGCTACTTGTGTGTCTTGTCAACCACTGTGTGATTCAGATTGACCATCGTTGTGTCTTATTGACACTAGGTGGTCCCGGTTGACTGTGGTCATGCCTTCTCGACCACAACTATGTCCTTGACTACTGCTTATTTTTTGCTTGATCCTAGTTGAATTTCATCGACTGTTGCTTTTGCCTCAGTGACCGCAGTCATTTCCTATCGACAATTTGTGGTCCTGGTTGACCGTCGTCATGTCTTGTTGACACTGTGTTGTCCCAGTTAACCGTAGACAATTGTGTTGTTCGTGTCTGGCATAGTTGTATCTTGTCGACCATAGCTGTAAAACCCATAAAATTTTTAAATAAATAAAATTTCACGTGTTTGAATTTTAGGCGTCGGGTCAGTTCAACGTTCGAACCCGACCGACTTATCGTGTAACACCCAAATGTAAAGTTTATATCAATGGGTAAAATGATAGAATCTTGGGTTTTTGGTTAATTTGGGGAAATAGTGTTCTCCAATAATTGAGTTAAATAAAATACAATTTTTAATGGAAGCAGGGTTGGGTTTTTATTAGGAGAATACTCTTCCTGCGGGCACATCCTCACAAGCCGAGAGAAAAAGAAGTGATGAATGGCAAGAGGGCAAACACCGAAGTTGTGAGATGAGAAATTTTGGCTTAAAGATCTATGTTGCCGGAACAACGACCCACGAAATTCGTGAAGGAGATTCGTGTGCGGAATCGGCTAAGGTAAAACACTAAAATTTGGATTTGTGTTGGGTTGGAGTGAAACTCATAAGTTCAAGAATCCCGATCATGGGTCAGTGTCATAAGAGGCAAAAATCCAACCGAGAGAAGGAATATCTCCTTCCTCACGGTATGGTCAGAACGGTGGATGATCAAGGGATCGCTCGCCCGAGTTGGGTGCTTGCAAGGATTCAGGCCCTAGTGGAAAGACGTTGATTCTGCAAGAGGAAAGATATCGTTCCACTGAGGAATGAGCAGGGAAGTCCAACGTTATGCTGGGGAGTGAATCGGAAGGTCTACGTTCCACAGCAGAATGATTCGGAAGGTTCACATTCCGCAACGGAACGACTCTAAGGAACCATGTTCTACAGCAGAACAATCCGAGAGCACCTTCCTTTCGGAGCAAAATGACACACGTTCCTAGATAGAATGAACTTAAAGGACCATGTGGTATGCACGTGTCTGAGAAATAAACAGAATTGACCAAGGACATTCCGCTATGAACAATGTTGCGAAACACCTAACGTTTTGCAGAAGGACCCTATAGCATCCACGGGTTCGCACAAGGAACTTTGTAAACTAACTGTTTAGCATCCGTGAAGGCACTACCTTACATTTTCGAGTTCACTGTCTTCTAGGTTTCTTCACCGAGTCATCTGGTTTGGGCTCCTAACCCTAGTTTAGGACCTCACTATCCTACAGTTTGTTTGATTGATGAGAATACCTGGATTTTCTTTTGTGATATAGGCTCGGATGATTTCAGAGATTGTGAAACAATTTCCAAGGAAATGGTTGCTCCAGTCGGCAAAAGAGAACGCCATAAAGGTAGGGATTTCTATGCCTTTTGCATTCCATCGCATCATGTTTTCAAATCTAATATTTTGTGGGATACCAAATCTTAAAAACCCGATGGGGATTGTTTTAATAGCACGTCTATTTTTACATATAAGTATGTTCTATCACGTTTACTTTTCGTACATGGTAATATGTTTTTAATTAACTGTGGATATGTTTGGAGGATTAATCCTGTAATACCCCGATTTGCTGTAACGAAATTAAGTAAAGGATAATTAGGAAATTAATTGGGTGTAATAGGATTGTTTGGATAATCATTAAAGATTTATTCGATGGAATTATTAGAAGTGGTTAAGCGGGATATTTATGGTGATTATATTTTCGGATTAATTAAAAGTGAAGAGAGAGAAGAGCAGTGTGTGACTAAATTATAACCGTGGTGATGGCTGTTGTCCTTTGTAGTGGGACAGACGTCCTTCATTGTGGAAAGAAGGCAGACACTTTTGTGGAAGAACGGCATCGCTTAGTGGTGGCAGAAGTTTAGTGTAGTAAGTTGAACGTCGTGGTTTAGAGAAATGGATAGCCCTTGGTTGGACAGAGGTCCTATATAGAGGGATGAACATCCGTTATAGCAAAATGGACGCCCTTCATGGTGGGGCAGACTTTCTTTGTGGATGACAGATGTTTGGAATGAAGAAGGGAATGACGTCGTTTGAAGCTAGAGTGGACGTCCCTTATAGGAAAGCAGACGTCCCTTATCAAAGGCGGACATTTTATATTGGGTGTGAAGTCATTTGGATAAAATAGACATCCCTTATGGAAGGCTAGCGTTTGTATGTAAGTGGAACGGCGTCGTTGAGGGAAGCATTGGACGTCCTTTATGGACAAAGGACGTCCGAAATAGAAGCATAAAAGAATGTCATTAAGACTTAAGTGGAATGGACGTCCCTTATTGAGGAATGGACGTCCCTCATGGCAAAAAAGAAGACGGTCATCTATTGGGTTTGACGGACATCCCTGACAGACATCTAAAATGTGAAGGCAACGGACGTCCCTCATGAGGAACGGACGTCCCTCACGGCAAAGAAATTGACGGATGTCTCTTAATGGTTGACGGACACCTAAAATATGAAGGCAATGGATGTCCCCCTTAGCAAAAATGGTAAGCGGATGTCCCAACATGGAAGAATAAAAATAAAAGGGATTAATGGAGGGGGAGAAGTTAACCGGTTCACCCTATGAACCAGTTTGGTTGAAGACAAAAGGAAAAGAATAGTCGTGGGCCATTTTGAGAATTGAGAAAGAGAGGAGAGGCGACAAGGGAGAGGGAGAACTCGGGAGGAGGTCTCAAGCAATCTTCTCCCGTGGCGTGATGAGGAGTACAACGTGGGTGGCGTGGTCTGACAAGTGGACGGTGATGACGAGACGACTAAGAACAATGAGTCACAAACTAGGACTTCACAGGTTGGTTCGGTGTAGCGCCGGGTCCAAGTACGTTGCAATCGATTGATGCCTTGTCAATTTCAGCTAACTGGTGATTGGCAAGGATGGAATGGCAATGCCATGGAGGCAACGATCAATGCGATAAATGGCTAGTGAAAGGGGATGGCAGTTCGGGTGAAGGCTTGTGTTCCAGCTTGCAATTCAGTCCGAACCAGTCCATCCTTGCTGGTTCTTGCTTTGAAGAAGGCGACAACGTAGACATGCGTGGAGGAATGGAGAAGAGACAGGGTATGGCTTCGGACGTGCACTGTGTCTTTGGCAGGGAATGGTTTTCATTCTGGAGAAGAGAAGAAGAGAAGCTGAGAATGACAGAGTATGAGGAAGAGACTCTGGATGAAACTGGGAGGCAAGGAACAAAACGCTCTTTAGTGAAGCTGTGAGCTTCTGGTGAGTGCTGAGTGAGGAAGGGAATGAGCTCCCTGTTCTCGGGTCCTCACAGTCTCGAGTGTTCTCTGGTAAGTGAATACCTTCATTTTTATTTTGAATTTTATGGATGTTCATGCTCTATTAATGGACGAACTATGTTGGATAAATACTCTCTGTTGTTGGATAATGCCTCTGTCGATTGTTGTCAAGTATGGGTATTGTGGGCATATACTCTTTGGGATTTATATTATGTGATATTGTTGATTCGGCCTCGGATTAGATTGTAGAGATATTATGCATGTATATTTAATTAAATTCATGCACTATGAGATTAAAGTTAAGTGTTCTACACGTTGGATATATGCTCTGCATGTTTGGATGATTTTAACTGTTGTTCCGTTGCTTTGGTCACATATTCTCCATCTTAAGATAATTAATTGGGTTGTGCTTTGCTTCACTGTATTGTTACGGTTTGGATTAATTTATTCGGATAAGTTATATTCCATTTTGAATGTTAATGGGTTCCTAGAACTATTATGCAATTAAAAATAGGAAAAGACAATGAAATTAATAAGTTGTGACTATTAATAAGTAAATGTTATTGAATTGTGAAGGTACTAAAAGATAACGATTAAGTGTTGAACGCTTTAAGGAAATGAGGTTAGTAATATGTGTGTTCTTTGGTCTTTAGGGCCCTACATTGCAAGAATAGGATATGCATGTTTGACTGCTTACTGTTTTATTAGATATTGAGCATGTCTACTAGTTTAATAGCACGTCTACAGCTTTACGAGCATGTCTATAGTATTAGTAGCAGATTTATCATTTTATGAAGCATGATCTGTGAATTTTATGTTGATTGTGTTATTAGATTCTCTTAATGATAAGGTAGAGGTTGCATGCATTCACAATCATCATGCATCACGATTTTCAAAGATTACGAAAATGGTTTTCATGCACAGTTTTGAAAAGGAAACAAAAATTGAAACGAAAGACAAATAAATGTAAAGCAAATGATCAAGCGAAGTAAAGTAAAGAACATAAAAAGGAAACATAAATAAATGAAGGACAGAGGTTGCCCAAAAGGCTTGGTGCCAGAAACAAATCCGTGAGGGCACAAAGGTTGGCCCAAAGTAGACAGACCTTATAAGACAGGTTTTGGTCCAAGATGAAGGACAGAGGTTGCCCAAATGGCTTGATGCCACAAACAAATCTGTTAGGGCACAAAGGTTGGCCCAAAGCAGACAATATCTCACTGGGTCTGGTGATTACCCACTTATCATCAAAAGTGACACCTGTCAGATTGAGAAACGCAAACAGAAATGATACGAAAACAGAAACATAAACGAAAATAGATAAGATTACAGATACGAATACGGATACGAAAAATGGTTCCCGGCGCAGGAACAAAAGAAAAGAAAACAAAAAGAAAAGACAAATAAAGAAAAGAATATGAAAAGAGAAATGGATACGGATAAAGGGAACAGAAATGGAAATGAAAACGAAAACGAATATGAAAACAGTACGAGCACAAATATAGAAACAAAAATAGGAACAAAAATAGAAACAAAAATGAAAACAGCAACGAGTTTCTAGAAATGGAAATGGATACAGATACATATATGGATACGGATACATATAGGAAAACAGAAACAGACATGGAACGAATACAGAAATGTGTATGGTCACGGATACCAAAATGGATACAGAAATAAGAACGGAAACAAAAATAGAAAGATAAGAATGAACGTGTGAAAAGATCAAAGATAAAAGATAAAATAAAGAAAAAGAAAAGAGAAAATGCATACAAATTTTAAAATGGCACAACATGTGCATCTAGCATTTAAGTCCTATCACTTACTAAGCGTTAGGCTCATAGTTTATGATTTACGATGGAGGTACAAGTACGAGAGAATGATAAGCAGGTTAAGGAGCAGTTTATGGAGGATTTGCACGAGCGAGTCTTGTGGCTGGCTAGGCTAATGGATTAAAGAAAAATGAGTTTTGTAACTTTAATGTAAACAGTTTATTTATTATCTTTTAAATGAATCATTTATGCTTCCACTATGTTTTAAGAAAAATGATTTCATAATTATAGTCTTCCACTGTGATTTGGAAAAAGGATTTCATAACAAAAGTTATTCACTGTTTATAACGATTTAAGAAACGAGTTTCAGAAAAGGATTTTTAAGGATCAGGTTTTAAGAAAAGAACTCTGATTTAAACTTAAAAAGATTTTAATAAAGATTTCAGTCGTTTTATAAAGGTTTTTAATTTAACACATCTTTTTAAGTAAGGAAAAATCGGGTTGTTACAAATCTTCTTGATACTTTGGGCACTGTAGCATTAAAACATCACAACACTATCTCATGCAATCTTCTACTGTGAGAAGATTAATTGTTTGTACTTGCAAAAGGGTGATAGGGCACCGGTGACATGTCCTTGGGTTTCGAGCCCTAGAAGTTGAAGTGGAGATTGGACGATCATGACATGTCCTTGGGTTTCAAGCCCCAGAACCTTGTCAGGGTTTAGTCACACGGATCAGAAGGTTGTCACTCGCTGTGTTTTGCTAATCCTAGTACCGTTTTATTTGACACGTGGGGTGATGACTCGTAGCTCTGCTCATTAGCAACCCCCCTCAATTTGGAATCTATAAGTATTTTAGTAGAGAAGCAACTTGTCACGAGCAATCTTATCCCTTTTATTTGATTGTACGCATTATGTCGACTTAGAGCGTTAGCTCGTCTGCAAATTGGGTGATGCAGTGGATCTCTGGATCACCGTTATTTTTATTTCCTCTACCTCATGAGCTGTTTCCATCGACGGATGACCACCTATTCTCTGATAAGTGCCGGATAGGTCCTTGAGTGACCATCCTTTTTCAAGAAATACGTTTTCATATCAGAAATGGTGTTGGCATACTTTTTAGGTATAGTTGTCTATGTATACAATCTGTTTTTGATAAAAGCCTCATTGACAACCTTGTGCCTGATTTATAAAATGATAAAGAGTTTTCAAATTAAAATCCATGTACAATAAAAGAGAAGCATGACATGATTTTCTAAAAGATGAGAAAGATTAGTTTTCTCATGCACTACATCTAGTCTACAGATATACATTACTGAGTTAGTCACTCACTTCAAACGACTCACTCCCATTCTAGGTAAAGGCAAGAGTGGCTAAGGACTTGGAGTTTGAAGACTTTTCCCTTCTTCCTTGTTTTTCGATTAGAGTGTTTAAACTATTATTTGGTGATGATCAATTCTATGGTTTATATGACTTAAGTACTCTTGTTTGGACAAGTTGCAAAGTATTTTGATTTATTTATATTTATGCACTGTTATTTTCTCGTGATCACTATATGGACATAGGCCCATAACCGTTGGACCGTGCTAAATTACAAAAGTCTTCCGCTAAACACATGTCTTGGGCTGGGTGATCAGTTTCTCTAAGAAGATCAGGCTTATGCTTTTGTCCCTAGTGTTGATTTGAGATTTTGACATTGCTTTGGTTTTAGGTTTCGATAGTGTCCCAGGTTTTGGTGCCTGTTTCTGACAACGTGTGCGACTAGTCAGCTAGGCTTCAATCATCATCAAGATAGAGATTTTATACTTTATCACATTTCATTGCAACATGGTTTTTTAAACTTTATTTTGTGGGTTGCCACATAGTAAAACCTGATGAGGACTATTCTACAACATGTCAGTTTCGATGCTACATATATAAGTGAATTTTACACGTTTCCTTTAGGTGCATGGTATTTCATGGATTGCTCTGATATAGATATGGGAGGATGAATCATCTTGATACTTTGACTGCTCACGGTGTCAAAGTATCACTAGGCTATCTCAATACATCTTCTACTGTGTGAAGATGTTTTTTTGTTCGTTGTGTGAAAATGAGTAATAGAGTGGTGATTACGCACTCCTTGCATTTTGAATCCCTAAACCTGATTAGGGTGTATTTGTTTTGGATTGTGTCATCACCAACTTGTTTGCCAACAATCCTTATGAGGTGGCTTGATCTTTGAATCGCTCTTACAGTTCTTCCTTCAGGCTCATGAGGTGTTATCATCTTCGAACTACTGTCTTTCTGTGTGTTTCTATCAGAGGAGTCCTTGATTGACCCTGTTTTTTAACGGATCGTCATTTATAACTTGTGGAAATGATGTTGACTAATTTTACTATAGTTGTCTAGGTATCCAACGATGTTTTGACAATTGCCTCATCGATGGCTCGTGGAGCCTATTTTGACGATAAAAAATGTTTTTGAAATGATTTTAAATCTATGCATGACATTGTTTATATTTTTTCATGGTTTGATGAGAAAGAAAAAATCAGTTTTACATGTGCATTGCATTTACTATAAGTTTCCTACTAAATTAGTCACTCACCCCAACGACTCCTCTATCCCAAGTTCAGATTGTGGTGTTTAGGTATAATGTCCGAGGTGTGGTTACTTCGGATTTGGTTTCAGTCTTTGTATTTCTTGTTGTCTTTGGTGAAGATTTATTCTTTTTATTAGTTTGTCAAGTTTGTTGTATGGGGTAAATGGTTACATTTCCTGCATTGTATTTTTTTCTCTCTAATTATTGTTATGTTATCTTTAACTCTTATTGACCACTTTGTGGACCCTGATCCATTTGTTTTAGGTTTTGGACTAAAATTTGTGTTAAGACTTCTACTAGCATCCTCGCATTCGGATGAACGATCGGGTCCTTTCCGATGATCAAGTTGTTCAACCCGACGTTTCTGTTAGGGGCACCTCCAGGATCGAGACAATTATTATTTTAAAAATTTGTTCCACGAACTAAACACCACAAGTATTGTCATGACCCAAAGGTTGGCCTAACAAAATCGCTAGGTCAAGTGACCTGATCCTCGTGGAGGACCTAATCATCCAGCTCAAGGCGTGAGTTTTTTTTTTTTTAGCGGAAGACTCTTTATAATATAGAGCGACCCAATGGTTATGGGTCTAGGTCTATATAATGATCACGAGAAATAATGGTGCATAAATATAAAAGGAATCCAAATATTGTGCAACAAATTCAACCAACAGAATTAAGTTATACAAACCATAGAATTTATCCTCACCAAATAACAGTTTCGACACTCTAATAGAAAAATAGGGAATAAGGGGAAAATCTTCAAACTCTAAGTCCTTAGCCGCTCTTGCCTTTCCCTAGAATGGAAATGGCTCATTTGGGGTGAGTGACTAGCTCAGTAAGGTATATCTAGACTAGATGCAATGCATGAGAAAACTGGTTTTTCTCATCTTTAGCAAACAGTGTTATGCTTCTCTTTTATTGTACATGAATTTTACTTGAAAACTCTTTATCATTTTTATAAAACAGGCCCAAGGCCGTCGATGATGCTTTTATCAAAAACAAGTTGTATACATAGGCAGCTACACCTCAAAAATATGCCAACACTATTTTTCGATTCGAAAACGTATCAGTGAAAAAAGATGGTAACTCAAGAACCTATCCGGCACTCATTAAAGAATAGGTGGTCATCCGTCGATGACAACACCTAATGAGGCAAAGGGAATAAAAACAACAGTGATTCGGAGATCAAGAATGTCTCCCAAGTTGCCGGCAAGCTAAAGCTCTGTGTTGACACAGCCCGTAAAATCAAATAAAACAGATAAGGTTGCTCATAACGAATTGCCTCTCACTAAAATACCTATAGGTTCCAAATTGATGAGGGTTGCTGACGAGAGGAGCTACAAGTTGTCACGCCACCCATCAAATGAAACGGTACTTGGATTAGCAAAACTCAGGGATTGACAACCTTCTAATCATTGTGACTAAACCCTAGCTAGGTTCTGGGGCTCAAAACCCACCATCCCATCTCCATTTTCACTTTCGGGGCCCAAAACTTGAGGACATGTCACCGGTACTCTATTTCCCTTTCGTACGTATAAACAATAAATCTTCTCGCAATAGAAAATTATACAGGATAGCCTCGTGATGCCTTCACACCAAAGCGTCCAAAGCATCAAGAGGATTAATCCTCCCAACATATATACAAATATAAAAAACCGAATATCATGTATGGAAAGTAAACATGATAAAACATACATATACGTAAAAATAGACGTGTTGTTGAAACAGTCCCCGTCAGGTTATCAAGTGTGGTATCCGACAAAATACGCATTTTGAAATCATGGCATGATGCAATACAAAAAGTATAGAAATCCCTACCTTTACGACATTCTCTCTTGCCGACTAGAGCAACCATCTCCTCGAGAATCATGTCACAATCTCCGAAATCATCTGAGCCTATATCACAAAAGAAAATCCAGGTATTCTCATCAATCAAACAAATCATTGGGTGGTAAGGTCCTAAACCAGGTTAGGAACCCAAATTGGATGACTCTGTGAAGAAAACTAGAATACAGTGTACTCAAAAATGTAAGGCAATGCCTTTGCGGATGCTAGACATTGGATTTGCAAAGTTCCTTGTGCAAACCCGTGGATTCTACAGGATCCTTCCATGGAACATCGAGTGTTCCGCGACACTCTTCATCACAGAACATCCCTGGTCAGTTCTTGTAACAACCTGGTTTCGTACACTTTAAACGTCGAGATTCAAAACATTTTTTTTACAAATTTGCATAGCAGAAGACTTTGCATTTGAAACTAAGTAAACATTTAAAATTCCATAAATAAAATTCCTTTCTTTAAACATCTTTTGTGCAAATACATTTCATAATTTAAAACCATGTACAATTTACATTTTTCCATTTAGCCTAGCGAGCCACAAGGTCCGTAACGGGCAAATCCTTTATCAACTACTCTTATCTTTGTTACTATGCATACCTACATCACAAGACATAATCTATAAGCCTAATGCTTAGTAAGAAATGAGATGCAATATGAACATGATATGCATTACATAAAACATATTTCATTTCAGTTTTCCTTTCCTTTCTTAACATTGATTTGCTTAGGGAAGGATGATAAACTTAGATCAATGATGAACTTTAACCATAACAGTGAAATTTAACCATTCCCTTCCTTCTTAACATCTTAGGAATAGTGATGAACTTCGATCAATGATAAACTTTTATACTATAACAGTGAACTTATACCATAATGGTAAACTTTTATCATAACAGTAAACTTATATTGTTCTCTTCCTTTTTAACATTTTAGCATTGAGTGGTGAACTTTAACCCAACTCAAACCCTTGTCATCTTCTTTTTATACCTTTATTTTAGTTTCTATGTTTCTTATAAAAAATGTATGCATGTAAAACCATTTATTAATTTCTCTAAAAAATCATGATGCATGAACATTACAATTTATGATGCATGAATATGTATGCATACATTAACACATCACCACTAGGAACAAACATATTGTCAATTCAATTCAATGCAATCCATCAAATAACACCTCAAAGACTTAACCTCTATCAAGCAACATACAAAGAATAATACATCAATTGTAATACCCCAATTTTTGTAACCGAATTAATTAGGGATGATTGAGATTTATTTGATAAGAAAATTGATTGGGGGAAATATTTGGAAAATAATCTAAGTATGGAAAACTTAGGAAAAATGTGCACTGGTGAGTTTCGGACGCCTGCGGACAAAGCAGACGAAGAGAGTTCGCATCCACATTGAATCTGTACAATTCCGGGACAATTCGGATGACATGAGACCTGCGTCCGATTTGAATCTATAATAATTTATGGACAATTTGGACGACTTGCGGACGATGCGGACAAGGAGGGATCGCGTCCGGAAGACACCTATGGACAGTACGGATGACATTTTAGGACGTATTCCCTCGTCCTAAATTGAGTTGCGAACGGTGTGGATGAGGTCACGGACGACTCGACTCGTCCGAACAATCGGGGATTTTCAAGAAACCCATTTTTAATTCAATCTCTCTCTTCTGATTTCTTACTGCAGTGGACAAGCTCTTCTTCTCCAGCCTACCCCCCTGCGACGTCCAGCTTTTCCCTGTAGATGTGGAAGGCTTTCCATGTGCTTTCCCCTCATTGGACCATTTCCTCTTGAATTGGGTAATTTGGCAATCTCCTTTCTGCAGCTTATCCTGTTACAGCTGCCAGCTTCCGTTTTTTCCTTCATCTATATAGGTGAGCCTCTCCTTTGTGTCCTCTCCTCTGTATGCACTCTGGAAACGTGTATATGGTAAAGTGAAGGATGATTGTATTGTCTGTGAGCAAGAAGTAAATTTGAGTGAGTGTGGAGGGCTATGTGTTGGGTTGAACACTTGGTGCTGCTCCATGGGTTGTTGTGAGGTCTCTGGAGTGATCTCGGGTCCTCTTTGGCTTCTTCAGGTAATGCAGAGTCTCTTCCATGGATTTATGAATATTGTGTATTGATTTGGAGTAAACGTAGTGGACAACAATGTTCTGATTATTTAGAGTGTGCTTCTACTGTCATTAGTTTATGGATTTCAAGTATTATTGGTAGAAGTTAAATGATGAACTTCCTTATGTTGGTTTATGGTTTTGAAGATTTGTGGATGTCGATTCCCTGTTTTTGGTTGTTGCTTCTGAATCATGGAGGAATGAGATAAAAATTGATAGAATATGTCATGTTTGTTGTTTCTAAACCGTGGTGAAATGAGGTAAATATTGATGGAATATTTCCTGGAAATAGAAACGTTTTCCTGGTGTTTACTATTTGCTATTGTTGGATGTCTTCGCTATTAAATTAGTGTTGATTGTTTGATTCCCTGTTTTTGGTTCTTGCTTCTGAATCGTGGAGGAATGAGGTAAAAATTGATAGAATATGTCATGTTTGTTGCTTCTGAACCGTGGCGAAATGAGGTAAATATTGATGGAATATGTCCTGGTAATAGAAACGTTTTCCTGGTGTTTACTATTTGCTATTGTTGGATGTCTTCACTATTAAATTAGTGTTGATTGTTAAAATGGATAAAAATAAATGGATGGAAGCTATGATCGTTTAAGTTGGATATTAAAGGTTTATTTGTAAGTTGTTAAGTACAATGGTTATTGGCACTGTTGATTGGTTATTAGGAAACATGTGTACGCTTTGATTTATGTTCAGTTGATTGAAGGTTTGTTGTTAGCTATTAGAAGAAATGTTAAAATGTTAATAACTGAACCAGGTTGGATGTTATTGCTTGGTATTGTTAGATTGAGAAAATGAGTGATGTCTTGTATTTTTGTTGTCTATAAGTCTTGAATGATTAAGGAGAGATATGAAGATGACTAGTATTCACTTGGTAATTTCATGGTTAAGTAGGCATTAAATGGTTCTCTACTCTGCTGTAGGAAATATGGTAAAGTGAGTTAGAGTAGTTGATTGTGATATTCTGTTATGGATGAATAAGATTCTTGTTGACTAGATTAATGAGTAAAGGTCATTTGTTGTGAAGATACTATGAAGGTTAAATCGGAATGTTACACGCATCTCGGACGCTAGGTAAGTTGATATTTACTGTGTTTTGGTCTTTGGACCCTACATCGCAAGAGTTAGGATTGCATGTTGTGTGCTCTTTTAATGATATTTGGACATTTGTACGATCATATAGGACTGTAAGTATTCATAGGCATATTGTATGTCATCCTAATATATGTAAATAGACAAGTGGATGACGTGAACCGAAAAATCACCAAGAACACAATATTCAAATCTGTCCAAAATTCTGTAATATTCCAACAACCAAAATTCCAGCGAAGATAAATCCCAAACCTGACGCGAGAATGAGTTGAAAATTGGAGGGCACCAACTTAACACATTTAGATGAGTTGCTTCAAAATTTCATTCAAAAAACCACTCTGGATTAGTAGATATGTCGAAATCAATATTAATCCGAAATCTGGGATTCAGCAAGGCAGATTTACCTTTCAATACTCAAACGCAAATAACTCGAAGTACATACAACGAAATAATCCCAAATTTGGAGGGTAGTCAGTTAACCCAGAAATAAACAACTTTCCAGAAGACACAAAACTGATCCAAGCAGCTTAAGACTTCCAAAACAGAGCTGAAAATTGGGCTTCCCAAAAATAAAACAGATTCAGCAGCAAAAAGAGATCCAACAATAAACCTTACTCAACTCACATTTCATGAACAAGCAACCAAACACCAATCTAATACTCACATAATAGAACCTGTAATTACCAAAAATAACCAGAAACAAAAAATAGGACCTTCAAGAAACGAGTAGAACTTCAAGGAGTCCGCTGACCTCCTAATGAGAGGGGAGACTTGTGGTTGGCCGATGGATAACACTCTCCAAGGATGGAAACCAACTTTTATCTCCACACCACCATCCTTACCTCAAAGATAAGGGATTGGAAGAGATAATATCCCAAAGATTGCAAGGTTAAGAGGTTTCAAGAAACCCTTGCATGGGGGATGGGAGATTTGGCGCTAATGGAGGGGAAGGCCGCAGCATGTTCTTCAAAGGAGAAACAATTTTCTATTTCATTCAAAACTGGTTTTATTTGCAGCAAAGAGGGCTTTTTAAAACCCTAAGAGTTCGTACACTAAATGGAAAAAAAGACTAAAATAACCCTAATTAGAAAATGACCTAAACAGCCCTTTAACAATAACAAAACAATAAATCCAATTTTGAAAATTAGTCTCTGAAAAGGGGATATTAGATATAGTAAACCAAACCCAAATAAAGCGCCCAATATGTCCTTGGAAAGCTCTGTATGTTGGCTGCATTTGATATGAAGGACTAAAGTTGAAACGACACCATCTTGGTTGTCCAAATAGCCCTTGATCATCTGCTGCTCAGATTCTAGGCGGATTTGGACAGCTCCTAATTTTCTTCTATGATTGCATGATATCCACTAGTCCAAATACACCAAATCCTCTCTGTGACATTAAATAAAGCTTTCCTCCAAATTGGATAGAAAATTAAACACCTACAAAACAAATAAAAAGTTAGAAATAAAGGTGCCCCAGGCACGGCTCAGGCGATAGGAACTTGGGGCACATTAGTGGGGGTTCAAGAGAATTGGAAATGGTTGTCGTGGTGACACCCCTATTAAAGTGCCTACTCCCAATTAGGGAGCGTGAGGTACGGTTAAGCCAAATCTTAAGATTCTCAATTCTCTTGTACTGAAATCCCTAATGCCTTCAACAAAACGACTAGGTATGGCTCTTGGTGACACCCCGATTGGCGTGGTTCCTCATAGGAAACACAGGTTAAGCCACGAGATCAATTGACTTACCCATCGTCCCAAACTAACAAATGAGATACGGATCTCCTCTGTAATGCATTGTGTGATCATGCATCATATCTGTATTTCATTTTCTTATATTACTTACTGAGCATTAGGCTCATTAGTTAGGTCTTGTGATGTAGGTATGTATGAGAAAAAGGAGAACAGGTCAAAGGTATGTACGAGAAAAAGGAGAACAAGTCAAAGACAGTTGATGAAGGATTTGCACGAGTGGATCTTATGGCTGGCTGGGCTAACGAATTTAAAAAGGGGAAATTATTTGTAAAAGGGGTTTGTAAATTATTTAATATTCTTTAATGTTTTGTTTTAATTCCGCTACGTTTTATAAAAAGAATTTTATTACTTCTTTTGCAATTAATAAATGTTTTAAGAAAAGAGTTTTAACGCTCGGGTTTTATAAAGAAAAGTCTTACTCTAATTTTGTAAAAGAAAAAGTTTTGAATTTTACGCGATTTTAAAATAAAAAAAAATCGGGTCGTTACATCTATCAAACACAAGCATCAACAAACAATGAAACCTCTTGTGATGTAGCCTAAAAGGGAAAACACATTCATTTCTAACCTCTACGCCTTGAAGAGTTTAGAAGACAAAGACTTCCTAAGGTTTCCTTCCTCTTTAATATTTTCCTTCCTTCTCTTCTTCACAGCTTCCCTCTCTTTCTCTCAAGCGTCTGAAGCTCTCTCTCTTTCTCATGGTGTTTTCCTTCCTTTCTCAAGCTTTCCTCCTTCTTATAAGAAGCTAATTCTTTCTTCAGTCATCCTAAGCAGGAAATGGCACCTCCACAGTAAGGAACTGATGACTAATCAACCCTTGTATCTAATAAAAACATAACACCGCAGCCCATTTCTAGTGACCTTTCAACTTATCAGTCGATTGTCTTCAGCAAATGATCGATCGCAAAACCAATTCAAAATAGAACTCTGCATTTTCTTCATAAATCGGTCGATCAACCTCTTCACATAATGGTCCACAAATTTCCTCATTTGCAATCTGTCATGACCATGGTCGAGCACTAAACCCTTATGATGAACCACTAAACTCAAATTTCACAAATCTGCTTTGAATCCCATCGTTCACTTATCATCCACAAAACTCTCTCATTTTGACTCTGTAAAGAAGCCGAATGACAACTCCAACTTTTGATCGAACACTCTCTCCAGCAAACAACACATAATCACCCACATCAGTACTCCTCTATAACTATAGCATAAAACTCCCATAGTTCATCACATAATACAATTTCAACATATCCAAATCAACTCCAATAATCATCAATAGTTATCCTAGACTCAACATAATAAATTCAAGGTATTACAATTTTGTCTATTTCTTGGACACGTGCAGACCACGTGGTCTTTAAAGTTTCCTCTGCCTTGGAACGTGTGTCATTCTGCTTCGGAACAAAGGTCTTCTTGGATCGTTCTGCTGTAGAACATGGTTCTTCCAGATCATTCCACTGTGGAACATGAACCTTCGAGTTCATTCCTTCGCGGAACGTGGACCTTTCAGTCAACTCCTCCATGGAACGTGGACTGTTTAGTTCGTTCCTCCGCAAAACAAGAGCCTTTTGGTCCAATCCATTGCAGAACGTTGGACTTCCCAGTTCATTCCTCTGCGGAACATTGGACTTCTCGGTTCATTCATCTGCGAAATGTCATACTTCCTCTCGTGAGACCAATGTCCTTCCGCTAGGGCCCGACTTAACTCCATGCGGGCAATCCCTTACTCATCCCCCGTCCAAACCATACTGAGAGGAAGGAGGCGGTCCTCTCCTCAGCTGGGTTTCCACCTCTCACGGCCAACCCTCACCCGTGAATTGGGACTTTTGAGCTTACGAGCTCGACTCTAATCCAACACAAATCCAGATTTTCAGGGCTTTACCTTGACTGATTCTGCACCTGAATCTCCTTCATGAGCTCCGTGAACCGTTGTTCTGGTAACACGGATCTTCAACCCAAAACTCTCCTTTCACAATTTCAGTGTTCGTCCTTTTCATTGTTTCTTCACTCTCTTCTCTCTCGGCTTGTGAGTGTGTACCCGCAGAAAGAGTATTTTCTGAATAAAAACCCTAACCTGTTTCCATTAAAAATTGTATTTTATTTCATTCTATTATTGGAGAAACACTATGTAACATCCCGTAACCTTTTTCTGTATAAATTCTTTTTCTTTTAAAACCATTGTAAAACCATTGCGTAATAAAACCAGAGTCACAAATATACAACGGAAGTCTAAATCATATAAAACATACAGCGGAAGTCTTTTACAATTAAATACCATAAACTCATTGTTTTAACTAAACATTTAGATAAACACATTAACTTAAAACATTTATTTGAAGTCATAAAATACTTAAAAGCCTTTAAAATATTTTATTTTATCTTTGTGAGCCATAACCACAGGTCAATGTCGTCAACAGCACAAACGCCCACACAGCAATACTCCATCAGCTACGTCCATCAATGGCTTTATCCATTCATCTGCTCCTTACCAACATCATGGGACTTAACTATGAGCCTAACGCTCAGTACGTGATATAAATGTAAAACATAAAATTCACATACAATTTCTATAATATTGCATAAGGTTTTTTATTTTGTTTCTCTTTTATTGTTCAAGTCTTATATCATTATTTTATTCGATTATATGTCGGACGTATCAAACCGGACCATATAAACATCTGTTCATTGATTATATGTCGGGTGTATCAAACCAGACCATATAAACATCTGTGTCGGGCGTATCCAATCGAACCACAGTTGACTTCCGTGCCAGGTGTATCAAACCGGTCCACAGTTGTTTACTTGATATCTGTACCAGGCGTATCTAACCGGTGCACAATTATTACTCATCTTTGGTTCATGTACCGGGGGTAATTAACCGGTTCACAAGAACAGTTATTTATGTATTTTGCAGTTTAATTAATTGTTTCACATTGTTTCAGTCTTTTACTGTTTATATGCCGAGCGTATCAAATCGGTTCATATAAACATCTGTGCCGGGCGTATCAAACCGATCCACAGTCTTTTTCTTTAGTTTCTATGTCGGGCGTATCTAACCAGCCCACAGAAACAACTTAATTATGTTTATTAGGATTTCGAGTCTTGACATTATTGTGCACATACAATCATATCTAATGTGTTCTTTAATCGTATCCTTAAACGTGATCCGTCTTATCTAAGGAACTGAACTTAATTCTAATAAACAGGTAAGAAAATAACATATGTTTTCATACAATACATAACTTATGAACTTAATAAACAAACATCAAACAAAACCCTAATTTCCCGAGATGTAGGTCTTTTCGAACAAAGCACATGCAATAGCACGTACCTGAAATCCTTAACTTTATAGTTTATCACTTTAAGATTCTTCGCAAAGAAACCTAATCATAAATTTAATAACATAGCTATTAATAATTATTTTTCAATAATAAATTCTCCTAACTCTAACTATCATGATCATACTCCCATAATGGATAACTTCCCCTTATTTCCAAACTATTAGAGAACCTTATTTTCTAACAATCACTTTATCCAATAACAACAACCCTTAATCCAATAATTACGTTTACATCTAATTTTAACTATTTATTTCCACTAATATTTCCAATTATTCCAACCTTATCCTTCAACCCATTGCAGCTATTAATACCACATGATAATAACCATCTTCATGAATAACATCCTAATATATCATTTCTAACTATACATGCAGTGGCTAAATCCATTCTTAATCACATAAAATAGCTAACCCTAATCCAATTATTCTGCCAAGAATAATACTATTAGTATGCACTCAACAGAATCAAGTTCAACTCAATATATAACACCATTCCATATAATAACTGCACTAATAATTGTGAGAGAAGATCTGCTTACCAACATCCAAAAACTGGCTATCCAGCTCTATTTAACCTCATCCAAAACTTCACTGCTTTATCCTTCTCTTCTCCAAATTTCTTTTCATCCAGTTCGTCAAACCTCATCCATCAACACTTCTCAATCCTTTCACAGTTTCTTTGGAAGAAACACAGAAGCCTCACAATATTTTCCAACGATATTAGTCTCTCTCACTCTCTGTTCTTTCACAATTCTAGAAGAAGCAAGACTTTCTCATGCCAACACCTCACGCCAATATTCTCTCCAAATTTTGGCAGAATAACCCTACAGATTCTCTCCAAAATAATGTTGCCAACCCTCCTATTTATAGGCAACACACACACGATGTCTCATTGATTACCAAAGGAAGATAGAAGGCTAACAGACGTAACTCATCAATTATTGCCAACCCCTTTCGATGTCCAGATGCGTTCAACGCCATCTCCAGAAGTTCCAGCGATGCGTTGTCCTTAACAAGCGACCCTTAGACGAACCAACGTATAAAACGTCAAACCATTCCACTTCAGCTATGTTAAACATCGTCTCCTTCTATTCCAGACGTTCAGACATCGTTCTCATTTTGTTTTTCGTCGGTTTTCATCTCTAGAATATCATCAATAAATGGCGGTTGATCGATATTAAAGAAGGACGATCGATCGCCCTTTAGGCAAACGTCAGCATATCTCATAAAATTTTCAAATTTTTACTGCCGGTCGATCTCCCTTCGCTGATCGACCGCCCCTACCAACTTCTAATTTTCTACAATTCCTCTAGATTAATTCGTGACCCATGCAAAATTAACGTGACTCATAATAATATTCATACTCTATATATATATATATATATATATAATTTCCTTAATAAATCTTAATTCACTCTTCTCAATTACATATCCTTTAATATATACTGTATACTTCACTATTTATCCAATGTGTCCTAAAATGGTATAAATCATATACTTTCAATCTTACAATATCCAATTGCATTCAAATATATTTTCTCTTAGTATTCTCACTGACTATCAAACCAATTGATATCGTCCAATTTAACTCCAATTGACTTCAATTCTTCTTTTAAGATAATTATGAACCTAACGGGGTATCATAATTCACTTATTCCAAATGCATTTCTCTTGACCAATATCATTACTTGTCCAACTTAGCTCTTAATATCCCAAAATTAAAGCTATGCTTTCAGCTCAACGAAGATTTTGGATATTACACATTATTCCCCAAATTTACCAAAAACCCAAAATTCTATACTTTCACCCATTGACCAAAACTCTATGCTCGGGTGTTACACGGTAAATCGGTCAAGTTCGAACGTTGAACCGACCCGACACCTAAAATTCAAACACGTGGAATTGTATTTATAAAAAATTTCCATGGATTTTACAAGTATCGCGTATGATAATTAGTGTAACCACTCTTTTTTGCATAAAATGGACCTAGTGAAAATAATGTCAACTAATGAACTTTTCACATTTATGCCAACAAACATAAGAAAAAGAAAGCGATTGTTTAGAGACAAGTTGAGATGTAATAAAATATCCTAATCAAATTTAGAGTTTTCACTCAATGACACAACATCGTGAGTTGTTCCAAATATATTGTTAAATGTGCAAAGACTACATCTGATAAATAAAATGAATAAAGTCATGTATACTAAAAAAAATGTAAAATCATCGTACATATACCATAAAAATTGATATGTTGTAAGACAGAATATGTCTTGGGTTTCTGTATGATATATCACAAAATAAGGTTTTGAAATTCTTGTATGCACAACTAAATATAGTAAAAGAAATCATACATTGATGGCAATAGGTCTTCTTACCGTTAGGTATGATATTTTTAGGGATCAATTCCAACTCTGAAAATTCTCTAAACACATCAATACTATTATCAATATCCTTTTAAACTCTTAAAATAATGGTTGGACACTATATCGGGACTAGAATCCAACCCAAAGACGGCTAAAGAGAAATCTCGGGCCAAAGTATCGTCGGTGCACAACCCCCAGCTTGTGGGTGGCATGGCACCGACACACGAGGTGCTCATGCCCAAAATCCATCTAAGATGCAACACAAGTTTTCAACCATTGTAACTAACACATGACACAAACTTGAGTCACCTTGAATAACAGCCTCATCGTTCTAGATTTGGTGTGGAACCAGTGAAATTTTTAAATAATAAATTCCACATGTTAGTTTTTCGGGTAATAATCGGTCAAGTCGTCAAAGAGTTGACATGACTTGTTGCATAGCGGTCACGTGTGAAGTTTTGGTCAAACGGTCAAAATTTATAAAATTGGCTAATCTGCAAACGGTAAACAAATCAAGAAAGTGAAAATTGAAAATTAAATTGATCAAAGAATCATTGTCGGTTTGCATTTGGAGCGAATTGGAAATAAGGTCAAAAATTAAGATTTGAGTTATTTGATATATAAAATAAAATTTAATTATAGTTTATTAAATTAATTAAATAAAAGAGGGAAGAGAAGGGAAAACACTTCTCTTCACCTTCTTCACTCGGCCGACAAAGACGACACGTGGGAGAAGCGCCAAAGATCAAACGGGAAATCACGATGTTCCGAAAGAAGGAAAATGTTCGCGACGATGGGAGAAGCAACATTTGTAAAGACAATTTGCAAAACGGTAAGGTTTTCGTCTCTAATTTAAGGTTAAAATGTCCGAAATATTTGGCCTTGAATTCAAGCACAATAACTCGAATCCGAGGCATGGTTGTTTCAAATTGGTACGTTCGAAGTATAGGTAGGTTTATCTATCAATTGGAGGCAAAACAGAGGGAAACAGTGAGTCTCCGACAGAGAAAATGCGTTAGAGACGGGCCTAGTCGACGAATTGACCAACTAGGAGCTGATGGTCGTTCGACCGGGAAATTTACGATCGATCAACCAAATGCAAATGGTCAATCGAACAAGAACGAACCAATCGATCATTAAGGGTGAAGAGGTTATTATGGATGATCAACTGGTCGCTAGTTGACAATTGGCCGGAAGTGGACCGATCGATCACCAAAGGTCTAGAGGCGACTCGGGACGATCAACTAGTCGATCAATTGCCAAGTTGATCGATCGGACCTCAGTGGTCGATCAACCAAATGATAATGGGCCGATTGACCACAAATGGAGAGGAATGAGCAGTTTGCCTTGGAAATGACCCGAGTCGACACCGTTGTATAGACACGTGTATTATAGGATCAATTACACCTTGGTTGGGTTCCTAATCCAGTTATAGGACCCTTCCATTTGTTCCTTGGAATTTATTGATGAGAATTCCCGTGTTTGATACGTTTGTCAGGTTCAGACGATTTCGGTGATTGTGAGACAATTCCCGAGAAGATAGTTGCTCCTAGAGGTGGCTAACGAGCCGAGCCGAGCTGACCGAGCCTGAAAAAGTCTGGCTCGTCGAGCCTGCCGAGCTTAACGAATCTGCCAAGCCTAACGAGCCAAAGTTGATCTCCAAAGTTGGTCTCAGAGTCTGAGGCTCAGACCAAGGCAAAGTTGGTCTCCAAAATCCTTCCCGAAAATCTTCGAATCGGTTTCGGCGACAGGGGCTTGGAACAGAGGCTCGGATGGGACGATGCGGGACAAAGATGATCACGCGACGATGCGAGACGGGAATTCAGAGCTCGGGGAGTCCTCCTGCATTCTCGATGAGTCAACCATCGACTCTCGTGCGAGGCGACATGAATGCAGAGCTCGGCAAGTCGACGATCTCTGTCCTGCGGGAGACTGGAGTTCGCCTCCACGCGAGTCGGCGAGCTCTGTCCTCCAAGCGAGTCGGTGAGCTCTATCCTGCCGGTGAGCTCTGTCCTCCATGCGAGTCGCCTTCACAGAGGGGAGGCTGGGAGCCTGGAGCCTCCTGGCAGGAGGCAGCCCGAGCCTCAAGCAGGCTTGTCGGGCCTGCCCTCCCGGCCCGCTGGCCAAGCTCGCGAGCCCCAGTGTTCGAGCTCGCCTCAGCCCACCTACTGGGCCCGAGCCTAGCTCGTTCGGTTACTATAGCGAGCCGAGCTCGGCTCAGACCGCTACAGTAACAGGTTGAGAGGGCGGGCTGGCTAGTTGCTCCCAGCACCAAGAGTGAGCACCACAAAGGTAGGGATTTCTACACCTTTTGCATTGCATAGCATCACGTTTTCAAAACCAGTATTTTGTGGGATACCACACCCGAAAACCCAACAAGGACTATTCCGACAAAATGTTAGTTTTTATATATATGTAAGTTTTCTCACGTACACTTTCCGTACATGGTTCTGTTGATAATATATTGGGAGGATGGACCCTCTTGATATTTTAGGCAGTTTTGACACTAAAGCATCATGAAGTTATTCCATACAATCTCCTATTGCAAGGAGATTGGATGTTTGTACTTGCGAAAGGGTGATAATGATGCACCCTAGATCTGCATCAATATCATTTTTTTATTAGGATGAAGGACGTCCAATACAAGAAGATTTGGGATCAAATTCTCAAAAAGCCAGAGAGGATGATGCAACATCAAATCAAAGATCAAAGAAAGTTTTTAAATTGACCGAGAATCACAACAAGAAGATCTTAAAGAAAGTTTTCAAATTGATTGAGAATAACAACAAGAAGATATTGAAGAAAGATAAAGATATTATCTCTTAAGATAGTATCTCTAAAAATATTCATTTTTCTAGGAGATCTAGATCCAATTATCTAGGAGATCTAGATCCACTTATCTAGGTTATTTTTTATTTAATTTTCTAATTTATGCTTTTAAATTGGCTATATATAAAGCCACATAATTTATATTTTAGACAGTTGTTGAATTTTGATAAAAGAAAGCTTTTGCTTTTCGGGAATTGGAGAGATCCTTTTCTTCATTTAGTGAGTGATATCCAAAGACCTTTTGGTGCGTAATATCTAAAGCCCCTTTCGTGTGAGTTATATCACGAAAAAAAGTTGCAGTCGCATCCTTATCCAAAGAGATGAGAAGCGTTGCGTTCATCCATCACGTGCGGTGCATTCCGTGCGCACATCAGATAAGGCACCGGTGACATGTCATTGGATTTCAAGCCCCAAAAGTCAAAGGGTGATACGGTGGTGATGACGTGTCCTTGGGTTTCGAGCCCCAAAACCTAGTTAGGGTTTTAGTTATACGAGTTGGAGGTTATTAGTCATTGGGATTGTTCGCCTAGCACCTTTCTGAGTTACGGGTGGCATGACGGCTTATAGCTCTGCTCGCCGACAACCCTTCTCGACTTGAATTCAGTATGTGGCTAATTGAGGAACAACCCAACACTGGGGACCTCATTCGTTATTGATATCGCAAATGGGTACTCTGCCTGGTCTACGGACGTGGGTACAATCCTCTTCTTCTGCCTCATGAGGTGTTGTCACCGACGGGTGACCACCTGTTCTTTGATGAATGTTGGATATGTCCTTGAGTGACCATCCATTTTCACTAATAACGTTTTCAGATCGAAAAATGGCGATTGTCTATTTTCAAGATATAGTTATCTATGTATACAGCAGGTTTTGAAAAAAAAAAACTTTATCAATGGCCTTGGGCCGGATTTATAAAATGATAAAGAGTTTTCGATTAAAATCCATGTACGGAAAAGAGAAACATAGCATCATTTTCTAAAGAGAGAAAACTCAGTTTTCTCATGTGATGCATCCAATCTAGATATACCTTACTGAGTTATTCACTCACTCCAAACGACCCTCCTAAATTTCAGGTAAAGGCAAGAGTGACTGAGGATAAGGAGTCGGAGAATCTCGTTACTTTCTATTTCCTGTTTTAGTGATATGAGTGTTGAGACTATCACTTGGTAAGAATATTACTGTTTTTTTTTTCTGTAAACTTAAATTCTGATGGTTTGGATTTGATGCACAGTATTTGGATTTCATGTTATTTTCACACTTCGTTATTTTCTCATGATCGCTATACGGACCAAGACCCATATCTTTTTGGTCGATTTAAATTGTAAAAGTCTTCCGCTTATAATTCACGCATTAGGTTGAGTGATCGAGTTCTCCACGAAGATCGAGTCGCCTGACCTGGCAGTTCTGTTAGCCCCCTCTCCGGGTCATGACATTTGGAACCCTGGTCGAGACTTCTATAATGTGGCCCTTGTCGAAATTATGAAGGGCGTTGCAAAGCAACAACAACAGAGTTGTGATGCTACATGGGTTTTTACGAGTCAGGATTTCGTAAAAATCCAGGCTTCCATCGATTCTTCCACAAGTTGATTTTAAACACAGAATAAACACCTTTCATAACATAAAAATGATCTTCACAAGGGGAAACCAACCAATAATTTTGAGTTTCTCAATGCAAAATTGGGATTTTACAAAAATAATGAAAATTATTGAGATACGACTTAGAAATCACATACTCTTGAAGTCCGTTATTGGAAGATGAAAGAACGGACGTCTCCTCAGTCAATCACTTCCTCTATCTTCCTCTTTCTCTCTTGCTGAGAGAAGCAAAAGGGAACGCCGTTTTTATGTAAGTGTATACACACATAAATTGACCAAATAAATGGCATAATACTTCCATCGTTGGAACTTAATGCCCACAAAACAATAATTTGACTCCAATTCTATCTTGGGTCAAGACAAAAACTCTAGGGGTGCGGCAGCAAGAATGAAATAAAATTACAAAATTTTCCTAAAGCTCCGTCGTATTAGTAAAAAAGGTTTGGCTACATTGTGGCACTTGCGCCCTACCTGTCGTACATGAAGTTTTCTTTTTCTTGCACTGAATTTTTTCCATCATCCGTGGTTTTTTATCTTCTAAAGTTTCTTTTACATAAAATTCGGTGCTCTTTGTTTCTTTTTTGTCATATACTTATTCGATAATAAAATATTCCAACTAACAAAGTTTAAATATTTATCAAGATTGGGTTACCCAGGAGAATAGGTTTGGCTAGATATAAGGGATAAGTTAGACGTCCATTAATAAACTCTGCTGCAAATCTCGAGTTTAGGTCTTTTCAAGCATGAGTAAAGCAAGGAGAGGAGAGCTTCTCCTCCCCACAGTATTGTTTCTGGTTTATAGCCATGGTCTGATGCTACCAGTGGGTGGTAATGCGAAGGAAGACGAGAACAAGTCGGCCATCGGAGATCCAGGAATGAGGAGGGATGGGCTACGAGTGGCGATTGAGTCGTGGAATCAGTGCAATGAGGTGGGAGAAGAGGCTCCTTTCATGGGAAGTCCAAGGGCTGCTGATTGCTTCGATATACACCAAACTCAAGGTCAAGTCTTTTCAGTTCGTCCTCTTTTTTTGCACTTAGTTTCTTAAATCGTACAAAAAAATACCTTTTTTTTCTTAAAACAACGAGAGATGCCATAGAATTGACAAGATTGACGAAGAAAAATTTAGATCTCGATTTTTTCATTTAATATGTTGGAAATTTACGTCTAACTTTAGTTTCAAGATTCGAAATTAATTTCTGTTGCGGCAACTCGTTATCTAGAGCTGAGAAGGACTCAATGTTGGGTAAGGCAACTCATACCAGGAGAGTTAATCTCACATTGTTTGATAGAGGCAGAGGAGAACTGTGTGCGAGAGTTTAATGTTAACTGTATTTATACGGACCAGATTTTACGGGAAGACAGCTAAAGTAGATGTTATTCTTGCAGGAAAGAAGGGACCTTTCCGCAAGGAGGGACTAGCCTACACATTGGAGCACAGAGTGAGTGAGAAAGACAACAAGTTAGGGGTGGGAGAACCTTTTGAAGGGCTGGACACAAAAGCTCTGCATAATGCAGACCTTTATGCAGCAGAAAAGGAGCTTTATCTGGGTTCGAAATGCGAAGTTAAGGACAGCCCCAACCACCCATGGCAGTTCTGGATGGTCATGCTCAAGAGTGGAAACATGGACACCTACGCTGGGCTGTGCCCTAACAATGGCGTCAAGGTAGGGCCCTTCGGCCCTGACCCTAGGTTTCCTTGCTTTGGGAAAGGGTGCATGAACCAGCCCTACATTTTTCACGACTACACCAGCCTGCATGGAGCTACTAAGACTGCCATGAAAGGAAGCTTTTATGGGAGTGGGACTTGGATGCTGGGGTGAGAAAAGAATTTCACGAGTGGTTTTCTCATTATTCTGTGATTTGGACGAAGGAGATTGGAAAGGGAAGTTGGGTTTTCCATCAAAAGTTGAAAACTTCTGAAAAGTAGCCATGGCTGATGCTAGACTTGAGATCTGACGCCACTCATGGCCTCTCCGGAGGGTACCACTACCCCACCAGAGGGATGACCAAGATTGTAAGTAATCTCTCTCTGTTTTTTGTCTTTTGATTACTCCGATTTTTCTGCCATTGTTTGTTGGGGTTTGTTGAGACTTTTTCAATATCTACCTTCCCTTAGTTTTATTTTATTATTATTTGTAAATGATTGGTCTAAGCTATTTGTTGGGCTGGGCTGAACGGGATAAACAAGCTGGCTCTTTAATAGGCTCCTTTACAGCTTGTTTGACCCGATTCAGGATGATCTCGCTGGCCCAATGTATGAGCTCGGCTTGCTTCAGCTTGCCGAATCTGGTCTGCAGCCTGCCTGTTGAGAAACAGATGAGAGAGAGAGATGGACTACTGTTTTATCCTTACAAATATCTAAATTCTCTACGCAGATTCCAGAATCACCAAACTTCAGAGTGAATTTGAAACTAGAAGTGATAAAAGGAGGCAACCACAGCCAGTTCTACCTGATTGACATCGGAAGTTGTTGGAAGAACAACGGAAAACCTTGCAATGGCAACGTAACCTCAGACGTCACAAAATACACAGAAATGATCCTAAATCCAAACAGAACCACATTATGCAACGAACAAAACATAACCCACTGCCCGCCATACCACACGTTCCCCGATGGATCCCGCGTCCACCGAGAGGACACCACTCGATTCCCTTACGGGGCCTACCACTTGTACTGTGCCCCCCAAAACGGAGCCCACCTCGAAGAGCCGTACAGTCTGTGCGATGAATATAGCAACCCTCAGCCCCAGGAGATTATGCAGATTGTTCCTCACCCTGCATGGGGTGAGTATGGATTTCCCACTCGGAGAGGAGAGGGTTGGATTGGATGTCCAACCAAGTGGGAGCTTGATGTTGGCAGATTATCTCATTCTCTCTATTATTATCAGGTATAACGCCATCTGTTTCTGAAAACTATATCTGAAAAAACCTGTTTGATGGGAATGACAATGCAGGATCCAGGCACTGAACCAGCTAGGAGAAGGTGGACGTCCATTGATGTTGGAACAGAAATATATAAAGATCCTCATCAGATTGCTGAATGGACCGTCAGTGAATTCGACATCCTCGTCCCCAACCATCATAAGCATTAATCAATTTAACTGCAGTTTTAGACGGTAGCTCGTGCAATTTTCCTCTAGTTTTTCTGCATTTTTTTCTTGGAATATAATACGATTGATGCCTAGTAAGAATTCGACTGAAACTGAATATGAACGCCAAACAGGTGACAACGAAGGCCAATCAAGCTGCACATAACTATGCCGTTTTTCATGATTTCAAAACTCAAGCACCCACCAACTCTTTCACAAGAAAACATCACAAAGCAGATATAAATTGTTGGGAAAGAATGGAAGGTCATAAAAGCTGCACTGTTCATGCATTTTGATATCAACTTATTTGATAAAAATGATACGTGTACGGAGAATTTCAATAATAAAAAATTAAAAATGCCTAAATACATGAATTACCGAGGAGGAGAATTAACAGAAAGACACTTTCCACAAGAGATCAGTTTCAGCAGCGCCCGTGGTTTTCGGTTTCGGATTTTCAACCTTGAAAGCTGCACAAGACGTTTCCAAATATCAAAATCCATAATTTACTCCTGTTATGAACAATAGACAAAAATAAATAAAAAACTATACCCAGCAAAAGTTCTTGGTTTGTTCGTCTAAGCAAACAACAGAACCAAGCTTTAACCTCTTAGGAAGGATTTATACTACTCCTAGGCTACCACAAATCTGGTTTACTCCACAGACGCAAAATTTTCTTGAGAAAGCAATAACAATTTCAGACAAAAGTTGATATCCCCTTCACTGCCTCTCCCTTAACATATATACATATATATATATATATTCCTCTTTCACTGTTGCATTGCCACATGCTGGAGCCTACAGACAACATTGAACAAAAAAGTTTGGTCCGAGTCGGCTCAGACCTAGACAGTTATTTAAAAATTGCCAGTTGGGTTAGACCTTGGACCAGACCTGAGCCTCTTACTCTTAAATCAAGTCAGCACGGCTTAGTCCAATGATGAGGTTGATATTAGCATTTTCATCGATATTTAAGCACAATTGGTAGTGAAAACATGAAACTGATATACTTTTGCATGAAAGACAAAGGGAGGTTCATAGGGGAGTTAGAATTGAATAGATGAATACCTTCCTGCGGGTTGCTCTACATTCTTTCCAGCATAGTAAACTTCTTGATCGAGGTTCAAGTCTCCTGCAAATTTTAAGCCAATCCCAAGTTAAAACAAATAACATATGAAACAAAATCTCAGGTCATATGAACAAACTTGTCAACTGATGTATTTTTCTTCCCTTCAACGGAGCTTAAATGTAAACTTTTTATATTAAACTTGCAGTGCAATGCAATTTACTCTCACCATTTTCATCTTTGCTGCAAACTGAGCAATAGCAGAAAGGAAAGATACAATAATGAAATTGCAATTCTTACAGATTCTCCTGTTCAAGCTTTTCTGCTATTGAAATGGCTTTACATTTCGACCATCCGCTACGCTGTGAATATCCTTCTGCCTGCTGAATAACATGTGCAAGGGACACCTTACTTCTCACTATGCTCTGACTATGGCCAAGATTCCCAACCTTTCTTCTTTCATGAATTGAAGGCGCAGTGGGCTTCTTAATAGAAGCTGTTGCTTCTCCCACATCGTTATAAACACGGCCATTGCAATTGTTTTCTCTTGGCGAAGTTGCTAGTTCAACAATTTCACCCTTTCCAAATTCCTGATCGGAGTGCATGAACTGGGTTTGAGGAGTATTACTGTTTGTAAGTTTATTATGTGATGAACTGTTCTTAGAAACTCCTAAAACGGGAGGTGCATGATCTTTTGATTCACATCTGATTTCGACTGTCACTGGAGACCCGAGAACCGCCTCAAATGCTCGCAAGATTTGTACTCTACACTTCTCTGCCATTGATTTTGCCAGATTCGATGTGAATAACAACTGCACAGTTGGAGCTGAAAGAAAGAAGTGGTAGGAATTTATAAACAAACACAAAACACTGAAGAAATTCGACGACGTGGAAAAGAAACAGCGCTCATCAAAGGATGGAACAAAGAGATATAATACCGTTTATAATACAGTTTACTTGGAAGTATCACGATACTTGGTCCCTTATGTTTCTTTATTACAGATCCAGGCATTAAAAAGTAAGTTGCTTTTCGAGTAATAGGAATTTAGAGGCAAACTTCGAAAGACAAATGAAAATTTACCTGCACCGAAAGTGATCGATATCAGCTCCCCTTCTTGCCTTAGCAACTCCTTAGTTCCATTTATCTGAATTTGTTGTAAAACTTCCAACCATATTTCTTCAATTTCAGGATGGCTTTTACTAGACATCTGCTTTCCACCAAGCCTCATATTTTCGGATGAGAATGTCAATGTATGTTGAGGAGTTGGAACATCCCCAACTTGTCTCTTTCTAGCCGAACTAACAATGCTCGGCATTCCATTCTCACGTAAGTTAGATTTCTGGGCATGGCTATCATTCGTTTCCTTATCAGCCATCTCAGCACGCTCACTAAATCTCCTCAAATCTCTTCCGTTGCCGTTATTCAGTGTTAAGGGACTATCATTAAAACTAGTCTCTGCAGAACTAGACAACATATACTGCTGATCTGGAGCAAGTTGAAGCAATGCTGCTGTTAACCAAGTCAATTTGTCACTCGACATCCTTAATTGCTTCTCAGCTTCCGATAATATTCTCAGCGCTTGACGCAACTTTTCCATATCATCTTTCGATACTGTCACCAAAAACGAAATGTACTTCTTACCAGCTAAATAATTGAGAAAAAGCCTGGCTACAAAGTGTCATTTTGACAAAAGGATAACGTAAATATTATCATTATAATGCATCCTTATACCATACTCACTATTATTAGTGGATAAAATCGTTGACTTACATGGTTGGCGTCGAAAAAACTTCCTTCTGGGTCTTTCTTTAATTAAATCATAACTGCCGGCAAGAATATCGGTAATTACTGTGGCAAGTTGTGACATCAAGGCCAAAGGTTCAACACCAGTTTCCATTATCACTCTCAAATTTTTGACGGTGTTTACGGTGTTGGCAGATAATGCTAAATCAAGAAGATCTACCAATTTCTCATCAGAGATAAGGCCTACCTGCAAGTAAAGGTTGATTATAAAAGAAGATAAACTTATATTAATAAAATAAACAGTGATCACCAGAAAACAAAATTTGTTGCAGAAAGATAACAATACTCAGATCAGTAAGGTATAATTCAACATTGTTTCATAATAAATGTCGTGTCTGACGTTATAACATCTAAACTCCCACTGTAAAAGGATGGGTATCAAGCTTTTTCATCTCCATCAAAACAAAGAATTTCCTTCCCCAAAGACATGTGATTATCGTGTAAAAAATTAAGTACGGAACATGTTGAAGATTTACACTTGTCTACACGTTGATCGTGCTGTCATGTAGGCTTATGTAAATAATTAGTCAAATATTCAAAAACTAAAAAAAAAAAAAAAGTGATGGTCACTATGTCCCTCAAGAGGACATACTTCATATACAATATACAAAGTGCCGACGACTCCAAACTCAAGCGAAAACTTTAATGGTTTGAAAGATTCAGAAGCCAAGGAGAAGAGAGGAGGAAACTCACCAATTCTTGAACTAGAGGAACAGAAATTCTTTGACCAAGCAAACTCAGTTGCTCAAGCGTCATCTCCGCGTCCCTTAACGACCCATCTGATCTGGACGCAATAAGTTTTAGAGCGTCCTTATCGATTTCCAAATTTTCTTTGGTTGCAATCCATTGTAAGGTATAGACAATATCAGCATCCTTCAGTTTTGGAAAAAAGAATTTCTGACACCTGGATATGATTATGTGGGGCAATACATCCAGCCCAGAACAGACAAGGATAATTACAGTCTGTCTGGGGGCTCGATCTATGACCTTTGAGATAGCACTCCAGCAATTAGGTGACAGTGAATCACAGTCATCGAAAATAAACACCCGATATTGTGATGGAAGCTGGGAAACAATCATATTTTCAAGTAGTTCCATAATGCTCTCCATATCAACATTAATCACCGGACCCACTTCCCTGGTGTTTCTACTTTTACCCACACCACATGCAATGCAAGAATTGCAAAAACCACAAGGTTTGGGCGGTTCTGAAGACTGACAGTTTAAGGCTCTGGCAAATATGCGAGCTGAGGAGGTTTTTCCTGTTCCGTGAGGGCCATAAAACACGTACAGCAACCCGACTTTCCTTTTCAAGACTGCGTTGGAAAGAGCTTGAGCAACCAAATTCTGTCCAACTAGATCTCTGAAGGTTGTTGGCATGTACTTTTCTGTCATACTTTGATGCCTACTTTGATGTCCTCTCAATTTTCTCTGCTCACCAGATCTTTCTGCAGAGGGAACGACTTCAACATCGTGTTCAAATAAATTACCTGCAAAAAGTCCGAGTTCTCCATAATAATCATGGACCCAACCGTGATTTTCATGCCTTTCCAGAGATACGGATGGTTCGACTAGCAAAGGTAGAGCCTCACCTTCAAATTTAGCAGGTGAGCTTGACTGATCAGACACTATGGGAATGTCAGAAGCTTCTCTTGTGCGAGGAGCCTGACCATCTTTTCTTAACCTGGTATCTGATGAACCACAAATGAAGCTTCTTCCGGCGAGGTCTAGAAAGTTCTTACCCCTATCATGTATTCTCGACCAATTCCAAGGAATTCCACACCCATTTCCAGGACCTCTGCCAACATTTTGCTTATAAAACTCCTTCTCCTCTTCCACATAACACTTTGGACAAGATGTAACTGGTGCTAATGAATTAGAAGCTACAGATAATTCATTCTGAGTCCCTATATCTCTCAAAGTTGAAGTAACTCGATTTCTTCTCGCACTTCGAAATTTCCGTCTTTTCGCTCTGCCTAATCCATTGCAGTAGCCACGGACACTAGTTTCTGGGGCATCGATAATTTTGTCTTGCCGATAATGACTTCCTGGCAAACGAACATTACAAGATGACACCCCATCGCTATCCATTGCAATTTCTTTTAACTGCTCTGACAAGGTCTTTGTCTGAACATCCTGGACATGTTTTCCTTTTTGTTTAATCCTCGTACCTTTAGATTCAGAATTTCCAGAAACAGCTTCAAGAACGCTAATTCCGTCACTTATATGAGATGATTCTTCTCTTCTAATTCTTCTACTACTATCCAAAATTTCGGTTTTGCTGCCATCCTCGCTTGGAGCAACTTTTGATGTTGCAAAGGTAGCAATTTGTGGGGAACTTCCGGATAACTTCCTGTCTTCCCTCTGAGGCTCCATTCCGAGAGACCTTCTCCCCTCTCGGATCAGAGTATCTGTTTCGCCTTTCTTGGGAAGTAGATCAACAATCTGGAGAGACTGCCACGAGGGAGGACTTGCAGATGGGTCCCGAAGAGATCGAGATCTCTGAAGGACAATGAGGTCCCTCATTAGGGACCTATCAGACAAAGCTGGACTCTGCTTGTGCATATGATTCTTCAAGTGAATACAGTTTGTTAAGTGGATGTGGTTTCGCAGGTGATCGTTAATGTTTCCATTTGCTTCCTTAAGTATTCTATCTCCTACGGCTCTAATCATCTTCAGAATTCGACTGCATTCCAATGCGAAATCTCTGGAAAACCAAAGAAAAAATCCAAATTTATTGCACTATCACTAAAGAAATTTCAAAATCTCAAAAAAAAAAAATCAATTTCTTGTAAAGCAAATGCAATTAAATTGGCCAACCCTTAAACGCTTCAAAAATGGCCAGAAACCCAGAAACACAGTAACCCTTAAACAGAAGGAAACCGAAGCTTAAATATCAAGAAAATTTGAAAAGGTGCTCTACCAGAAGCACCATTACTAGCGGCGAAGAAACCATGAAAACTCCAGCTCGACTCGCCTCCTCTTCTGAACTTCAACAAGCAAATAACCAGAGAGAAAGGAAAAGAAACAAAGAAAAACCTTGAGAAACAATAAGGATCTCATCTTTAAACATCACAGCGCTCGACAAAAACAGTAAAAATAAAATAATGGGAAGAGGCAACTTGTAGTAAGAGACTAGAGAGAGAAGCAAGAAAGGAAGCCTCCCAATCACCTGAATCATAAAAAAGAAGGTGACCCGTTTGAACCATTGAAGAGTTCCAGATCTCCCAGCAAGGTTTACATGCACTTTCACGGGACCCTCCTGGAAAGAAAGCGACAGCTCCAAACCAACCAATGACACAGCAAAAGAAATAGAGATGGTTCAACGGAGATGGAGAGACTAAACAACTAGTAGAGAGTAGAGAGTAGAGAGTAGAGAGAGAAAGGGGGAGATCCGTTGCAGACAGATCCACAGACAACTCTGGTGGGTAACACAGGACAGTGTCAATGAAGCAGTGTCCGTTAGTACTACTTGCTTGGACCGTATGGGCATCAAAATTCACCTATTTCTATCAAAAATATACGTTTACATCAAACTATTTCTATCCACAGTATACGTTTGCATCAATATTTCTTTCTTGTTTTTTTAAAAAAAAGTAGAAATTCAAAACATTGTATCAGTTGACATGCACATGATTGTTGACTTAATTATAGAAATAGAGAAAAAATGAACCTTTTCATCATAACTTTAAACGCTTCCTGAGTTTTCATGACTGTTGTCTCTCTCTCTCTACATTTTATTCAATGGAGGCATGTACAGAGTTGTTGACTTAATCATAGAAATATAGAAAAATTTAATCCTTTTCATCATAACATTAAATACTTATGAGTTTCATGAATTATTAACCTCTCCCTCTCTCCATTTAGCATTCACCTAGGTAACGTCTTCTTCTTCTTCTTCTTTAGAAGTCAAGAGCGTGGTCCCTAACAACCCAGCAAAGAATGTAGCAGATCCTATATTGGTTTAAATTTTAATGAATTTCAATTATCACTTCTAGGTTCTCCAACTTCATTTTCTCTCCATCATAATTTGTCAATGCAACCACTGGCATTAGAATATGTTATATCAAAATTAATTATTATAATTTATTTACTATAATAATTAATTAGGACATCCTTAATCTCTAGGCTAAGCATGGTAGATGTATCTTTCAAAACTTGTGGAGCTGATTGTGACTGCAGTCCACACTGTGACAGAGCCGTGGTACTAACCATTGTCAAAATCATACTTCCCAAATAATTCATACACTATATATATATATTCCCCCAACAAAGATAATATTTAAAGAAATTGGCAAATCAATCATCATACTTTATAATCTATAATAAATTAATCACTAAATTATTTTTATTAATAAATTAACTATTGAATTAAGAAAAAAGTCATCGCTAATATTGCTGTCACGTTTATCGTGAAACGCTTGGATTTCAATACGCTACGGATAGACAATTATCTACCGCTGATCAAAAGTTTTAAAATAAAGTTATTATATTAACTATCTGCGGCGAATCGAGACACGTCCACCGTGGATTGATTATGATCCGCGACGGATTGATAATTATCCGCCGCGGATTGTCGTACCTCGTTCTGCGTTCTTGTGCCCTAGTATATAAGAATCGCATGTAAGGTTCAGTGAGTTCACCAACGAGTTCTTAGTGCACATGCACATTACATGTTTGTAACAAAATTGGTAATTTGGTTTGCATCTGTAATGCACATATGCATGATACCATTGTAATTGAATTGATAAATTGGTTTGCATTTGTGATGCACATGTACAGGATATGGTTAGAATGGAATTGATAATTTGGTTGTTGATGATGAATAGAAATTAATTAGTATGAAACTGTAAAGCTAGCAACATCTCCCCAAGCCCCCGATCGAAATCATGAATATGTACCTCGAATCTATACATCGCTTTTTGATCGAATGCATTTCAATTTGCTTGAATCTGTAAATGCTAGTTATGCACAAATTGCTTAAATTATTGAATCTGAGAACGCAAAATAAGGCATGATGATCTATGGTGAATCATTATTAATCTGCCATGGATCATGATTAATCCGGGGTGGATCAGTAGTAATCCGTCGCGGATTATTGTCAACGGCAAGTCGTATATAATCTGCGGCGGACCATTAATATTATAAGGTTATTTTTAAATATATCGATTCGTAATGGGTTGTATATGATCTAGGACGGACCATCAATATTATCAAGTTATTTTTAAACATATCGATCCACAGTCGATTACTAAACGACCCGCCTCAGATCGAAATCAAAACGTTTAATAACAAACGTGAGAGCGATGTTAGCGGCGACGATTTCTCATAATTCAATGGTTAATTTGTTAGCAAAAATTGTATAGTGGTTGACTTGTCATTGATTACAAAGTACGATGGTTGGTTTGTCATTTTCCTTAATATTTATGATGGTGAACTTATACTACATAGTATAATTTAGGAAAATTAACAAATCAACTATTGTACTTTGAGATCAATGATAAGTCAATCATTGAACAATTTTTGCTAACAACTTAAACACTAAACCATGGAAATTTGACAAAGTAAACACCACGGTTACGTTTTTTGTTAAATAGCGTTGTCATTCCTTTATGGAACGTTGTCTTTCCTCTACAGAACGTTAGCTTTCCGCAGCAGAATGTTGCCTTTCCGCTACGGAACGTAGTCTTTCTACTGCGGAACGTGAGTCCTTAAAATATAACTCAAGATAGTAGACATTCTGTAGAGGAATGTCATCTTTACTTTGCAGAAAGACAACTTTCCACTGCAGAAAGACGCTCAAGAAAGTCGACATTTCGGAGAGAAATGTCGTCTTTCTGCGTAGGAATGTCGTCTTTATTTTGCAGAAAAAATAACTTTTCACTGTGGAAAGATGACTTTTCACAAAGGAAAGTTGTCTTCTTCGTAGAAAAACACAGACAACACATACAAGATATGATTCTTCTATAGATAGTAAAACAATTCTAAATCATCTAAAATCTAAAATATTAACATTCTTTCACAAAATCTTCTAAATTATAAAAATTGAAATTTTCTAAATCCATTATTTTACAAAATTCAAAATTTTCTAAATTCATTCTTCATGGATATTAACTTTTTTTCATTGAAAGTCTTTTCTAAAATTATAAATTATTATAATCCTTTTCTTAAATATCATCTATTTTCTAGATAGTTAATGAGCTTGTGAGGGTAATTTTTCATAATTAAGTGATTAAGTTGTTAGCGTAAATATATTAATGATTAACATGTCTGCACAATTTTAGTTGATTTTTAATTTCTTATAATTTATTAATAATAATTTTGGTTAATATAAAATATCCTGCATTTAATGGGACTGAATTTTTTGGTACTTGAAGAGGAGGAGCAATGATTAATAATTTGTAAATAAATAAATATGCTTTGGATATAATTTTTTTATTAAATTATTTTTGAAAATTAAAGTGTAGGGTTGGGAGTTTATGTAAATGCATGGAGACATAGCCCTACAAATCTTAGGTGGGGTGAGAGGAGCAAAAAAGGGAATACATAACCCGGGAGGTCATTGCAAATCCTATTTCATCCAACAATCAACAACAAATATTTAAATCATGTAGTATATAATTACCATGTTCCACTGAATTATAGAAAATTGGCTCCAAGAGCTCAGATATCTTCACCAAAATTGCCTCATGCTTTGATTTTTCTAACTTTTTTGTCTATCGTCTAGCAAATAAAATCGCATGGCAATAGCGTGACTTTTTTTACACTAGTCCTAACCCTCATTTTTCTTAGAAAAGTAAACCTTCCTACTTATTCTTTATTTTTAAATTTAAGGACTAATATATATTTTCTTAGATAAATTGACATTTATCTTTATTCTAAATTAATTATATATTTTATTTAATTTCTTACAATTTCTTTGAGCATTTAATTTGGAAATTACGAAAATGCAGGCTGCTCCCCTCGATTTTCATAGCACAAAGTAATGGCAACTACTACTAAACCTAAGGACACGGCGAGTAATTTGGCGAAGGAGAAAAAGGTAAAAGCAGCTTCAATTTCTCAATTAGCCGTTCATTCTAATCAAGCGAAAAGAAGTCTCGGATCACCGTCCATCAAAGATCAACAGCCATCGTTGTCGCCGTCAGAGAAGAAAGCGATCCCCAACTATCTGAAGCCCACAATAAGCTCTCGCCATGAATCCTTCAAGTACGGGAAGAAGCCAGCTCAGGACGATGGAGGTTCGAAGCCTGTTCTCAATCGAAGGAGGTCCTTCGACAAGCCTGTTCCAATTTCACGAATGGAGAAATCGTTTGATTCTCCTGGACCAAGGGAGAGAACGACTCATGTTCGACCTTCTTCTTCCTCTTTGACGAAATCGACTGTCGCTGTTTTTGGTAGGCAACATTTACTGGATTCTAGGGATTCGAAGAGCTTCAAGTATGGATCGAAATCTCCCACTGTTTATGTTAAAAGAACTTTAAGAAAGAATGGCCCTAATCGATGGGCCCTAATGCCTAACGTGTAAGGGATGTCATAAAAAATATATTTTCCTCTTCTAACCTAGGTTTTTCATTTTGGAAGAGGGTGGGTGACGACTATAGGAGAGAGGGATTTTGGGTTAGAATTCTTACAAATTCAAACAGCACATCGGTGTTCTGAATATGTTAACCTTTGATTGATGTTGTCAAAGGATCTTCGAGCATAAGTCAAATTAAATACTTTTTGGGATAAAGTTTCTAAAATTTAGAATTCTGGATAAAAATTTGAATTCAAGTATGAAAACTCGAAAATCAATGGATGAAAATCAATTATACTGCACAAATATGAACTATAACATGTGTTGTTTGGATTCAACACAGATTGGTGTTGAGAAATTAGAGAAAATTAGATTTTTATGAAATTTGAGGTACCAATAAATTTTCTAACAAAGTTGGGGCAATGAAAAACACAATTGTGATACTATAATCTTCTTTTCATTTTTTTAGAAATTCCATATGTTTGACACGCGTCATGTGGCAATGCCTTTCGTGCCCCTAGTTGGTAGTCGTAGAGCCAAGACCTTATTAGGCCAAGGTGATGTGATTCATGCAGCAGTGCTCACCCAGTCCGCCAAATGTATGGTTTTGCCTATTTAAACAAATGTATAGTTTCATTAAAGGAAAACTTTTTGATGAATTAAAATTTGAGCTTTTACTTGTGATGTTTCTTGTATTTATCTTTTTTATAAAGAATTTGGTCTCTTCAAGCATTCATCTTGAAAGATCAAACTTTGATAGATTTGGTTCAATCAATCAGTTTGGTTAGGGTCAAACTACTCTTCTGATAACTTTGGTTCAACCAAGGAGTTTGGTTTGGGTCAAGTTACTTCTCCATTTCTTGATTTGTATGATGATCCTTTTCAACGTTCCACATTGTTGTTGGGTATAGGGTTCCTAAACACTGTAGGTACGCATCACAAGTTTTTGGGAATTCTCCTATAGGTCCTCAAGTTAGTTTTTATCCTTGAATATAAAATCTAACATATATTCTAGGACTTTTAGAAGAGCATTGATGGGAGTAAAATTATTGGTGCTGAAGTTTCATGTGTTGGTTTGGATTCCAAAATTTCTAATTTTCAATATGTAATGACCCGATTATTTGTATTTCCCTTAAAACGCGTGAAAATTTAAACTTTTATAAAACAAGTCAGAGCGCGCTTAAAATCGGACCGCTACCAACTGTTCATAAAACTCGTTATAAAAATCTCATTTAATAAAACTATGCGGAAGCGTTAAAATTAGAACCATTAATGTAAAATGTTGCGGAAGCGTTTAAAATAGTTTAAGGAAGAAACACTAACCAATTGAAATACTATTTTTATACAACTTACTACTTAATTTAATTACAACTTTGAAAACTTAACTTAATTAAAACGGTTTCTCTTTTACCCCTTTTATATGTCTGGCCAGCCACGAACTCCCTCGCACGTGCAAATCCATCATCCACTGCTCTTTATATTGTTGTTCATCTTTGTTCCTCTTTTGCTACTCCTAAGTCCATGCGTTGACTCTATACCAGTATCTACATATACACCACTAGCAGCTGTAAGCCCAAAGTCTTACTAAGAAAAATGGGTAATGCAACATGAATACCACTCTTTAGTCCATTTTGGAATGGGGGCCACCCAAACCAATCATTTCATCAGCCATGTACCAATTTATTACTTTACTTTAAGTCGTTCGTTCGTATTCATACTTCGACCTAGAATTAGAGGATTTCCTTTGGAATGGAATAGTGCTCAGATCTAACCTTTTACTCGCAACTAGAATTCTCGTACCGGATCAGGGAGGGGCTTTGGCTAGTTGTAGACTAGACTCGCTACCCATCCGTCATCAAATTCCCTTTTTATTGTTTTCTTCTTATCCAGTTTCTGTGCCAGGCTAAGCTGACGGTACCACAGAAATCTTTATTATCTTATTAACTCTTTTCCCAGTTCCTGTGTCGGGCTAAGCTATGGTACCACAAGAACCTTTATTATCTTAATATTTTTACTCATTTTCGTCATTTATCCTCACTCATGCATACATACGTACCACCCCATGACACTCCGATTAGTTTCTATTAACATGATGCATGCTCATACATTCTCAACCTAACATGATGCATGATGCTTCACAATATAACATTCATAATAATTGAAGTGCGCATTAAATAAAAGTAACTGGAATTGAAAGCACATATAATAAGAAAGTAAAACATTTAATAAAAGGACATAGATGCATATACTAGAAACATGTACAATGTTGAATTGAGTAGCGAAGGCACACAAGTACGGTAAACATGCAATAATTTATTTAACTAACGTACTTAGGAAATAACTACATTTATCGTGCTAGTTGTATATCCAGTTAACTATCATGCTCAAATCGAATTACCATTATTAACCTAATTGGTTATCCTAATTACTTTATATGCTCAAGGATTAATTGCGTTTATTATTCTAACTGGATATCTTAGTTAATTCCCTAATTCATTTACATGTTTCCCACAATTATTATTTTAGGTGATCATTTCGGTTAGTTATCCTAGGTGAGTTAACATGCTCTAGAGTTGAGTACGTGCTTTTATCCTAGTTATTAATCATGCTTAGATTTAATCAAAATTAACATGCTAAGGACAAGTAATTATAATAAAGTCATAGGCAATACCAAGAAGACAATAACAAAGGCAAGGTCAAACACATATGCACATAATAAATAAGACTCTTGAGACTCTTAACTCATTCACGTTTATTTCATTCTATTTTCATCTTCTTTATCATTCGACTCTGTAGCAAAGTAAAGCATGGTAAGAGAAATTACAGCAAAATACAATGTAACTACATTAAAGGAAATTACAGTGAAGAGAAATGCACAGAATAGGTACGCTAGTTCATTAACATGCTCAACGTTTAGTTATTAAACATGCTTAAGAATAGATTACTATTATTACCCTAGATGCTTTTGTTTTAGTTAGTTAATTGAACCTGCTAATTAATTACATAGCATATCTAATTAATTAACATGCTCACTAAAAAATCCCATGTGATATCTAACTACCTCACCTAGCTAATTAACATGCTCAGTTCTAATTAATTACTTTAGTTCATTACCCTAATTAGTTAATTACATGCTAGTAAGTTAACTAATAGTTAAACATGCTTGAAGCAAATCAACTACTAACATACTCAACTAGCAAGTTACTTGACATGCGTAGTTATTACTTACAACGGGTTAGGGAACGTACTCGTTGGTTAGTTAGGCATATTGATTATTCTACTCAATTATTATAGTTAAGTAATTTAGCATGCTTACACTATTCTAATTAATTGTATGCTTAAGTTAATTAAACATGCTAGTAAATCAATGGCAATCAAATGGTTTACATGCTTGGACTACTAAATGGGTTGACATTTATCGCTTAACATTTAGCCAAAGGGTGGAACAGTAACAAAAGAAATGAACGCATTATTACATTCAGTAACACAATAAACTCTTAACTCATTTCCAGACTTCTCATACTCATTAATCATTCACGTTTTCAGCATTATCACCATCATTCACTAGAATTTGTAGGAAACTATACAAAAATCAGAAGTATATAGTTGCAGAGAACTAACAAACAAAGGGAATTATCTACGGAGCATTAAACAACAAACTAGCAACGTCAAAACACAACTACCACCAAGGAATTATTATCATAACCCAATTAATAGCAACAAACAAAAAGCATTACAGGGAACTACCATGACACTCACACACCCATACTTGTGGTGCAGGGCCTCCTCTGGCCAAGATATCCCCTAGTCCTTTCCTATTTGAAGACACTAAATTCAAGGACAGCTCTCCTTCAGCTCATGGATGACAGCCCAGCTCACAGCAGCTCCCAACTTCAGCTCACAACTTTAACTTCCTAACTCACCTCACTTCACAACTTCCACTTCACTCACTCACGTTCATACACTTAGCTCACCCACTTAACTCTCAATTTCCCTCACTCAGAAGCCCTCTCTCTTGGCTACTCATTCTCTCGCTCTCTGGATTATTTCTCTCACCAGAATGAAGACTGAAGAGGAAGAGAGGGAGAGAGGTTATTACCTGGAAGGAAGGGGAGGGACATCATGATGATTCCTGTCTCCACTCATGGCTATTCTACGATTTCTACGATTTTCCTATGATTTTCCATCATTTTGATCTTATTTTATTCATAGGTCTGGGCTATTTTGGACAAGTGCAAACGTGATCTCGGACGAGGAATGGCATCCTCGTCTTGGTCCGTACCGTCCAGAGTAACATTCGGACGCCAAATCTTGTCTGCACTAGCATCTGAAAGTGTCCTAAAATCAGACAGAGGCAAATTAGACGAGGCCTCAACTCGTCCCCAGTCGTCCGCCACAGGCCGAAACTGTCCAAGTTAGAACAGATTTGATGCGGATGTTGCTCCTTTCATCCGCATCGTTTGGGACCTCGTCCAAAACATCACAATATAGTGAAGTTAGGATGAGAAATGTCGTCCTGAGTTGTCCCCAGGCCAAGGGTGACGTACAAAGCTCTTGCGGACGATACTTCTCGTCCACAAAGTCGTCCTCAGGCGTCTGAAAGTCGACTTCCATACACTTTAGGACGAAAATCCTCGTCCTTAATGCGTCCCATGCGTCAAGGACACTATGCAATGCACTTGCGGACGACATAACGCATCCGCAGTGTTGTCCTCAGGCGTCCAAAAATGCCCTGGACAGCCTTCCTTTGCATTTTCTCACTTAACTTCTATCCCGTAATATTTTTTCCATGCATACCCGTCATACAATGACACATATAAATACGCAACGTAATACCCTACCTACCCCTTTGTCCCTTAATTTCATCTCGTATACGGGGAAAACGTGATGGAATACCATTAGACTTAACGCTCTAGCACACCTTTGGTAATACCCCGATAACTGTCCAACTCAAAAAAAGTCGGGGTGTTACACAATAGTGTCCAGAGATACTACAACCCTAGGTGGCAAAGAGCTGACATCAAGGTGTCAAACCTTCTCAATGATGTGAGCTCTTTGACATTCCATTCTGCATTCTTTGGCAAAGGAAGGGATTGAACCAAACAATTTTGACTGAAGAAAGAGGGCTTGAAAGAATAAGATACGTAGAGCGTGAACCAAGGCAAATTCTCAGTGACTTGGTGATGTGCCACATATTTCCTCTATCTACAATCAAGCACAGAGATTCTCTAACTATATTTTGAGTGTTTATTTTGTAGGTATTCAAAGAGAAAAGAGGATGAATTACATTCATCAAACATCTAAAAATATCATGGAGTCATTCAAGATCAAGCATAAGTGGAGGTTCAAGTACATGTGTAGAAGATTTGGTGGACTTCACAAATCCGCCTACAATTTGACCTCTAACAAGTAATTAGTGCTTTTGGCATTCTGGAAGATTTTATATCAAAACGTCCTCTTCATGAAAAGTGTAGCTAACATTCCCAGCTTTCCAAAATGGGATATCTTGTAAATAGTGGATATCATTTGTTATGTTAAAAGAGGCCAAAACAGAGAGCTTAGTATTTGCTATTGAAGCTTATTTTTCTTTATATGGATTTGAAGAGCAAATCCATTTAAAGATGGACCAAGAAAGTTATTCGATTAATTCGATACTTTTTCCAAGATGTTAGATGGAGGTTGAGTATCTATTTCTCTTTTATGCTTAGTGTATAATTTATGTTTAAATTCAGGATGTGGATTCGAGTTATCGGCTAGAGCATGTTCTAGCCGAGAAGGGGAATTTTGTGGGGGTATTTTTGGTACTTTCACTTTTATTTTTGTAACCCTAATTTGTGGGGAGCTATTTAAGCTTCTTTTTCGTGGCTAGTTACAGGGACTTAAGACTTTAAATGATTATTGAAACTTTCTTTCTTTGAATTTGGAGCAATTTCTTTTTCAACCTTCGGTGTGTTCATCAGATTGTTTGTGGTGTGATATCATATTAAGATTACTTTGACAGTTGAGTAATCTTTCTTATTTACATCCGTGTTCTTTTTCTTTTTAAGGAAGAGTGTGTGAAGTGGTGTTCAACTTTCAAGAATGATTGAATTGGTGGAAGTTTTTTGAAGAATTTCCAAGTGAAGATTCAAGTTGTGATTTCTTGTCTTCTTAGGCCAATTTAGTTCAAACGTGCATATCTCCTGACTTTTGACGAAATTCATTGTCGTTATTGGAGGAATTGTTCTTTATTCATTGGGAAAGGTGAGGTTTGAAAATTGTGAGAAGAGGCTTCCAATTGGTCGAGTTGTGGATTTCCAAAATTCAGTTATTTTCCTAATTGGTGCGACACTGTTTTGGGAATAGCCTTGTTTCCTAATCTACTTAGTTCGGTTTCCATGGTAGCCTTCACTGCCACAGATACCCCAATCACACGATAGTCGTCCACGTGTCCTTCGATTCGTGTTGCTCCTTTCGCAATTCGCACTCTCGCTGGGAATCTTTCTAGGCACGGACGTGAAGATTCCAATCCAACACACCCTGATCTTTTTGCCTTTTCATTTGATGGTCAAGCCGCCTCCCGCTAGATGCCAAGCTTTCCACGTATTTTTATCAATTCCCGTTGATTTCTTCCTTCTTCGGGGATGTTTACGACACTGCAGAGCATGTTATTGTAAAATATGAGATTTTTTAAATAATTTTTAAAATGCCACATATAAATTTTTCGTGAATTTTTGGTCAAATGTGAAAGAGATGATCTATTTTGTTGCGTAGCAGCAACGTGTGCATTTTTCCATAAAACGGTCAAATTGGGTCTTTCTAAGCGGTAATTTATTTTTGAAACATTTTACTAAATTATTTTGAATAAAAAATTATTTTGGGTAGGCGTCATGAACGAATTGGTTTTTAAAACGAAATTTGAGTTTTGAATTATAATATAGGGTAAATAACACTGTAGACCCTATAGTTTGCGATCAACGACAAGTCAAACCCTGGAGATTATTTTTTAACAACTAAAACCCTGAACTATGAGAAAATGTCGCCGGCGACCTCGCAGTCACGATTTCCGTCCAGAGCCGTCGAGGTTAACGCCCCGTTTGTACCCTGTCTAGCGGCATCGAATGGAGTCGAAGGACGATGGCAGAGCCGATGGTCGAATCGTCGAGAGCCGACCGAAGTACGACATTCGTTGGCCGTTGGATCGACGAGGAGCGTCCCTCGTTTGGATCGACGGCCAGGATTGAATCTGGCGTCCCTACCAGATGTGATGACGGACAAAGATCCTTGGCCGTTGGATCGAGTGAGGGACGTGCCTCGGATCGACGGCCAGGATTTAATCCGCCTGGCGAAGACGGACGTCGATCCTTGTCCGTTGGATCCTCGCCTGGATCGAACGGTCAGTAGTGACTCCAAATTAATTGGGTCACGTGCGGGTCACATGCGATCCTAAATCGCCAGAATTCCCCATTATGACGGACGTCCGTGGGAATACCACGGACGTCCGTCTTTAAATAACACGTCATCAGCATCTGGACGGCGTCCGTCCGACCATGACGGACGTCCGTCATAACCAAAACGACCGCGTTTTCGTCCTGACGGATGACAAAACGCTGCTTATACTCGCGAAGGGCGTCCAAGCCCTAGAAATCGCCCTGTACTTCAAATCGCGAGCGAATTCCCGATTTCCCCCGACGAATTCCCGAACTCCCGATTTCCCCCGACGAATTCCCGAACCCCCGAGTTTTGAATCTGAAAATGGCGCCGAGGAATAGTCAAGCGTCGAAGAAGCGTAAGGTGGTGGCTCCCACCGGGACGACGGGTCCAGTGGAGTCTGTAGAACCTGGGATGTTCAGCTCAGCCTCCGCCCATGTACGGTATGAGAAGGACATTGTACCCCGTGCAATAATTATATCCAGGAAGGTAAATTTCAATTCATTTGCTGATTTTGGATTGAAGGCAATGTTTGAACAAATTGGATTTGATAAACTGTGCACAATGGGAGGTTATTTCTATGAGAGAGCTGTCAAACTGTTTTATGCCAATTTGGAGTTGGACAAATCAAGTGATAGAGAGTTGAGGAGTTTTCTGTTTGGAAAACAGATTAGGATAACTCTAGGACAATTAAATGAGCTCATTGGATGCTCCACGGAGGAGCCGTTGGAGGAGTATTACCATGCGACAAAGGACCCCGAATTTGTCCAAAAAGGAGAAGGTCTTGCATTGCTGAAGCAATTGGTTCGCAATCCTACAGCCGTTGAGTCTTTCTTCCGGCCTAAATCAAAAGACCTCGATGCGAAAGCAAGGGTCATCCATCACATGATCACGCACACATTTATGCCTCGTGATGGACATAGAGACCTTGTCACAGCCATGGATTTGTACATAATGGAGAAGCTATACAATGGGAAGACGTTCAACCTTGCATACGTCATTATGCAGCAAATGAAAGCAACTCTGAATAGTGCAAGGAAGAATCTCCCATATAATTGGCTCATTCAGCGCATTATTGACAGCAACGGGTTGGTTGTCCCTCACACAGAGCGACGAACAGACGAAAAACCACTTGACATGTATAATGAAGTTACATTGGCTTGGATGGGGTTGCAAAAAGTACGAGGGGAGTGGGTATTCAGAGGAGATGTGGCAGCTGTACCTCCTGCACATCTTGTACCTCCTGCACCTCGTCCTTCCACTTCAACTGCTCCACCGCCATCCACGTCAGCTCCACCACGGCCATCATCGTTAGCTCCACCACCGCCATCCATGTCAGCTCCACCTGCTCCTTCCATGTGCACTGCCATAATTCCGTGGACAACAAACACACAACCGACATATCACGTGGAGGTGGATGACGATTTTGTGCATCCTATGGATGACGATTTTGTGCGTCCTATGGCGGATGATGCACCTCCCCCACCCCAGTCCTCATCGTCGCCCTCCGCACTCAGCAGCGAAGAGAGGTGGCAGTGGCTTGTCACCCAACTTGGCGAGATTCAAGCCAAGTTGGATAGACAGGAGAGTCAACTTGGCCAGCTTCAAGCCACTGTACTACAGATGCAAGAAGTACAAACGCATATGGCAACTGCTCGCACAACCGCCCAGCCATCTCATCCATCAGCATCTCATACATCTTCCGATTCCGGTCCAGACGGATGCCAGTATGTCTTTGATTTTACATGTAATTTCCTTATATGCATTAGTATCGTTGATTAACAATGTGTTACAATTATGCAGGTCTCCGATCATCAGGCAACCGTCCCCTCCTCCAACCCTGGCTAAAGTTCAAAAGATTTTGGCCCCAGGTCCTTCAGTGGTGGGTCCTACCGCTCGTCAAAGGATGACAGTGCAAGTGGTATGTCTTCTATTTGGTTTTATACAATGTGTAGAATTTACACTTACACTGAATTTCCATTGCAGCCTGTGAATTTGATGGAAGAGTTCATGGCATTTGCACGGGTCAATACGAAGAATAATAAGGAGACGTGTGCTCTCCTTTGCGGCTCCAAGGTAAGAAGCAACGTCATTTGAAATTTATTATCAGTTGTGATTAGAAAATTAATGTTGTGCGTCGTGTTGTTGATTTACAGGGTGACAAGATATATTCAATCGCAACTCTCCTTGTGCCAAAGCAATCGGGCGCTCCTGACTATGTGAGAATGTTTAACAAACTTATATTATATTGTTACTAAAAATAACTACATAAATCGTGTTCTTAAAATGCAGTGCATGATGACAAATGAGGAGGACACCGCCGCTGTTCAAATAAGGGAGGGTTTGTTGACGATTGGCTGGATCCATGAAAGCTACTTCTATTCATTCATGAAATCATACATGGTTTAATATTTCTTCCTCCTACAGTGCCACCCGGAGATGGATTGTTTCATGTCATCGATTGACATGCACACGCAGTATGCGTACAAACAATTGATGCCGGATTCAATTGGTCTCTCATTGGTCTCTACTGCCGAAATAGGATTAGGATTAGGATCCACCTCCATTCCACAGTCAATGGATTCTTCAACCATGTATGATGAAGAAGCACACCTTGACGAGTCCATGTGATGTGCAACGCTCTTGTTCGTTCGCTTACGTTGAGGGAGTTGGTCAGGGGAAACAAGTTCTCTCTCTCGAATATCTATGGCAATGGTCGGACTTTTTGTGCTCGACTCTGTTAGGGTTTTAGTATAAAATCCGAGAGTTACGGACGTCCGTCATGGTCCGACGGACGCCGTCCAGATGCTGATGACGTGTTATTTAAAGACGGACGTCCGTGGTATTCCCACGGACGTCCGTCATAATGGGGAATTCTGGCGATTTAGGATTGCACGTGACCCGCACGTGACCCAATTAATTTGGAGTCACTACTGACCGTTCGATCCAAGCGAGGATCCAACGGACAAGGATAGACGTCCATCTTCGCCAGGCGGATTAAATCCTGGCCGTCGATCCGAGGCACGTCCCTCGCTCGATCCAACGGCCAAGGATCTTTGTCCGTCATCGCATCTGGCAGGGACGCCAGATTCAATCCTGCCGTCGATCCAGACGAGGGACGATCCTCGTCGATCCAACGGCCATCGAATGTCGTACTTCGGTCGGTTCTGGACGATTCAAGCGTCGGCTTTGCCATCGCCCTTCGACTCCGTTCGACGCCGCTAGACAGGGTACAAACGGGGCGTTAACCTCGACGGCTCTGGACGGAAATCGTGACTGCGAGGTCGCCGGTGACATTTTCTCATAGTTCAGGGTTTTAGTTGTTAAAAAATAATCTCCAGGGTTTGACTTGTCGTTGATCACAAACTATAGGGTCTACAGTGTTATTTACCCTATAATATATATTATGTATTATTTTATAAATAAACATTTTATTAAAAGGAAGAGGCGTAGAGAAGCAGCTTCAGCTTCTTCTCCTCTTCTTCGACTGTGAGCGAAAGACCGGGCGGGGGAGAGAGAGCGGCTTCGCGGGGACGGGAGTCGACAGTTCTTGCTGGCGGTGGTCGCGGGTGGTCGAGAGTTGTCGAATGCGGTGGTTGCGTCGTCTGTCCGAGGACACTTAATGGAAGTTGGCCGAGACAGAGAGCTCGGGAGTTAGGGCTCCTCGGCTCGGACATTGTCTTCCGCTATTCTTCGATTTTGGTGAGTCGTGCGAACTAGGTTGTTTCGATTCATTGCTGCGTTCCGTTTCTTGTTTGGGGCTTCGGCCGAATTGAATCTTGTTCTCCTCGTTCGTGTTCTGCCATGTTTGAACTGAAGTTTTATGTTTTGATTCGGTGATGGTGCTTTTTTTTTTTTTTTTGGAAATGTCGTGCACTATGTTTATTGGTTTCTGTCTCTGTGAAGGGATTTGGAATCTGTCAAGGTTAGAGAAATGGTTTTGGATTTTAGAAACTATTTGGGAGTTTAAAGTTGAATTTTGAGTTTAAAGAATACTGCTAATTGGAGATTGTGAATCTGTATATGTTTTGAGTTAGTTTCTGCTTCTAAGATTTGGTTGGAAGTCTGAGTATGTTGATGAGTGAATTATTGTCTAAAAGGTTTAGACATTACCCTATTTCCTATGAATACTTGGATTTGGAGACTGTTTAAATTTGGAATGTAAGTATGTAGTAAATTAATGATGAACCCGGTTCCTTTCTCTATAATCTAGAAAGTTTAATTCTGTTATAATATGTTGTTGTTCTCTTTGATAGGGCTACCTCTCATTTTTCTGTGACTTCTTGCCGCACAATTATCCTGTTAGGTATAGGAAAGTTGTTCAGTAGCTAGAGCTGCCAACTAAGATATTACCTGTATGGTTTCTATATGTACGCCTAACTAAAAAGAATGGGTTGTTTGCTACTTGTGGCCATAAGCCGATAATTTTGAGTATTGCCTATAATTGGAGATTGAGAATTTTTAAGTATCGCTAAGTTGGCTTCCGAGTATCGTGAGCAATCTCACTCCGGGTATATGATCGTACGAGTTATGTCATCGCTGACTGGTTTGCCGGCAACTTGGGTGACGTGCTGGATCTGCGGATCGCCGTCAATTGTATTCTTTCTTGCCTCATGAGGTGTTGCTATTGGCGGATAACCACCTTTCTGTGACATGTGCAGGGTGAGTCCTTGCGTGACTATCCATTTCATTGAGAATGGATTGAAGGTTGTTAGTCACGAAGATTAGCCTATCCTAGTACCGTTTCATTTAGTGTGTGTTTGGATGGCTTGTAACTCTGCTCGTTGGCTACCTTTGTCAATTTGGAACATAAAGGTACTTAGTGAGAAGTGGTCTATCGTGAGCAACCTTATCCATTACTCCGATTACACAGATCACATCGGCACTGGTTACGGCTCGTCGGCACGTTCGGGAGGTTACACGAGTTGTGTCATCGCAGATCTTGCTCACCGGCAACTTGGGTAATCCGCTGGATCTTCGGATCATATCGGCATTGGCTACGACCCGTTGGCACATCCGAGAGATTTTACCACCTCGCTATGATGGGTGATAGATGGGTCATTGAGTGACCATCCTTTTTCACTGATGACGTTTTCATAAAGAAAACGATATTGAGATATTTTGCGATTATAGCTGTTTATGTATACAACGAGTTTTTGAATAAAGTAACATCGAGGGCCATGAGCCAGTTTATTAAAATGATAAAGATGTTTTAAATGTTTCAAATCCATGTATGGTAAATGATAAGCATAAAATAGTTTTTAAAAGATAAGGAAAACAGTTTTTTTAGCATGCATTTCATTTAGTATGGATTTTCCTATTGAGTTAGTCATTCGCCCCTTATACTATATTTTTTCTCAAGTTAGGGTGTAAGTTCGGTGCACTAGATTTGCACGTGTTGCCATGGGTTGATGATGGTGTCCCTGGTAGGTGTCTCGATCTCCTTGCGAATGGATGGAGATTCGTCGGTTCAATCCATCTGTTTCAGGTATGTTGAGATTTTAGTTTTGGTGTTGTTTGATTTAATTTTTACACGGTACTTTCCTTTATTTACATTATCATGTCTTTAGTTGATCACTCTGTGGACCCCAACCTATGTGATTGAGTTTGGGATTGATATTATTCCCATTAAGACTTCCATACAAATAATTCACGTCTTGGGCTGGATAACCGAGTTCTCTCTGAGAATCGGGTCGCCTAACCCGACGGTTTTTGTCCGGCCCATCTCTGGGTCATGACAGTTACCGTGGACAATTTATATATTCTACCCTCGCATTCATACCCGAGGCCACCTTCCGTGGTTCATCACTTGGGCGAGTCAAAGTAGAATCTCGCAGATCCTTGTTCGCTTACTAATCATTCAGGTGTTGCGTCTCCCATTTTTATTATAGGTAAGTTATTCTTTTTTGTAATTAATTAATTTATTAATTTGATCATTAAGAAGGCAGTTTTTGATATTATGCTATTAATTTGATGCAGGTTCCATATCGTATAGCCATTGTGAGAATCTGATTCCTTGGGAGAGAAGAAGAAGCTGACACGACCCGGAGGCAAGCCAGACACAAACGCCGCGCCAAACGACCCAATTCTCAAAGAAGACCTGATCGCCCAGTCCAAAGCTTGTTGAAATTTGTGGAAGACTTGTATAAAATTTCCAGCCGTAGCCCACTTGTAATGGACCATAGTCCATATAGTGATCGCAAGAGTTAATATATGGAAATATAAAGTTACATAATCCAAATTAAACTATGCATACAATTCGATGTCCAGAAAAAAAATACAAACATTAAACGGATTATCGCACGATGTACTTATTAAGAAATAAAGGTTCAATTAGGAAACAAAAAAGAATAGGAAATAAAGTCTTCAACCCGATATTGTGCAAGTCTAGTTACTCTTCTCTTTACCTGGAGGGGAGGGGTCGTTGAGGTGAGTGACTAACTTAATAGAAAACTTATACTAAATGCTATATACGTGTAAAACTTGTTTGACTCTTTTTGTAAAAATTATGGATTTGGGTAATCATGCACATTTCTCAAAATATTTCAAATCATTTTTTATCTTTTAAGGAAATTTGGCCTCAAAGGCCCCTGATGAGACATCAAGAAAACATAGTTTTATACATAAACAAAGTCAAATGCTCTTGTCGTATTTTATTCTGAAAACCATTTTTAGTGAAAATGGAGGAACACTCAAGGACTCCTCTGATCAATCACACAAAAAGATTATGACCGTTTCTGGGCAGAATCTCATGAGCTTGGAAGAAGACAAATGACGATGATCTGAAGACCTAGCGTGTAACCTGAGTTGCCAGCGAGCAAGCTCCAAGACGACACAACCCATACCATACACACCCGGATCAGGTTTAGGGATTCAAAATCCAAGGAAGCGTCATCACCGTCCTAATCTCATCTTTCACACAGTGCACAATCAACCATTTCCACACATTAGGAGATGTACCGGTGATAGCCTTATAATACTTTGACACCGAAACTATCCAAAGTATCAAAAGAATTCATCGTCTTCAAATCAGAATTCAAACATATCATCATATGAAAACAAAGTGCATGAAATAAACGTGTAAAACTCTCATACATAGGTCGTATAAAAATTGACGTGCTATCGTATAGTCACCGTCAGGTTTTCATATGTTGTTGCCCACAAAATAGTGTTTTTTAAAAAAATAATGCAGTGCGATGCAAAGCAACTAAGTATAAAACTCATACCTCTATGGTGGTCTATCCTTGTATCCGAAGGAGCAACAACCTCAAGCACTGACTCCAACTCCACACACTTGTCAAAGCCTACAATACGTCAAGGAATAAGATTTTTCATCTACAAATCTCAAGAAGAGTGTGGAAGGCCCTGTACCAGGAATAGGAACCCAACCAAGATTTAATTGACCCAATTATACGCGAGCCTGCATAACGGGGTCGACTCGGAACTATTTCAAGGCAATTTGCCCAATTTATGGTCACTAGTCGATTGACCAAAAATTTTCGATTGCGATTCCTCCATCGGCAATGCACCGTTTTCCCCCATTTAACCTCAAATCGATAGACAATCCTTCCTAAACTCAAAATATATCAACATAATCTAGAGGGGGTTCCTCGGATTTGAGGTTTTAGGCTCAATTTGTGAATCTTCTTCACGAATGTTGTTCCCTTTGACGTTGCGAATGTTTCCTCTCTGTCAGTTTTGTCAGACGGTCGAATTTTCCTGTCGTCTCCTCCTGCGTGCTCGCTGTCAACTGATGAGGAGAAGAAAAGTTTTCTCTTCTCTTCGTATCCCTCTCCCTCTTAATATTTTCTTTTATTTTATTGAATAATAATAATAATAATAATATAGATGAAAATATATATTATATATTATATATTAAATAAATCCTATTCGTTTTTCGATTTAAATTCTGATTCGCCCCAAACACAAATTGACAATGATCATTTGACAGAATTAATTCCTCAATTTCACTATCTCGATTTATTTACCACACGGTAACATCCAATTTTATTGATTTTGACCGTTTGACCAAAATTTCACACGTGGCCGCTACGAAAAAAATCGGGTCAACCTTTCAACGCCATGACCAATTATTACACGAAAAATTTTCAATTGAAATTTATAATTTAAAATTTCATAGGTTTTACAGAAACTATGAACGTTTTTCATCTAGAAATTTTGTTCAGAATCAGATTTGGTGGTCTAGTTGAAGCTAAATCATGAGATGGCTTTGGTTGTGTTGAAATTTGACTTTTATTCGATAAAAGAATTTTGATTTTTATTCGAGTTGTTTAAGAAGTTGGGATTTTGCTCCATTTACATTGAATTAGAGTTCTTAATATACAAATTGGAGAAACTCGTTAACGATTTCGTGAAGGTAAGTCAATTCCCTTTCAGTTTTATAAAATTTTGAAAATAGAGGAGAAAAATTGGAATTTTGGTTCAATGTAAGAAAAAGGGTTTAATTTATGCAAGAAATTGATCAAATTTATGCTATGTTGTGCATTTGATTGTTTAAAGTTGGAATATTTGTCAAAAAGTTGGAACTTTTCAGAGTTTCAGAGGTGTTTTGTGATGCAGCAGTCAACCAAGGTCACAAACCGGTTGATCAGAATTATGGTAGAGAGGACAACTCTTGAAGAGAGTTCGTTCGGACTTAAGAATCGATTGACCAGTGCAGTTAACCGGTAAATTTTCTGGAAGACTGACGTGGTCGACAAGACTCTTGAAGAGTGGTCCATCGGACTACTTTTGAGGACCACTGGTTTTGTCAACCGAGCTTCTCTAAGGTCGCCTAAACTGAATTTTAAAAATTTGAAAATTTTGGTGATTGTTCCTTAAGCTCATTGAGTTTGTTCCTATCTCAGTTATGAATTCTAACAAACCTTTGAATATTTAGAAAAATGAATTGATTTGAATATGTATACTTTGCATCATTTGAGGTAGAGATTTATTTTTATATCTAGCATTTGCATCATTTTAATAAATTTTTATTTTGAGACATGTTCTCATGCAAAATGGCACGTCCATTTTAATGAGTCGTTAGTTTTCGTATTATATATGCAATTTCACTCGATATGTTTAAATTTGAGCATGGATAACATTTTGTTTGATCATCTTGGTTGTATGAACCAAGTTTGATTGACACATGTGGGGGTCCTATTTTCAGTAAGCACATTCGATCGTTGAAGGATGTGATTGTTTGTGATATTGTTCTTGGGTACAAAACCCTAAATCTGATCAGGGTCGTTATGGTTGTTGCGATCGCCTGAGTAGAAGGAGAACTACGTGCGGATTAAGCCGCAGCTGGACCATAGGCCTTCGGCCGGTCCAGCTCGAACAGCCAACCATTGTCATTCCCTCGCAATCCCAGCCCCTGCATCCTTCACCTCCAGCCAACTCCCGATCAACATAACTTAAAGGAGAAGGGGAATCGAAAAAGCTTACCTCAAAATTGTCATCGGAAAAACACGCCCCCGGGAGCTCCGACTTCGAGCCCTAGCCGCGACGCGTCCAGTATTCCATTTGCTCACCCTCACACCGCACACACTGGAGCCCGCCTCGTAGCCCCGCCGAAGCCCGCTGGCGTTCGTCTCCCGCTCGTCGTCGCTCAGATCTCCCGATCGCTCTCTCGCTTCCCCCTCTTTCTCTCGGGTTCTCTCCTGCGCAAATGGCCGAAGGCCAACCTAATTCTTCGCCCTTCTCTTCTTTCATTTCCTGAACCAACCAACCAAGCCACACCACCTGAACCTGACCAAACCAAAGCCAACAAAACCGGTTCTCACCTCCAATCCCATTAATTTCTTTTATTTCTTATTACACAATTAATATATACTTATCTTTAATTAATTTCCTTCATTATTCACTCTCTACATTTTTAAATCCTTAATCCAAAAAATCCAAAAAATTTCATTTTATTCTTCTTAATATAACTATACAATAAATTACTCGTTACAAATAAATCCCTCTTTAATAATTTAATTAAAACCCTTCATTTAATTAAATTATTCTAAACTCAATTCTAATTCCCGATTTATTCCAAATATCGATTGATGATTATTAGAGATCCAATTTAAATTTCTCAATTCCATTTCTTAAATTAATTTCCATCAATTAAACCTCTAATAAATTTTCTTAAATTATAACCTAACGGCTACGTCCTTGGTAATACCCCGATAATTATCCAATAATCCAAAAATCTTCAAATTTCTTCCTAATTATTCTTATTAAATTCTGATATAAAAAGTCAGGGTACTACATTTTTCCCTTATTAAAAACCAGTTTGGAAAAACACTCAAAAACCTTCAATCGGATTAGGGTGGGGAATTCCAATCTCTCTCCAAACTTTTAAAGTCTCAAGGCATCCATCATAGACTCTCTTGCCCTTACACTCCAAACCAAAATGGCCGTGTCAAAAGAAAAAATCATCATGTGGTCGAAACAGGTGTCGCCTTATTATTTCATTCATCCATCCCGTAATCCTTTTGGCCCTACGTCTTCACTACTACTGTCACTCTAATTAAATATATGCCTACGTGGCTTCTGAATTTTAAATCTCCATTTGAGCTTTTATATGGCACTATACCGCCTTATCACTCTCTTCGTGTTTTTGGGTGTCTTTGCTTTCCATATCTTAGGTCTTTCAATAAACATAAACTCCAACCCCGTTCCTCTCCCTGTGTCTTTCTCAGTTATAGTGCTCATCACAAGGGTTACATTTGTTTCAATCCTTTATCCACCTGGGTTTATGTAACTAGACATGTCATTTTCAATGAAAATTCATTCCCTTTTCCAACCCTCACCCATTCCCATTCCCCATCACCTGCCACTTCCATTCCCATATATTCCCTCTCCTTTCAACCTTTATTTAACACCCTCCTCTACACATCTATCAGCCAATGTTTCTCCAAGCTCAACACCACCCCTTCCCTCCCCCCTGGCCATTCCAAATACCCAACCAACTCCTCCACTTCCACAAATTCCTACTCCCCCTACAATTGACTGCATTTTCGACATTAACAATAGGTAGCCTACTTGGTCTACACTTAGCCTCCACCGTATGCAAACACGTTCCAAGGATGGTATATTTAAACCTAAGGCTCTTGCAATGGCTAACAATGTTGTTTCAACACTCACTACTTTCCTCCAAGCTTCCAAAAACAAGTTATGGCTTGCTGCCATGCAGATGAAATTGATGCTTTGCATAAAAATAACACTTGGAAGCTTGTCCCTCTACCTCACGAAAGTACTCTTATAAATTGTAAGTGGGTTTTCCAGCTCAAACTTAACAGTGATGGCTCTATACATAGTTACAAGGCCCGCTTAGTTGCCAAAGGTTACGATCAAACAAAAGGTGTTGATTACGATAAGATTTTTAGTCCAGTTGTCAAACCCACTACTATTCGAATTGCTCTATCGTTGGCTTTTTCCCTTGGGTTGACTACTAGACAACTCGACATCAATAATGCATTTTTAAATGGCGACTTATCAGAGTTGGTATTTATGCAACAACCTCTTGGTTTTGTAAGTTCTTCTCATCCCTCTTATGTTTGCATGTTACAGAAATCTTTATATGGCTTAAAGCAATCGCCGCGAGCTTGGTACACAAAAATGTATTTAGCACTACTTTTCTGGGGCTTTACGGCATCAAAGTCTGATACATCACTATTCATTTTTCAGAAGAATTCAGTCATTATCCTAATGCTTGTTTATGTGGATGATATCATAGTCACAGAGAATTCTCCTTCACTCATTGACAACCTGACGGACCATCTTAACACTAGATTTGTGGTTCATGATCGGGGTTCCCTTCACTACTTCCTCGGTGTTTCTGTCACCACTACAGCAAACTACTTGATGCTACATCAACGACTTTCTTCTCAAGGCAAATATGAGTTCCTGTAAACCGGTACCTACTCCTATGGTTTGTGGGCTTATCCTCTCTAAACACTTGGGCACTACTTTACCTGATGGTTCCAATTATCGTAGCTTCATGGGTGCTTTACAATACTGCTGCATTACACAACTTGACATTGCATTTGCTGTGAATAAAGTTTGTCAATTCATGCATGCTCCCACCGAAATACACTGGACAGCCGTAAAAAGAATACTTCGATACCTTCGGGGAACTGCTCATCTCGGTATCTCTTTGTCCACCTCATCCACTTTCAATCTACGTTGCTTCACCGATGCTGATTGGGCCTCTTGTCCTGATGATCGTAAGAGCACTAGTACTTTTTGCACTTTTCTAGGACCAAATCTTATTTCTTGGTCTTCTGCCAAATAGAAAGTGGTTTCTCGTTCCAGCACGGAATCAAAATATTGCAGCATTGCCAATGGTGCTTCAGAATTTCTCTGACTTCAATCTCTCTTGCATGAGATCAGTATTTCTTCATCAGGTACACCAATCATTTTCTGCAACAATTTAAGTGCTACTTATCTGGCTTCGAATCTAGTGTTTCATTCAAAATCGAAGCATGTTGAGATTGATTATCGTTTCATTCGGGAAAAAGTTCAGAGCAAATCTTTATCAGTTTCTCTTACTCCATCCAACAATCAGATAGCAGATGCTCTCACCAAGCCCTTAGGAACATCCAAATTTAAGATCTTTCAGTCCAAGCTTCTCATCCCACGTCCTTGAGCTTGCGGGGGGATGTTAATGCACATTTTATACTCAAATGTAATTTTCCATTAGTGTAATTATATTGTACTGTTTCTTTACTTTCCAGGTATATATACCTTGGCATACCCTGTATACATGGGATTTTTACCATTTTTTTGGACAATCAGTGAATACAGACGAAGCACAACAATTCAGAGAAGTTTCTCCTTCTTCCCTTTCTGCAAATACCCAAAATCTCACTGCCCTAACTCCCTGCCTCGACCACCCCTCATGAAATGCCTCGGCCGAAAGTCTCTCAATCATACACAGTTAGAAACCATTGACAACCCACAATGAAAGTCGGCCGGAATCACTCCCGAGCTCGCGAACCCCTCCTCGCAAAATCCTCTCTCTCCCTATCGCCTGCGAAGAACTATGAAGAAGACAGAAGCTTTGTCTTCTATCTTCCTTAAATAAAAATCTTCTTCTTTTAATTTAATTAAAATTTAATTGACTAATAACATATATATATATTAATAACATATCGTATATCTAATGTCGTCCCAATTGGAATCATGATTCGTTTCAAACGTCAACCCAAAATATTTTCTTAGCCAAAATAATTGATCCAACATTTTTGAAAACAAAATTTTCACTTGGAAAAATCCAATTGAACTGTTTTATGAAAAAACGCACAAGTCGTCGCTACGCGACAAAACAGGTTAACTCTTCTATATTTGATAAAAAATTCACGAAAAATTTATACGTGGCATTTTAAAATCATTTAAAAATCTCAAATTTTACAGGAGCGGTCAATCTCTCCTTCCAACGCAAATTCCCAGTCGACATGGATATGAACCGGTCCAACAATGAAAACACGTTCCCAGAAAACTCACGTAATACCAGTCGATGCCTTCCATTGAATGGTAATTCCCAGTCAACATCCATGTCAACCGGGCAAACATGATTTTGCCTTTGCCTAAAATGCCAGTGTTTCTCCATTTTTCTTCCCTTATTCTTTTTATTTTATTTCAATTTAATTCATTCATTCCTTTATTTAATCAATCCTGCCCTTTTTATCTATTCCCAATTAATCCTTAACCAACTCTTCAACAACTTATAACTTACTCCATAATCATATAATAAATTTTCAACCCCCATTCCAATAATCTGTACAAAATATACAAGACTTGTTACATTTACTAAAATTCTTTTTGGGGTATTACAATCCATAATAAAACTATCCAAAAACTTCCAAACTTCATAATTATTATTGTTCTTAGTTCTAGTTAAATTTTGGGTATTATAGAAACATTATTGAGGCCTAGAATTTGTTGAATTTGAATAGTTGCCCTGTCACTTAATCACAATTTTTTCATCTATTTTTGGTATTGTTAAGTAAGCTTATAAAAAGAAATGTCAAGCTGATTAAAAAGAAAAACTGTTAGTTGATTTATGAAGAGTTGAAATTTGAATTGGCTATTGGCCTATCTTTGGCAATAGCAATGCATATTCATTACATGTCGATTGTGTTGAAGCACCAAGATTTGGATTTGGATGCTTAATGAAGTGGTAAGATAAGTTAATACTTCCCAGCCTTGTTAGTCAAGACAGACGAGCCTAACTCATGAACTCAAGTTGGCAAAAACTATTTTACTTTGAAAACTTAATAGAGTTATTTTTATGACGTGAAGTTTGATGTTTTCTTAGATTCAAAGAGTTAGAAATATTTAATGTAAATCCCATGATATAATGATATTGGGAAATGCAAAGAATTATAATCTTATTTTTGAGTACAATCACACTGAGCCACTCTTGTGATTGAAATTTTGAGTCGATAACCTCAAATTTTTATTTCTATATCTAATGTTAAAAGATTGCAAAAAATATTTTACTAATAGTAACTGTCAAGTAAAGTGTCATGGTGTTAATCAAATAATTTAAGTATGTAATTTCAACTCTTATATTTTTACAACGTGTTAGAGAAATGTAGAATCTTAATGATGAGCTTAAAGAGATTTAACAAACTACAGAAGGGTGAGCACTATGACTTTTGAGAAGTTAGTACTGATAAAATTATGACTTCTCATTGGTTTACGTATAGTGTCTAATAATTCAAATTTGACACAAATAAATTTGTTGATGGTCATAAATCAAATTTATTATTCGTTCAAATAATATCAAATGATTGAAGATTGGAAACGTCTGTGTAAGCGGGCTAATATGGAGTTAAATGTGGAGAGTGTGTGATTAGTTTTTGATTTATTAATAAATCAAGAAATGAGCATCTGAAACCAACTAAGTTATTATGCCATTATCTTTTAAATAGTGAAAATTGAGATATAGCAACTATTGGTATTATGATATGAATTTCGAGGACATTTTAGATGTGTAGTGATCTTGAATTGTCGCAAATCAATTGATCTTTCTGCACAGTTTTTTTTTTTAAATTTTAGGTGAGGATGAACAATTATGGGTGATAGTTGACTAAATTATATGTAGAAGTCATTGTACGACCTTACATGTTCTTTTGGTATTATGTCCAACATAGAACTAAATATTTTGATTAAGTTTGGAAAGCCCTCCAAAGATCATTGAGCATTGAGATAAACTCGAACAATATGTTGTCCTCAATAAATGGATAGTAGCTAAAGCCTATTAGATGGTAGAGATGGTAGAGTGAACTATTTATTAATGATTAACTTTCTATATGATGATATCTTTTTGCTGCTATTGGAGTTGCAACTTATGAGACTCTTTATGGGAAAGTGTGCATATTACCGCTATGTTGAGCGGAGGTCCAGGTACGAGTAAACCTTGGCTTTGTATTGGTTCAGGTAACGAATGAGAAAGTTCAGGATATTATGGAAATACTCTAAATAGTTCTGAGTTGTTAGAAGAGTTTCAAGACTAAGACTTTGTAATTTTAAAAATTCAACTGTATCGTGGTATTAGTCATTTTGGTTTGAAGGCAAGTTAGTTTCCAAATATATATCAAACCTCTTTGGATTATTAAGCGTGTTGGCTTGGTGGCTTAACAGGTGCATTTACCGCCATAGTTAAATTATGTTCATAACTTATTCCACGTTTCTATGCTATGAAAGTATACTTCTGAACCGTCGCATGTTGACTCCTGAATGATGTGCCTATCCAAGATGATGTATCTTATAAGAAG
>CM039475.1:21822987-21853028 GCA_022433065.1 Begonia loranthoides | reverse complement strand
GAGGTGGCATAACAAAACAAAAACATAGAGTTGAGCAAAGACAACTCACAGACACATAATTGATAGGGAAATTTGATAATTGAAAAACATTAGAAATATATATATATATATATATATATATGTATACATATATATATTCCATTGCTGTATTACTTCCCTTATTTGATGACCACCTCTTGAAAGTTTTCATCATTTTTGAATTTGCACCACTCAAAGTCCTAAAATCCAACAAAAGCTAAAAAAGAAACCAGCTTTCCAGATGGAATCAGTAGGTTGCTAGGAGGAAGAGAGAGAGAGAGAGAGAGAGAGAGCGAGACCTACCTTTGTCAGAACATCACCGCCTTTCTCAAAGCTTCGATTTTGGTCGGTCCATGGCGGAACCCAATATCAAGAGTAGCAGCGAGAGCAAGAAGAAGGATTACCCGGCTCTTCTTTTGGGCAGATACGAGATCGGGAAGCTCCTCGGCCATGGTACCTTCGCCAAGGTCTACCACGCAAAAAACGTCAGATCGAACGAAAGCGTCGCTATTAAAGTTCTTGATAAGGAGAAGATTCTAAAGGGTGGCCTTATTGCTCATATCAAGAGGGAGATCTCGATTCTCCGCCGCGTTCGCCACCCTAATATAGTTCAGCTGATCGAGGTTATGGCGACTAAGGCCAAGATCTTCTTCGTTATGGAGTATGTTCGGGGTGGAGAGCTATTCAAAAAGGTCGCTAAAGGTCGGTTAAAAGAAGAAGTTGCTCGGAAATATTTTCAGCAATTGATTTCAGCCGTCGGATTCTGCCACGCCCGCGGTGTGTATCACCGGGACCTTAAGCCGGAGAACCTTTTACTTGATGATAATGGAGATCTCAAAGTCTCCGATTTTGGGTTAAGCGCAGTCTCCGATCAGATTCGGCAGGACGGTTTGTTTCACACGTTTTGTGGAACGCCAGCGTATGTTGCGCCGGAGGTTTTGGCCAGAAAAGGGTACGAAGCGGCGAAGGTGGATATTTGGTCTTGTGGGGTTATACTTTTTGTTCTTATGGCTGGCTATTTACCATTTCACGATCAAAATGTAATGGCGATGTACAAGAAAATTTACAAGGGCGAGTTTCGATGTCCGAGATGGTTCTCGCCGGAGCTAATTCGCCTCCTTTCACGGCTTCTCGATACAAATCCAGAGACCCGAATCACCATTCCTGAAATTATGGAGAACAAATGGTTCAAGAAAGGATTCAAGCATATAAAATTTTATATCGAAGATGATAAGCTTTGCAGTGTTCATGATGAGATCGATGATGCTGATTCACTATCCGAACAATCAATGTCGGAATCAGAAACAGAAATGGAGCCTAGAAGGAGGATAACTTCGTTGCCTAGGCCAGCAAGTTTGAACGCATTTGACATTATATCATTTTCGCCCGGTTTTGATCTTTCGGGATTGTTCGAAGATGGGGGAGAAGAGTCGAGGTTTATCTCTGGTGCCCCTGTGTCAAAAATTATATCAAAATTAGAGGAAATTGCTCAGTTGGTGAGCTTCACAGTGAGGAAGAAGGATTGCAGAGTGAGCTTGGAGGGCTCTAGAGAAGGTATAAAGGGTCCATTGACAATTGCAGCGGAGATTTTCGAATTAACTCCATCATTAGTTATGGTGGAAGTTAAAAAGAAAGGTGGAGATAATGCTGAGTATGAACACTTCTGCAACAGCGAATTGAAACCCGGATTGCAGAATTTGATGATGGAAGTGAAGGAATCTGCAGCTTCTTCGCACTTGCCTTCAGATACTGAATAAGGAAAGAATCAAAGGAGAAGGGTACGCTTTTTCCTTCTCCATCGCCATGACTTGTCTGTGATTTGCTCTGTTCTGGGCTGGTTATACGATGAGCTTTTAGCTGGAGATTTAGATGCTGATATGCTAGATTAGTCTGTAGATGGTACAGAGAGTTTTTAACTTTCTTGTCTCCCCATTTTGGTGCGTCTGTACATGCTTCTTCCCCATTGTATGAAAATTGTGGCCAAAAAACATGAAAGAATTATTGTTTTCCATCGATGATAAGCCTGCTCTTCGCATCAAAAGGAATGTCTGTTGTTGTGTTTTGTTTTTCTCGATTGAATCTAATGTTTAATGTAATATGTTTTGAGTTGTGCATGTGCTCAAAAGAACAGAGAGTATGATTAAGAATCTGATGGAGAAATTTATGTGTTTTGGTTTTTCTCAGTCCGATTTTGGTGTTCTTAAACTCTGGACCCGTTTTGTCGAAAATCTTCCGTAGTTGTACTCGATTACTCGACTTTTGTCCACAAATTTGTCTGTTTTGGGGTGACATAGGTCTGTCAGTCGGATCGATATTATTTCGAATCTTAAATTTTGGCTTGAAAATACGAGATTACAATCACTAGATTAGTATCCATTATTAAGAGTTTCATACGAAAGAAAGTGTTGAAACTCTGGATCTTAAGATGAAGTATTAATACAACTTAAACCGTGTCTATGCTGTTTGTTACTGCTGTTGTGCCTTCTCCCCTGCTTCCCATGTCCATACAGATATCTTCTAGCGAGGGCCTCAAGTCTTGGTCGTAGAATTGCTTATATTCCAGTGTATCTCCTGCGCTTTTCATCACCTCCACGACGTAAAATGAAGGGGTAACTTCGTAAATATCTACGTCGATGGCTAGCTGCCCTTTTCTTCCTTCCTTCCTGTCCTTCAACATCACCTTCCCTTCCCTTTTCATGAACTTGAACCTCTCCGTCTCGGCTATCTCCTCGAGTTTTGATACAATTGTGGATGGAGGTTCTGTCGTCGTAAACCTCGCCTGCGATCTCTGATTTGCGTCCTTTTCGAACAAACCAGAAAGATCGAATCCGGACGAAAGAGAGATGATATCAAAGGCGTTGAAGCAAAGCGGTCTCACCGGGCTTGTGCTTTTCTTCCCGTTTAGAGAACTCCCAGGAGATTCGAGAAAGGTGATTGGAAGATCGTCTGTAATGAGATTTGCTTCTTCGTCCTTTGTTAATTTATGTGGTTTAATTTGTTTCAGTCCTTTCTTGAACCAGACATTTTCCATGAGCTTGGCAACGTTTATTCTTGAGCTTGGATTAGGATCGAGGATCTTCGAGAGAAGCTTTCGAGCTTCTGAAGGAAACCATAGCGGACATTTGAAATCTCCCCGGCTACTTTTTCGATACATCTCCATCAAATTAGAATCATGGAACGGCAGAAAACCAGCCAATAAGACGAAGAGGATGACCCCACATGACCACATATCGGCTTTGGCTCCATCGTAGCCTCTCTTATTGATCACTTCTGGCGCTACGTATGCAGGCGTTCCACAGGTTGTGTGGAGAAGACCGTCTTTCCTCCTCGACTCTATCAACGCACTCAACCCGAAATCCGAGACTTTGAGATTCCCATTGTCATCGACAAGAAGATTTTCTGGCTTGAGATCGCGGTGATATACGCCTCGGCTATGACAGTAATCGACGGCTCCGATCAATTGTTGGAAATAGTGATGGGCAAGACTTTCCTTGAGCTTCCCTTTGGCAACCCTGTTGAAAAGCTCACCACCCTTTACATATTCCATCACAAAATAAATCTTGGTTTTGCTCGCCATCACCTCGTAAAGTTTTACGACATTCGGGTGCCTTACGAGGCGCATAACGGAGATTTCGCGCTTGATTTGATCGATCAGACCAATTCGTAAAACCTTTTCCTTGTCGATAATCTTTATGGCAACCCCTTGGCCGGACTTCAAGTTTCTAGCATAGTAAACCTTTGCAAATGTACCTTGTCCGAGCAATCTTCCGAGCTCGTACCTATGCATCAATACACTCCCTTTCTTGTCCATTTCTACTTCTCTTTCTCCGATCACCAACGGAACTAGAAAAGTCGACACTTCATTTTTGTCGTTGTCAGCCTGAACCCAGATAAATCAACGAGATTTTCGACAAAGAAAAGGAAGAAACGAGAACACCAAACCTCCGACCGCGGAGGTGGGAGAACGCCGAAACTCCAGCAAAGATAAAGGCTCTTGCTGTTGGAAATTTAGCTAATTACAGAAACCAGAATCCGACCAAATAGAGACAATGCTCGAATAGTAAAGAGGATCACCAGTTTTGTCTCCTTTTTCAAAGGACCCAAACTTTCTTTCTGTGCTGGCCTAAGAATAGCAGTCTCTGTGTATATTTTTAAGTTCTCTCTTTCATTCCTAAGTCAATGACCCTAAAATTTCTTACAACTGTTCTGTTTCCTCTTGCCCTCTTATTTATGTAGTTGTTATCATACTTTAAGATTTAAAATTATCTCTAATCAATTTATTTTTAATCCCAATTTATTATTCTAATCATGATTACAATTGTTGATCTTATGCTAGACCATTTCTTGTCTTTCTAGATTAATATTCTATTGATGCAGTATTTTGTTGGTTGTTCTAGTTATTTATATGTATTATTTTGTTCATAATACTTTTAATTTTTTTTTATCACTTATTGAGTGAATTGTATACTAAAAGAATGACACTCGAGGGATAATTCTAAATTCAATTTAAATATTACAATCTAATTTTTTAACCATTCGAGAGAGTGTTAAGATATTCAAAATCGAATAAAATGACTGAGTTTTATTGATTGAATAAATTAACAATTTTTAAAGAAATTGAAACTCTAAGATTAAAAATTAAGGTTAACATGGTAGCAGAGAGAGACAGTTTAACAAATTAGATTTTTTATTAATAAATAATCATTCATATTGGCGTGCTAAATAATACTAAAGATTTTCAAGAAATCAATCGTCTATAGAATTTTGGTTGTTTAATTTATTTTAGTTTTCAAAATCATAATTTTTCAGTTTTCTAAATAAAGTCAAAGTTAATTAAAAGATTACTCGGTGAAAATAATAAATTATATATTTCAAAAATTTGATGAAAATAATAAATTATATATTTCGAAAACTTACTCATCCTTCTATTATAAAACTTAGCTTTGTATATTTGTAATATTTTATATAAGGAGATTTTTTCACATAAGTTTTTGGCACTATTGTTGATGGGTATTTTACTTTATAATTTTTGCTAATACTACAAAAAATTACAATTGTAAAATTTACCTTCCAACCAAGAAATTTTCACAAACAAGCACGTATAAATACAAAATTCAATCAATGAATAGAAATTTTATAGAATAATGTTAATTTATTGAATCCAAGAAAACAATAAAATATAATCCATATCAAGAATTTAGGAAGTTCATCAATAATCACATTATACTATCCCAACAAATTTCAAAAACTAATTACACAAATCCAAAAATTGAACTTTTAACATTATTTCTATCAATTACACGTGCAGTTGCTACGCTACCACTTGTTAAACGTAATTTTGTAAATTGTATTTTTTGTAAACCCCAAAATTATACTAATTATGTCAGAATTGTCAAGATAAAATAGTTATGAAACGTACTTGAATCCATGAAACTACCATAGTTAGAAGTTTCTATAAACCTTTATCAAGTTCAAGATCTATGACTTTAACTTCTAAGTCTTTTTCAAGAAAAAAAACTACTTTGTATTCTTTCAACGAATGGGAGACCAAAAGAATGGAAAACAACTCACCATTTGACCTAAGGATTATAACACTATATTATATATAGAGAACTAAGTTAAGTTCGACCCATCATCAAACTTAAATCTAATTATTGGATCTATAAAATTATGCCTAATACTTTAATTAAAGAAAAATTAACAAAACAACCATTGACCTATGAAATTAATAACAAGTCAACCACTATACAATTTTCGCTAACAAATAAAACACTCAACTATGAAAAATAAACTAAGCAAACATTGCTGTTAATAGCGAACTTACTTTGAAAATGAAAGATTGGGAAGCTTCCCCTCGAACACCTTACTTTGATCTTTGACTGAGTTTTCATAATACAAACTAGAGATTCCCACATATTTCTATTCAGAGAATTACCAACGAAGACAAGTCTTTTTCCTATCAATAATTCCAGCATTCTATTGCAATCTAATATGAATTTAAAACAATAATTTAAGGAAAATAGTGTAATTCGACGTTTCTCTTTTATGATCTACCATATTTTTTTCTTCATCAGGATTTGTAAGAACTATAAATTTTCAAAATAAATAAAATTCCACGTCTATGAATTTTCCACGTTGGATCAATCCAGCGCTCGAGTTCGACCTATTAGTTGCATAGCATCCAAGTGTAGATTTTTGGTCAATAGGTGAAATGATAAAATTTGGGTTCTTTTGTAATTTGGAGAATGGTGTTTCTAATTGAGTGAAATAAAATATATTTTATGGGGGAAGCGAGAATAGGGCTTTTATTAGGAAAAGACCTTTTCTCGCGAGTATGCATTCAAGAGCCGAGAGAGAAAAAAAGAGAAAGAGCAGATAAAGGATGAAAGACCAAAGTGGTGAGAGGAGGATTTTGACCAAAGATTTGTGTTATCGGAGTGTTGATTCACAATATTTGTGAAGGAAGTTTGTGTGCAAAATTGTTTAAGGTAAATTTATGAAGTTAAGAGTCGTGTTGGTGTTGGGTTCGTGATGGACTACGGATTAACTCTGTTAACAATCAAGTACGGGGATTTTCTAACTATATTTTGAATGATTATTTTGTAGTTCTTAAAAAAAAAAAGAGGATGAATGACATTCATAAAGCATCCAAAAATATCATAGAATTATATAAGATCAAACATAAGTGGAAGTTCAAGTTCAAATATAGAAGATTTTGTGGACTTCACAAATCCGCCTACTTTCTGACCTTTGACGAGTATTTGGCAGTCCTGGCATTCAAGACGATGTTATATAAAAAAGTGTGCTTTATGAATATTGTAGTGGACTTCCTAAGCTTTCTAGAATAGGCTAGTACGTTAAAATTGAAGTTTGTTTACTATGTCAAAAGTCCCCTGAACAGAGAGCAAATATTACTTTAAGCCCAATGATGGACTATAAGATCCAATCACAAAAGCTTGAGCCTAAAGACTCATCAACAATTACCCTCCTCTTATGACAAGATCAATCGACTTTCAAAAAAATTTGAGCAACAAAATTAAATCGGCTAAAACTCAAAATGCATCTAGTATTCCAATAGACAACCAAAACCAACCAAATCCAGAGTTCATTCACCAAATAGTTCAGTAAACAAAGAAGAAACAACAGAATACCAACAAGGTCCGCAACACCCCAAAGCACTAAGGATAGCGACTAGTTCAGACCTCTTCAAGAAAAGGACACTTCTTCTTGGCTTGCCTCATACACCTCCTAGGGGAAATGCTGGGAGAACTAGCTCAAACCTTCCTCTCCAAGAATGTAATATCCCGGATATTAATGGAATTAAAATCTCATTATCTAGGAATTTTGGAAATTTTAGAATGATTTTCTCATGGAATGTAACACCCTGATATCCCGTAACGGAATGAAGTCCAAGATAATGACTCAATGAATGGCAAGTCATTGCCCATGGTGGTGTTAAGGGTTGAGAAGGGTCCAATGGAGGCCCAAGGAATGAATGAATTGAATAGAAAAGAGATAAAATTGAAGATGAATTGAAGCAGCCCACGACCAGGCCCACTACGCGTGGCCCCAGAAGTCAATGGGTGTGTCTCCCAGATAGCTGCCCGATAGCACGCCCACCGACACCCACCCCGCCCCGCAGTGTCCGACGACACGCGTGCACCTCCTGATAACGCGCTCGCCTGCCTTGACCATGCGCATGCCAATGTTTACTGCCGCACCAGCTGCCAACCATCACGCCTAGCGCCGCCTCCCACGTGCCACCTACAACAATTCTTCACCTAACATTGAATTTTTGCATTCTTTGGTATATTTTATATAATTTTATAAATTTTCTATGTCCCCTAGAGTTGCCTATAAATAGATGGGAAAACCTTCAATGGAAATCATAACTTACAACTAGAAGTTTGAGAGCATTTTTGCTTAGAGAGTAATTCTCTTCTTGAGTTCTCTTTGAGAACTTAATCTTCTTCAATTGTTTGCTTGAAGAGATCAAACTTGATAGCTTTGGTTCAGCCAACAAGTTTAGTTTGGGTCAAGCTCCTTTTTTTGGTAGTTTCAGTTCTTATCTCTCCATAGATAACAGGGCAAACTACTAATTCATTTGAATCTCCAAGGTGTCCTGTGAACATTTCGCATTGTTGTCAGGTCTCAGATCTCTAATAATCGTGGTTCGCATCAATTTGGGAGTGAGGAATTGTGAAATATTTGAGGGTGAAAGTGTGGAGGAGTTACTCCGGAATAGAAAGAAGTTACGCTTTGGAAAATTCTACTGTAGGAAAATTTTTCAAGAGGTAAGAAATAGGATGCAGTGGCCAGTGGAGGCCCTGCATAGCGGGACTACTTTTATGCTTTATTGTATTGTATACTTCAAGGATTGTTATGAAATAATTGTTATGAATTACATGCTTCGAGAAATGCTATGAAATAATCATTGTGAATTACATAATTCATCGATTTATATGATTGTACTGTAGGACTACTCTGTTATATATTTTATAGATTGTATACTTTGAGGGTTGTTATGAAATATATATGAACTGTCATTCATGCATCATAATAAGGTTTATGAAACTGCTGACATATGCATAACATGTTAATAAATGAACCAACAAATGTAAATAGGTGAATGAGATCAAGTTGCGACACCCCTAATGGATGTATCTCCTCGTCGGAGTGACCGTTAAGCCACTAGACTAAATAATGGATCCAACTTCCCTAGACTTATAGATCTCATACATCTGGACTGTTAAGTGAAACTAAAATGAAGAGGAGATAGGTTCTTCTCTGAAATGACTGCATAAGCATTGCATTGCATACATTCTATTTTCGGTTGAGCCTCGACTCATGGTATTGCCTGTAATGCTGGCAGTAGGATTTGTGTTATTAACGTGAAGGAGGAGACATTGCCAGATGAACTCTTAGGTTATCAACTGAATTCTACCTGGAAGGTTATGGCTCAAAGAAAATAAAAAGAGTTGTTTAAATTATAGTTTTATTTACGTAATTTTTTGTAAAATAATTCATATTCTTTAATGCTTTAAATAATTCCGTTGCATTTATTAAAAATGTTTTCAAAGAAATGTTTTATAAACAGACTTTTATTAAATAATATTTTCATACTATTCCGCTGATTTACTCTGATATTAAATAAGTCTTTTAAAAGAAAGAAAGAAAAAATTTATTAATAAATAAAGAGTTTTATAAAGCAGGGCGTTACAAAGAACGAGCAAGAAATGAAAGAGGAAGGGTTTTTGGTGAAGGGATCCACGGGTAGTAAGAACCGAGCACCGAGGATGTTTGGGAGAGAGCTCCACACACGATTTTGCAGCAACAAGGTTAGGGTTTCAAAACTGCATTAGGGATTTATTAGGGAAGGTTAAATATTTCCCTAATGAAAATAAAAAAATTTATAAAATTGCCTTTGAGTTCACAAAATTTGGGCACGAGGGCTCGACGAACATGCTAGCCGGGCCCTTCGAAATAAACAAGTCCAAAACATCTTAATTATAATCAAAATATAATTCATCCAATAGTAATCAATCAAGCATAGTCTAATTCAATATATCAAAATAGAAAATAATATATCTCCTTCTAATAGGCGTCATTGGTCTTGGAAATTGGATGTTCATCAAAGCCATGGTAAGTAGATTCTAGTCAATTGGAAGTTGCTTGATTCCAAGTGAGTACATGTCTAGGCGCTTCTTTATCATCATGCATTGGGTCATTTTCAAGTTCCATTAGCTTAGTACCACTTGAAAAATAGCAACTTGTTATGTAAGCAATGAGCCTCTTGGCTCAGGATCGAGTGATAGGACCTTGAGGTGCATCAGGAGGAGTTACCATATTGTGGGGGTCAAGAAAAGTCAATGCATGATTGTTATGGAAACCATTCCAAGTGGCCAAGCGTGAAGAGCAAGGAAAGACAACACATGTTGAGATATGAAAACCATCTAAGTGGTCGAGCTCAAGAAAGAATAGTTGCCAAAAAATACCAAGATTTGGAGAAGAAGAAAGCAAGAATTAATTAAGTAATCTATAAGTTAAGTTGCCTAGTAAATATTAAGTAAAGAATCGACCAAGTGTGTATGGTAGCCGAATTAGTGTTATTATTTCTTATTTAGTATTTAGTGTTCTATAGTTTGTAATTGGCTTTTTAAAGTTATCTTATGTAAATGCTTAAGACAGTGAAGTTGAATATTAAAAGCTTTTGCTTTGTTTCGAAATATGAGTGATTCTCTTTTCAACCTTTGGTGAGTTATATCCAAAGTTCTTTAGGTGTGTGATAACACAAATTGAGGTTACTTGTAAGTTGGGTAGTTTCTATTATTTGCATCGATGCTCTTACTTCTTGGAGGAAGAGCGTGTGGAGTGGTGTGCAACTTTCCAAATGAGTTACATTGGTGGAGTTATCCATACGGAGGAGCAAGTTGTGACATTTTGCTATTTCTGGCCAATCTACTTCTTCCGTACTTATTTTCAAATCCATGGCATTTCTTATATTTATTTTTGGAAGAGCTATTCTTCATTCTTCAAGGAAGTTGTGGTCCAAATTTTGTGAAGAAAACTTCTAAACTCAGAGAGATATTGCTTACCAAAGTCGGACTTTCCAAAAGAAGATTTTTGGCAAGTTATAGAAAATTCAGCTTACCAGTCGATCTCTGCCTTCACGCAACCGACCACTTCACTTGCAGATGATCAAATCTGTCTAATTTCTCCTTTAGCCATTTCACCACCTTTTTGCCTTCAATTTTGTGGACATTCAAAATTGCCTATTTGCAATCATTCACCGCAGCACTTGATCGATCGCCCAGTCTTGATTGTGCCACTAACGGTCGTACATCTCCAACCTTCCAACCAACCACAAGTTAAGTATTCTTACATCCTTCTGTTAGCACATCATTTGGCATCAGAGCTAAAATTCCTATTAATTGGTGTTCTATTCTTTCAACATAATGACAAGGGGTTGCAATCATATTACGAAGGAGGAGGAGTTGCAATCATCTATTCCTACTTTTAGCAAGTTAGAATGTGACGAAGATTATTTGGATTGGGAAGAAGAAACTGAAGAAATGATTCAAAGCTCTTATTATTTGGAGAAGATCATGATAAAACTTATTTCCTCAATGCTTAGAGGAAGAGCTTCAAGTTGATGGAACAAATTGATAAATGACCGAAGGATAGATGGAAAAGAAGACATTAAAACGTGACATTTGATGAAGAGATTATTGAGAAAAGAGTATGTTCCATCCGCACCACCACCAACCAGGTATTAGAAGAGATTTTCTAAAGCTAGACAAGCTCAATTCAATAAATTATATGCCTCATTTGAAGAAATAGTTTGACGATTTGACAAAATGAAATCAAGTTTAGCAAGCACTCCAACTTTGAATGCACAAGACCATGTTGAGGTATTACAAGAAGACTTAGGAGCAGAGGAACAATTTGAAGAAGCTATTATATTAAGTCAAGAAGGGTTATTACTATCTTTGGAGTCTCAAATAGATGAGGAAGACTGTCTAAAAGAAAAAGTGCTTGAACCTAAGCATATGGAGAGGAAAGTTGACAACAATCAATGAAGATGAATTGTTGGTATCAATTAATGAAGAAGGTGAGTCACAAGAGGAATTGTATTATATTCAAAGGGAACCCTTTGACATAAAGTTTCAAAGTGCTCTAACTCTCCAAACCCTAGAAGTGGAATGTCAAAAGGAACAAACTTTTCATAGCCAATGCTCCAACAAGAATAAGGTTTGCTCTTATTTCATTGATGATAGAATGGGTGTAAACATGACTTCTATGATTATGGTTGAAGAGATTTACTTGAAAGTATTAATGCATGACATTCCTTACAAGTTATGGTGGCATATTGATAAGGACCAAAATTTTCATAATCAATGTCTAATAAAGAGAAAGGTATGTCCTTTAATCGATGATGAAAGAAGTTACACCAATAAGGCTTCCATGAATCTTATGAAAATTTTGAGTTGGTTGAATGACTAAGAAGACATCAAGCAATATGATTGGAGGCCTATGCATGATGGTTATTCCAAGGATTATAATACATTAAAAGGAAATCAGAGGAGGAATAATATGCTTATGTCAAAAAGGTATGTGCCATTAGATAAATTGATTGCTTGGATTCTTAAAATTGGATGGATTAAAGGCTCTTATATTATTGGTATTGAAATATTATCAACTTGGTATGACAGTCATGTTCTCTTTAATTATGGTGGAAATTCATTTGTGGATATGGACATGCATAGTGGTAGAAAAAGAGGAATGTTATTGTTCTTATTGAATCTTGATAATGAACTTACTTGCTATTTCGATGCTAGAAGAACGTATTACACCTTGAGTAAAACATTGATAATTCATGGCATTGATATTGATTTGATTCTTTGGCAAGACTCTTATGAAAACAATGATAATGATGAATTTGATAGTTGATTGTTTTGTGGTTTTAAATACTACTTGTCTAGTTTTGGCTCATTGTCCAAAAATGAGTTTCATGGTGGGAGTCTAATAAGTCATGTCATAGAAAAGACAACTTAAGAATCCATGAAAGAATTGTTCTTTAGCTACACATACTTAAGGGTGTTCACAAGGATGCAATTACGGGAGTTATTGGTAAATTGAAAAGGGTGGTCTACATTACTTCGAACTCTATAAAAAGGAATGAGAATCAAGTACCTAAGTTGTTGTTCAAACATGAGAAGAAATTGTGTGAAGAAAGCCATTACAAATTGCATAAGAATGAGTTTTCGAGAAATTCAAGAGTGTTGGCCTACTTCATCAAACAAGACTTATTTCCTTATTGCACTCATGAAGAATTTGAAGGCATGGCTATGGACCATGTCATACCTTCTTGTTGTGGTGAAGAAGACTACTGAGGGAAGAGACTTGATTTGAGGTTGAATCTTTTTCAACCTCGAGCGGATGATGAACTATGGATTCTATCTATCAACAATCAAGCATGAGAATTTTCTAACTATATTTTGAATGATTATTTTGTAGTTCTTCAAAGAAGAAAGAGGATTAATGATATTGATCAAGCATCCAAAAATATCATGGAATTATATAAGATTAAGCATAAGTGGAAGTTCAAGTTCAATATAGAAAATTTGGTGGACTTCACAAATCCGACTACTTTCTGACATTTGATGAGTATTTGGTAGTTCTTGCATTCAAAACGATGTTATATCAAAAAGCGTGCTTCATGAATATTGTAGTGGACTTTCTAAGCTTTCTAGAATGGGCTAGTACATTAAAATTGAAGTTTGGTTGTATGTCAAAAGTCCCCTGAACAGAGAGCAAATATTACTTCAAGCCCAATGGTGGACTACAAGGTCCAATCACAAAAGCTTGAGCTCAAAGACTCATCAATACTTACTCTCTTCTTATTTGGAAGGAAACTCATTAGTGCACCAAGACGAGAAGTCACCATGTCGTGGGGATCAAGAAAAGCCAATGCATGATTGTTATGGAAACCATCCCAAGTGACCAAAAGACACCAAGACTTGGAGAAGAAGAAAGCAAGAATTAATTAAGTAATTTTTAGGCTAAGTTGCCTAGTAAATATTAAGTAAAGAATTGGTCAAGTGTGTATGGTAGCTGAATTAGTGTTATTATTTTTTATTTAGTATTTACTATTCTATAGTTTGTAAGTGGCTATTTAAAGCCACCTTATGTAAATGTTTAAGATATTGAAGTTTGAATATTAAAAGTTTTTCCTTTGTTTCGAAATACGAATGATTCCTTTTTCAACCTTTGGTGAGTTATATCCAAAGTTCTTTGTGTGTGTGATATCACAAATTGAAGTTACTTGTAAGTTGGGTAGTCTCTCTTATTGGCATCCATGCTCTTACTTCTTGGAGGAAAAGTGTGTGAAGTAGTGTCTAACTTTCTAACGAAGTTACAATGGTGGATTCAGTCATACGGAGGAGCAAGTTGTGACTTCTTGTTATTTCCGGCCAATCTACTTTGTCTATGCTTATTTCTAAATCCATGGCATTTCTTACCTTTATTTTTGGAAGATTTATTCTTCATGCATCAAGGAAGTTGTGGTCTAAATTTTGTCAAGAAAGCTTCTAAACTCAGAGAGATATTACTTTCCAAAGTAGGACTTTCCAAAAGAAGATTTATGACAAGTTATAGAAAGTTCAGCCGACCGGTTGATCTCCGCCTTCAGCCAACCAACCACTCCACTTGCAAATGATCGAATCTATCCAATTTCTTCTTCAGTCGTTCGACTGCCTTTTTGCCTTCAATTTTGCGGATGTTTGAAATTGCCTATTTGCGGTCATTCACCACAGCACTTGATTGACTGCCCAGTCTTGATTTTACGACTAACAGTCATTCATCTCCAACCTTGCAATCAACCACAGGTTAAGTATTCTTACCCCCTTCTGTTGGCGCATCAGTTCAGAATCTAGTTTGTGAGCTCAAGAATCCTGATCACCGGTAAAGGGCTAAGGCCGTGAAAGGTGGAAACCTAGCCGAGAGAAGGACTGCTTCCTTCCTCTCAGTATGGTTTGGTCCATGAGTCAAGAAACCATGGTGGATGATCAAGGGATTGCCCACTAAAAAGAGAAGTAGCTAGGGAGTTAGACCATAACGTAGGGAATGGTCGCTTCTTAGCAAAGAGTCCATTGATTCGTGGGATAGTGAACCGAAAGGACATCGTTCTGTGAGGGAATGAACTAGAAGGACACCATTCCATAGGCGAGCGAACCGAAGAGTCCATCATTCCACAAGGGAGTGAACTGGAAGGAAAAAGTTCCAATGGGAAGCGAACAGAAAGGACAATGTTTTGTGGGGAACCAATCTGGAAGGATCTCATTCCACAGTGCAATGATCCAGAAGGATCTAATTCTGGGGCAGAAGGACCCTGGTTTTTGGGGTGGAACAAACTTAAGTAATCATATGATCTACACGTGTCTAAGGAACAAACAGAATTCGCCAAGGACGTTCTGCACTGAATAGTGCCTCGAAAGGCTATGCAATACCCCAACTTTTTATAATGGGATTTAATATGGATAATTAAGAAATCATTGGGTGTAATTGGATAATTGAAATTTATTTGATGGAAAATTAATTTGGGAAACAGAATCGAAGGAATTTAAATTGGACTAGCAATTATTATCAAACGATGTTCGGAATAAGTCAAAAATTAGAATTTTGGTTGATTAATATACGATACGTATATTTGACACACACACACACACACACATATATATATATATATATATATATATATAATTAATATTAATTAAAGGAGAGTGAGTATTTATAAAGAAATTAATTAGAAGGAAATAATTGATTTAAAATAAAGGAAGACATTAAGGAAATTATGGCATTGAACTGGTTCTCCTTGAACCGGTTCGATTTAGCATTGGACTCTATTGTTGGGATTACTGTTAATTTCCAGCTGCTGCAAATCGGCTGGTGATTTTGGGATGCTGCTCTCAAGTCTGCTCCTGCCTTCGAGTGAGAAGATGTTAATTTTGGTTAAGCTATATGTTGTTAGATAATTAGAAAATAATAAGAAAATATTATTCTACGATGGAATTTGGTTCTGCGTTCTATGTATGAGCTTTTAGTATTGCCTCTGTTCCATTAAAATTAAGCCTTGTAATTGATACTATTTGCTGAGGTATACTCTATTGGATTTTGGTTGTGCGTGTTGGATATGAAGTATATTTGCTTTTCTCTGTTGCCTTTGATTAAAGGGTACTGTTGGCCATAAATAAACCTCTCTCTATTATTGATAATGGAGTGGATTATACTCTGTGAATTGGGAATGAGTTTGTTTGTTCTACTGCTTGGTTAATGACTTAGGCAATATTCTATTTATCCTGCTAAGTGAATGAATGAAGAAAATGACTCTCTGCAGTTTAGCAATGGAACGTTAATATGTTAGAATTGGTTTGTTAATCTACTGTTTGGATTGTGCTCTGTCGATTAGATTCATCCTTTTGTTTGCCTACTAGTTGTCATGAAAATGCTCAGACAACATGCTCTGTTAGTTGTTGTTATTGCTGGATAACTATTGCTGTGTTGGACAATCTATTGGCTTAAATTTATGTTGGTTATTAACAAGTGAAATGCACTACGGAAATATTGTGAGGTTAAAGTTAAGTATTTTGCATGATAGGTCAATACTCTATCATTGGATTAATGCTCCTTTGTTGGTTGTCAAGTTATAATGAATGGAAATTGTTATTCCATGTATTTGGATTATAGTATTTTGGTATGACATTGATAGAGAATAATATCATTCTAGCTTCAGATATGTCTTTTGAATTGGTTACTACATAATAGAACTTGGTGGGTTCCTATATTCTGTTTATGGATGAATTGAAGATATTAATTGTCTACTACTAGATCTTTGTTGGATGATAAGGTTAAGGATAAAGTATATCGTGGTTATATGCTCTAATTGGCCTTGATTATAATGCTCTCTGTTGGTTTCCGCTTTGAATCTCTACTGTTGGGTGTTGATAGATATTTGTATGCCCTGTTAATTATGTGTTGTTATGCATCACTACATGCTTTGGTTATTAATTGGTTGGTAGATAAACGTAGTTTCATGCCCTATCTGGATGTTATTATTGGGAGTTGGCTTTATGGGTACCTTTTATGTGGATGAAATTACGTTGGTCTTCACCATGTGTTAAACTTGGGATCTAACACTGTCAATTTAGATTAATCTATTGGGATGAGTTATGTTCCATTTGGCGAGTTAATAGGTTTCTAGAACTATTATGCAATTAGTTGAAGTTAGATTATAAAACCAAGTAATGTATAAGAATTAAGGATAGAAAAAGACGTTGAGATTAATAAGTTGATTAATTGATTAGATTAATAATTAAATGTTATTGAATTGTGAAGGTACTAAAGAAGGAAGAAAAGGATAACGATTAAGCGTTGATCACTTTAAGGAAACGAGGTAAGTGATATGTGTGTGCTTTGGTCCTTAGGGCCCTACATCGCAAGCATATGATATGCACGTTTGACTACTTACTGTTTTATTCGATATTGAGCATGTCTACTATTTTACTAGCACGTCTATAGCTTTACGAGCATGTCTACAGTTTTAATAACATGTCTATCAATTTCTAAGCATGTTTATAGTTTTATAAGCACGTTTATTGTTTTATAAGCATGTTTACCATTTTATGAAGCATGATCTGTGAATTGTATAATAGGTGTTTATTTAAATTCCTTTAATTATACGATAGAGATTGTATGCATTCATGGGTATCATGTATCACGATTTTCAAATATTACGAAAAACGATTTTCATGCATAGTTTTGAAAGGAAAAGGAAAAGGAAACTGAAAACGTAAACATTTACTAAATGGAAATGAATGTAAACGAGTATGTTACAGGATGAGACCGTGTCAAAAGGCCTGAGAATGAATGTTTTACAGGATGAGGTTGGGTGTCAAAAAGCCTGAGAACGTGGGCATTACATGATGAGGGCTAGAGCCCAAAAAGCTTGGGAACGTAGGTGTTACAAGATGAGATAGTGTGCCAAAAGGTTTGGGAACGTAGGCGTTCCAGGATGAGATAGTGTGCCAAAAGGCATAGGAACGTAGGCTTTCCAGGATGAGATGGTGTGTCAAAAGGCTTGAGAACGTGTGTAAACAGAAAAGAAACAGAAACAAAAGAAAAGAATAATAAAGTAAAGATAAAGAAAAAGAGGTTGGTCCGGTAAGTAATTACTGGAAACCAAAGTAAGAAAAGATAAAGGTTCTTGTGGTCTGGTAGGTCAAACCCGGCACATGAACAAAAGATAAAGAAAAAATAAAATGTTTATGTGGTTCAGTAGGTCAAGCCTGACACAGGAACAAAAGAAAAGATAAGATAAGTAACGAAAAGAATATGAAAAGAGAAACATATATAGATAAAAGAACGAAAATGGAAACGATACGAGCGCAGATACCGATATGAAAATGGGAACAGAAAAAGTAACAAAAACTGAAATGGAAATGAGTTTTCGAAAACAAAAACAAATACAGATACAGAAACAGATGTAGATACGGAAATAGACACGGGAACGGATACGAAAACACGTACGATCATGATACTGAAATGGATACAGAAATAAGAACGGAAATAGAAATAGAAAGAAATTACGAAAGTGTGAGAAGATAAAAGATAAAAGAAAGAAAACGGAAAGAGAAACTGCATACGATTTTAAAGTGGCACAACATGTGCATCTAGCATTTAAGTTCTATCACTTACTGAGCGTTAGATTCATAGTTTATGTTTTGTGATGTAGGTACAAGTACGAGAGAAAATGATAAACAGATTAAGGAGTAGCTGATGGAGGATTTGTATGGGTGAGTCATGTGGCTGGCTAGGCTAACGAATGTAAAAGATAAACGAGTTTTGTAAATGCAAAGTAAATGATTTATTTATTATTCTTCAAATGACTTGTTTTATGCTTCCACTATAAAATGATTTATGCTTCCACTTTAATTTGAGAAAAGGATTTCATAAATAAAGTATTCTGCTATTAATAACGATTTAAGAAAAATGTTTTTAACGATCAAGTTTTAAGAAAAGAACTCTGATTTCAATCCAAAAGGTTTTAATAAAGACTTTCGCTATTTTTTTATAAAAGGAAAAGAACAAATATTAAATTTCACACGATTTTTTTGAAGGTAAGAAAAACCGAGTCGTTACAGGTTAACTCTCCGTGAGGGCATTGTTGCCTGTTTCTAGTTTTGCGCAAAGGCACCCACGAGTGCATTGTTCTGCGTTTGTGAACGCATTGTTCATCATCTGCTAGTGCACTGCCTTATTTCTAAGAACCTAATGTCCTTCTCTTTTGTTCACCGAGTCATCCGGTTTGGGTTCTTAATCCTAGTTTAGGACCCTCACATTTTCAATGTTTGTTTTGTTGATGGAAATTCTTGGATTTTTTTTGTGTGATATAGGCTTGGACAAGTTTGGAGATTTTGAATCAATTCCCAAAGAGGCAGTTGCTCCTATCGCTAAGAGAGATCACAGAAAAGGTGAGGATTTTTTATATTTTATGTATTGTATTACATCATAATTCTAATTGATATTTTATGGGATACCACACATGAAAACCCGACGATGATTAATTCGAGAACACATACATTTTTACGTATACTTACATATATTTTCTCACGTTTACTTTAACGTACATGACATTCTGTGAATATATTGAGAGGATGAATCATCTTGATACTTTGGGCAGTCTTGACACTAAAGCATCACGAGACTATCTTATGCAATTTTTTGTTGTGTGAAGATTGTTTGTTTATACGTGCGAAATGGGTAATAGGGCACCGGTGACATGCCTTAGGTTTTGGATCCCGGAAGTCAAAATGGTGATAAGGTGGTAATGACACGCTCTTTGGTTTTGAGTCTCTAAATTTGGCCAGAGTTTTAGTCACATGAATTGGAAGATTGTTAGTCGCTAAGTTTTGCTCGTCAGCAGTCCCTGTAAACTTGGATCCAGTAGGTAGCTAGTTGAGGAGCAATCCATCGTCAACAATCTTATCCATTATTTGACATTGTGAACGGTGAGGCTGCCTGGTCTATGGATCACGAGCACATTTTTCTTTTGACTCACAAGATGTTTCCAATCGACAGATTACTGCCAAATGGGTCCTTGTCTAACCATCATTTTTCACTAATGAGGTTTTCAAAGGAAAAACAATGTAGGCCTATGTTTGATATATAGCTTTCTATATATGTAGCATGTTTTGACAAAAACCTTATTAATAACCATGAGTTGGTTTGATAAAATGATGAAGAGATTTCAAGAAATTTAAAAATCCATGTACGGTAAAAAGAAGCATGACTTTGGCTTTCTGAGAGAAAAGAAAAAGCATTTTCACATGTATTACTTTTAATCTAAATTTTCTTACTGAGTTAGTCACTCACCCCAAATGACTCCTCCCAATTTCAGGTAAAGGCAAGAGCAGCTAGGGTTTTCAAAGTTGGAGTTTTCCCTATTTCTATTTATTCTAGAGAGTTTAAACTTATTTCCTAGTGAGAATATTTATGATGGTTTGTTTAAATTTATAACTGATGGTTGAGATTTGTTTCACAATGTTTTCTATTTCATTATCTTCATATACTGTTATTCTCGTGATTGCTATACGGACCTTGACACTTATCTCTTTGGCTGTGTTCAATTATAAAAGTCTTCTGCTTAAATCCTAGACTTGAGCAAGATTATCGGGTTCTCTTCGAGAATTGGGTCACCTAACTTAGCGTTTCTGTTAGGCCTGCCTCCTAGTTGTGACAAGATTACTCTTATCCAAACATATCAAATTACTTAGAAGAATTCACAATTTAATTAGAAAAATGTTGTATTTCCTTTGCAGAAAGTCATCTTTCCTCTGAGAAAAGTAATCTTTTATGAGTTATATTCTAGTGACTCCCTTTTCGCAGCAAAAAGGCAATGTACTGTCACGACAGTGGAAAGAAAATGTTCCACAACGAAAAAAAAAACTTTATTTAATGAAAAACGTGACAACGATGTTTGCTCTTTTCGTTTTCCATAGCTTAGTATTTTATTTGTTAGCGAAAATTGTTTAATGATTGACTTGTCATTGACTCCATGATTCAGTGGTTGTTTTGTTAATTTTCTTTAATTAAATGTTAAAGGTAAATTTTATTTGATTATTTAATCAGACTTAACTTTGTAATAACCACTAACATATAATTATAATTAAATATATAAGCATACTAAATAATTGTTAACCATCCATCAACACAAATATCAAGCAAAGGGGAATGTATAAGCTTAAGGAGAAGACTCTTTTTCACGTGATTAGGCTAAAAACTCCTTCAATGGTGCAAGACACTTAATTAAGAATTCAAGAAGTGCTAGTACAAAGGGGACTATGGCCCTTAAATTAATTCTCGTGGAAATGATAATCCATTTATATCTATATTACTTGTTGCACTTGCGTTGCTGCATATTATTTTTATTAAAAAAAAACAGCAATGCAATAATAGTTATTCTGATCTCAAGTGTTCCACGGACAGGTTACGATTTCCTTCTTCAGATTGCAGCAAAGGGATTCCTCTTCCATTGCAGAGGCTGATACGCCTCCTGTGTTTCTTCAAACTTCGTCCACGGCAACTTATGCTTCGCCATTGTTGGCTTCGCTGCAGAAACTCCTAAGTAATCCCCGCGATTCTATTGGATCGAAACAAACAGCAGTTCATCACAAACATCGTGTGATTATTATTATATGCAATGTGATAAGCTCATGTTATCCAAATAAATTGAAGAAAGAAATGGCTTAAGCGGATTACCTGGAGGCAGAGTCCTTCCTGTACATAACAAATTGGATAGTCACTTGGGCAGCAAAAGTCAGTTCCAGAACAACAGACGGCGTTTTCGTGAGGACAGCAGCCGTAGATCATGCAAAACCCGTAGAATTCATATATACAACAGCAAGTTTGGCCACTAGGGCAATAAGAGAAGCCCCCACACGGACTAGGTGAGGGAGAAGGGGGTGGTGGAGGAGGTGGAGGAGATGGTGGGGGAGGCGGTGGCGGTGTCACCGATGGCGGAGGCGGAGGTGGAGATGGTGAACCGCTAGGAGATGGGGCAGAAGATTCTTTAGTCGGAAAGGAGGCCATGGCGTTGATTGCACATACTCCGTATGTTAAATTAGTGTTTCTTTTTATAAAGATATATCCCTCCATACCCCAATCGGTTCCCCATGAATTCTTTACTATCCAATAATCTTCCTCACTTTCGGATCCATATCCAACTACCAAAACTGCGTGATCAATGTCATCGGGGTTGCCAGAGCAGTCGCCGTCGAAGATTCCCTGGTTTAGAAACATGATTTTCGGAAAGTGAAGCCACCAAATTTCAGATTTTCAGGACAGGAAAAGATGATTCTAGACTTACACCAGTGTACAGCTGAAAATCTAATGACGATGCATCAATGCCAACACTGATAGGCTGATTAACAGCAGCACACAGGAGGGCGCTGTCTGACTCCGCGACATCTTCATAACCATCGATCGATACAGCTTTTACTTCCTCCTGGTAAAAAAAAATTGACAAAATCAATTACTAAAAAAGGAAATAAATCTAGATTTAATAGTTTGTCGAATTTGAGAGGAGCCAAACTGGACCTTGGCCGAGTTGCAGGCCCCATTGTATCCGGTGTAAGGATAATTGGATTCTGTATCAATTCCTCCATTGTTAATGACCCATTCAAAAGCATAATCCATATCCCCTCCATTACAGCCATCATTTGTACTATCACAATCCACAAGTTCTTGTTCTGAGACGCTGACCAGATCACCTGTCACAATGGCGTTTATTCCCTCCATGGCTCCTGTCGAGGAAAACGCCCAACAGCTTCCTGCGAAGAGTGTCCGCTTATTTCTAAGCAACTAGTTTCACAATTCCTACCCCATTTTTGACAATGTATGATTTAGATTTCCAGGTCACCTTCTATGGAGATGGCCAAAATTCATCGTGTTTGTTTCAGTTCTTGGAAGTTTTGTTTGCTCACAAAAATATCATCTCCAAAGTACAAATCCTAAACTTCAATTCCCCTGTCACCATTAGCTAAATTTGGGAAGAAACATCAATCCACAGTCTAGTCTTAAGGAAAGTTTTAGAATCCTAACGCCTAATTGGGGTTGGACAGTAGGTCAAATATTCCCACCCCTAATTAAAATCCAAGGGGATAGGTTTGATTCTTAATTTTAGGAATCAAAACCGGGCCATTTCTTTGGTTTAGTTTGAGTTTGGTTTAGACATGATTTTTTACTCAATTTTGGTTGGTTTTTTATGGATCTTGGGCGGCTTCTTATCCGTTTTGGTTGGCTTTTGATCGGTTTTGGTTGGAAATTCTTCAAAAATTACAAAAGAATCTAAATAACTTCTAACTAGCAGTTCAAAACGGTTTTGAAAAATGAAAACTTTCGTTCTTCTTTGTTTGGTTCTCTATTTGGTTTTCCTAAGGTGGCAAAATTCGGGTAATTCCAATCAAACTGAAACCACACTTACCCTCAATCACAAGAATTAGTCCCAAATTTCAGAGATGCAATCACTAAATTGTCTGACAATTCTGTCTAAGAAGTATAAAACTTACCACATTGTCCTTGGTCTTTCACACCAGTGACTGCTCCTCTGTTTCTCCAATCCAATGTTGATGGCGCCTCACAATTTGGCTCCCTTCCTCTCATACTTCTCCTCAAACCGCCACTCCTCTTATTGATAGGTCTCTTCACAATGGACAGAAACTTATCCTTAAACTCCTCGTTGCTCATGTCTGCAAATTTGTTCAACCCTAGTCGACGCCCATTTGTTGATTTTCTCTTCCCATTCTTCTCTTTTATGTACTTGAGATTCCTCTCAAAATTTTTGAATCTCTTCTCTTCTTCCTCTCTGTGTTTGTACACTGGTTTGAACATCTCCTTCCACCTTCGAAACAGCTCGACAGCTCGTTCCCCTGACAGCAACGTCTCCTGTACGCCATTTTCATTTTCTTCAACTATGGAGTCCTCTACTGGGAGAGATGAAGATGAATAAATGCAAATTGATAATACCCAGATGAAAAAAATCAAAACTTTTTGTGTTCTCTGGATACCCATTTCCTAGAACCGGGTCGCGGCTCGTGTTCGACTCATCTCAGTCGCAAAAGATGAAATATTTAAGGAAACAAATGACTAACGAGTTTGTCAGCAACCCCAACAACCGGTCCAGTAGTCAACATTTTGCCATTTCGTTTTCCCGCCCAATAGCAGAAACCAACCGAGAGAAAATTGAAAATTCGTTTAAACGAAAATCCAAAGAAGTTTATTTTCTTCCAGCACCAGATTTAGTAGGTGGGTCTTGTCTGCTGGTCAGCATAAATCCAATTGTGAAAGAGAACAGTAGAAGATGAGATACCTACCAGTCAGCCATGGAAAAAAGCATGGAACTTGGCGGGAAAGTATCGTTGGAAAGGATTCTCCGTCGACAAAATTGGAGTCTCTTTATTGAAGCTATAATTGATATAGATTTAAGAAAAAGAAGAGGGAAGTGCACATAAACGAGGAAAGCCATTGGAAAGTAATCAATGCAACGTGAAACCTCCTGAAAACGTCTCTATCGCGGGACCCCACAAAGCCAGCTGAGCAAACGGTGTAGTAGGCGACGTGGAACTCATTGTTTTGTCCTCCTTTGTTTGTCCATCACTATGGTTGTTTATAGGGGTGGGCAGGAACCGCCCATAATTGGGAACCGACCTGGATGATTCTGGTTCGGGTCTGGTTAATGATTTCAATAATTTAATTATTTTTGGGTTTGGTTCTTATAGGTTTAATTTGGTTTGGTTCTCAGTTCTTTGGGTTGATAACCGACCGGTACCGACTCTGTCTTCTATATATTGTGTACATTCAGTCTGATTATGGAATCTGGAGACTAGAGTGGCTTTCGCTTCAAGCCTTCAACCTCGTTTACCATCTGGCCTCGCCTCGCTTTCTTCTTCTGGAACGAACAACTACCGGCTCAGTCTTGGTCGCTTTCTTCATCCATTCTGTGCTGTTCATCGCCTCGCCTCGCCTCACCCATAGCGTCGTTGCTCCTGGATTATTTTTTGCTCATCGCCTCGCCTCGCATAGTAAGCGATTCTGTTCTGTTAATTTTGATTAATTTGTTCTGTTCTATTCATCTTCATCATAGTCTGTCCAGTTTTCAGCACCTCGAAGTTGAACAGAACAGACTATCATATTCTATTTTGTTCATCTTCATCAATTTGTTCGGTCATGTTCCATTCTCAAGCTTGAAGCTTTAAGGCTTGTCTCACCTCACGTTGACATGTTTAGCAGAGAATTCATCAATTCATCAGAAGATTGAATCAACAACAAAACAGATTAACAAAAATCATAACTTCATAAAATTAATAATAGAAGGTGACTGACCATCAGGAGTCGACCGAGATTGCAAGCACTACCAGAGACGGAGAGCACCGGAGAAGTGAGTCTGGTGACTGGCGTCTCGGTCTAGCAACGCGAGTCTTTCTCACTGAGCAAGGCAACACAGCGACAAGGGATTCTGAGGGAGAAGGGGTCGAGGCCATAGTGGCGACTCTCTCAGGTCTGGCGTAGTGGCGACTATGTTGTTGACGGCGAAAGAGAGCAAGACGGCGAAAGAGAGCAAGACTGCGAAAGATAGAGTGACTGAGAAAGAATCTGAAAGAGAGAGCGAGCGAGACTGGCGACTGCGAGAGGGGTGAGAAATGAGAATGAGATACATATCAGAATCAGATGAAATTGCTTTCTAAATTTAGGAACCGGGACCGACCCAGAACCGCGTCATGGTTCCAGTTCTGGTTCCAGTTCCTCCGGTTCTTGGTTCTGGTTCCTTACACTCGGAATCGAGAACCAAACAGTCGGGTCCGAGACCTCGGGAACCAGCACCAAGAATCGATTTGCCCACCCCTAGTTGGTTATATTCTGATTTACATCTTTTATAATTTCAATATTTTTATAAAATAAAATGGATTAAAGTAGTTGACTAATATAAAAAAATAGATCATACTATTACTCAGTTCCAGTTTAATCTTCATGATTTTAATTATTATTTTTTATTACAATTATATTGTTATTTTTGTTAATAAATTTACAGTAATATTAGAATGGTTATATTTTTACTTTTTAATTCATGTCAAATGATTTATTTGAAATTTTTATAATTTATAATATTAATTACATCAAAATATACTAATTAAGAAATTATAAATTTAATTTTTAAAATTTTCACATTATACCTTTCTTCTCTCTCTTCAAAATCTAGGAGGGTGATAAATCAATGAACAAACATAAAAAATATTTAAGCACACCATTCATCAAATTCACGAAAGCTACTTAATCATTTGTAAGACCAAAGGAAATAATAGGAAATTCGAGATGAACATATCTTCTTCTAAATATTGTTTCTTTCATTTCTAGTCCTCAATTGATGATATTTTAGTCAAACATCTATTTTGGAGAAAGAATATGATCCACTTAACTGATCAAATTGATAATCAATACGAATGAACATATATTTTGCTTAATAATGACTCAGATTCTATTGTGGTAATCAATTCATTGTCTTAAATAATTATTTTCTTTTTTGACTAACAAGAGGGGAGTGTCTTGCTGCAATGTGTGTGATAAGATGAATAAATCTTTTATCTTTAAGTTGTAACTTGAATTTATTTATTTTTTGTGAGTGCACTACGATGAAAGGTGATTGATATATGTTCATTAGAAAGGGTTATTAGAAAGAGTTTTTCTTTCTAAGTTATTTAGAGGGTGTGAGGAACAAATGTACAAGTCCGAGAGAGCGAGAGAGCGAGAGAGCTAGAGCAAGTCTTATAAACTTCTTGTGTTTGTCAATAATAAATTCTTGAGTTGCATTCGTAGACGTAGGACTAGTTAAAGTCTGAACCACTTAAAAATCTTGTGCCAAGATTTTCTAGTTATCTGATTGTCTGACTGACCAATTTTCTTAAAAATTGATGTGGTGAGCGTGGAGATATTTTCATGTAAGAGATGATTCAAGAAGCCAGGGCAAGATTGAGAATCTTGAAGCGATGGCTTAGTTTGAAGTTGACAAATTCACTAGAGAGAATAATTTTAGTCTCTAGAGAAGCAAGATAAAGGCATTGCTTGTACATCAAGGCCTCGTTGAAGCAGTCAATGAAGAAGCCATGAAGACTTTACTAGTTTATAATAGAATAAGGCAACAAAGATTGAATCTAAGGCTTATAATGCAATTTTGCTAAATCTTGGAGATGAAGTGTTAAGGGAAGTTGGATGAACAATTAGCCAGGTTAGTTTGGCTAAGACTTGGAAACTCTGTACACCTTGATGATTTCAAAAAGATTATGCTAGATTTAAATGGCATAGGAGTTAAGGTAGGTGAAAAAGATCAAGCAATCACATTACTGAGCTCGCTTCCTAAACTGTACGAGAAGTTTGTAGATACAATGTTATATTGGAAACAAACATTAACCATGATAGTCGTTAAGGTTGATTTGAATTCTAAAGAATTACAAAGGAAAATTCATCTCAAAGAAAATCAAAATGCTAAATGCCTAATAGTTAGAGGGAGGACTTCATAGTGAGATGTTAAAAATTCAAGGGGGAAATCAAGATTGAAATCAAGATCAAGACATAAATGCTTCTATTGTCACAAGGAGGGTTACTACAAAAAGACAACTATGAGACGAAAATGAAATTGACAAAAAAGAATAATGATAAATGGGATGCTTCAATTGCTTCAGACAGGTATGAGTCTGCATATGTTTTGGTAGAATCATGGACAGAGTCATGAGAAGAATAGGTTCTAGACTCTGGTTGTTTATTTCATCTGATTCCAAGAAGATATTTCTTTCAAAAATTCATCTCAAGTACAAGAGGTAAAGTATTATTAGGGATCAGTAAGTCCTGTGAAGTGTTAGGAATAGGTTATGTGGAAATCAAGATGCATGATGGATGCATTAGAACCATATAGAAAGTTTGATACGTACCCAAAATGAAAAGAAATCTATTTTCAGTGGGAATGCTGGAAAAAATAGGATGTTAAATTAAGATTGAGCAGGGACTGATGAAAATCTCTAAGGGAAATCTAATTGTGAAGAAATGAGCATTAAAAAATGGGTTATATTACTTAATAGATGCTATTATATTGTCATATGTGGAAAGTAAAACATCCAAGAATATTTGGTTTTTGAAGGACACGTAGATGCAGATCTATTAGAGACACTGTGATATGAAGTATAGAGTGGATATCCGCAACAGATGCATAGGTTTCCATGACTTTGCGGATGTTCGGAGTTTAAGTGATTCTCCAAAAGTGGGCATCCAGACTTTTAGTTTTATCCTACGGAACATTTGTGCGGACATAAGTGAGAAACATATATCCGTAGTGGATGTATAGGCATCCACAAAAGTTCAAATATCCGCATAAGAAGCTCATTATTAGATTGATTTTCAAGAATAGTTAATGTTTAAATAGACGATTACAAGCCACCAATAAAATTGAGCTTAAGGTGTACGAAATGCCATGATTACATCTATAATCTTGATTCTAAGTAGATTAAGGTGTCTAGAGATTAAAGTGGGCACGAATCAGTAGCTAATGACTCATTGGTCAAGTCATCACCTCCCTTCTCTCTCTTCACACTCTAAAAAGAAGTGAACTGATGATGAAGAATCTCATCATTCTTATCGAAGGAGACTGAGTTGAAAAACTCTGTCTCCCTCAAGGTAAGCTGTGCCCTCTTATTAAGGCTCATAAGATTTTTGGTGAAAATAGTTGGCTCCTAAGATGAAGGACGTTGAGAAACTAGGTTTTATGAAATAATGGGTAATTATGATTTCGAAGCTATGGTTTTGATTCTGTTTGATGTGTTTAATGGTTATGAAGAAATAGTTTCAAAATTATGAACATTAAGCATGAAATAAAAGTTGATGAAGTTTAGCATGTTCATTAACATTTTATACAATTTTGGATTATAAGTTGGTTACATGCCCTAATAAATTTCAATTTTGAAATTTTTTTCACCTATGATAATAGACATCTCAAGGAAGATTTGGAAAGTAGAATTTTATGAATTGGATTAATATAGTAAAAGTTCTGAATTTTTGAAGATAGAACTGTGTAGTGAAGAGAAATCGAGAATATGATGCTAAAGTAGTTTATATAATCTGCTTGAGCTTAGAAATATTCTTACACAAGTATGATACATTATTGTAGAGTCTCTTGAGAAATGGTAGGACCTAGAATCAAAGAACTTGAAAAGAATACATAAAAAGTTATGCATGGTTTAAGAAAAGTATGCATGCATGGATATTAATATGATAGTTGTAACATCCTAGTTATTCTTTCAACTTAAAACTCATGATTTTTAAAAAAAATTTCTTTTTAAATTACAGCGGAAGACTTTTCATATGAAAACTAGTTTAAATAAGAAGTGCATAAATAAACTCCTTTTTGTTAAACCAATTATCACTTGAAATATGTCAAACTATAAAACTTTAAAACATTTACAACAGCAGAAGACTTGTATTCGATACCAAAATTATCAAACACAATTTGAGAACCTTCTTAATAAAATTGAAATACTAAATCAAATGCTCACTTTTCTAAAAAATGTTATTACCAAACATTTCATTTCTTCTTTAATTCTTTTAGCCTAACCAGCCGTCAAGTCCGCAATGTACAAATGCCTCATCAACTACTTCAATCCTTGATTCCTTGCATACCTACATCACAGGACCTAACTATGAGCCTAATACTCAGTACGTAGTATAAAAGTAAAATGTGCTCATGCAATACTATTCAAACACACATAGTTTTCTATTTCATTTATTTGTCTTTTATTTCCTTTAATTATCTTCTTGAGTTAGAGCAACCTCTTCAGTTTTCAAACTCACTCATTCGTTGGATGAGAGCAATCTCTTCAGTTTCTGAACTCACCCAAATGAGTTCTTTATAATTTGAGATGAGAGCAACCTCTTCAATTTTTGAACTCACCCAAACGTTTTCATTTTCGGTAAGCAGCTACAACATCAACTGAAAGCTTTGCTAGTGGTTGTACACATCAATGTACAACAATCGATTCCGACATCAATTGAGAACGCACTACCAGCCATGCACATCAACGCTAATGGCCTCACTTACCATAAGTTGGTCTGTTTCGACATCAATCGAGAACAAACTAACAAACTCAAGCTATTCTCTTTGTATTCTTTTACTTAATTGTCTTTTACTATTACTTATTCTGTGACTCGTTCCTGTTAGCCTTTTTGTTAGGTTAAGTTGTATTTTGAAGATGACTAAAATGTTGATTAATTTAGTAAATCAATAAGTTGTATTTTAGTAGCATGTTGCTTGGATTAATTGGTGGATAAATTGCATAACTTAAATTGAGCAAATCAAATATGCAATATTTGTGGCACATGCTTAGGTTTGGATATAAACAACTTTATATGTTTTGGACATCATCAATAAGGGA
>CM039475.1:21697961-21796236 GCA_022433065.1 Begonia loranthoides | reverse complement strand
TATGGAATGTAAACGTGAAAAAACATACACATATGTAAAAACTGACGTGCTATCAAACAATGCCCGTCGGATTTTCAGGTGTGGTATCCCACAAAATAGCAGTTTTGAAGTCCATGATGCAATGCAGTGCAGAAAGTATAAAAATCCCTAACTCAATGGCAACTACGACATGCTTACCGACAAACCAGCTCCACGCGCTATCGTGAACGAAAAATCGAATCAACCAACACCTCTAGAACCTACAAGAACGTCGCTGTCAACATCCCAACAAACATATAAGGGATAACAGACAAGTCCCAATCAAGACTGAAATCCAAGACGGTTTCTAAGGTCAACCCTAAATCCTAATTGGGAAACCAAATCTAAGAATACAACATATACCTTAGATTAAGCCTAATGTCTATCTTTATACTTATCATTGTAAACAGACTCATCTCCATAAAAAACTGAAAAACTAAAGGTAAACGGGGAATATAGAAACTAGCATGACCGTAATACATATTCCCAAGCCATCAATTAAATAGAGAGCATCAACTAGAATACATTAACAAAGGCAAGTTCTTAGATTTTTTGTAAGGAGAGTGAATACAAAACATACCCTCCCAATAGAGTTCATAACTTCGGAATTCCCATATATTTTAGCTAGCACAGAATGAACCCAACCGGCAGATTAATATCCTCAATAGTTTTTATCAACACAATAACTAAAAATAGGACAAAGTCCACTTAACAGTTTCCCACTAAAATCCTCGGGTCCTAATAGATAAACAGTGAACACAAAATTAACACCACACAGCAGAGCATAAATTTAAAGGCATTAAAATCCCCAGGAAACTGAACTACTAACCGTAACCAAATTTACAAGTCCTCAACAATGCAGCAACTAAACAACAGATTAGAATCCATCATAACAGCCACAAAAAAAAAAAACGAAATTTATCAGCCTCGAAACAAAAAAATCCATTGCAACAAATGAACTCAACCAATCCAGATCCCAAATTAAGAATCTCAAAATAGAAATCTAAAACTAAACACAACTGCTTGGGCTTCACTGCATCAAAATAGGGACAACACAACAGACAAAAATCTAGCATCAAAATAGGAGTTGAAAAATCAACCCTAATTCACGCACTACTCACCGCAATCGGAGGCATGGCGGAAGGATGCCTCAGGGCCAGCTTGCCCCAGAATCCCCTCGGCCAGAGCTGCCACAACCATCCGCGACCAGCCTCCTCCGTCCATTCGTAGCTCGGTCAAAGGAATTGCTCCTCCCAATTCTGCCAACTCAAGTGAAAAGTCCCTGAACAGAAACGCAAACTCACCCGCGGTCCAGAAACCTGCCGACCACTCGCAGCTCTTGCCAGGCCTCGCTCGGTATTACAAATACTGAAGCATAGCTGGATTTTTCCAAAAGTTTATTGTAATTTTTCCACGTGTTATTAGTTAGTTTCTTCTATTTTATTTCTTTCTGTACGAACTCAATATATAAAGAGTTCAGGTGAAAAGACAGTTGAACAATTTTCAATAAAATCTCTGCTTCTTCTTATCTTCTAATATGGTATCAGATCCCTTAAGCTTTTTCTTCCGTCTTCTCCATGAGTCGGAGTAGGAATACTGTTCGAGCAGCAGTGGCAGCAGGACCTTCGTCAGGTGCTATTCCGTCTGTCGCAACCTTCTTCTTCGAGTTTACCGCACAACATTTTGTCCGATTCTTCAAGGTCAGTAATGGATGATTCTGTAAATCCATTTTTTTTGCATAACTCTGATCATCCAGGTTTAATCCTGGTTTCGTATCCTCTCCATGGACCTAATTTTAATACGTGGAAACGTGTCAAGACAATGGCGCTCAATGTGAAAAATAAATTCGCCTTTGTTGATGGATCTATTCCTCAACCTCTTCCTTCTGATACTAAAGTCCCAAATTGGAAGCGCTGTAACAGCATAGTGATTTCTTGGATCCTAAATTCTGTAAATAAAGAAAATCCAGACAGCCTTTTGTATTTTGATTCAGCTACAATAGTCTGGCATGATCTTATCGATAGGTTCAAACAAAGCAATGGTCCTAGGGCTTATCAACTGTGTAAATCTGTTGTTTCTTTTTGTCAAGGGTCCATGGATGTTAGTTCGTACTATACTCAGATAAAAATATTTTGTGATGAACTACAGAATTTTCGCCCTCTTTCTACTTGTAATTGTGGAGGTCTAAAATCCTTGCTTTTATATCAACAACAAGAACAAGTAATACAGTTTTTGATGGGACTAAACGATTCTTATTAGACCATTCATGCTCCAATACGGATAATGGATCCTTTACCTTTTATTGGAAAAGTTTTTTCTCTGATTATTCAAGATGAACGACAACGGTCAGTAGTTGACAATCGAGTTATTTCCGAGCATAACAATCCCATGACTTTTCAATCTACAATACTTCTGTTCAGTCTGCTTCATCTCATAAAGGGAAGAAAGATCGTCCTTTTTGTACCAATTGTAAGTTGCAAGGACATACGGTTGAAAAATGTTACAAGCTGCATGGTTATCCTCCTGGATACAAAATCAAATATGGATGCAATTTTTCTGTCAATCAAACCAGCATTGATACAACAAATTTTGCTAATAGTCAACCTATAATTCTTAACTCCAATGATGGCCTTTCTGCTGAACAATGTCAACAGTTAATTGCTGTATTAAGCTATTAACTACAGCGGAATTCATCCTCATTCAGTAACAATAACTCAGATTCTTTTTCATCCTCACTCAGCAACAACAACTCGGATTGTTTTTCTTCGCCACCTTCTGCCTCAAATTTTGCTGGTATATCTTATTCCTTTTGTTCAAACTCTATTTTTTCATCTTCTACATCATATAATTCTGTTCATTGGGTTATAGATACTGGTGCCACTCACCATGTTTGCACCAACCTTGATGTTTTTCACAGTCTCAATCAGTATCTAATAGATTTGTTACCCTTCCAAACAAATCTATGATTCCTATTAAGCGTGTTGGATCTGTCAATATCACTCCAACTATTTGTCTTTCCAATGTTCTCTATGTTTCGGATTTTCGATTCAATTTACTGTCAGTTAGTGCTCTAACTTCTTCTATGAATTGTTCCATTATTTTTCAATCCTCCTCTTCTTCTATTAAGGACCCTACCTCGGGCCAAATGATTGGGATGGGTGAGAGGCGTGGCAATCTCTACACTCTCCATCAACTCTCTTCATTTTCTTCGCCCAGTCCTTCTACTTCAAGGAGTCATCTTCTTATGTTACTTTGTTCTACTGTTTCCAATAAAGCAGACATGATTCGATGTAATACTACTTCATGTAGTTCTGAATTTTCCTTGTGGCATTATAGACTTGGACACCCGTCCGATGTTGTTGTCCATTCTATTAAAGACGCTTTGTCAATTTCTTTGTCCAATAATACTTCTTTACAGCCATGTGTAATATGTCCTATGGCCAAGCAAAGACGATTATCATACATTTCTTACAATAATCTTTCAGATTCAATGTTTTCACTCATTTATTGTGATGTTTGGGGTCCATTTTCCACTCCCACTTATGATAATTTCAAATATTTTTTAACCATAATCGATGATCATTCTTGAGTGACAAGGATTTTTCTCATGAAATCTAAATATGAAGTTCGATCCATTATTCCTCATGTTTATTAGCTTATTCACACTCAGTTTCATACATCTATCAAATGTATCCATTTTGATAATGCTCTAGAGTTTATTCTTATTGATTTTTACAGTAAAAATGGTATCGTTCATATTAAATCTTGTGTTGAAACTCGTCAACAAAATTCCGTTGTTGAACGTAAACATCAACACATTTTGAATGTGGCTAGAGCTCTTCTTTTTTAGTCTAATCTTCCCCTTAAATATTGGGAAGAACGCATTCTTACTGCTGTATACTTAATTAATCAGTTGCCATCGCCTATTGTTTCTAACAAATCTCCTTTCGAGAAGTTGTATAACAAGTCTCCCTCTTATAGCCATCTTCGTTCTTTTGGTTGCCTCTGCTTTGTTTCCACTTTAAAAAATGGCAGGGACAAGTTCTCCCCAAGAGCTTGAGCATCTATATTTCTCGGTTATCTTATTGGATATAAAGGATACAAATTACTTGATATTGAAACAAACAATATATCTTTTTCTCGCAATGTTGTTTTTCATGAGAACATATTTCCTTTTATGACTAATCACTCTTCTCCAAGTTCTATTTCTTCCATTTTTCCCATATCTGCAGAATCTTTATGTCGTTCTGCCTCTGTTCCTATGGATACTTCTATTTCTGCAGATTCTTTGGATCAGTCTACTTCTGTTCCTATGGATGCTCCTATTCCAGATTCTTCTCCTATCAAAACCTGTCCTAAATCTCCTAAGTCACGGGTTGTTAAAGCTCCTTAATACTTGAAGGACTATCATTGTTAACTGTCTAATTCTGATTTTTCTTCTAATTCTTTGAATTCTTCTGCCAAGTATCCTCTTTCTAATTCCTTATCTTATCACCATTTATCTCCTTCCTTTAAAGGTTTTAGTCTTGCTGTTTCTCCACATGTTGAACCAAAATCCTTCAAACAAGCCGAGAAGTTTGCTGAGTGGCGTGATGCAATGCAAGTTGAGTTGCAAGCTCTTGAGCAGAATTCTACATGGTTAGTTGTTCCGCTCCCATTTAATAAACCTATCATTGGATGCAAATGGATATACATAATTAAATATAATGCAGATGGTTCCATAGAGTGTTACAAAGCTCGTTTAGTGGCGAAGGGTTTTACACAAACTGAAGGTATTGATTTTTTTGATACTTTTTCACTGATTGCTAAAATTGTTACTATGAAATTATTGTTGGCATTAGCTTCTATTCATGGATGGCCTCTATTTCAACTGGATGTTAATAACGCCTTCCTTCACGGTGATTTACAAGAAGAGGTTTTTATGAAACTACCCCCAGGATATCAGGTATCATCTTCTATACTTCAGCCTAACAATGCTTCGCCATTGGTTTGCAAATTGTACAAATCATTATATGGCCTTAAGCAGGCTTCGCGTTAGTGTTTCTCCAAGTTTTCCACTGAATTTAAACAGTCTTATTCGGATTCATCTTTATTCATTCCTTTTAAGTCAGACTCTTTCATTGCTGTCTTAGTCTATGTTGATGACATTGTAATGACAGGTTCCTCTTGTGCTGAGGTTCACTTTAAGGACATTTTAAACAGCAGATTTAAACTCAAAGACTTAGGGAATCTGCATTATTTTCTGGGTCTTGAGATTGCTAGAAGTTCTAAAGGCATATCCATTAATCAGCGACACTATACTTTACAGCTGCTTGAAGACACTTGTTTTTTAGGTTCCAAGCCAATTTCTACCCCAATGGAGCCTAATTGTAAACTATCTATGGATAGTTGTTATATTTTTGAGGATCCTATTGTTCTTAGATGTCTAATTGGTATGCTTTTGTACTTAACAATTACTCAACCTGATATTTGTTTTGCTGTCAATATATTAAGCCAATTTCTTGCTCATCCTCGTTCTTCTCATTTACAAGCTGCTTATTGTATATTGAGGTTTCTCAAGAGTTCTCTAGTTCCTGGCTTGTTTTATCTGGTTTCTTCTTCTTTGCAATTAAAGGCTTTTAGTGATTCTGATTGGAGTACTTGTTCTTTCCCGGCGTTCTATTACTGGATTTTGTGTTTTCTTGGCAATTCTTTGATTTCTTGGAAGTCGAAGAAACAACATACAGTTTCAAAGTCCTTTGCTGAGACTGAGTATAGAGCTATGGCTCAAGTTACTCTTGAGATTATTTGGTTGAAGGCTTTACTAGCTAATTTTTGGATCATTTCGTCACAACCCACTCTTTTGTTCTGTGATAGTCAGTCTGCTTTGCACATAGCAGCCAACCTTGTTTTTCCTGAGCATACTAAGCACATAGAGATTGATTGCCATATTGTTTGTCAACAGATTACGCAAAAGCTCATCAAGACTCTTAATGTCTCTTCTCGTCATCAATTAGCAAACATTGTTACTAAGCCTGTACAGCCTGGTTTGTTTCGTGATCTTCTTTGCAAGATGGACATGCTTGATTTACATTGTCCATCTTGAGGGCGGCTATTACAAATACTGAAGCATAGCTGGATTTTTCGAAAAGTTTATTGTAATTTTTCCACTTGTTATTAGTTAATTTCTTTCTCTTTTATTTCTTTCTGTACGAACTCTATATATAAAGAGTTCAGGTGAAAGACAGTTGAACAATTTTCAATAAAATCTTTGCTTCTTCTTATCTTCTAATACTCGGATTCGCTCCCTCACTCCAACTCAATCTTTCACAAATCCCCTTCTCTTGCCGCGATTTACAGGACATGAAAGAGAAGGAGTAGAAGGCCAAGAAGACATGTCTTCTTCTCCTTCTTTTCTTATTTTAAAAAAATAAAACTTAATTCATTAATATAATATAAATTAAAAAAAAAAACACATATTATATATTATGTTATCTCAATTTAAAAAGAAAAATTAATTCGTTTAAAACGACTATCGAAAATAATTATTTAGTTAAAGTAATTCACAAAAAATGTTTATGAAAATAAATTTTTACTAGAAAAAACCTAATTGGACCGTTTTACGAAAAAATGTACATGTCACCGCTACGTTACAAAACGAGCCAACTCTTCCACAAATGACCAAATATTCGCGCAAAATTTACACGTGGTATTTTAAAATTTTCAAATTTTACATGGCTGGCTGGTCAATCAATTTCGGATTTCGTCGATTTGTGGTTGACCAGTTCATTACCGGTCGATCAACCACTAAATTCTGGTCGATCGACTGCTCATAACTGGTCAATCGGCTTGTACTCTACCAGTCGATCAGAATTCGGCCCATTGATTGACCGACCAATTTATGGTCGACCAAATTTGTCACCGACCCGATTTCTTCACTGAAGATACATTGTTCTCCCCCTTTTTGGGCTCCAATCGCTAAATAATCCTACCTAGAATTCAAATATAGCGAAATAAAACAGTGGAGTTGCTTAAATTTAAGTTTTTAAGCTCAAATCCAGGGAAAAAATATATCAAAATACCTTAAATAAGAGGTATTAGATGGAGATTCTTACCAACGACTTTCACAAATGTTCTTCACCTTGACGCCGCAAATCCAAATCCTTGTTGGGAACGTCACGATTCTCTGATTTTTTCTCAATGTCCTCCCTCAAGTTTGTGTTTGTCGGCCGAAGTTGAATTTATTTATTTCATAAATAATATATATATATATATTAAATAAGTCAAATCAAATTTTTAACTAATTCATCCCAAATGGTAGCCGAAAATGGCTTTTTGACCAAATTAATTTGTCAATTTTATCTCTTCAATTTATTTACCGCTTGGTAATTACCCAATTTTACCGATTTTGACCAATTGACCAAAATTTCACACATGGTCGCTACACAACAAATCGAGTCAACTTTTCAACGTCTTAACCGATTTCAATGTGAAAAATTTACACTTAATCTCCAATTCTCCTAGTTCTTAGTTCACTGCTCTATTATTCTTTCAATCTTTCTCCCTTCTATAATTTTTTATACTCTCTTGGTCTTTCCTTTCATTCAAAAAGTTATGTTTTTAATTTATTTGTATATTTTTAAATTATTATTAATTTTATTTATAAGAGTCAATAATTTTTGTATTAATTGTGTATGAAGTATGTTTGGTAATGATAATATGTTTGGAAATGATAAAGTTTGAACGGTTGTTGAAGTTATTGGTTTTTAGAATTGTGTTAAATGAATTTGTATTATGAATGGTGTTTTATGGCTTTTTGGGAGGAGTGAACTTTTCAATGTTATGGGCATTCTGGCATAGGTGCGGTCGACATGTTGTTTTGCTTTGATTGATCGGACTTAGACAAGCAAAATAAGGATGCTCTTGGGCTATTTTGCGGTCGATCAGAATTATGTAAGCGGCCAACTAGAAATAGGATAGATTGAAATCTTTGGTTCTTCGTTATTTTGCGGTCAATCAACAGTGATATTTTGGTTGACTAGAATTGTGACAAAATGGAATGGTTGAGGCTTGGGTAGATTTGCAGTCGACCAAAATTTGAAAATGGTTGACTGATAATATAAAAAGTCACCTAAAATTTGCTACAATGTTATGTTGTAATTGGTAGATGGGGGGTGACTTGCCAATGTAGGTCAGTGTAAGGACGCCTCTAACTTAAAACTAGAGAGGGATTTCTTAAGTACAGTGCAAGTTAGAGAAAGTAAAGTTAAAAGAGAGAAGAAGCCATCCATCAAGAGCTCTCTCAAAGGAAGACATTCTCTACTTCTTAGAATTTTGAAGGTATCAAGAGTTTACTTTATAATTGTTATGAATTCTATAAGATAATAGAAGTGGTGATGGAGAGAAGAAGTGAAAATGAAGAAATAGTGTAATCAGGTGGTTAAGGTATTTGATGTATGTTGCCTATCTTCATGGAATTTGTAAGTAAAATTGAGTAAGTATGTTATTAAGGACATCTTAAGGAAAAGATAGGTTTTGGAACTAATGAATTTGGTTAAGTATGAAGAAATTTATGGATAGTTAAAGATGGATGAAGATTTGGAAGGAAAAACCCTAGTATGTATGCATAGTGGATTGATGTTTTAAAATGTGCTACTATCATGTGCAAGTAGTAATTGCTAAGGTACTATGCAATGGGCATACTAATGGAGTGTTTATGCATACTTTTGTAATTGATGCGTTAAATAGTTATTGATTGCAATGTTATTAATTGTGAAGGTGTTGTTGTTCAAGATGATATTTTGAGTATTGGAATCACATTACCGACTTAAGTTAAGAGATATGCATGTCTTTGGCCTTTTGACCTATATCACAAGATATTAGGTTTGTATTGTTTTGATGGCTTTGTTTGTTGTATTGATTAAAGTGGATTGTTAGTATAATGTGAGGTTCTATTGGATGCACTCATATGTTTAATGAATTAGGAGTCATAGAAGATAGTGAATTATTGTGCTGAATAGTTTGTAATTGTTGGTTTGAATGGTATGCACTCATATCATGCATCATGATTTTAAGAAAAGAAATGAAAATGTTTACATGCATATATGTTGGCAATGAAACTGTAAATGGAACAAATAAACATAAGTAGGCATTGTGAGACTAGGGGGTTGAGTGACGGTCCTGCTTAGGTGAACTACATGATGATGTATCGCTTCCCTGGTGGATAGAGTGACGGTTCTACCTAAAAGGATCATAAGATGTATCTTTTACCATGGAATATGAATCTCTAACGTCTGAACTGTTATTGACTAAAAAGGAAAAAGAAAAACAGAACGAAATGCATATTTTAACAAGATTGCATATCATGAGGATTATATTGTTTATATTCGTTTTATCTCTTATTTAGCATTGGACTCATAAATGAATATTGTGATGTAGGTGAAGAGTTTGATTAGATTGAAGAAAATGTAGAATGATAGCAAGGACAACAACTGAAGTGGTGTAGCTACATCAAGTACTTATGTCACCTGATGCTATTGATCGATGGGTTATGACTTGCCTAGTTTATAAAACTATTTTAATAGTGTTGTATAATGTTTTGTGTAATGTTATGTAAAATGACTTTTAAATTTTTTGAATGACAATGTATATCTTTTAAATGCCTGAATTGAAAAGAAATGCTTTTGCTACGTATCAAATATTATTCTCTCACAATTTAAAAAAAAATAAAATATGTGTTATGAAAATGTTAAAGTAAAATAGGTTGTCAAATTATTATCCAACTTCTCATCTTGTTCTTCAAATTATCATACATTTAACATATACTTTTGCACAATATCCACTAATAGAAGAATTTTGTAATATTCTTAATAATGGAGACAAGATTTAAAAAATATTTGGATGACATTCCTTTTATTTTTTTTTATTATACACGCATCATGGATCCTAGATATAAAGTAAAAGAATTGTCTTTTGCTTAATAGGATATCTACTTATTTATGTACTATTTCTTTATTTACTAGTGATAAAAAAACAAATGGAATTACTAATTTATTTTCTTCTTATCAAATAAAATATTCTAATGTTAGTCTTTCAACTTCACATCTTCATCCACACACGAAGAATTATCCTAGTAGTAGTAGTGGAAGTGGTATTGGTATTCCACAATTTAACATTAATGGTATATGGAGTGAATTAGATAGTGAAAATTATTCTACTACTTAGAGTAATGAACTTGATATTTATTTTAAAACTCGTTATCAATTTTCTTGAGAAGAGAACTTTGATGTTTTAGATTGGTGGAAAAAATATTCTACTACATATCCTATTCTTTTTATAATGGCACATGATCTACTAACACCTCCGGTCTTTATAGTAGCATTAGAGTCTGCTTTTAGTACATGTGGATGTGTATATGTTGAACGAAGAGGATGACTTACACCTGATCTTGTGGATGTACTCATTTGCATCAAAGATTGGAATGACACCAAGACGAGAGATCAATAACGAGAGGATGAAATACTAAAAGACTTCAAAATTTTAGATGTTGAAGACTAGAGATCTTGTTTTTTTTCACTTTCTATTGTAATTTGAACTTTGAAGTAATTTTTTTGAACTTGTAATTTTTTTAACATATCGTAAATGATTGACAATTAGATGAGTGCCAACCTAGTTGTGTTGTATCTAATTTGTAGTGATGCAATTGTTAAATATTTGTAATGATATTTGTGTGATATACTAAGACGAGAAGGTTTTAGTCTTTAAGAGCTTATTCTCAATGAGGGACGTCCCTTACCCTAAAAAGGACTTCCCCCAGCTTAAAACGGACATCCCTCAGATTAATATGGACATCCTTCATCATATAACGGACGTCTTTCAGCTTCCAAGGAACGGAAGCAAGAAGTCCATTAACTTATAACGAACATCCCATATTAAAACAGGCGTCCCTCAATCCACAACATATGTCCCTCAACTCTTTCTACTCTTCTTCTTCTATATATTAAACTAAAAGACGCCCGCTATTAGGGCAAGCAATTTTGAATTTTCCCTATTCGATTTCTGAGCAAACTATTAACTTCTTCAGAACTTTCAACTTTTCTTTTCAAATTTCTTGAACAAGGAAATGACATCGAAGGCTAGAAAACTCACCACGAAGCCTAAAGCAGCTCCACTTCCCCCCAACACTCAAGCAAGTTCACATTCACAAGGTGCTTTTGCTTTGAGTCCTTCGACCCGTATCACCCCTACCCACCTATCGAGAGAGGACAACTATGATTCACTCATGTTTAGAACGGCCACGCCCAAGGAAAATTATGACACTGACATCAGTAGCCATTTGATTATTATATCTAGGAGAGTAGAATTTAATGAGTTTGCTGATTTTGGAATTGAGCAAATGTTTAAGTGCAATGGATTGGTTGGGCTATGCATGTTGGGGGAGGTATTATTGCGAGCGGGTGGTGAAATAATTTTATGCAAATCTCGATGTAAGCGGCCACAGAGGAGCCGATAGAGAAGTATTTTAACATATCCAAGGACCTAGACTTCGTAAAACAAGGAGAAGGCCTAGCATTGCTGAAAAAGTTGCATCGCAATCCCGACGTTGAAACTTTTTACAGACCCAAATCCAAAGACCTAAACGCAAAAGCCAGAGGCCTGGGTTCAGCTTGTGGTCCGACTTGAACCGGTCTAGCTCATACCTTGCAGCAGGCAACAACGACAGTGTGGACGAGTGGGGAACACTCTGTAAAATTTGGTAGTGTTGGTCGGGCATGCTGAAGGGTTGCAGGGTGTTTGTCTCTTAGGGGAGGATAAAATGGCAGAGGAGTTTTGGTTTCGAGTGAATTCTCCTGGAAGCCGAGTGAAGAGCTCTCTGGAGTGTTCTGATTTTGGCAGTGCTGGCCGAGAGGTGATTGTTGAAGAGAGGATTGTGGCTCTCGTGTGAGCTGAGAGCTTTCTAGAGGATTGGTCTGTCTGAGTCTTCTGGAAGCTGAGAGAAGGAAAGTGTAGAGCTTTGGAGTGGAGGTGTTGGCCGTGAAGGTGAAGGTCCTATTCTTGAATGCCCTGTCCAAATGGTGAGTTTTCTTCTATGTATTCTGTCAATTGGATTCTATTTTGGCTTTAGTTCTTATTTTTAGGATTAAGAATAACTCTGACAATTTGGAATGAATGTGTAATTTCGTTGGATGGATAGCCCGTTGTCTTGGATTAGTTCTGCTGTTTGGATGAAATGACATATTCTGCTGTGTTGGATTGGTTGATGCCTCTGTTGGATTTAACATTAGCTATATGCTTTATGCTACTTCTTGTTAGGATAAAAGATGTTAAGTGTGTTGGATGTATATTTGGATTGACCCTTTTGTTGCTCGAACTTATAGTCTAAAATGGTTAGTTGATAATTATATACAGTTGTTGTTTATTTCTTGTTGACTTGAATGATATCGATTGAGGTTTGAATTTCGTATTGTTATTTCATTAAGTGAATTAAGTGGCATTTGAATTGAGAATGTCCAGTCAAGTAAGTGAATGGAGAATTATTGATCAACTGTTGGAGGTTGGATTCTACCTTTTGTGATTGAGTTCGGGATAATAAACTGTTATTTGATTATGTAACTCTGGATGATCGATCGTTTTGGATTTTTGGATGTTGCTTTGGATGAAGTTACATTGACAATTATGGGTCTGTAATTCATATATGGAATCACGTTGGTTTTCGCTATATGTTAAGCTTTGTTTCTAGAGGTTATCAATCCATATTAATTAAATAAGTTGAGTTATAATTAATAAAACAATTTCGTTTAAGAAGCTCTAGTACGCGACGTATAGGGGTTAAGGATAGAAAAAGAATAATAGTTAAATGATTATATTAATAATTAAATGTTGTTAAATTGTGAAGGTACTAAAAAGAAGAAAGGTAACAATTAAGTGAGAGTGCAATGCATCTAAGTAAGTGATATGCATGTGTTTTGGTCTTTGGACCCTACATTGCAAGATTAGGAGATGCATGTTTCATTGCTTACCACTTTCCAAACATGTTTACAGTTTCTTTTATTGTATGTTTTGTTGCTTATCCCTTTCCAAGTTTGTCTACGGCTTTAATTGCACGTTTCGTTGTTTACTGCTTTTACAACATGCTTATAGTTTGCAATAGCACATTTTGTTGCTTACTGCTTTCCTAGGATGTTTCGTTGTTTATAGTTTTAATCACACGTTTCGTTTTTTACTACTTTTACAACATTCTTATAGTTAGTAATCGTACGTTTCGTTGCTTACTGCTTTCCTCGCATTTTTTGTTGTTTACAATTTTAATTGCATGTTTCGTTGTTTACTACTTTTACAACACGCTTATAGTTCGTAATCGCACATTTCGTTGCTTACTGCTTTTCTAGCATGTTGCGTGATGATACGCGTTAAATTATGCATGAAAAAGCATAGGGTTAATATTGAAAATTTATCCAAGTGTGCAAACGTTAAGGAAACGCGTACCAATGAGTTTCGGACGAGTTCCAGATGGCACGGACTGCGCGGATGCTGTTGATTTGAATCTGTACTCAAATCTAGACAATTTTGGACTCCTCGGTATCATCCACAATCTGGCAGGGACGATGCGGACATTGTCAATTTAAATCTGTACCAATTTTTGTGCATTTTCAGACGCATTGGTCTCCTTCGAAAAAGATTTTGGACGCCTTATAACATCCGAAAAGTCAGAAATCTGAGGAAATCTATTTAAATTACCTTCTCTCTCTTCCGATTTCTTAATCTACAAACAACAAACACTTTCTCTAGTCCTCTCTTGCTGCACGTCCATCCTTCCCTCTGTTGTGGAAGCTTTCCACGTGGCGTTGAGTGGTTGGACCACCTCCTTATTGATTGGAGCAACTTGCAGCCCTTATCCCTGTAGCCTATCTATTCCTTGCCAGCTTCTCCCTCTCCATCTCGTCTATAAGAGGTAAGGGTTCCCCTGTATACTCTGGTTTGGAAATTTTTAGGTGTGAGGAGTCACCTTGCCGAGAAGTGAAGTTGTGAATTGCTGAGAAGTAAAGTTGTGAACTACTTAGGATTGGATTTCACGTTTAAGATTCCAGGGAACCGTTGGGAGTTTGGGAAAATCTTGGAAAGACATTGTTGTTGTGTTGTTGATTTCACCACTATTTCATCTTGTTAAACTGCTGGAAAGCTTGAGGTAAGAATTGGAATGTTGTTTTGGCCAATGGATGGCCCTACATTACGGGTATTAACTGATTTCATATGCTATGAGATGTTTGGTGGATGACAATTTTGTCAAATTTGCTTGGATTCTGAATCTATTACTTTTAGTTGTGCCATCAACTCTTGAAATTGTGACCCTGTTTGTTCTATCCGTACTAGCACTACTTGAATATTGTATTACACATGAGTGTATCATTAAGTAGGATTGTTGGTTGCTGGAAGTTAACGCCAAGTTAGTTAATTTGTTAGAATTCTACATCCTGTTATTTATGGGTTTATAGTATGCATGATACTCTAAAGGATGGTATAGTTGGATTGATAATTGTTGCTGTTATTGGTTGGTAAAAAGCATGATGTTTCGTTTGCTTTAATCCCATGGTTGAAGTTCCTGCAAGTATTATTGTTTCAAACATGGATCTAGCATAAATGTCATTAAGTATGGAATACGAGTAACATAACGGTTATCCCCTCATATTTAGTATCACTGAATTGGAAGCATGACTAGTACTTGATTGATCGAGTTAAATGGGGATTTGAGTATGGTTGTGGGAAGTTAAACTTGGTAAATGGATTTAGAGTTATCGCTTTGCTCATTATTGCTAAACAATTTATAATCGACAACTGACATTGCTCTAGATATGTATAAAAGTGAAAATGCCTAAGTTAGTTTCAATTGTTTCCTAATGTTGTGTTTTCTTTTGCGCACTCATGATTTGGATGCTCTCTTGGACGTTATTTCTATGATTTATTTTCTGGCATTCATGCATCATTATGAGGCTTATGAAAATTGTTTACATTATGTATGCCATCCTAAAATACATAAATATTCATGTGGGGTTTCGGGTGAATTGGTGACTTTACATACGGTAGATTCCTCCCACGTAGGGACTGGTAGGTTTAGAAGTTAGCTCCGTGGATTCTCGGGTTCACAATTACCCCATTCTGAAACCCCCAACATTTTCAAAAAAAGTGAGGATACCTGCTTGTGGTAACACCCCCGACGGATATATCTCCTCGTCGAAGTGACAGGTTAGGCCACATGTCTTGAGGGAGTATTCCACCTTAACTTCCAGAAGAGAAACGATTCTCTTCTGTAATGCATTGTATGTTCACGCATCATCCGCATTGCATTAATTTCGATTCTTGCTGGGTGTTAGGCTCATTGTTTTCACCTTAATGTAAGTGATGATTTTAATGAAGAATATGTACCGGTTGAGGAAGAGGCATTCCAGGATGATTCATCGTGTTATCAGCCGATTTGACCTGCTAGGTGCGAATCACATGTTTTGAGAGTTGGTATTTTGAGTGAGGGGTATTTTGGTCATTATTACTATCAGTGTTTTGAACATTTTAAAAATGTTGTAATAGGGACTTTGGTAACTTTTGCTAAGAATGCTTGAAAACTATGTTTTAAATTCCTAATATTATTCTGCAAAGCTTACTCTGAATTCGGTTTCTTTTAAAATGAGTTTTAATTGTTAAATAAATTGAGCGAAAGTTTTATGACGTATTTTTTTAAAACAAGAAAAACGTTTTTAAATTAACGGGGCATTACAGTTGGTATCAAAGTGCAAACTCGGTTCTGTAGACTGTTGATAACACTAGGAATTGTCGTGGAACACTCCTACTATAAGTAAAGTTCTAAATTTCAAAAGTTTAATTACGCCATAACTCACTAGTTCTTAATTTAAATGTAGAGAAAATTTCAAAATGGCACGACGAGCGAGGAATGACATGCCAGTACCTAACGAGCGGGACGAGGCTCTTAACTGCATGACGGAAGTGATTGAGTGACATGCTCAATTTATGGCATAGCAGACCCAAGTGATCGAAAGACTCGTGGAGCGCAGTATTGGAAACGAGAATGGGGATGGTAGTGGGAACCATCGTGCTACTGTTGCACTAGTAGAGGCCGGTTGTGAGTGGTTTCTGCGACTTAAACCGCCAGCTTTTGAAGGCAATATTTCTGATATTTCAGCAGCTGAGACATGGATACGCTCTATCGAGAAGATGTTTGCCTATGCTGGTATTTGGAAAGGAGAAAAAGTGAAGTGTGCTGTTTATTTGTTGACTAATGACACACAGTTCTGGTGGGAAGCAATAGAGCCGACTCTGGATATGCAGACTCTCACCTGGAAGGGTTTCAAGGAGTTATTCAATGAAAAGTATTTCAGCTTTATCGTTCAAAATCAAAAGTTTACAGAGTTTATACGCTTGCGTCAGATGGGGACTGTGTCTGACTATATACGGAGATTTGAGGCCTTATCTCGGTATGCCCCATATCTAGTCAGTGATAATGGTTTGAAAATAAAACATTTTATGCAAGGATTGAAGGTGGAGATTCTGAGGTGCGTACGAATATCTGGTATCTGGGGTGTCCCTTATTCTCAGATTGTAGCTAGGGCACTAGATGTCGAGGATGCGGAAGGAATCGCTATAGGACAGAAGGAATTTACTCAGAGGATTGGGAGAAATAACTAGGGTTTTCAACAGTGTGGGATTCCACCCTTAAACTGTGGCATGAGAAGGCGACCTGTACCCAATACACAACAAGGGCGTGACAAGCGCTCTATGATCGAAGCAATTGTGGCAGCACCTGCGGCACCTAAACTGTGCCCCGTATGTAAGAAGATTCACCCTGGACAGTGTAGAGTGAACATTAATGCATGTCACAAATATGGGAAGTCTAGGCACATAGCAAGAAGCTGCCCAAATCAGACAAGCAATATTGCTCCACGAGTATTTTTGCTAAAGGGAGAAGGAAATGAAGAAGAAGAACTACCAGCTGTTATATCAGGTACACAACTGTTAACTAATTCTTATAAGTGTATGCTTTAGTCTTATAATATGGATGCAACCCTATATGAATTTTAGAATCGTAGAATCATATGCTTAATAGGTGAATTTTGAACACCTTAGGTACAACTTATATTAACAATGTGGCTGCGTATACTTTATTTGATATGGGTGCCACTAATTCCTTTATCTTAACACAACTATGTGCGAAAGCAAAATATACGCCGGGTATTCCTAAGAATGGATATCGAGTACTCACACCTTCCGGTGATTATATGGATGCCAAGGGTATTTTTGAAAATTATGCAGTCCAGATCAATGGCCAGAAATTTGATGCGACTCTACTTGTTATGGATAGTCAATGCCGTTATGAATTGTGCAAGCCGAGAGATTCATTTTTATCCTCTCAATGACGAACCACATGTATTTCGAGGAAAGAAGGAAAAAGGCAAACCAACAATTATTTCTACGTTAAAGGCAGATCGATTGATGAAGCATGGATGTGAGGGATTTCTTATCAGTGTTATAAACACCATGATCAAATTGGGAGCAAATATTGAAGATGTAATGGTGGTTCGTGACTTTCCGGAGGTTTTTCTGGATGATCTTCCGGGATTGGCTCTTGCTAGAGAAATTGAATTTGTTATCGATCTCCATCCTGGTACGGAACTAATTTCGAAGAATCCGTACAGGATGGCACCGACAGAATTACGAGAGTTGAAAGTTCAGCTTGAAGAATTAATTACAAAGGGATTCATCTGACCGAGTTTCTCACTCTAGGGAGCTCCCATCTTATTTGTGAAGAAGAAGGACAAATCCTTACGAATGTGTGTGGATTATCGCGAGCTGAACAAAGTGACTATTAAGAATAGATACCCTTTACCTCGGATTGACGATTTATTTGATCAACTACATGGAGCTTGTGTATTTTTGAAGATTGATCTACGTTTGGGGTATTATCAGTTAAGGGTTATGCAGGAAGATGTACACAAGACGACATTTAGAATGAGATATGGACATTACGAATTCCTCGTGATGTCTTTTGGGCTAATTAATGCCCCTGCGGCTTTTATGGATTTGATGAATCGTATATTCAGGGATTATCTTGATAAATTCATCATTGTCTTTATTGATGATATTCTGATGTATTCTAAATCAGAAGAAGAACATGTTGAACATTTGAGGATCGCTCTATCTATTTTGAAGCAGCACCAACTCTATGCGAAATTCTCAAAATGTGAATTCTGGTTCAAAGAGGTCAATTTTCTTGGCCATGTTATTTCTAATGACGGTATTGTTGTGGATCCTTCGAAGATTCACGCAGATGTTGAATGGATGCAGCCAAAGAATGTAAGCGATGTTTGGAGTTTTCTTCGATTGGCTGGTTATTATCGACAGTTCATTAGTGGGTTTTCAAAAATTTCCATGCCTCTCACCAGTCTGACCAAGCAAAAATGTGAGATTTTGGTTGTCTGATAAGTGTGAAGAAAGCTTCCAGGAATTGAAGCATCGTTTGACTACTGCACCGGTATTGGCTCTACCCGAAGAAGACAAAAATTTTTGTATTTATTGTGATGTGTTCAAATGTGGGCTTGGTGGTGTTCTGATGCAGAATGGGAAGGTGATTGCTTATGCTTCGAGATAGCTTAAGCCGCACGAAGCTAATTATCCCACATATGACCTCGAGCTTGCTGTTGTGGTCTTTACCTTGAAGATTTGGAGGCATTATCTTTATGGGCAACGCTGTGAGATCTTCATTGATCACAAAAGTCTGAAATATATCTTTACACATAAGGATTTAAATATATGGTAGCGACATTGGCTAGAGTTTGTAAAAGACTATGATTACGAAATTAAGTATCATCCGGGAAAGGCAAATGTTGTGGCAGATGCCTTAAGTTGAAAAGTAGCTTTAATGAGTATAACACGCAAAGAGATGCCATCGAGATTGCAGAAAGATATGCAGGAATTATATGTGCAGTTAGTTCCTGAGCAGTTGGCAAATGTTTTATCGGCTTTGACTCTTAAGCCTTCTATACTGGAAAGAATTAGAGAAGTACAAGCGACATATGCCTTGTGTGAAGACTTCAAACTCGACCCAACTCTTCCCAAGTTTGTGGGCTATTCTTTATTGACTGATGGGATTATGAAGTATAAGGGTCGATGGTTTGTACCCGAGACACTATTGCAGATAGCGATAATGAAATAAGCACACTCATCTAGTTTTTCTATTCACCCGGGATGTAACAAGATGTATAAGCACTTGAAGAAGCATTATTATTGGCTGAGAATGAAGCGTGACATTGCCTTCTATGTTACTCATTGCGATGTATGTCGACAAGTGAAAGCAGAGCATCGACGACCTGGGGGTATGCTCCAACCGCTGCCTATACCTGTATGAAAATGGGAGCATGTTACTATGGATTTTGTTACCGCATTACCCAAGACGAGGAAGGATCAAGATGCAATATGGGTGATGGTTGACAGATTAACGAAAGTTGCTCACTTCTTACCGGTAAAGATGACATATGAAATGAGTCAGTTTGCAGAATTGTATGTCAAGGAGATCGTTCGGCTTCATGGAGTCCCTGTATCTATTGTATCTGATCAGGATCCCCAATTCACTTCGAGGTTCTGGAAGAGTTTGAACAAGGCAATGGGTACAGAATTGAAGTTTAGCACTACTTTCCATCCGCAAACTGATGGTCAGAGTGAACGGACTATTCAGGCCTTGGAGGATATGTTACGTTCCTGCATTCTTGAGTATACGGTTGGATAGGAAAAGATCTTCCATTAGCAGAATTTGCCTACAACAATAGTTTCCAGGCAACTATTGGCATGGCACCGTATGAAGCGCTCTATGGCAGAAAATGCATATCTCCCCTATATTGGAGCGAAGTTGGTGAAGACAAGTATTATGGTCTAGAAATGATATAGGAAACTATGGAGATCATTGATGTCCTTCGACAAAGGATGCAAGCTGCACAAAGCCGTCAGAAGGGTTAGGCAGATAGTTGTCGTCGAGACTTGGATTTTACTGTTGGGGATCGTGTCTATCTGAAGTTATCACCATTCAAGGGTGTTGTGCGTTTTGGGCGAAGGGAAAGCTCAATTCACATTATATTGGCCCTTTTGATATTACGGAAAGGATCGATCCTGTGGCATGTCGACTACTCCTGCCAGAAGCTATGTCGGGAGTGCATAATGTTTTGCATGTATCGATGCTGTGAAAATGCCTCGGTGAAGTCACTCGAGTGAGACCTGAGGAACAGATCTGGGTCCGTACTAACCTAAGCTACGAAGAGAAAGTGCTCAGAATCCTGGACACTAGTGTGAAAAGATTGCACAACAAAGATGTCACTCTCGTGAAAGTATTATGGCAGAACCAGTTCAACAATGAAGAGCCTACATAGGAAAGAAGATATGATATGTTAGCCAAATATCAAGAATTGTTTGCTTAGTTAAGTTTTGGGGACAAAATTTTTGTAAGGTGGGTAGGATGTAATACCCCGAAAATATATTCTCCCCGTATTAAATTCAAATAATTAATACATATGCATATTTTGTTATGTTTCGTGATCATACGCGTTAAATTATGCACGGAAAAGCATAGGGTTAGTATTGAAAATTTAGCCAAGTGTGCAAAAGTTAAGGAAACGCGTACCAACGAATTTTTGGACGAATTCTAGATGGCACGGATGGCCCGGATGTTGTTGATTTGAATATGTACTCAAATCTAGACTTCGGACGCCTCAGTATCGTCCGAAATCTAGCGCGGACAACTCGGACGTTGTCAATTTGAATTTGTACCAATTTGTGTGCATTTTCGGACGCGTTGGTCTCATCCAAAAAAGATTTTGGATGCCTTATAACGTCTAAAAAGTCAGAAATCTGCGAAAATCTATTTAAATTACCTTCTCTCTCTTCCGATTTCTTAATCTACACATAACAGACACTCTCTCTAGTCCTCCCCTGCCGCACATCCACCCTTCCCTGGGTTGTGGAAGCTTTCCACGTGGCGTTGAGTGGTTGGACCACCTCCTTCTTGATTGGAGCTACTTGCAGCCCTTATCCCTGCAGCATATCTATTCCCAGCCAGCTTCTCCCTCTCCATCTCCTCTATAAGAGGTAAGGGTTCCCCTGTATACTCTGGTCTGGAAATTTTGAGGTGTAAGGAGTCACCTTGCCGAGAAGTGACGTTGTGAACTACTGAGAAGTAAAGTTGTGAACTACTTAGGATTAGATTTTCACGATGAAGATTCCAGGGAACCGTTGGGAGTTTGGGAAAATCTTGGAAAGACATTGTTGCTGTGTTGTTGATTTCACCACTGTTTCATCGTGTTAAACTGCAGGAAAGCTTGAGGTAAGAATTGGAATGTTGTTTTGGCCAATGGATGGCCCTACATTACGGGTATTGAATGATTTCATATGCTGTGAGATGTTTAGTGGATGATGACAATTCTGTCAAATTGCTTGGATTCTGAATCTGTTACTTTTAGTTGTGCCATCAACTCTTGAATTTTGACCCTGTTTGTTCTATCCGTACTGGCGCTAGTTGAATATTGTATTAGACATGTCTCTAGGGAGTATTCCACCTTAACTTCCAGAAGAGAAATGATTCTCTTCTGTAATGCATTGTATGTTCACGCATCATCCACATTGCATTAATTCTGATTCTTGTTAGGCGTTAGGCTCATTGTTTTCCCCCTAATGTAGGTGATGATTTTAATGAAGAATATGTACCAGTTGAGGAAGGGGCGTTCCAGGATGATCTCCCGTGTTATCAACCGATTTGACCTACTTGGTGCGAATCACATGTTTTGAGGGTTGGTATTTTGAGTGAGGGGTATTTTGGTCATTATTACTATTAGTGTTTTGAACATTTTAAAAACGTTGTAATAGGGACTTTGCTAACTTTTGCTAAGAACGCTTGAAAACTATGTTTTAAATTCCTAATACTATTCGTAAAGCTTACTCTGAATTCGGTTTCTTTTAAAATAAGTTTTAATTGTTAAATAAATGAAGCGAAAAATTTTATGACTTATTTTTTTATTTAAAAATGTTTTTAAATTAACGGGGCGTTACATATCTTCCTTACTATAAATTTTGAATTGAGATGCTTTGGAATGAAACGAATGATGAGTGGAAAGTGATAGGACGATAAGATGAGAATGAATGAGTTATGAACTGCATATGTTAGAGTTTCCATTTTTATGAATTGTTTTACTAGCTGTAAATTCCTTGGTTCTGGTTAGGAGCTATAAATGCTCTAGATTTAATTAGCATCAATTCATTTAGCATGATTCTCATTATATCGAATTGTAGAACATGTTCCAATTGAGATTCATTAGGTAGATTTCCAGCTTATGATTTATTTAGTATGTTATGTTCTGTTTTAATCAGAATAGCATGCATAGATAACTTAGTCTCGTATTTTGAAATCCAATTGTAATGATGTTATTTCTTGGTTCTGGCTAGAAATTGTAGTTCTCTTCACTTAGGTGTTAGTGCTAAACCATCAAACATTTACAGATTTTTAGAATAATAATTATATGAGCATGTTTAGCATAATTAACCAATCCAAGCATGTTTAACTATTTAGAATAAAATCACGTTGTTAATCACGTTTCTTTAGTAAATTCCAAGTATGTTTCTGTTTAATTATTGATTATATGTCTAAGCTTTCATATCATCGTTAATCATGTTCATTTCGGTGAGATAATTTACATATTATTAATTGTTCATCTTGCCATATTTTGATTGTTATGCTCAGTAGAATCAAGTATGTTATATGTCATTTTTGATTTGTTTCTAAGTTTGTTTTCAATTAATGTCAGTATTTCCATTCGATGCGTACTTTTCGTGTTATTCTTACTATCCGTTGATTTCCATTATTGCTATTCCTTGTTTGCTACTCGTACTGTTGGAATTATTAATTCTTTTATATTATGTCAACAGGCATCATGTTAATAGAAACAAATAAGGAGTGTCCTCGGTGTGGTACTCACATGTATGAGTGAGGAAAACGAAATGAATGCAATGAACGATGATGAATGATGAATGATGGGAGGTTGAAGGGCAGATAGGTAGTTTGGATCTAGTCCACTTAGGTCTAGAAGTCGATTAGACTATTCCATCTAATAGTGTTCCTTTAATTTCCAACTCAATGTACGAGTTATGAATGAACGAATGAATGAAACATAATGAAAAGATTGGTTTGGGGCGGATGCATTCCAAGTGAACTAAAGAGAGGCATGATTATATTGCATATTCCCTTTCCTTACTAAGCCTTTGGGCTTACAGTTTACTTGTGGTGTAGGTACATGTGTATACACGAGAAGAATGATGAACAAAATACAAAGCAGTTGATGAAAAATTTACACGAGCTGAGCTTGTGGCTAATTAGGCTAAAGATGAATAAAGTAAATTTTAAAACATAATGATATACTTAGCATATATTTAATTCGAATGTTTTCGCTTCCGCTAATGTTTTAATAAATGATTTTCATAACGAATGTAATGAATGGATTTTGATGCTCGGTTTTAGCACGCTGATTATAAAGAATTTTAATTGTCTTACAAAAGTTTTAAATTTCGGATATTTTAAAAGGTTATGAAAAATCGGATCGTTACAGAACTAATAATAAAGGGAAATCTATTAACAAAGGAAATCAACATACTCACGCACTCTACTTGTGGGTAGAGCCTCCACTGGCCAAGACACACCCATTTCTTTACCTTCACACTTTATTGCGTATTGCACTTAATCACTATCATTCTCCTTTTTAGGATACCTTCACAATTAGAAACATTTATCATTTGAAAGTGTCTCATAATCCATATTCAATATCTATTTCCTAACCAATTAACAAACTATGCACGTAAAGATGCAATATAATATTTATCCAACAGGGTACACCAATATTTATCCACTTAGTGACTCGTATCCAAAACAACAAATTATTACAGTACATCCAAACGTACATGGTATATTCCTAATGTGCAGAACACTTACTTAAATCTCACTATACATTTCACTTGATAACCGCCAGCATAATTTAAACCAATAGATTATCCAACAATAGTAGAATATTCCATAACCAATAGAGAATTAAATCCAACTATAGAGCATCAATCCTAACCAAACAACATAGAGAAATCATTATGATTCTTATGCATATTATCCAAACACAATACATACAGAGAACTAATTCTATTTTCCAAACATAACCCCCTAATCTTCTTTAATCCAATTTATTAAATCCCCTTACATTGTTAATCCCAAATAGTCCATTTTATCCAATTAAATTTCTCTTTAATAATTTAATTAAATATTTCATTTAATTAAATTATTCTCAACCCAATTTCAATTCTCGATTTATTCCAAATATCGCTCGATGATAATGATTGCCGATTACGTCTTTGGTAATACCCCGATAATTATCCAATAAATTTGAATATCCCCAATTACTTTCCAATTATCCTTATTAAATTTTGATATAAAAAATCGGGGTATTACGCTGCCATTTTATGAAGCATGATCTATGAATTGTATGTTGGTTGCACTATTAGATTCCTTTAATGATATGTTAGAAATTGTATGCATTCATGAGCATCATGCATCAGGCTTTTCAAAGATTACAAAAATGATTTTTATGCACGGTTTTAAAAAGGAAAGACAGAAAATGAAAAGAAGTACAAACGAAAAGAAAACGAAAACGAAACAAAGTACAAACAAACGATTAAGAAAAATAAAGAAAAAGGTTCTTGTGGTTTGGTAGCTTAGCTAGACACATGAACAAAAGATAAAGGTTTGTGTGGTCCGGTAGCTTAGCCCGACACATGAACAAAAGATAAAAGTTTGTGTGGTTCAGTAGCGTAGCCCGACACATGAACAATAGATAAAGAAAAGATAAAAGTTTATGTGGTCAGGTAGCTTTGCCCGACACATGAACAAAAGATAAAGAAAATATAAGGGTTTATGTGCTTTGGTAGCTTAGCCCAGCATAAGAACAAAAGAATAGAAAAGATAAGTAAAGAAAAGAACATAAAAAGATAAACGGATACGGATACAGATACGGAAACAGAAACAGAAACGAATACAGAAATGGTATGAGCAAAGATACAGAAATGGAAATAGAAATGGAAATAGAAACATAAACGAAAACGAAAATGAAAACGAGTTTCCAGAAATGGAAACGGATACAAACACATATATAAATACGGATACAGAAACAGAAATGGAAACGCATACAGAAACGGTATGAGCACAGATATGGAAACGGAAACGGGAACAAAAATGGAAATGGAAACGGAAATGGAAACGAGTTTTTATAAATGGAAACATATACGGATACAAAGATAGATACAGATACAGATACATAAATAGAAACAGAAACGGATTTGGAAACGGTATGAGCATAGATATGGAAACAGGAACAGAAATGGAAAGGGAAACGAAAACAAAAATGAGTTTCCATAAATGGAAATAGATACAGATACAGATACAGATACAGATACGAATATAGAAGTAGACACGGGAATGGATACGAAAACATGTACGATCATGGATACATAAACGGATACATAAATAGGAATGAAAATAGAAACGGAAACAAAAAGAAAGTACCTAAGCAAGAAAAGATAAAAGATAAAAGAAAGAAAATGAAAAGAGAAATTGCACACGGTTTTAAAATGGCACAACATGTGCATGTAGCATATTAGGCATTATCATTTACTAAGCGTTAGGCTCATAGTTTATGAATTGCGATGTAGGTACAAGTACGAGTAAATATGATGAACAGATTAAGGAGCAGTTTATAAAGAATTTGCACGGGCGAGACTTGTGGCTGGCTAGGCTAATGGATTAAAGAGAAAAGAGTTTTGTAAAACTAATGTAAACACTTTATTTATTTAAATGAATCATTTATGCTTCCGCTACATTTTAAGAAAAAATGATTTTATAATTACAGTCTTCCGCTATTTTTAACGATTTTAGTAATGAGTCAAAATAGAAAGGATTTAACGGTTCGGTTTTAAGAAAAGAACTCTGTTGTTGATTTAAAATGTTTTCCACTATTGTTTTATAAAAGGAAAAGAAAAAAAGTTTTAAATTTAATGCATTTTTAAAAGGTAATAAAAAATGGGTTGTTACATTGAGTCTCGAGTAGGTTTGCAGTCGACCAGAATTGGAGGAGTGGTGAACCAGGAATGTAAAAAGTCACTAAATTGGATGAAGTGTCATGTTCTAAAAGGGGCAAAATATGCTTATTAGGCATGTAAGTTACTGAAGTAGAGGACACCTCATTCTAATAAAGAAATAAAAGCTAAGGAGTCTCTTTTAAGAATAGAACTTCAACATTGGGAAGCCTATTGCAACTGGACAAATTTTCAAGAGAGGAGTGTCCTTTCTCAACTGAAGAGTGCCTTGTCAATTGACTCCTTGAAGGTAATAAGAATTTCTTTATGATTTTCAAGAATCCCAAGAGTATATGTAAGTTGGTAATGTGAAAGGCAGTAAAATATGAGGAAAATGGTCATAATCGAGTAGTTATGTTGTTTGGTACATGTTGATTATCTTAATAAGATTGTAAGGAAAACTACTTGAGTATGTTGTTCTTGACATCTTAAGGGAGAGATAGGTTTTGGGATTACGGAATTTGGTTAAGGATGGAGAAACTTATGGATAGTAAAAGATGGGTGAAAAATTGGAAGGAAACCCTAATATGTATGAATATTGGATTGGAATTCTAAAAGTTGTTACTTTAAACATGTGTAAGTAGTATGTGTTAAGTGGTTGAGTAATGTGCACAATATTGGTGGAGATTGTTTATATTGGAAATTATGCATACTTTTGTGTTATATCCATTGAATAGTTCTTTATGGAAGTTTTATTAATTTTGAAGGTGTGGTTACTCAAGAAGATAATCCTAGGTGTTAAACAACATTGAGGACCTAAGGTAAGCTATATGCATGTCTTTGGCCTATTGGCCTACATCACAAGGAAATAGGAAATTATTTGATATGTTGTGTATATATGGGGATACTATTATGATATGATGTGATTAGTTGTATGTCCACATGAGATTAGTATGTAGGAAAAATATAAGGTTAGTATTGATGTGTTTAAAGATTAAATGTTGATTGTTAATGATATGATAAATGAAGAAAAGTAATATGTTTCTATGTTATGAAATGTGTAGATGATATGATGCATTGTATTGATTATATGCAGTCTCATGCATCATGGTTTTGATGAAAATGTACGGAATTGAAAAGGAAATTGATATTGTATGCAAATAAATGTAAATAGACACTATGACGTATGAGTTCATGAGATGGATGCCGTGTGTGGGTCAAGAGGTGCCACTCTCCCTTATACAAATACACCTCTTGCGCCTGGATGGATAAGTGGAACTATAAGAAAATGGAATAAAAAGAAAATAAATGTAATTAGACGTTGTGAGGTATGGGGTTCAAGATGGCGGTCCTAAGTAGATCATGAGGGTCACTCTCCCTTATATGATTATACCTCCAATGCTTGGACTGTTAAGTGAAAGTAAAGTTAAAGGTAAAGGTAAAGTTAAGGTAAAGGAAAAGGTAAAATTAAAATAGAAACTACATACGTTAAAGTTGCATAACATATTTTTATCTCTTACTAAGCGTTAGACTCATAGTTTATTTCTTGCGATTCAGGTATGGATCTTATATGTGGATGAGGTCTTTATGAAATGAAGATAGGGAGGATGCAGCTGATGAAGTATTGCTATGTTGAGCATTTTGCGTTATTGGCGACCTGACCTGTGGGTTATAGCTCAGAATAGCATGTTTTTACATATCATATTTTGATACTCGTATAAAGGTTTTTGGAACAGATTTTAAGTAATACTTGATGACTATTTTCTACACTTATGTAAAATATGGTTTCTGATAATGATAAGGAACATGGTATGTTCATGGAATGGAATGAATGCTTTCATAGTAGAACCTTAAAGAACATGTTTTATCATAAAATGAAAAGTCTTCTGCTACGCATTCTATTAAGGTTTTATTTAAGAGAAAAGTTTCAAATTCTATGGGTTTTCTTAATGAAAATCTTTCGCTTCACGTTTTATAAAGAAAAAGTGTTTCCAATCTCAACATTTAAAGTGAAGTAAAAACGGGGTCGTTACAAAGCATTACCATTCCCTAATAGTCTAGAGAATCGAATCATAGCTCGCTAGTAATCTAGAAATAATCTAATTGAAATTTGTCCACAGAGTAGCAATGTGTTAATTTTGGCAAGGGACGTCCATTTCTTTTGATTCAACCAATGACAATCATCCACATGAGCCCTTAGTCTTTAATGCATAGTTGCCAAAGCAACCGCAGACACTAATACTTCCATGGAAGCCTACATTACCACTAATACCAACGCTTCTATAGAATCCTTTGGTTCAAATGATGACGTTCCACATCATCACATAATTGACACAGACATTTTCCTTTCCGCAAAAGCAAACACTTCCACTCTAACACTGTTAATAATGGCTCACTAATCCAAACGACTCAATTTTCTTCTCAAAATATGTTGTTGTGCACACAATCGCTACAACAGAAATGCGCAATAACCTAATTGAGACGTTCCTATTTACATAACTCTTCCAAATGACATCTTTCCCTTCTGTGAAATAATCTTTTCTAAATCAAGTGGTTTACACTCTTTCTGCTAATCCAATCCAACGAACCAACACCTTTTCGCGTCCAAGAGGTGTCGAACACTTCCGTGAAAGCATCTTTATCAAATCCAACCATTCACATTCCTTTCGCTAATTTAATCATACAATTTAACAGCCTCCTGCATCCAAGCAACATCAAAGACTCCCACGAAAGCATCCTTCTCCATCCAACTTCATCTTAACCATTTCTTACCCTCGTCCAACTGTCCATCCATCTTATGCACCCAAGCGGCATCATACCTTTCCGTTGAAACATCTTTCTCCATCCAACTTGATCTCAGCAATTTCTTATCTTCATCGATGATTGTCGTTTCAACCATTCCTCCATTTATTTGTTGTGTAAAGTTTCCACACGAAACAACGATGTCCATCCTCCGGCTCAGTCGCCGCGACTGCATTTCCTTCCTTAGACATTTGCCTTATATTAAAATATGTTTCCTAATTTATTTATTTATTAATTTACTTTATAATTTATAATAAAATCCTAAAATGCTCAATATGTAAAATTCCCAAATTTGTGACACTAAATATTTTCTATTAAATTCCAAATGTCACATTACATTATTAAAAATATTCATACAAAAAAATTGGGTAAGATTAGTAGATCTTAGCGAAATGGATTCTAAATGGTCAAATGTAAAAAGGATAGATAAAATAGAGATGAGACTCAAGGTCAATGGGATGAAACATAGGTCTATAGTGGAAACTCTAGATTCTTTGTAGGAAATGTGAGAGAGAAAACGCAGGTCATAGTTAGAGAGTCAAAACTAAAGTAGAGAAGAATTGGGAAGTGAAGCTTTGAATTCAATCAACAGCTAGGTACCTCTTGATGGTAATGATTGAGCTTCTAGAGAGAGAAAGGTATGTTGGGAAAAATAAATAGGCAGTATGAAAAATAATAGCAGAACCAACCCTAAAAATACAAGAAATATGTTTTTCTTACACTGTTAAAATATAACGATTAAGAAGTAAAAGAAATAAAAGATAAAATAAACACCGAGGAATTTTCCATGAAAACCCAAATTTAAAGAAAACCACGAGAATCAAATCTAGAAAGATATCATTATGAAAAATAAGATTTATAATATTATTCTAAAGATAAGTCACCAATCTTATAACTCATAATGTGCTCAAAAGCACTTTACCTATTTTCACTCACTCTCTTTCTTTTCTCACCCACAAACAATCTTCATTATCTACTATTCTCTCCCTCTTCTCTTCTCTGCTTCTTGGATGTTGGGATTTTCATTAAGTGCTCTCTATTTATAGAGAGTTTAGTGCATAAGTGGCAAGAGAAAAAGGAGACAAAGCATTAACTTGCACATGCTTTCCTTCACCAAAAATTTTCATCCATCCTCCATTTTTCTTCATCTTATCGAATGTGGCAGGTCCCGATCATAAGGAGAGATCAATCACCATCAAATCGCCCCCTCCTGACTTATGATGAAGTAGATTGTAATCCCGTAGAGCTTGTAGAATTCGTGCTTACTTTTTTGCATGATTTTTGTTATAATGTCTAAGCCATTTTCATTTGGATGAATCTTCTAACTAAGATAAATTACCACTTTTAGAACTCACAATGTACTCAAAAGCACCTCACCTATTTTCACTCACACTCTTTGTAATGTCCCATGATTCGATTATTTCAATCTATCTCGAATCTAGTGAATTGCAAATCAACTCGAGACAACACCTTTTTCACTACCCTTGTAGCGGTCGACCACAGATCTCCACACTGGTCGACCGTGGCTCAACCCAAGAGTAGTTTCAATAAATCCTTATGTAATAAACCTCAAATGCTACTTTATTATCAATTAATTTATAACAATACTAAACCTCCACTATTACAACTTAACAAAATTAACACCCAATCATTGAATATTTTTATAGCACAATTTTATGATAAAATTATGTGTTACATTCCTCCCCCATTAATTAAATTTTGTCCTCAAAATTTGTGAAATGAAATATTTTTGAATATTTTTGGTTCCCACTATGCTTTATCCTTTCTTTTTTACGTCTTTACCTTTTTTGCCACTTTATATTACCAAAGGTCATTTTTAAATTTTACACGTCCTAACATAATTCCATTCGTTATAGTGGCCAATTTCCAAAAGTACTTTCCACAATTCTTTCACAAACATCTAAACAGATTTGTTTAAATCCTAAACATAACTTAAACCAATACAAGATTATTGAAAATTTTGCCTAAGTTTCCCTAATTCTTTACTCCCCCAATGCGAAAATTATCCAACCTACACACCAATCATTCAATAACAACTAAAAGCTATAATCCACATTATAAATTCAATCCAAATAAAATAAACATTTACATTAAAGTAGATGTTATCCAGTTCAAAATAAATCCAACATTCATCTCAACATAATGCTTAACAAATTAAAATTCTAAATATGAAATACAACAAAATTCTTGAAATCCAATCTTTAATGGTTATCCAACATTATACATAAAATTCGAAGATTTTTCTACTCCCTTGAAAGTCCTGCCCCATCAAATGGGGGTTTTTGAAAATTACCTTTGGGCCTAACTTCATAGTAATTGCCTCCCTCATCTTCTTCATCATACTCCAGCCATTCTTGCATATGATTCATTTGTGATCTCAACCCACCATGAGATGTACACAATTCACAAATCTTATTTGTTAATCCTTCCAAGGTCATAACAATACTTTCCATTCCTACATTGATGGAGTGAAATTTCTCCTCAAACATTGATATATAGCAGGATGAAGAAGGTTGAGATGTTGAAGGTATTTTGTGTCCATGGGATCATTAGGCTATAGAAGACTCCTAACAGGTGCTAAAGAAGTAGAAGCTAGGCCATAATTCTTAAAAATACAAATACCTAGGTGTTTGATGATCCTCATCCTAGCCAATGTGCTTTGATCATACACGTTGGTTACTTTCTCTTTGCTTATTGGTTCATTAGATGGGATATCAACTCAAAAATGTTTCATCATCAAAGTAAGCAATATATTATTGGGAAGACTCATGGCGTTATTCAATTGGACTTCACTCATATGATTCAAAATAATATAAGTTAGATAAAAATGTCTTCCATTAACCAATTTTTTGATCATGTAAAAATCCATGCAACTTACGTGATCGAGATGTCTCTCATGTGGCAAAAGGGTATGAGATATTATGTGATGCAATACCCTTCCTTTAACACTAAAGTCCTTTGCTTTAGGCTTATAAAACTCATCAATATCTTGGTTCTAGTGAACTTGACAAAGACATTCCAGGCCATCATCGTGTTTGATAAAATCCAGATCTTTGGAAGTATGATAATATTGCTCAATATTCGCATCCCAATCAAACCCAATTAGCTCATTAATGATTTTGGGAGTAAAATCAATTTCTCTTCCCAAAATATATGTTTTTCCTTTGAGAGGTTGTGTCCTGAATGACTTATTTTCATAAAATAACCTAACCAACCTTTCATAAGTTACTCCCTCCAAAGAACATAATCCAATAGGCCCACATTATAAAATAACTTACTAAGTTGTAACGATTGAAATCTACAAAATTGAATTCTTATAGAGTAAGTCAAAGATCGATTTTTAATATCAGTTTCATACAATCTTTGATCAGTAGGAGTCCTAAACTCATAAAAAATACCGACTTAGTGGTTGTGAGGAACCTCCTTGACGTGAAGTATTCATCCTTTTGTATGTAAGCTTAGAAGCCCTTGATGCCTTTTTTCTCAAAAATATACTCAGCAACGATAGAATTCCAAATTAACCCCAACAATTTAACTCGACCAAAACTAGGGTTACTTTGACCAATTGAAGGGAAGACCATGTTGACATCGAGTCATAATACCACTTTTAATGTTGAAATCATAATTAAGTGTCGTAGTAACATGAGTCTAGGGAAATTGGAAAAATTTTTTGTTGGTGCCCTAAGTTTTTCTTTCGCATAGAACGAATAGAAGTCAGCCGCTTCACTTAAATCAATCGATTTGCGGGCAATCGCTTTTGGTCGACTCAACCACTTTTGTGGTAGACCATGGTTCATCCAAAATCTATTAAGCTTTGCAACTCAACTTATTTAACAACCTTCTTAAATTTTTCCCACTTAAAAATTATCCTGTGAAAATTCACCAAATGTAATAATCCTCTTTACTTCACCTTTTACACATTCTAATTTCTAGAAATAACCCTGTCTTTTATTTTATGGAACCATAACTAAAAAGGTAATTACTACCGATATCATAAATTTGAGCAAATTGCATAGAGGATATATAGTTTTTGATCTATCTACATGTTTAACCCAATCAAAAATTTCCTCTTCACATTCCATTTGATGGATCTTCATCTGAAATTTTTAATAGAAGAGTAGACCGTTAAACATCTTTTCTTCTTTTCCCCATGCAATAGTGGACATTTTCTGATAAAATGACCAATCTTCCCACATTTAAAACATTGTCCTATACCAACTAAGCATTCTCCTACATGACTTTCCTTACATCTTGAGCATTAGCTGGTATTATGCTCCACTTGTTGAGATTTTCTTTTCCTTGTTGTTTTCCATCCCCGAAGGGTCATCTCAATTCTCTTAAACTTTCCTCCTCTTATATTAAGTGTAACTAAAACTTCTTAGTAAAATTCTTTTGGCTTAAAAATTGATTTTTCATTTCCTGAAAATTGTTCTTCTCGCTTCATAAACCACTTAAAATATTGGGACAAACATTCCACCACCTCAAGCAATTAAGCAATATTTTCATCTCTTTCATCCATATTCCTCCTTAATTCTTCTTCCATATTATTCCCCTAAAAATCAGTTCCATAATTTAAAATAACTAAACAATCAATCCAGATAACTTAACGAAACTTATAGTGGATGAAGCATTTCTGTGATGAGAGTTGAGTTGTTATGCGATCTACTGAACTGATTTTAAAACTTGGGTAATCTCATACCATTTTCGTAACACCCCATGATTTGGTTATTTCAATCTGTCTTGGATCCGGTCGATCGCAAATCAACTTGAGACAACACCTTTTTCATTGCCCTTGGACCGGTCAACCACATATCTCCACACTGGTCGACCGTGACTCAACTCGAGGGTAATTTCAATAAATCATTATGTAATAAACCTAAAATCCTACTTTATATTAATTAATTCATAACAATACTCAATCTCCACTATTACAACTTAACCAAGTTAACACCCAATCATTGAACATTCTCATAGCACAATTTTATGATAAAATTTCGGGTGTTGCACTCTTTCTTTTCTCACCCACTAACAATCCAGATTCTCTACTATTCTCTGGCTCTTCTCTTTTTTGTTTCTCAGATGTTGAGATCTTCACCAAGTGCTCTCTAATTATAGAGAGTTTAGTTTATAAGAGACAGGAGAAAAAGGAGACAAAGCATTAACTTGCACATGCTTTCCTCCACCTAAAATTTTCTGCCATTTTCCATTTTCTTCATCTTATTGAATGTGGTAGATCCTGATCATCAAATCTATTCCTCTCGACTTATGATGAAGTAAGTCATAATCTCACAGAGCTGTATAGAATTTATTCTTACTTTTCTGCAAGATCTTTGTTATCATGCCTGAGTCATTTTCATCCATGTGAATCTTCTTAATATATACTTGTTTTGTGTGTAATACATCTTAAATCTGGTATTTGATATAAATATGCTTTGACTTCGAATGAAATTTGGGATTCTTGATTAAATGAATAGTACTTTTACTGTTACAATATACGATATATTTATCTTGTTTATGATCCAATTATGTCAGAAATTTTTGCATTCACAAAATTTCTTTACATGCTTTTGTAGGTGCAATAAACTCTATTTTTGTTGTAAACAATACAATTTATTTTTGTTGCTTAAATTGCCATGTTACAGCTCCCCCTTCAAATGTAACAAAATACCCTCATGCTCATATTTTGAAGTCGATGTCTCCAACCATGTCTACATTAATATAGCTTACTAACAATGGCTTTTGACTTTAAAAGTACAAACTGAATTTAAAGTTACATCTAAGATACATAATAATCTACTTCTTAACACTTCAATGTTCCTTGCTTGGATTCGATAGATGTTGGCTAACCGCTCTAACAACATATGAAATGTTAAGTCTTATACAAAGTATGACATAAATTAAACTACCTACTCCTAACACATATGAAACTCTTTTTATTTCTGTTTTTCTTCCTTTAGTAAAGAAACTTTGTTCCTATGTAAGCTTGAAATATCTAGAAAGTAGAGTACAAACTGACTTCACCTAAACCATGTTGAATCGACATAGAACTTTCTTGATATATTTTTCCTATGAGAGCCATGATTTTTTATTTTTCTTATAACGAATTATAATCATCCCAAGTAACTGTTTAGCTACTCCTAAATCTTTCATAGCAAAAGACTTACGAAGCTCTTTTGTTAACTTAGCAATCTTTTCTTAATCTGGACCTACTATCAGCATGTCAACATAAAGTAGGAGATTATAAATTTTTGTTCATGAACTTTTTCTTGAACACGTAATAGTCTATGAAAGTTTTTTGTATCCTTGATTGACCAAAAAGAAATCAATTTTCTTGTACCATTGTCAGGAGCTTGCTTTAATCCATAAATGTTTTTCTTCATTCTCCACACCAGATGTTCTTTTCCTTTGACAATGAACCCTTTTGATTGCTCCATGTAGATGTTTTCTTCTAGTTCAACATGAAAGAAAGCGATCTAAAGAACGAGTTGTTCGATTTCCAAATTTAGACTTGAAGCTAATTTAAGTACCACTAGTATGAATGACATTTTCACTATAGGAGAAAATATTGCCTCCAAGTCAAAGCCTTTCACCATGACTTCAACCTCAATTCCCTCATGATTAGAATAGTGATGAGGATTCTCCACCCAGAGAGTGTTCAATAAGCAGACGCTCACAATTATTAATCCTATTTACATAATTGTGCCACATAAATATATGAAATTCAACTCACAAGAAATTCACAAGTCTTATTATATACAAGACTTTATCCAAAATTTATTTTTACAAATATGAGTTATACTAAACTATACACAAGAAAAGGTAAAACTTGAAATCACATCACTGGGCCTATGCTGTGCAGAATTCATCAATCCAATTGATCTTTACCTTTTGCTCTTGAGCTGCATATACTTTTTCTTAAAAAATGGAAGAAAACAATACTGTAAAAACCAAAATTTTAAAAAAATTTTTAAAAATGCCAAGTATAAATTTTTTGTGAATTTTCGATCAATGTGGAAGGGTTGACCTGTTTTGTCGTGTAGTGGCGACGTGTACATTTTTCAGTCAAATAGTTATATTGGATTTTTTTGGGCAGAAATTTTGTTTTCGGAAATATTTGGGTCAATTATTTTGGGTCAACGTTTGAAACGAGTCAGATTTAATATGGTAATGTGAATTTGAAATATGGGGTTTTAATATATATATATAAAATTATAATTTATAATATATTAAATATTATTAAAAAATACAATAAAATCTGAATGGGCTTCAGATTTTTTGCTCCTTCGACACTTTTCCCCCTTCTTCTTCATTTTCGGAAGACCCGAGAGAGAGAGAGAGAGAGTGGTTCGGCCGAGGGAACTCACAGGAGAGAGGAGCGGGTTGTCATACGCCCACTTTGAAATGACACTGCAGGCGTGATGTCCAGCGAAGAAGACATAGCAAGGATGCAAGGGTGGAGGTGGAGACGACAGATCGTAATGCCTAAGGGGGAAGCCATTTTGTGAAGCCAAGACTACAGCTGGACAAGAGATGGAACGCTCCGTTTTGTGCTTACCTGGAAGACAAAAACTAAGTCAGCCAGTATATATAGTATAAAATAATCATAGTCTTGGTGTGGAAAATGTGTAATCTTCTGTATACTCTTCTTTGTAAACGCCGGAGTTCTCTGGCCTATTCCCATAATACCACTCTTCTCCTTTTTATCTTCAATTTCATCCTGCTACCATAACAATTGGTATCAAAGGCAGCCAATCCACATAAAATCAATGACAGAAACTAGAGCTAAATAATCTGATGAAATGTCTAAGCGGTTAGACGGGGAACTGAAAGCTCTAACCTTATCCCTCAACCGATTGACTTCTTGGATGGACGATTCCTACAAAAAATTTGAGAAACTAGAATCAGAGAATGCTGTTAAGTTTGATACGATAATCACCGCCTTGGACTAGTTAATAGCAAAAAAATAGATAACAAGCAGAAATAAGTTGCGTCAAAGGCCGGACCTTCGACAGCGACACAACCAGGGAGGATGAAACCTTGCCTGCCAAATCTAGGACGTAATGACTTCAACTTTCACCATCGCTCTCCTCGCCTGGACTTTCCCATTTTTTCAGGAGAGGGACCCCATCAATGGGTACAAAAAGCACATAAATATTTTTCACTCCATCAAACAGCGAAAATTTTGTGCCTTAGTATTGCGGAAATGCATTTGATAGATGAAGCCGATGTCTGGTTTAATGGATTCATCTCCAGTTTCCCAAATCTTGGATGGGACCTCTTTAAGGCTGAGTTATGCTGACACTTTTCTGATGTTTTAGCAGGTGAGTCAGTTGAAATGTTCACTAAGCTGCTTAAAACTGGCTCCGTCAAGGAATACATCCAGCGCTTCGAGCACCTCAAGTCCCTGGACCAACCTAGCCTGCCTCAATTGCAAGATGCTTTTTTCATAGCAGTATTCACGAATGGGTTAAAAGAGGAGATCAAAGCTATAGTAAAAATTAACAAACCGTTTACATTGTCTCACACTTTTGAAATCACCATGCTTTAGGAGGCAGCCATATCGACCCTGATAAGTCACAACAATTGAACTTCGCCAGGGCCGTGCCCAAATGGCAAGACAAAACGATAAATCCTACTGAGGGAGTCAAGGATAGTTCTCTTGTAACTCACCAGTTTCAAAAAATCTCCAATGCAGACTTGCACACTAAAAGATTGTTGGGATTTTGCTTTAAATGTGATGAGAAATACTCACCAGGGCACCAATGCAAGAACCATTCCATCCACTATATTCTACTTGAAGAAGGTGAATTACCGGATGAGGAGGCACTACCTTTAGAAGGTGTTATAATATCCTACACTGCAGAGGGCATGGAGGTTTCCTTGAATGCCTTGACAGGGCAACTCGCTCACAATACCTTTTGTACTGCTGGCCTTATACAGTGCCTGCCAATTTCAATTTTGGTGGACAGTGGAAGCACACACAGTTTTATAGATGGTACCTTGGCTAAACAGTTGAATTTTTCAGGTGGACCTGCATAATTCTATTCGGGTCACAGTCGTCAATGGAGCTAAACTACAGAGCAGTAAGCTAGACAACAAGGTTGAATGGATAATGCAGCAATGTCACTTCCAATTCCCTTTTCACATTTTGCCTCTAACTGGCAGTGATATGATCCTTGGCATTGAATGGATCAATTCTGTCAACCCGGTGACATTCAATTTGCCCCAGGGACTACTTTTCATTACAGTTACAGGCTCCTTAATTGAATTGCTAACTGCTTAGCCAAACACCTTGCTCGATTTAGTGTCCCTTTGAGTTTTCTCTCTCTGGTTGCAAAGGCAGAAGTATGGCCTCATCGCTCTGCAAACAATAGCTGTTAGTAATTCCAAAGACTATCAGGCATCTCCAACAGAAATTCAACACATAATTAACAAATACCAGTGCATTTTTCAACAACCTAGAGGCCTTCCTTCGCCACGCTCTCAAGATCATGGTATACCTTTGGTTGAAGATGCTAAGCTCTTCAAGCTAGCTCCTTACCGCTGCCCCTACATGTACAAATCAGAAATTGAATGATTAGTTCAGGACATGCTCAAAGAAGGTCTTATTGCTTCTAGTACAAGTCTGTTTGCATCTCTGGTGCTGCTGATAAAAAAACGGGATGGACAGTGGCAGTTTTGTGTCGATTACCGCCAACTCAACTCCCTCACCATTAAAGATAAGTTTCCTATTCACATAGTTGATGAGCTACGAGATGAATTACATGGTTCAATTTTTTTTTCCAAGTTGGACTTGTGTGCCAGGTACCACCAAATCTGGGTCAAGCCGGAGGATTGCTACAAAACTGCCTTTAAAACACACCAAGGGCTCTATGAATTCAGATTTATGTCGTTCGGTCTTACGAACGCCCCAGCTACCTTCCAAGCTCTTATGAATAACATCTTCCAACCGTATTTGTGGCAGTTTGTCCTCGTCTTCTTTAACGATATATTGGTTTATAGCAAGGATCTTCTTTCTCACGTGCAGCACTTATCCACCGTCTTCAACACATTAAAGGCCCACAGTCTGTTTACCAAGCTTAGTAAGTGTGCCTTTGCTCAATCTTTTGTCACGTACTTTGGCCATGTGATTTCCGTAAAAGGCGTTTTGGCTTATCCGAACAAGATCACAGCTATGACTTCATGGTCTACTCCTACATCCCTTAAACAGCTACAAGGTTTTCTTGGCCTTACAAGTTACTACCAAAAATTTATATCTGGGTATGGCACTCTTGCCAAACCTCTAATGGAGCTACTAAAACACAACAACTTTCACTAGACTTCCCAGGCTAACAATGCCTTCCTCCTGCTCAAGTCCGCCATGTCTCACACATCGGTTTTGGCCTTACCAGATTTTTCACAACCTTTCACCATGGAAACAGATGCATGTCACAGCAGTCTAGGTGCTGTTTTATTGCAGCATCAACGGCCACTTGCTTACCTCAGTAAGCCTTTTAATTCCCGCCACTTGGGTTTCTCTATTTATGAAAAAAAACTCATAGCACTGGTCACGGCCATTACCCACTGGCACCATTATTTAGAGGGCTCCAAATTCATAATCTGCACAGACCATCAATCTCTAAAATATCTGCTGGACCAGTGCATCACAACCCCTCTCCAGTAGGAATGGCTCACCAAGCTTCTGGGGCTCATATACTCCATTCAATATAAGAAGGGCAAGACCAATATTACTGTAGATGCCTTATCTCGCTTACATAACACCGAGCCTTCATGCACAACAATTACTTCTCTTCAACCTGCTTTGATCAAGGAAGTCGAAGCAAGTTATGTTGGCGATTCTTGGGCAAGTGACTTGATCGCCCAGGTTTTGGTGACTCCGGTGGGAATTGTCCCATATACATTTGGTAATGGTGTTCTCCGTTTTAAGGGCCACATGGTATTAGGCTTGGCAAGGGACATTCATTGTAAGGTGATCCAATCCTTACATGATTCACAAGTCGGGGGTCATTCTGACATTCAGGCCAAGGTTCAACGCGCAAAGCGTCATTTTTCTTGGCCAGGTATGGTCAAAGCCATTAAGGGCCAGATTCTCCTTTGCAATGCCTACCAAAGCTACAAACATGAGAATGCACCCTATCTGGGTCTGTTGCAGCCCCTACCCATTCCTGACCAACGATGGACTCATATCACCATGGATTTTGTTGAAGGCTTACCTTGTTCGAATCATTTCGATTGCATTTTGGTCGTGGTTGATCACTTCACCAAATATGGTCACTTCATCGCCCTAGCTCATCCATTTTTAGCCACTTCCATCGCTTCCCTTTTCTTGGACAATATTTATCGCTTACACGGTCTACCCCAACAGACCGTTTCAGATCGTGACAAGGTTTTCACTTCCACATTCTAGCGATCTCTCTTTGACTCATTGGGAGTGGAATTGGCTATGTCCACCACTTATCACCCAGAATCCGATGGCCAGACGGAGTGACTAAATTAGTGCCTGGAGATGTACCTACGTTGTATGTGCTTTAGCCAACCTAACCAATGGAGACGGTGGCTAACTCTCACAGAATGGTGGTACAACACCACTTTTCACTCCGCCATTCACAAATCTCCATTTGAAGCCCTATATGGTTTCTCTCCTCCACATCTGGCTTTGGGACCCTATCAACAATCCAACATTGCGATAGATCACTTTCTCATGGATAGGCATCACATGGATCGCCTACTGAAAGAAGCCATTGCTCAGGCTCAATCTCGCATGAAGAGGTATGCTGATCAACACAGAACAGAGAGATCCTTTGAGGTTGGTGATATGGTTTTTCTCAAGCTCCAACCACACCGCCAATTATCTGTCGCTCAATTAGTTTCTCCCAAACTTGGCCCAAAATATTTCGGCCCTTTTCCCATTCTGCAGAACATCAAGCAAGTTGCCTATAAGCTTGAGTTACCATAGGCCACTCGCATCCACCCTGTGTTCCACGTCTTTCTCCTCCAAAAATAGATCGGCACCTTGGCTATCTCCAATCCCACCTTTCCAGTTGAATGGACAACCAACCACACTCGCACGCCTCAAGCCCTGCTCCAAACCCGAGTCGTCAAATGCGGCAATGAACCAGTCACCCAGTGGCTGGTTGTATGGGAGACACTACCGGAAATCAGAGGCCTCTCTTGGCTCGACTCATCAGCAGTCATCAGACAATTTCCAAACTTCAAACTTTGGGGTCAAGGTTTCTTAAGGGGGGGAGTACTGTCATATGCCCACCTGGAAAAGACACCGCAGGCGTGATGTCCGGCGAAGACGACAGAGCAAGGATGCAAGGGAGGAGGTGGAGACGACAGATCGTAATGCCTAAGGGGGAAGCCATTTTGTGAAGCCAAGACTACAGCTAGATAAGAGATGGAACGCTCCGTTTTGTTCTTACCTGGAAGAAAAAGACTAAGTTAGCCAGTATATATAGTATAAAATAATCATAATCTTGTTGTGGAAAATGTGTAATCTTTTGTAAACTCTTCTCTATAAACGCAGGAGTTCTCTGGCCGATTCCCATAATACCACTCTTTTCCTTTTTATCTTCAATTTCATCCTATGACCATAACACAGGTCGCGATGACCTGGCGATTTCGGCGCCGATGGAAGCTTCGTTTGGTCGGTTCCTTCCATTTTGGACGGTTATGTGGTCCGTCTGGGGTGTGTTCGCGTGGAGTCGGTCGAGGCAGAAAGCTAGGGCATTTGCTTTCACTTCCTTCCGCCATTCTTTTGTTTATTCTAGTGAGAAATGCATAAAATAGGGTTGACTTTTAGATTTCCATTTGACTTTAGACTCTGCATGGAAGTTAGGTTGCTAGCTTTTGGTTGATGCTTGATTCCTGCTAGGGTTTCAGCCAATTTGTTGTTTCTCGTTTCAGATTTGCTCGATTTAGACCGACGATAGAGTTGCTCTCAATTTCCTGCTTTGAATGTTGCCCTGATGAAAATTTGATTTTGTTTTTTTTGGTCTCTCAGCCCTAGTACCATGTTTTGCCTTCAATAATGGTTTACTATTTCCTTTCTACGTTTTTGATTTCTGCTTGGGGAAAGGCTACTCACAAATTAGCCTCTGCCAAATTCGGTTGTGCTGAAGTCTTTGGTGTTTGTGTTTTTCAATGGGTTTTGTTTGTTGTTTGGGATTGAAAATTTCTCTCGCACATATTGTTAATAACCTGTGAAGCTCTATTTTTGACACAGTTTAAGCAAGTGAATTTGGGTTCTGTGATTGTTGTTAGATCCTATGTAATTACAGCTTGAATAAAATAATGAAATTCTGCTGTTGTTTTTACAGATTAGATTTTTAGATTCAATTCTTTTGCTGGGTAGATGTTGTTGAAGGTTTCTTTTTGTTTTGCTGAAAATTTTTGTGATTCATACCCTCGGTTGCATTTTCCCTTTTTTGATGAAATGAGGCCCGAGGTGTTGTCGTTAATTTTAGAGAAATTTTTTGTTGTTTGAGAGGGAAGGATTGAGGGTGACTAGCTTGGCTTACTTTGGATTCTGCTAGGATCATTTCCATTGTTTAAATATGAAATCCAAATGTACGTGGGTTGTAGCTTATCTGTTAGGTTCATTTGTTGTTTCCTGCCTTGTTAAATAAGTTTTAAAATGCTGTAGTGTTGGTTGAGTGATTGAGGTTAGTTTCGATTTTGGAGATTCTGTTGGGATTTTTAGATTTGCTTTCCCGGTTGGGACTAGTAGTTGTCCCTAGAAACAGTTTTGGATTCTCGTCATGTTTAAGACTTTTCTGTCGCCCCTGTTATAATTAATGAGATGTTGACACCAACCTTGTTGTAGGTTCCAGAGGTGTCAGATGCTTCAAACTTTCGCTTATGACAGTGTGTGGAGCGGGATTGTTGGTAAGCGTGTCATGGTCGCCATCGAGGTTGGGAACTTTATACTTTTTGCACTGCATTTGCATCATGGTTTTCAAAACTAATATTTTGTGGGCTACTATATCTGAAAACCCGACGAGAATGTTCGACAGCATATCAAGTTTTATTATTAGTATGTTTTCTCACGTTTACATTCTGTACATGGTATTGCTGATATTTGCATATATTTGTATTGATGATGTGATTTTGTGCACTTGTTGGGAGATGAATCCTCTTGATGCTTTAGGCACTCTATCGCTAAAGCATCACGAGGCTATCTTGTCAACCTTCGACTGCGACAAGGTTTGACATTTGTTATGTAAATTAGGAGGATGAGTCCTCTTGATGCTTTAGGCACTCTAGGGCTAATGAATCACGAGGCTATCCTCGAAATCTTCTATTGCGTGAAGGTTTAATATGTACATCAAGAGGATGAATCCTCTTGATGCTTTAGGTACTCTAGCGCTAAAGCATTACAAGGTTATTCCCGTGCAATCTTCTGCTATGTGAAGATTGGTCGTTATGTGCGAAATACGATGGGGCATTCATGACATGTACTCAAATTGAAATTACTGAAAGTGGGAAAAATATAGGAGGGGCATTTGTTATGTGTCCTCAGGTTGAAACTCCTTAAAGTTGTAAATTCGGATGGGAGGGTGATGACGCCTCCTTGGGTTGTAAGCCCCTAAACCTGGCTAGGGTATTGTCACACAGAGTTGCCAGCGTTGTCAGTCACGAAGATTGCCTACCACAGTACCGTTCCATTTGGCGGGTTGGCTGGACGACTTGAGCTTGCTTATCAGCAACCTTCATTTATTTGTGACACCAAGGTTCTAGTGAGTAGGGGTCTATTGTGTGGCAACCTCAACCGTTACTACGATTATACGAGTTGGATCGACGAGGAGTTCTCGCTACAACTCGGGTAATGCGCTGGACCTTCCAATCGTATCAGTGGTGGCTACAGCCCGTCGGCACATCTGAGCAGTTACACGAGTTGTGTTATCATCGAGTTCTCGCGAGAACTCAGGTGACGTGCTGGATCAGCTGATTGTCGTCATTGGTATTCTTTCCTGCCTTATGAGGTGTTGCTATTGGCGGATAGCCCCCTTTCTCTGACTTGTACAGGGCGGTTACAAGAGTTGTGTTGTTGTTGATGGGTCCGCCGGAAACTCTGGTAATGCGCTAGATCTTTGGATCGTATCGGTGGTGGTTACAGCCCGTCAGCACATTTGAGAGATCATACCATCTTTTGATGACGAGTGATAGATGGGTCCTTGAGTGACCATCCCTTTTAAGTGATGACGTTTTCATACGGGAAACGATGTTGGCATATTTTGCAATTATAGTTGTCTATATATACAACGAATTTTAATAAAGCCACATCAAGAGTCATGGGTCGGATTTATAATATGATAAAGAAGTTTTACATGTTTAAAATCTATGTATGGTAAAATGAGAAGCATGGAATGGTTTTCAAATGATAAAGAAAACGGTTTTAGCATACATTGCATTTAGTATAGATTTCCCTACTGAGTTAGTCACTTACCCCTAGGCTATATTTTTCCCCAGGTTATGGTGTGAGTATCATTTGCCGGTCTAGCATGTGTGGCAGCTGAGTGTCGCTAGAATTTCCTGATGGGTGTTTCGATCTCCCCGTGGATGGGTGGAGATTCGTCGGTTCAATCCCTTCGTTCTTGGTATGTTGGGATTTTGTTTGGTGTTGTTTGATTTCATTCCTGCACAGTATTTTCGTTTATTATGTTATCATGTCTCTAGTTGATCACTCTATGGACCCCAACCCATGTTATTTGGGCTTGCCCTTGGTATTAATCCTGTTAAGTCTTCCGCATAAAAACTCATGCCTTGAACTGGGTAACCGGGTTCTCTCTGAGAATCGGGTCGCTTGACCCAGCGGTTCTGTTAGGCTCGCCTCCGGCTCATGACAAATACAGTGGCCTTTATAAGTCCAATAAGAATCATAATCTAAGGATCAAATAAATGTCATATCTAATCATGTACTAATGCCTTACATGATTAGTTCTTATAACCTTCTTCAACTTTCAAGTTTTATCGACACCAATGATTACATATTCCATGATCTATACATTAATAAATACTCTCTAGATATTTCTTATTAATGTCACATTTATGTGTCACGCTTCTTTATGTAAGAAGTTTATAAAACATACACATGAATACTTTGGCATATGATTTAATTAATCATAGTCTAACTATACTCTAAATTCATGTCCAATTATTCTTCATGCACATCTTTATCCATGTGTACATATTTCATGTACTTCATTCTCAATTCTAACATAACTGTGTAGTATGAATATCACTATTTATTTTGTAATTTATTTCAACCAAAACTATTTAAACATTTCTAATTGATGTCTAATTTCAAATTATTTTTATCATCATTCTCTACATATAGAACTTTCATGATGCACATATGAATATGCCTAGACAAATGATATTATAAATCATTGTCTAGATGCCATGACTCTATAATTCACATAACAATTTACTATATCTCCACACTTTTCATTACCTAGATAAACATCTAGACTTCTCTTTATTATCACAATGATAAATCATTATAAATCATTTTCTAGATATCATGACTCTTTAATTTACATACAATTCACTATATCTTCACACTTTCCATTATCAAGATAAGCATCTAGACTTCTGTTTATTATCACAATGATATGCAATATGAATATCACAATGACTTTCTTTTAACATCAATGCAAGTATAATCGAATCAATGCAAATACTCTATTTAATTTAAATGGTGATGTTATTAACAAGTACCATATTAAAATATATGTGAATGTCGATATGCATGTTCATAATTCATCATTTGTAAAGTTGCACATAACTATGTAACCACACCATACTGGCTATTTTTTTCAATAGGTGAGTGCATATCAAATTATACCTACGGAGGGTCCCACCACCACCCCCCCACCCCCTATTATATTTTCCACTTTATATACATCACACAATACATAGCTGGCAAGATATATTGGATCAATCAAACCTTCTAAATTACCTTTTGTACATGTACATAATTTCATGACGCATTATTTGAATATTCATTCTATGCATATATTGAATGCATATAAATACATACTAACAATGCATCTGACATGAGCCATGCAATGTTGTTATTTAACAAGCAAAATGATGCATGAAATGGTGTCACACATCTATCTAGATATGTTCTATGTCCCAAATTATTGTCAAAGTATTTATGCAATGTATCTTTACCATGATTTAACAATCATCAAGTTAACACTCTACTCACCAAAACAATTTAATTTTATGCCTTAAATCAATCAATACCACTAAATTCATTAATCATTCTATCAAGTTCTTTATATCAAAACCAACTATGACAATATTCCATACATAATTTCTGTAAAATCTGGGGTATTTAATTTCGTATAATTAGTGAATGAAGCGGAAATGTGGGATGTTGACATTTTATAAAGTATTGGAATTTATATATATATATATATATATATATATATATATATATATATATATATATATAGGAGCTACAGATTTAAAGAAATTAAGGAAAATTAAATGAAATAATGAGACGGAGCGGGCGGTCGATCTCAGCGGTCGTGGTCGACCTGTGCGATTTACCGACGTTGTTGGACGTCAATTTTGGCAGATGATCAATACATTGGTGGTCACTCACCCTTCATTTTAAATGATCCACCGCTATTAATTATCAACATCTTGAGGCGATATTCAATCGCCAAAAACGTAGAACGCTCAGTTTTTGACGTTCTAGATGGTACCGAACACTTCTTGACTTTTCATCTTCAGGGAGTGACTGAAAAGTCACTTAGATGTATTATAAATAGGACATGAAGATAGAAGCTTTTCCTTATGGAAAAACTTGAGTGAAAGAGAGGTCGCCTTTTTGAGTTTTTTTTAGGGTGCTATCGAAAGGAAGGATCACTACTGAAGTTTAATGAAAGCTGCACGAGGTAAGGTGTAACATCTCATATTTTTCCCCATTATTTATTTATATTTTAAAAACGATTACAAAATTTTCTTTTTTTTGTATCTTTTTTCCAAACAATGAAAACCATCAGAGTAAACTGCGCACTTGACATAAAACGATTCTCAAAATACTAAACTCTATCTTTGTTAGTACCATTATAGCATATGTCCCAAAACATATCACCATAGTGCAATTGTTATGCACCACAACCGACAGGTCAAAATGGCTGATAATCCAAAACGTCGTCCTAGAATACCTCCTCCACAACATGATTGTCGTCCAAGGCATTGCCTACATCACGGGGGAAAACAATGAGCCTAACGCTTAGGAAGAATTAGAATGTAATGCAATGTACTGCAATGCATGATCATACAATGCAATTAAGCAGAGAGTGCATACATGACAAACACCGTGGGACCATAAGAAAACCCGCTCACTCAAAAGAAATATACATATCGAGGGTTCCCTAGGCCGTATACACTTTTTTTTTTATGAGAACGTTGGGGATTTCAGAAAAGAAAATAATGAGCCCTCGTCTAATCCATCCAACATGGACCTATAATTTGTAATCCATCCAACATGGACCTATAATTTCTAATCCATCAAACATGGATTTAATGGGCCATCATTAATTTCTCGAACCCCCACAAGCCTATCTGAATTGATTTAATATGTCACACAAAGTGAAGCAATTTCATAATTCTTAATACGATGCATATATGCCATCGAATCCATGAAAAGAATAATACTCAATTCACAACAATTTCACACTAACCTACACATGCTTTTAAATAAGGAGAACTATACATGCTTGTCTAGACTTTATATGCTTTTGAATAAAAGAAACATACACATGCTTTTATATAAAAGAGAGTACTATAATCCACAAGAATTGCGCTAACTAAAATTTGTTTACGAACATGGCATCGAAGAACAACATATAACATAACACAACCAACATTTTCCATAATCCATACTACTTCCATTGCTATAGTTTTCCAAGAGGATAATGTCACTGCAACTTATCCACTTTACTTTTGAATACTTCTCATAAGCAATTTTTAATGGCAGTTCAATAGACATCCCAAAACAACATCACTTATGCTTGGAAACTATTCTATATCTTGCACATAACCAAACTATCTTCCACTAACTTATCATGTTGAGATACTCCAAAGACAACAACAATTGAATACACTTAACAAAATTCAGGATTCAACAACAATAACAACTGATCAGGATTCAACACTTGTTCATGAAGACATTTTCAACGACAGTTCAGCTATTTATAATAGTCACAACTCATGCATAACCCCGTGATGTAGGCCTCCTCTGGCCACACATCATTCCAATTCTTACCTATTTTCGTAGAGAAGATTTTCGTAGAAAAGAAGGTCCAAATTCTAACTTCTTTCTGGCAGCACACTGTCCTCCATTCATAATTTTCCAAAGTTAAACTCTATAAACTTATCCAAAATAAAATAGAATCAACAAGTACACAGGACTTATCTCTTCTTGTTCCCACATATACAGAGGTTATTACAGACTATTCTTTACAAACGTTCACATAGAGATAAAGAGACTACATATATAGACAGAAGAAGAGGATGATTTCAGACAAGGGAAAGAGCTGCGTGGGCTTGCCTCCCACTCTTAGGAGAAGAGGTCAATCCATCTAAAGCCACACAACACACCACCGCCACCGCAAAGATGTGGCATCCTTGCAAATTTGGAAGAAATTTGCACGAAGAGAGAGAGATACCAAATATTTAAATGGGTTTCTCTGACAATTTAACCTTTCGGACGCTGTGTGTCGTCCGTCGTATTGTCCGCAATCGTTCAAAATCAATTTGGAACAACAAAACGCGTCCCCAATCCTTCGTCTGTACCATCTGTAATGCATATTTGGATGCCATGACGCGTCTGCATGACACTTCCCCATTCGTCCGAATGTGTCAAGTTTAAGGACAGATTCATTTGGACGTCATCTTCTCTCGTATGCAGTCGTCCGCAACAGTCTGAATTGTCCCAGAATTGGATAGATTCAAAACGGACGACCCTGCTATCGTCCGCAGCATCCTTCAGCGTCCGTACTTTGACAGCTTAGTGTTTAGGATGCTAATTTTCGTCCCAAGTCATCCTAAACTCCAAATTTTACATTTTCTTTAACTTTTTACATTACATTTCATATGCCACATAACATAAATCATATCCTTACATCAATACATCTTATTTACAACGTCATATACGGATTGATACGATATTGTCATATTTTTGGGACATTATAATTCACCCACCTTACAATAATTTTGTCCCCAAAATTTAGTTATGAAATAACTCTGGATACCGAGTTTCCATGTCATCTTGTCTCTCCCATGTGGTCTCTTCTTAATTCACTTGATGTTGCCATAAGACTTTAACGAGGGGAACTTCTTTATTTCGTAGTTTCTTTATGCTATAATCCAGAATTCGGAGCATCTTTTCTTCATAACTCATATTAGTATGTACTCTAATTTGTTCTTGGGGTCGAAAAGGAGTGGCACGACCAAGGCACTTCCGCAACATAGAAACATGAAAATCATCATGTACGCCAGACATAGTCTCAGGTAGACGTAAACGATATGCCACTTTACCAATTCATTCCGTAACTTCAAAAGGTCCAATATACAGCGGATTCAACTTGCCCTTACGCACAAACCGCATAACTCCTTTGAAAGGTGATAGCTTTAAATACACATGATCTCCAACAGCAAACTCCAAATCTCATCGACGATTATCCGCATAACTCTTCTGATGATCCTGAGCAGCTTGCATGCGTTCAGGAATAAGAGCCACAGTATTAGTTGCATGTTGAACCATATCAAGCCCAAAATACTTATCTTCACCAACTTCACTCCATGCGAGAGGAGTGCGGCATCTCCTTCGATATAATGCTTCATAAGGAGCCATGCCAATAGTTGCTTAATAGCTATTATTGTAAGCAAATTCAGCTAACGGTAAGATCTTTTCCCATCCTCCCTGATACTCCAGAATACAAGCACGCAGCATATCTTCTAGTGTATGGATTGTTCGCTCACTTTATCAATCAGTTTGAGGGTGGAAGGCTGTACTCATTGTCAAATCAGTACCCATGGCCTTATTTACACTTTTCCAAAACATCGATGTAAATCGAGGATCACGATCAGACACAATAGATACGGGTGTACCATGAAGTCTTATAATTTCTTTAACATATAGGTCTACAAACTGTGTCATTGTAAACGTCATACGTACAGGCAAGAAATGACAACCTTTTGTCAACTTATAAATTATGACCCATATCGCGTCATGTGTGTTTACTAACCTTGGTAAACTCGTAACAAAATCCATAGAAATATGTTCCCATTTCCACTGTGGTATAGGCAGTGGTTGCAGCACTCCCCCGGGCCTTTGATGCTCAGCTTTTACTCGTTGACAAATTGCATAGTGAGTTACATAGAAGGCAATAGTAACCTTCATTCTCGATCAGTAAAAATGCTTCCAAAGGTCTTTATACATCTTATTACATCTAGGATGAATCGAATAACTGGATGAATGTGCTTCTTTCATAATTTCTATTTGTAAAAGAATTTCTGGAACATACCATCTATCTTTATACTTTACAATGCCATCAGCAGATAAAGAGTAATGACGAAACTCAGGTAAAGTTGAATTAAGCTTGCAGTCTTCACAAAGTGTATCCTTCATCTGAGCTTCTTTTATTCTTTCCAGAATAGTGGGTTGAAGAGTCAAGGCAGATAGAACATCTAATAGATATTCAAGAATTAACTATATATCCAGTTCTTGCATATCGTTCAATAATCCAGCTGGCATCTCTTTACATGTCATACTCATCACAGCAAACTTACGACTTAAAGCATCTACCACTACGTTTGCTTTGCCAAGATGAAATTTAATTTCACAGTCGTAATATTTTACATATTCAAGCTAGCGTCGCTGCCTCATATTTAAGTCTTTCTATGTAAAGATGTACTTCAAACTCTTATGATCTGTAAATATCTCACAACGCTGTCCAAAAAGATAATGCCTCCAGAGCTTCAAAGTGAAGACCACAACAGCAAGTTCAAGATCATGCATCGGATAATTAATCTTGTGTGGTTTAAGCTGCCTGGAAGCATAAGCGATCACTTTTCCTTGTTGCATTAAAACTCCACCAAGTCTACGTCTAGATGCATCACAATATATACTGAAATTTTCATTCTCCACAGGCAGGGTTAATACAGGTGCAGTTGTTAATTGACATTTGAGTTCCTGAAAGCTCTTTTCACAGTCATCATACCACAAGAATCGCACATTCTTCTTGGTTAAACTAGTAAGAGGCACAACACTCTTTAAAAACCCCTCAATGAAACATCGATAATACCCAATCAAGCCAAGAAAACTGCGAATATCTCTTACATTTCATGGTTGTTCCCATTCAATAATTGCTTGGATTTTTGCAGGATCCACAACAATACCTTCTTTAGATATAACATGACCAAGAAAACAAACTTCCTTTAACCAGAAATCACACTTTGAAAGTTTAGCATATAATTGGAGCTGCTTCAGAATATTCAAAGTGATCCTCAAACGGTCAACATGCTCTTCTTCAGATCGCAAACAAACAAGAATATCCTCAATAAAAATGACTATGAATTTGTCCAAATAATCCTTGAAAATTCGATGCATCAGATCCATAAAAGCAGCAGGAGCATTAGTTAAACCAAATGACATCACCATGAATTCGTAATGCCCATATCTGGTTTGAAAAGTAGTTTTTGGAATATCATCTTGTTTTACTCGTAATTGGTAATATCCTGATCGAAGATCAATTTTTGATAAGATGCAGGCACCATTCAGTTGATCGAACAAATCATCAATACGAGGCAAAGTGTATTTATTCTTGATTGTCACTTTATTTAATTCCCGATAATCCACACACATGCGTAACGACCTGTCTTTCTTTTTCACGAATAACACAGTAGCTCCCCATGGGGAGAAACTAGGACAGATAAACCCTTTTTGTACCAACTCTTCCAATTGAGTATTTAACTCACATAATTCTGCAGGTGCCATTCGATACGGATGTTTCGCAATTGGTTCCGCACCAGGTTTTAAGTCTATCATAAAATCAATTTCTCTTATGGGAGGCCATCTTGGAAGATCATCAAAGAAAACATCAGGGAAATCACGGACAACTGTTATATCTTCAACTTTGGCATCAACTTTTACTGTAGTATTAATTATATGAACAAGAAGTCCTTCACATCCGTGTCATAATAATTGATCCACTTTAAGAGTAGAGATAATGGGTAACCTGCCCTTCTCTTTCATGCCTTGAAACACGTATGGTTCTCCCTTAGGAGGATAAAATCAAATTTCTCGCCGTGCACAATTAACATTTAACAAATCCATACCCAAGATCAGATCAATCCTTTTATATCAATCACAATGAGGGTAGCTTGAAAAACACGATTATTTATTTGAACTGCATAATCTTCAAGAATACCATTTGCAGTCATATAGCCACCAAGGGGTAAGGACTCGATAACCATTCTTTGGAGTCTTAGGGAAACATTTTGCCTTTGAGAAAAATGGTATTGAAATAAACGAATGAGTTGCTCCAGTATCAAATAGCGTATATGCAGCTATATTATTAATATAGGTTGTACCTACGTTATTCAGGGAGTTACTACTAGAATGAACATATTATCGCTTGCTTGAAAATGATAGAATACAGATGTTTAATAAAATGTACCTGATATAACCGCTGGCAACTCTTCTTCCTCATTTCCTTCTTCCTGCAATGCAAAGGCCTACGAAACTACACCACCAGGTAAAGTTGGACAACATTTTGCAATATGTCTAGGCTGCCACATTTAAAGCATATTGTTGTTCCCACTCGACATGGTGTAGCATGAGTCTTCTTGCACTTTAGGCATGGAACAGGTGTAGTAACAGTTACAGGTCCAGTGGTAACTTCAATGGCAGGACGTTTTTCTCGCCCTTGCTACATATCCTGTACAGGAGGTCATCAAACTCCACGGTTGTTCACTGGATAACCACTCTGTTGGAAAGGCTGATTCTTCCCAATACGTTGCGTAAATTCTCGTTGTCTCGCGGCTATATTCTCAACATCCTCCGCATCCAATGCTCTTGCTACTATCTGTGCGCAAGGGATGCCTCGAATGCCGGAAGATCTTTATCGTCAATCCTTGTATGAATTGTTGGACCTTCAACCCATTGTTATTTGCTATGTGTGGGGCAAACCGTGATAAGGCCTCAAAACGACGAATATATTCAAACACTGTTCCCGTTTGTCGAACCCTCATAAACTCCATCATCTTCTGGTTTTGGACCGTAAAACTGAAATATTTCTCATTAAATAGTTCTTTGAAATTCTCCCAAGTGAGTGTTGCCAGATTCAACGTAGGTGTAACAGAATCCCACCAGAATTGCGCATCATTAATCAGAAGGTATGTCGCACACTTTACTTTCTTCATCTCTCGTATGTCTGAATACGCAAACATTTTTTCAATAGAACGGATCCAAGCTTCTACTCCAGCAATATCAGTAATATTTCCGCCAAAGTTAGGGGTTAGAGTGGCTGGAATTTCTCCCAGCCAACTTCAGTAGGTGGGGGTACTACAATAGCCCGATTATTTCCATTCCCCTTCTGACCACCATTTCTGCCATTGCCACACTCTAGAAGCCTTTCAATTATTTGAGATTGTTGATCGATCACATTAGCAATGCAATTAAAAGCGTCATCTCGTTCATTAGGAACTGGATTGTTATGTCGTGTTCTTAGTGCCATTTTAAAATTTTACTGTATACAAGTAAATTAAAATAATGAATTACTGTGCTTAGCAAAATAAAGTAAAACTTACATAAGGAGGAGTGTATTCCATGACAAGTCTTGTATTATCAGCAGTCTTCAGAACCGATTTTCACCTGGTTGTACTCTGATACCAACTGTAACATCCCGTATTTTTCCCATTATTTATTTATATTTTAAAAACGATTATAAAATTTTCTAGTTTTTTTTTTCCAAGCAATGAAAACCATCAAAGTAAACCGCGCACTTGACATAAAACGATTCTCAAAATACTAAACTCTATCTGTGTTAGTACCATTATATCATATGTCCCAAAACATATCACCATAACGCAACTGTGATGCACCACAACCGACAGGTCAAAATGGCTGATAATCCAAAACGTTGTCCTAGAATACCTCCTCCACAACATGATTGTCGTCCAAGGCATTACCCACATCACGGGGGAAAACAATGAGCTTAACGCTCAACAAGAATTAGAATATAAAGCAATGTAATGCAATGCATGATCATACAATACAATTACGCCGAGAGTGCATACATGACAAACACCATGGGACCATGAGAAAACCCGCTCACTCAAAAGAAATATACATATCAAGGGTTTCCCAGGCCGTATACACTCTTTTGTTACGAGAACGTTCGGGATTTCAGAACATGAAATAATGAGTCCTCGTCTAATCCATCCAACATGGACCTATAATTTCTAATCCATCCAACATGGATCTAATGGGCCATCATTAATTTCTGAACCGCCACATGCCTATTTAAATAGATTTAATATGTCACACAAAGTGAAGCAATTTCATAATTCCTAATATGATGCGTGTATGCCATCGAATCCATGAAAAGAATAATACTCAATTCACAACAATTTCACACTAACCTACACATGCTTTTAAATAACGAGAACTATACACGCTTGTCAAGACTATATATGCTTTTGAATAAAAGAAACATACACATGCTTTTATATAAAAGAGAGTACTATAATCCACAAGAGTTGCACTAACTAAATTTTTTTTACGAACATGGCATCGAAGAACAACATACAACATAACACAACCAACTTTTTCCATAATCCATACTACTTCCATTGCTCTAGTTTTCCAACAGGATAATGTCACTGTAACTTATCCACTTTACTTTTGAATACTTCTCACAAGCAATTTTTAATGACAGTTCAATAGACATCCCAAAACAACATCACTTATGCTTGCAAAATATTCTATATCTTGCACATAACCAAACTATCATCCACTAACTTATCACGTTGAGATACTCCAAAAACAACAACAATTGAATACACTTAACAAAATTCAGGATTCAACAATAATAACAACTGAGCAGGATTACAATTGAATACACATAACAAATTTCAGGATTCAACAACTAAACTGAGCAGGATTCAACACTTGTTCATGGAGACATTTTCAACGACAATTTAGCTATTTATAACAGTAACAAATCATGCATGACCCCGTGATGTAGGCCTCCACTGGCCACACATCATTCCAATTTTTACCTATTTTTGTAGAGAAGATTTTCGTTGAAAAGAAGGTCCAAATTCTAACTTCTTTCTGGCAGCACACTGTCCTCCATTCATAATTTTCCAAAGTTAAACTCTATACACTTATCCAAAATAAAATAGAATCAACAAGTACACAAGACTTACCTCTTCTTGTTCCCACGTATACAGAGGTTATTACAGACTATTCTTTACTAACGTTCACATAGAGATAAAGAGACTACATATATAGACAGAAGAAGAGGATGATTTCAGACAAGGGAAAGAGCTGCGTGGGCTTGCCTCCCACTCTTAGGAGAAGAGGTCCATCCATCTAAAGCCACACAACACACTACCGCCACCGCAAAGACATGGCATCCTTACAAATTTGGAAGAAATTTGCGGGAAGAGAGAGAGATACCAAATATTTAAATGGGTTTCTCTGACAATTTTAACCTTTCGGATGCGGTGTGTCGTCCGTCATATTGTCCGTAGTCGTTCAAAATCAATTTGGGACGAGAAAATGCGTCTCCAATCCTTCGTTTGTACTGTCCGTAATGCATATTTGGACGCCATGAGGCGTCCGCATGACACGTCCCCATTCGTTCGAATGTGTCCAATTTAAGGACAGATTCATTCGGACGTCATCTTCTCTCGTATGCAATCGTCCGCAATAGTCTGAATTTTCCCAGATTTTGATAGATTCAAAACGGACGACCCTGCTACCGTCTGCAGCGTCCTTCAGCATCCGCACTTTGACAGCTTAGTGTTTAGGACGCCAATTTCCGTCCCAAGTCATCCTAAACTCCAAATTTACATTTTCTTTAACTTTTTACATTACATTTCATATGCCACATAACATAAATCATATCCTTACATCACCACATCTTATTTACAACCTCATATACGGATTGATACAATATTGTCATATTTTTGGGACATTACATAAGGAATATTGTGTGTGATTTGTCCGTAAGGGCCTACATCGTAGGAGTAGGATTTTTTGTGAATATGTTGTTGTTCTTTACAAATTGTTGTTCTTTGTAGAAGTTGGTTTATGTGATGGCTTTCATGTTCATATGCTTTTCTATTATATTAGCTTTCTATATAACAAACAGTGAAGGATAGTTAGTGACAGTCGACAAAATGGGTTTTGCAAGTTCTGTTGGTTTCTTAGATAGTTCTTTGCTAGTTAAGGTTTATGACATGCTTTTGTTGATAATGACTATAACGACCCCATTTTTCATAAGCTTTTAAAAATGTGTAAAATTTCAAACTTTTGTAAAACAATTAAAATCTTTCATAATCAGAGTGCTAAAACCGAGCTTCAAGATCCATTCATTTCATTCGTTAGGAAAATCATTTATTAAAACATAGAGGAAGCGAAAATATACTAATTAAAACATGCTGAGTAAATCATTATATTTTACAAATTACTTTACTCGTCTTTAGCTTGACCAGCCACAAGCTCTGCCTGTGTAAGCCTTTCATCGACTGCTTTGTATTTTACTCATCGTTCTTCTTGTTATACACATATACCTACACCACAAGTAAACTGTAAGCCCAAAGTCTTAGTAAGGAAAAGAAATATGCAATATGATCATGCCTCTCTTTAGTTCACATGGAATGAGTTCGCTCCAAACCAATTTTTCATTACGTTTCATTAATTCGTTCATTACTCGTACATCGAGTTGGAAATTGAAGGAACACGTACTAGATGGAATAGTTTGATCCGCTTCTAACCTTATGTTGACTAGATCCGAACTACCCATTCGCCTTTCAATCTCCCATTGCATCATTCATCATCGTTCATTGCTTTCGTTCATTTCATTTTCCTAACTCATGCATATGAGTACCACCCCGAGGGCACTCCATACTTATTTCTATTAACATGATGGATGTTGACATAACATAAAAGAATTGAAAATTTAAACCATACATGTAGCAAACAACAAATGGTAAGAATAGCAATAATGGAAATCATTGAACAGTATGAATAACACGAATAACAAACAACGAATGGCAAGAGTAATATTAATTGAAAGCAAAACACAGAAACAAATCGAAAATGACATATAACATACTTGATCCTATCGAACATAACGCTCAAGATGTAGCAAGACAATTAAACTATTAACTACGAGGTATCTAAGAGAATTAATAATGAGATCATGCTTTTATTCTACTCGATTAAACATGCTTTTATTCTACTCGATTAAACATGCTTTTATTCGATTAGTTAAACTTGCTACAATTAATGATCTAGTTAATTAAACATGCAAAGAGTCCTATTCGACATGCTCGATTTATTTAATTATACTAAACATGCTTCTAGAATCATTAGCCTAATTAATCTTCACGTGCTTGATTTACGGAAATGAAACAAATATTGATAATTAACAAACTACAGCGAATAACAAGGTAGATATGCAGGAAGTTACATCTAGAGAATATAACTAATTGTACAAAACAGAATTTAAAGTCTCTATTCATTAATGATTATACGTGCATATCATGTCATACTTCATTTCCGTTATTCGATTCTATGAACTTAACATTTTCATTCATCATTCATGCATCACATCTCTATCAAAGTAAAGAGAACTACAATTCCTAGCCAGAACCAAGAAATAACAACATTATAACTAGATTTCAAATTACGGAACTAAGCTATCTATGCATGCTATTCCGATTAAAACAAAACATCACATACTAAATAAATCATAAGCTAGAAATCTACATGACAAATCACAATTAGATCATGCTCCACAATTTGATATAACGAGAATCATGCTAAACGAATTGATGCTAATTAAATCTAGAGCATTTATTGCTCCTAGCTAGAACCAAGAAATCAATAACGTAATATGCTAGATTTCAAATATTAAACTAATCTACACCTACTTATAAATAAAACAGAGCATAAACATAAGTAATAAATTGAAGCGAGTTGATAACTGAATTAAACTAGACATGTTCGGATTTAAGGGATCTACAGTAAGCAAACAAAAGTAATCATAGCAGTAAAGCATTTCATAAAAACTAGTTCATGACTTATGCAGTTCATACAACATTCATACTTATCACATCATCCTACCAATTTTTCTACTCATCATTCATTCCATTTTTGGGCATTCCATTTCAACATTCAAAATAAGGGAATGTACAAAATGAAACAACATAGCAGCAAGATATAAATCAAAGAAATTTTGCAAGGAATCGACAAAAATACATCTAGCACAACACACACACACACTACTTGTGGTGTAGGGCCTCCACATGGCCATGACATACCCAATTCCTTACCTCAAAAATTGTCGCGCATTCGCACTTAAATGTTGTCTTTCTTCTCTTTCCGATACCTTCACAATTAGAACATTTACTTATTAATAACAACCCTTTAACAATAATTCTAATCTAACCAAAACATATTCCTCGAATTCCTAAATCATTCGTACTATCCACACCTATCCCAACTTAATCCACTTGTAATAATAATTAGAAACTTAACCCAACAGAATTTAAACATCGAACCAGTAATTCATTTCCACGTTCAATAACAGTATCCCTAATTATCTCAACCATCCAACATAGTAGCAATTTACAAAAGCATTATCCTCAAGTGTACTTTGACCAAATCCATCAACAGAGATAATATCCCATAAAAATTTATTCAGAACATAGCTCAACCAAAACAGATAGTTCAATATCCACAATTCACAACTAGCATAACTTATTTAAAATCTTCATTCCTTATATCACAAACCAAGACATAAAACATAATCCAATTAATTGAACAGTAGAGGAGGAATCTCATCAAGATGGCATCCAAGAAAACAACTTCTGCGTCCAACACCCCCTGCACCAATTTCCACCACGCTGCCACCTTTAGTCATTCTTTAATCACAGCATTCCAATCTTATAGAGTAATAATTACAACAGAACAAGGTAAAGGCACAAAGGAATAATCCCTCACCTTCGCAGCTTCCCACAGCAACTCGAAGGAGGAAATACAGTTCTCCAGGAGCTTCTCTACCTTTCCCCTTCCCTTCACTAAAATCTCTAATTCTCGCTGAATAAAAACACCGATGTAATTTGAAATGCTTAACAATCTGAGGTAGTTTATCCCACGATTCTAGCTACATATCCTGATTTTTTGGCTAAATCTTCGTCGTCCAATCCTTGTAACTAAACCACACTCCTCTGTCGTTCATAACCAAGTAGGAACTTGAGAATGGACCGGTTCAGTCCAATCGCGAGCAACCCAGACCAACAGCTGCCCAGCGAAGTGAAGTCCCTTGTCCAGCCGTTCCAGCCATCGTCGATCACTCCCTGTCAACGTTCGATCATCAGAGAACAGAGGAGGAGAAAATCCGACCAAACATACCTCGAATCGATGCCGAAAAACGCAACCCACAGGAGCTACGATTTGTCTCGTAAAACCCATTGAATCCATGACCTAACGCAACCCGCGATGCCTCCTGCCGTGAAGAAAGTTCTCGAGCACCGAGCTCCGAGTCTCACGCATCGTCGCCAATAGCTCGCTCGCCGACCTCGCTCCTTCTCTCGTTCGCTCACTCTCGCCCTCGTTATCTTCACTTCTCTCTCTCTCACTCTGCCAATTTCTTTTGTTTAAAACCTTCACCAAAGCACAACAAGGAACCGAACCGCCAAACCGGACCAGTGAACGGGTTCAACCTCTCCTTTATTCTTCTAATTTTTCCTTTATTTCTAATCCCTCAATTAATTTTTCCTAAATCTCTAATTAATCCCTCTCTTAATTAAATTCTTCTCTTAGCAAATAACCAAGCACTCCATATTTTCGGATCAAGCCGAGTGATTCAAATCTGTATTTTCCCCTTATATTAATACTAATTATCACCCAATAATTTCCTCTTTAATAATTTAATTAAATCCTTCATTTAATTAAATTATTCTCAACCCAATTTAAATTTATGATTTAATTCAAATATCGCTCGACGATGATTATCGGTCAAAATCAATTTCTTTTATTTTGTTTTTCCCAAATTAATTTTCCAATTAATTACTCTTTTACAAATTAATCCTTAATTATCATCCGGGAAATTTTTAAATAATAATCTTGTGAACAGGTCCTTGGTAATACCCCGATAATTATCCAACTTGAAAGTCTAGGTGTTACAATGACCGTCTGTTCTTATTAGTTAAAATTGTTATTATTCTTATTCATTCTTTGTGATGTTAGTCTTTGCTGATGATTCTATGTTGTGATATTTTGGATTACAAAAGATATTGATAATAATAAACTGACGGCAGTAGTGTAAAAATGAAATGGTTCGACATGATTAGGTTAGTTTTCTTTGAAAGTGACAGATTATCAATAGACATTTTTTTAGGTTAATAGTTCCCGATATTAATTAAAATAATTAGAAACTCATTTGGTTATGTTAAATTGGATGTTTAAGTACCTTATATAGATATAGGGAAATTAATTTCATGATGAAAATAGTTCATATATGTTGTAGTAATTGTAGTTATAGATTAGGGTCCTTACTATTAGAGAATAAGTTGGAAGTAATGCATTAAGGATGGAGGAACAAAGTATGGTGTTATAGTGTAGTTAATACTAATGCTTAGTATTAATTTATAGACGAAGCGTAGTTTTTGTTGTTAGTTGTTTGTAACAGTGTTCGTAATATATGAACTACTATGTGTGACATTCATGTAGACATGTTCGTAGGATTATACATCATGCATTTCATGGGCTAATAATGAAGATAGTAAATTGTGTTTCTTACGTGGGTTCAGAAACTGAAGAGGTTGCTCACACGTAGAAAACAGCTCGTTTGAGTAAGTTTGGAAACTGAAGAGTTTGCTCTTACTCAATGAGGGCTGAGTTCGGAGATTGCGGAGGTTGCTCGCACCCAAGAGTAAATGAATGCAATGTAAGTGGATCCGCTTTTAGTGAGTTCGGAAACTGAAGAGGTTGCTCTCAATGTAAAAGCAAATCTAAGTGGTGAGTTTGGAACTGAAGAGGTTGCTCTCACCCAACTTACAGATGTATCAGGATTAAGCATGTAGAGTTGTCATAGAGGTTATGGTTACATTTCATTTTATATTCTTTACTGGGCAACAGACTCATTATTCCTCTAGTGATATAGGTATGGATTGTGAGAAGGTTGAGGTGAATGTTGAGGAAGTGTGATGCGATGCAAGCTTGTGTTACCATGCGTAAAACGACCTTGGGAGTTATGGCTTTAAATGAATAAAAATTATTTTAAATGCATAAAGACTTTGTTATGAATTTCAAGTATTTAGTTATGTTATTTCTACAAAATAGTTTAAAGTTTTTATTTCGCGTAACGTACTCTGATGTTTTGTCAATTAAGGATATTTTAATGGAATTTTAAAATGTTCAAAATTTTACGAAAATTTCATAAACGGAAATGGGATGTTACAATTTCCATCTTTCAATAGCAAAATATAACCTAGTTAAAAGAATACTTAGGTTATAAACTCTTACTCATAACCCGCATCAATATCGTTCTTTCTTCAATCATCTCAAACAAAATTAGTACTAAATATCAACATACAACCTAAACTATGTAATATTCATCATAGTTTCATCAAAACTTAGATTAGAGATTCTTACCTCTTTAATCTCTCTATTTCTCACTTTCACCCTTTAATTCTTAGCTTAAAAGAATCTTTTTGAAGAGAGGAAGAACTTTTCTTGAGGGCTTGTGTCACGACCCCGACCTTGTTTCTCCCTCAGGAATCGAGGTGGTGTAGAAAATGCACAAACTTGTGAAAGCTCTGAATCATTAACACATTACTACAATTAGGCCACATAAAATATGAAAATCTAACCCAAAGGAATATTACAAGTCTTTATACATACAAGACTTTATACAAATTTATTACATACATGGGTCATGCCAAACTAGATTAAGGAATGCCAAACTAACCCAAAGCAACAATCCTAAGTAACTACCCAAAAAATTCTCAAATAACAATTTATAATCGTAAATAGAGTCAGCATCTCAAACAAACAATAAAACAGATCCTCTAATAACATTTTATCACTATAAACAGAAAAACATCTCAAAGCTGCTACAACACAGATCCTCAACATCAATATATATTGAAAATAAACATATCACCTATCATTACATATACAAAGCAACACATTCTTGAGTCATCATAGAAAAAGCAGTAACGTAAACAAAAAAAGATTCCTAACATCTTCCGGTGTAGAACATGATGCCATATACAAGCATCACTACTTACCTCAAGCATTTGAATGGAAAAACAAACCTTCTAGAAGCTTTGCCTCGAATTTTCCCAAATGCTCTATTTTCCTTGCACAGTTTCAAGCAAACTTATTATCCCCGTCACAATGAAGCCGTTTGGGTCTCTCCTAAATGCTCTTTTTATACTCACAGTTAGGACATGGATAGACACCCTCTACAAATATGTTCTCTACTATACACACCTACGTCTCCGCTATGCTAACTGTTTTACGTTAATTTATGACCTAAACAGCAATGTTTCCTTGACTTGGCGAACGCACTACTTTTTGCAAACAAATACGCTTCTGTGCCACTCACCATCCTCTGCGGTCCATAACGTAAATGACAACTTTTTCTTTGATTTGTGGACACATTTTGTTCTGTGACGTCCCCTTTTCATTGTAAATTCTCAATTTGAAACAAAGATGACTCACGCTTGCATACCTGCATCATAAGCTTTCGCTCCTGTATACTAACGCATTCCCTTGTATTTTCATTTGAATGATAACATTTCTTGCATTCCACTATTCATTGCAGACTCTTTTCCTCCCATGGAAGTCTCCTTCTTAACAGATACTCCTTGCGTACGACAATGGTTTCCTTTGGTTCGCAGATGCACTTCATCCCGCGGATGCCTACATTCATGTGACTTCCACTTTTCAACGCGCACCCTTATCCAAAATGATAACGTTCATCACTTAACTTACCTACTGTGGATACATTACTTTTGGTGGTAGCATCTTTAATCTTTATTCTTTTGATCCAGCGGTCAACATTTCATCTATTTCTCCCATCTGACAGCCATTATTTCATCCACCCCTTTCATCCTTTTTGTAGACGCATTCCTTGCTATAGTCACTCATTTTTCTGCATATTTCCAAATCCAAACAACAACATTTCTGTTCACTTAAACCCCCGGAATGGAATCTTTTCTTTCCGTGGAGGTATCTTTTCCTTCTGCCCTCTTTATCCAGCGATCGATCTTTCATCGGCTCTTACCATCCAATGGTCATCCTTCTATCTGCTCCTCTTGTTCATCTTGCAGACAAGTTTCTTCCCCCAGTCATCTAATGGTCATTGCTTCGTCAGCTCCTCCCATTCATCTAGTGGACAAGTTTATTCTCGTGATCTTCATCCAATGATTAGTGCATTGTCTGCTCCTCCGATCTAATGACCATTATTTCTTTAACATGCTCCTTACATCCATTCTACAAATAAATCCTCTCTTGCGGATTACTCCTTTTTAGCAGACACTTCACCCAATGATGTCGTTTTATTCCTGACCTTTTTTGTCGCGGAATACATTTCCATTCCGCTCCAAATTCCCATTTTCCTATTGAACACTCTAGCTTTGTTTCCAGAAACCAATACAATATCATTCTTCATAGTCACATAATATTCACGAAACCAAAATCCTAACCATTATCCAATTCCAGAAGCCATAAACTTTTTCACAAATCATTACTTCAATCCAACAAACTGTAAAATGAAATATTCCACCAATAAAACAACCAATAAAATTCATTGTTCGCATGAAAATCTTAAATACTTACAAGCCTTTTACTAAGGAAAAATTCAATCACTCAACTAATAATGCATGTGATATGAGTTATGCAATCTTGTTATTTAACAATCACAAATGATGCATGAATTGGTGTCACACATCTATCTAAACATGTTCTATCTATGTCCCAAAACATTCTCAAAGTGTTTAAATAATGGTTAATTAAATAGATTAAAACATGAAAAAAACATTCAAAATACACAACTTGTGGGTGTCCTTAACCCATCTATGGGTGTCCACTCTAGACGCATTTCAGAACCAAAGTTCCTTTCCAAGAGTTCACCTTGGGACCCTAGATCCTCAAACCAATGAGCATGTCATTACGTTGGGCGCCTACTTTGAACTTTGGGAGTCCGGTCCTAAGAGCTCTTCCTTCTCCCTGCACTCTGGAAACCCGGTATCGAGAGCATTTTCTTTCTAATTTGTCTTCTAGGCATCGATCGTTTACCCCAAAAGCCCGATCATGAGGTAATTTTCCTTATAATTTGCCTTCCAGTCATCTGCCATGGACCCTGAAAGCTCCATAGACAGAGAGTCTGCTCTCATACTTTTTTCCCATTTTCTCATAGTTTTTGACATACTTTTTATTCCAAAATCCATTTATAATTATAATAATGGCTTAAATCATCAAAATAGACATTTCCTTAACATCTTAACCAAAATCAAGCCATTGCATGTAATCAATGTTTTCCCAATTATGCAACATATGTATGCATGTCTTCAATTGATCTATGTCAAATCAATCTCATGCTTTTAGCCATCCATTACAATCACAACTTGTCCATCAATCATACTAAATCTCATTAATAATCCAAGAGTTCTGATTTCTCTTATCTAGTTCATTTAATTATGAATTCTATGTGTGGAGTCATTAACTATGAAAACACATCAATCTCGTACTTATATTCAAGCACCACAAGCAAACTTTAACTAAATCAATATCAGATCCTTCTTTTAATCATTTTAACTGAAATCAAGCTAAAATCACCAATGATTAGCAATATGCAATCAATGAATTTTGCGTATAATCTCATAAATCAACTTCTTTCACCTAAACCATTCAATATTCAAGATATTTTAGAAAACACTTAGGTTAGAGATTCTTACCTCCTTGATCTCTTTATTTCTTCATTTTCACCCTTTGATTCATGGCTCAAAAGAATCCTCTTGAATGGAGGAACAACTATGCTTGAAGGCTTGGAGATTGATTTCCACACCTTCCCCTTCAATTTATCACTTCTCCCTCTAAAACCCTCTCTTCTCTCCTTTTCTCCATTTCTTTCTCTTTGGATTAGCGTGGAAATGGTTGATACTCAGTCATTCCACCTCTTTTCTAGAAGTCTCTTAGGTAAAATTACCCTTTTGTTCATTTTTTTCATAGTTTACCATTTTAAACTTCCATTGCTTACATAATACACTTTGAGCTGCTTCTTTTAGCTTAACATGTGATACCATTCTATTAGTGACCACTGAGATGAACCTTATCAAGAATAGTGAGATCCAAAGAATATAAGAGAATTGTTCTAAATTAGTTTCGCAAACAAATGAGATTAGCCTACCTTGACCCTTTATCTATGAAAAAATAAGAACCAAAGCTATAATATTGGTGGAAGATAAAAGAATTCGACCCATTATTGATGTGTCCCAAACCTCCAAAAGATGTGCTCGAAAAATGCAAGGAGACAATACGAAGCTATTGGGCAATCTGTTAACGTCAATCAATGATGTGTTTCCAAACGAGGTTTTGGAAGTGTGTGGAAGCAAACAAAGGAACAAGGGGGACCCGTGGGGGTGCTCGGACTTGTTCTTGATGGAATGGACTTAGCTCACCTTGGTAAGTGTGGAGAGAGGATTAACTTGAGGGATCAAGTTAATTGGTGTACACTCACAATTCACTTGGATATGACTCACCAAGAAAAATGGAGGCTGGCTTGGATATGACTCACCAAGCTATGGTTTGGATATGATTCACGAAACCTCCTAACACTCAATTTGGATATGACTCACCAAAATAAAGGATAGCAAAAAGAGAGTGAAAGAATTTCACAAACTAAAGACAAGAGTTTTTGATTCAAAGTTCATTGTCTTTTGAATTACAAAAGTGGGGTATATATAACCCATCTTTGTACACAAATTACAATGCAAGAAATAAATAGATGCTAGTAACCAACAACCTAAGAAGAGGAAAGATCAATAGCAAACCAAGACAAACATTAATTACTTAGAAGAAGGGGGATGAGAAAGAAGGAAGATTCATCACCTAGGAAAATGAAAAGAGTCTAGAAAACTATAAGAGCATCTTGGAATATGAATTGCCATCTCTAGATCCTTCTTTCGTGAGACAAGGCTTACCTAGGAATATGTAAAGTTCTTTTAGTAATTCCAAGGCCACCTAATATATTTAAGGAGAGCAATTGGGCAAAGGATGTGTGGGCTTTCTCTTCTTCTCCAATTGGACTTGGTCCCACCCATTTGATTAAGTGTGTGGGCTTATCTAAGTCCATGGTTGTTGGGCTATTCTCGAAAGCGTCCATGGAAGTGAATTCCTAATTGTCCTCAGTCAAAATGTGATTAAATGTCGAGGAGCCTCCTTGTCATCATGCGTTGGTTCATGCTCAAGTTCTTCTAGTTTATTCAATGTTGCAAAATAGTAACTAATTGTATAAGCAATGAGCCTATTGGCTCGGGTTCAGATGATAGGACCTTGGGGTGCATTAATTATCTATAAAGAGATAAGAACCGAAGGTATAAGAAAGATTATATATGTCACACTCAAGAAAGAAGAGAAGTTTGTGAGTGATAAGTCTAGATTGAATGCAACATGAAACTCTTGATGAATTCACTAAGTTTTTTAAAGAACTAAAGAGGAAACTCTAACAATAATATTATTAATCAAGTGTTTATATATGAATAAGTATGCCTACTATTTATGGCCTACAAAAGATACTTAGAACTTCCTAAACACATTCTAAACAATAAGAAAATCTAATCTAATGGCAAATTGCCTTACATGTCTATCAATAGTAAGGAAACTATCTAGTTGGCATTTTATGCCTTACACAAGAAAATAAATAATATAGATGGCTAATAATGCCTTAGATAAAGAAAAGGGAACAAATTAATGAAAACAGATAGAGAAAGTTTTTATAAATCAATTTATGGAAAGTTACCATAAATAATTTTGGGAACTTACCATAAATTGATTTTAGAAACTCACCTTAAATCCTTTTAGAAAGTTACCATGAATCAATTTAGAAAGTTAGGAAAAATTGAATTTGAAAACTGATCATAAATCAATTTTCATGGACAACATGCCTAAAGCCTCTAATTGTTTCCTTTAAGTTTCATGGGCACCATGGCCCTTGATGTGTCTTCATCAAAACTCGGTGTATACATAGACAACTATATCAAACAATATATCAATATCATTTTTTGTGCACAAACATCATCAATGAAAAGGGATGGTCACTCAAGAACCCATCTGGCACTCATCAGAGAATAGGTGGTCATCCATTGATAAAAACATCTCATGAGGCAGAGGAAATAGCAAGGACGGAGTTCCGGAGATCCAGCGTGTCACCCAAGTTGCCAACGAGCTAAAGCTCCACGATAACACAACTTGTACGATCAAATAAAATAGATAAGGTTACTAGTGACAGATTGCCTCTCAACTAAAATACCTATAGGTTCTAAATTGACGAGGTTTGCCAACGATGAAGCTACGAGCCGTCACGCCACCTATCAAATGAAATAGTATTAGGATTAGCAAAACTCAGTGACTAGCAACCTTTCGATTTGTGTGACTAAAACCCTGGCCAGGTTTCTAGGTCTCAAAACCCAAGGACACGTCATCACCGTCCAATCTCCATTTTGACTTTTGCGGCTTCAAACCCAATGACAAGTCACCCAATACCACATCTTGATTTCGTACGTACAAAAAATCAACCTTCACGCAGTTGAAGGTTTCACGGGATAGTCTTGTTATGGCTGATTAAGAACAAGGCATGGGTGATGAAGTTAAATGGAGTCCCCTAAACCCAACTCCAGAAAACAAACGGTGCAGTTGACCAAACACAACCATGGTTGACCCGACACCCCAACAGACCACCTGTAAGTCCAACCAATCGACAAGACATGTTGACGAAATGCGAAACACAACACACTCGACTCGATCTGCTCAACACTAGAGAAAATATAACCAGAGCCAATCCAACCCAACCATGGTCGACTATGCATCACCAAGGTCAACCGGGACCTCATTGGCTCGTACATACTCAACAACAGTCAACCAAGACCATCCAGTGTCGATGGGACAGTCAATCGAGATTGACTTTAGTGGAAAAGCCTGCTCGAAGACCAAAAACCAAACCGAGCTTAAAACTTTTCAACATATAAGAATTTCCAACCTAGTCAGAAAGACTAGGGCTACCTCAAGCCTAGAGCAGGACAAAAATCAAAGAACGTGTCTGAAACCAACACCGAAGGAAACCATCCTGAAATGAGCAAAGTTCACGATGAGCTGACAAACCAACATGGGCAAGGTAGCGTCACCCAAACAAGAACAAAGGATGATCTGATCAATCAATTGATAGACGAAACAATCTGCAGCAAAAGGATCCACACATCCTGACGGAAAGTAAACCAGGGCGTTTAACCAGCTATGATGGCTTATACAACAACGAACTGATGTGGAGTCTCCACAACACCCGAGACATGACTTAATGAATTTTCCAACTAGGAACATGTTTGAAACTAGAAAACGAAAGGACATTGGTTGGACCCGGGTTTAGAGTGTCAGTCAAAATGCTCTCCATGCCTGAGCAATACTCTAAACCGAGATCTCAACCACACAACACTCTCTTGCTTCCTATTATCCAAGCACCATGTCCAACAAGAGAGGAAATTTGAGTCATATGTCGCAAAAAGGACTGCTATCGAAACAAGGAATATGACTTCGCACCCAAACCAAAGCATGGTCAGGTAAACTAATATCCAACGACAATCAAATCTCGTGGATTCATGGGTAATCACTATGCTCTGACGCATCAAAACACTACCAAAACCAAGTGTCTGACACATCAATATAGACTGCCTGATGCAACACTAGTCAGGAATAGTCAGATATGGTCCACACAACAATCGACACTAGACACAAGTGCACCCGAACCCACACATCCAACACGAACCCGATACGCGTCATTTCCCTCACGGACAACAGCGACTTGATCACGAAAATGGCCCCTATATGGACTTGACAACCAACAGGGCTCAGAAATCCATGAATTCTAGCGTGACTCTAGACATCTGCTGCTACCTAGCACGCAACTCTAGAGAATCAAGGCAAGACTTTGGACGAAACTCCACAAGTCTGAATATGGAACTAGCATCCACGAAAACAAATGAACCCTGGTCAAACCCAAAAGGTAAGACCAGAACAGGAAACTACCAACGCCCAACCAGGAATCCACATTAGAACACTGGTGGATCAACGAAAAACAGCTTCAGGACAATGGCACAAACCATGAAGGCAATCGGGCACTGGTCAAACCAAAGGGTAAGACGAAAAACGCAAGGTGCCGAACCTTAGAACAAGAACACAAAGCTAACACCAAAAGATGTCCAATGAACAACGACTAGCAGCTTCAAAATAACTCTCCAAAACAACAAGGACAGGCAACAAGGCTGTACCGAACAACCAAGAAAGCCCACCTCTCCATAGAAAGCACATATGATCCACACAGAGAAGTGACAGGATCTGATAAAAAACAAACAGAGTCTGAAGACACAACATCACCTATCACAACATGGGGATTTCAATGGTAAAGAGCGAGACAAAGCTCCAAGCACGAGGTTGCCAACATGCGAACCAACCTCGTAAGAAATAACTCCACAACTGGGATCTTTGATTTCCCATATCTGACACAGACCTCCTAAACAACACAGGCCAAGTTAATGCAGAGTTCGGAAGTAAGCCACCTAAGAACCAAATTTCTTGGTCGAGGGGCACGCCACTAGTCCATTGGGAAGCGCAACCCACATTTCTAGTCAACCTAAAACATGGAACCTAGACCAACAAAACACCACTCAACCGACCAGCAGAGATCGCCACTTGGCTTCAACTCCAAGGACCACTCACACCACTCCCAAGAAGGAAGCCATTTACACGACGTGGAACCCAGAGGGAAAAAAGATGTTCCACACTCCCACGAAGCAAGATACCTTGCCAAATGGGGGCCAACAATAGCACTCATTTAAAGAGAGGTCTCAGAAGGATTCAAAACACACCATCCTATTGAAGGAACGGTGTGGAGGCACAGAAAACTAACATCGACTGAAACGGCTTGAGACCCACAAAGACCAGAAGGATCTTAACACACAGAAAAACGGTGCTGAGTATCAATGGGTTTCCACAACCAATTGATGCACTCAACATAAAAAAATATTGACGGAACGAAGAACACGGATTAAACGAACCAAACAGTCTCCCCGAACAACCAGCAAGGAGCGGAATCGAACCACTATGATCCCTAACGTACCAAGGCACAAAACGTTTTAAGATACGACGAAGGAGGCAAAGGGAAACAGTTCCAAGACAAGTGATTCAGAAAACATCTGACCCTGAACATTACTGTCCCATCCGACAAACTTCTCGAACTATACAAGCGCGACGCTCACAAAGGAAGAGCGTGTGACCTACACGACTGCACCACCCATGCAAAAGTAGATCTCTAAGACACCACGATCGGTTCAGAACACAAAAAACTTATATGAACTGAAACAAGTCAAAACTAATAGGATCGAAAAGCTCTTACATGGGAATGACAGCATTGAGCATGCACGGGGTTCTCACCAACCACTGATACAACTGACACTGGATGCGAACCAACATAAATAGCAAAATGAAATCATTGAGATTGAATGGTCTTCCAACAGAATGACCAACACAAGGATCGAGACACAAAGATCCTCTGACGTATCCAAGGCGCAAAGACCCTAAGGCAAGATGAAGCTAGGAAACGATTCCAAAGCAGACACTTGGATTCTGACTAACCAGAAGCATTGTTGTCCTATCAATCAGACTCCAACTTACAGAGCAGACATGACAGTCATAGGAAGCAAACAAATGAACCTTGGTCAAGGAATCCTCCACTGCTGTCTCTAGAAAACCCATCGAATGATTACAGTTCCCAGACCAAATATTTCTAACAACCTATGCAGAGGTCTACAAACGCGGGAATGCATGCGGAATAGGCCCATTTAGAGACTTGAAGCTAGAGTCCCCTAATCACGAGAACAAATACAACACAAAATCGATTTTAGGGAACACGAACTGAAATCCCAACCAGACCAACGAGTTCCAAACAAACAATTATGAACCCAGAAACCCACAAAGAACCTAGACGCAAATAGCACTTCAAAGGCAAAGATTTTAAACTTAGACCTGCACCAGCCCACAAGAAGACACAAGCCAAAAGGATCGTAAACCCAGACTTTTGATTCGAATTCCGAATCACACAAGCCCACACACAAGAAAGAACCCGGGCGAGTTCACAACTCGTAATCCAATAGAATTTCTCTTATCAACCCATGGAATATAGCCAAGACTCACGTGGATCGGAAAAAGACAGAGTCATCATCCAGTAGACGACCCTCAAATGCCTTCCTAGCAGCATCTTGACTCAATCAAAACTTAACTAGGTGTTGGACAATTCAATGCACCGTAGACACACGACTGACATGTTACACTACCCATTCCTCGAGTGATGACTCCCAAGAAGAGAAAAACCATGCTCTAATACTAGGAAATTCTTTCACGACATCTAGTCGTGCGTAAAAGAACCACCGGGTGAGGCGACCTAATTCTTGAAGAGAACTCGGTTACCCAGCCCAAGGTGTAAGAGATGAGGAAGACTTAATGTCCAAACCCAAATCACATGGGTTGGGGTCCACAGAGTGATCAAATAGAGTCATGATAGCATAAATAAAGAAACATATTGTGCATGAATTAATTCAAACAACACTAAAACTAAAATCCTCGTACTCAATACGAAGGGATTGAACCAACAAACATCCACCCATGCGCAGGGAGATTGAGACACCCACCAGGGGACACCAGTATCATCTTACTGCTAAACATGCAAATCCCATGCACCAAGCCTACACCCTAACCTAGGGAAAAATACAGTCTTAGAGTTGAGTGAAAAATTCAGTAAGGAAGTCGATACTAAATGCAAAGCATGCCAAAAATTGCTTTCCTCATCTTTTAAAAACCATTTCAGTCTTCTCATTTTACCGTACATGGATTTTAAATCCTTCAAACCTCTTTATCAGTTTATTCAAACTAGCCCATGGCCCTCGATGTGACTACATCAAAACCCACTGTATACATAGATAACTATATTGCAAAATATGCCAACATCATTTTCTCACACGAAAACGTCATCAATGAAAAGATATGGTCATACAAGGGCCCATCCGGCACACACCATAGAAAGGTGGCCATCTGTCGAGAGCAACATCTCATGAGATAGAAGAGAATACCCATGACGGTAATCTGTAGATCCACCACGTCGCCTGAGTTGCCGACGAGACAAGCTCTAAATCGACACAACTCATATAATCACTCGGATGTGCCGACAGGCCGTAATCGAAGCCAATACAATCTGTATAATCGCAGCAATGGATGAGGTTGCTCGCCATAGACTGCTTCTTAACTGAAATACCACTACGTTCTAAATTGACGAGGGTTGCCTACGAGAAAAGATACTAGCCGTCACTCCACTCGTCAAATGGAACAGTACTAGGATAGGCTAATCTCAACAACTGACAACCTACCAGCTCTATGTGACAAATACCCTAGCCTGGTTTAGGGACTCGAAAACCAAGGAAGTGTCATCACCTTCTCATCTCCATTTCTGACTCTCAAAGCTCAAAATTTGAGGACATGTCACCAATGCCCCATCCACATTTTCACTTCTAGGGCTCGAAACCTGAGGACATGTCATCAATGCCCCATCGCCATTTCACACTCAAGCGACCAATCTTCTCACAGCAGAAGATCGCACGGGAATAGCCTCGAGTGCCTAAAGCATCAAGAGGATTCATCCACCCAATGTACTTAACCAATATCAAATATTCTCGTAGTAGAAGATTTCACAGGATAGCCTCATGATGATTTAGCACCAGAGTACCTAATGCATCAAGAGGATTCATCCTCCCAATGTACGTAACCAATACCAAATCTTCTCTTAGTAGAAGATTTCACGAGATAGTCTTGTGATGCTTTAGCGCTAGAGTGCCTAAAGCATTAAGAGGATTCATCCTCCCAACATATACGCAAAAATATATAAATCAAACCAAGTACGGAATAACAACGTGAGAAAACATATGCATACGTAAAAACTAATGTGCTGTCGAAACAGTCCTCGTCGGATATTTAGTTGTGGTATCCCACAAAATAGCAGTTTTGAAAACTATGATGCAATGCAGTGCAAAAAGTATAGGGATCCTTATCTTGATGAAGACTATGACATGCTTACTAACAAACCAGCTACACGTGCTTTTGTAAGCAAAAAGTCAAACCACCTAACACCTCTAACACGTACAACAAGGCTAGTGTTAACATTCTAACAACGTATGTGTGATAACAGATAGAACGTACATAAGACCAGAATCCAAAACAGTTTCAAAGGACAACCACGAGTCCCAGACCGAAAACCAAATCAAGGTATGATGCAAGGATCCTAAACCAAAAACAAACCTCGACTAGAGGATCAACAAAAGACTTCCCAACTCAAACGAGGAATGATGGGTTCCCTATAGCTCGAGCCAAGAATCGACATGATTAAGAACAAGCCATGGCTGACGAAGCCGAATGGAATACCCTAAACCTAACTCCAAAAAAAAATGGTGCAGTCGACCAAACACAACCATGGTCGACTCGGCACCCCAATGGACTACCTGCAAGTTCAACCAGTCGACAAGACACATTAACGAAAGGGTAAACACAACACACTTGACCTGATCCGATCGGCAGTTGAGAAAATATAATCGGAGCCAATCGAACCCATCTATAGTCGACTACTAATGACAATGGTCAACCGGTACTATTCGACAATCGTCAAGGCAAGTTAAGTCAACCAGAAGCTCATAGCCTTTAACAGGCTCAACAACAGTCAACCAGGACAATCCAGTGTCATCGAGACATGTTGAGGGTCAACCGGGACTTCACAGTGGTCAATACGACACACTCGTAACCATCTAGGACTCGATGGTCACGGAGATTCATCTAAAGTCATTTGAGATTGACTTTAGTGGAAAAGCTGGCTTGAATACATCAAACCAAACTGAGCTTAAAACTTGTCAACGGACAAGAATTTCAAACCATAAGTCACAAAGATGGGTGGAAGGGCCCTATGCCAAGTTCAGGAACCCAACCGACACAAGAGTGGTTAAAAACACTCATTCCAAAACAACGAAATGACCTGGGAAAGACCTCAAGCAATATGTCCACTTTTTTTGTGATGATGAATAGTAACTCCTGTAAACAATACCATCATCGTTTTTTGATGGAAAACTCTTTGTTTTTGCCCGATCTTCGACTTCTAACGACAAATAACCCTACATAGACTCTGATTCTATCAATATAAACCAAAATCACTCTTCAAATCTAAGTTTCTAGGCATAAATCTAAAATCACCCAAAATAAAAATTTGAAATCCGAATCGGAGATGAAAAATGAGTCCACTTATCAACTTCCTTTGTAAATAATTTTGGTCTAAACGTGAAGAACACAAATCTGGAGTCAAAGCCTTTAAAAAAACTCAAATTTTTCTTCTCCCTCTTGCAATTTCCCTCTCTACTTCTTACATGTTTTAAAAAATTTAAATTAATTAATTTAATAATTAATATATATAAAATATATATTATAAATTAAATAAATCCAATTCAAATTTTGATATGTCCCGAATGCTACTAGACAACGACTTTAGTGCAAAAATTATTTATCAAACTCTATCTCAAACAATTAATTATCGCTCGATAACATCAATATTTATCAATTTCGACCAATTGACTAAAATTCCAACGTGGCCACAACGCAACAAAACTAGTCAACTTTTAAATGTTTGACGGAAATTTACGCCAAAAATTGACGCGTGGCATTTTAAAATTATTTAAAATCTCAGATTGTACACACAATGTCTATTTATGTTTACTTCCATTTTTATTTATTTTCTATTATCCATTTAGGTGTTAGAGATGTTAACTTAACAAGGTAGAGTGACATCATATGGCCCACGTGAGGCAGTCAACTCAATAACCCACATCTCTTCGTATGGGAAAAATGGAAGCCTTGGATGAAGTGAGAAGGCCAAGAGGTTGATCTTAGGAAGAGGCGGTCGAGCTCGACACCAATCTGTGGAAAAAGTGGTTGATCTCACAGTCGATCACAATCTTGAAAATTCAACTGAGAGACATTCTTTAGAAATGGCGATCAAACTCACAGTCAATCAAAGGCGAGTAAAATTTGCGACGGTCGAGCAAGGAATGGCAGGCAATTGATCTTCCAAAGGGAATTCTTGAATTCTCGTTGACGCAGGCTAAACGGTGGTTGATCAATGCAGACGTGTTGGTCGACCGATTGGCTTGGGGGAAAATTGCTCCTTTACAATTTTCCTATTCCTCCAAAGAACTTCTCCTTGATGAATCAAGAACAAAATTCTCCCCAACAAAAATAGTGAGTTTGATTGCAATCTTCAAACTTGTTCACCAATCAAAATTGACTAGAAGAATTGCAAGAATTTAAAAATCAAGTAATTTTTGAAACATTTTACTTTAGTTTTTCAATCCAAGGATCATCAATAATCCAAAAGAAAGAGAAAAGTTAGACAAAGCTAAAAAGGAAATTTTATTCTTCAAACAATGAAACTTCTAACGAGTTTTTGTGAGGTATAAATAACCCACTTTGAAATTTATCTATCTATTTTATAGTTAGCCCTAACAAACCTTTATCTATCTATTTGAAATTTAAAATAAATTGATTTAAACTATCTAGGAAAATTTTAAAATAACTTAAAAATCCTCTAACTAAATATTTAAATGAATTTGAACTTCATTCAATTTGAATGAATTCAAATTCATGGCCTTTCCTCCTCTTTGGTGGATAACTTATGAAATTGCCAAGTAAGCACATGTGTTGGCATCTCTTGATTCACTTCATTAGGTGTGTCTTCATCTTGAACTTTGAATCTAAAGAGTAAAAAACCAAATAATACTTTGAAAGCTTCTTTGAATTAGGCCTTGCATGAATTCCTTTGGGCCACATCAAAAGTTGGTCTTCATATTGATTTGGGCCTCTAATTCGGGTAAGTGAAATCGAACCTCTTAAACAGAAACATTGCTCTCTGTGTACGGACCTTTTGACATAGCAAAAAGACTCCAAATTAAATGATCTAACCCATTCTAAAAAGCGTGAGATGGCAGCTACAATCTTCATGAAGAATTCTTTTTGATATAAAATATTTAACATCATCAAAATTTTCAAATAGTCTTCAAAGTTCAGAACACCATAATATATTTGAATGTTGGATGAATGTATTTCATCCACTTTCTCCTTTGTCCCTCTTCAAAATAAACATAATAGAAATAATTAGAGAATCTTCGTGCTTGGTTGCGAATAATGGGAATCCGTGGCACATCATCCCTTAGGGTTGAAAATGATTTGACCTCAAATCTAAATTTTCTACTCCATAATATTTTTGACCATAATAAAGAGAAAAGTGATGAACCATAAAAATTGAAAAGGCTTTAAATTCTTCATGAGTGAAATAAGAAGACAAATCTTGTTTGTTGTAGTAGGCCAACATTCTTGAGACTTCAAAAAACCCCTTCTCATGCATTATACAATGGACCTCTTCATAATCAATATCTTTATCCTTCATATAAATATCATAATTAATAAAATTCAGAAGCTTTATCAAATTAGAATTTTTCCTTCTATCCCACAAATATCCAATAAGAAACTTTCAGTTCAACAACTCTATAAAGCCAAAACTAATCATGCAAGAGCTGTTAGCCTCAAATGAACTTCCATTGGAAATAAGGAATTTATCCTCAGTCACATGATCAAAATTGCTATCACAAATTTCCAAAGAAGCACCAATAACCCTATTTCCTTTTATCCATCCAATTCTAAGAATCCAAACAATCAATTCATTTAATGGCACATACGTCTTGGAAACCAATAATAAATCTTTTGCTTTCTTCACATTCAAACAATACGGTGTAGGATGCTCGGTAGTCTCTAACTGTGACACCCTAGATGAAAGGGTGTGCAATCCCACATTGACTTGGGGGAAGTAAAGAGAGCAAAATATAAGTGGGTAGCTTTCCCACCCCAACAGACGCATTTTGGGGATAAGGGAAAGGGCTTAGACCAAGAAAAAAGCCGTGCGGGCCGAGGCCCAAAGCCAACAATATCTATTGGGCCGGACCTAGTCTCTTATCAAGGAGGGGGGGGGGGGGGGGGTGTGATTGTGACACCTCAAATGAAAGGGTGTGCAACCCCACATCGACATGGGGGAAGTAAAGAGAGCAGAACATAAGTGGGTAGCTCTCCTACCCCAACAGATGTGTTTTAAAGCCGTGAGGGCCAAGGCCCAAAGCAGACAATATCTGTTGGCCCAAGGTTGGGCGGGGCTATCGCTTATACTTATGGTATCAGAGCAAAAGGTTTTAAAAATGATTTTTGTACACTGCTCTGATAATCATTTAAACGGAATCTCTCACTTGTGATAAAACGATTTTTGTAAAATTGAAAAAGCGTACAAAAAGTGAACTAAAATAGTAAAAGGTAAAAAGTGAATTAAAGAAAGGAAAAACAGAAAACAATAAGAAAGATGAACGAATGATTAATGAAAGATAAAGGTTTCTGTGGCCCGGTAGCATAGCCTGGCACATGAACAAAAGATAAAGCAAAGATAAAGGTTTTTGTGGTCCGGTAGCTTAGCCCGACACAGGAATTGGAAAAGAAAATTAAAGAAAAGAAAACAGCAACGATACGAAGTGACGAAAAAAGCAAAATATACTGACAAGTTAAAGCATAAAAGATAAAAGTGTAAGAAAAGATGAGAGGTTACAACGAGTAAATAAAGGGTAGAAGTGATAGTAAGAGTTGAGATTAAGTGTTGAATCAGTCAAACTTTTCAACAAATGAGCACATGGGCTGAACCAGATACGAGAACAGAAACAAAAACTTCAGAAACGGAAATGGATATGGAAATGGTATGACCACAGAAACCGAAACAGAAACTGAAACAGAAACCAAAACGGAAACGAGGTTCTAAAAATAGAAATGGATACAGATACAGATGCAGATACAGATATGGATACATAAACGAATACGGATACGGACACTGAAACACGTATGATTATGGATACCAAGGTAGAAACAAAAACAGAAACATAACCTAAAACGAAAATGGGAACAGTGACGAGAACAGCAACAGAAACTGTAATGGAAATAAAAACGGAAAAGAAGTTTCCAGAACTAAACTTCTTGGAATGGATATGGGAATGGAAACAGAAACGAGAACGGGAACGGAAATGGGAATGAAAACCGGTATACACACACAAACTAGGAAGCACAAATAGGTTAGAAACCTAGGAGGTCAATAGGTTAATAGGTGTTATCAGAGTAGCACAGCAAAAGTGTGGAAGAGTGAGTTCGATAGTTGGATCGACTTTGGTGCGAAGAGATGAGTTGGGCATTGTCGAGCCGATCCATTAACTATATCTAGGTAACCGTCAAACCGAGAGGGATTAAAGCCGAAGCCTAAGTCAACTAGGATACCAAAATGGGTATTTAACAAAGTCTTAGGATGGGTAGTTTAATGGTCGTTAATTTCAGGGACGAAATTTATATAAGGGGGGAGGTATATAACACCCCGACTTTTTAAGTTGAATAATTATTTTTATCGGGGTACTACGAAGGACGCATTCGTAAGAATTCTATTTATTGAGATTAAATGGAATTTACTGTAATTAAAATAAATATTAATTTAACGAATTTAAATTATAATATTTGGGTTTTATTATAATTGTTGTACATTAAGGATTAGTTAAATTGTTTTACATTAAGAAATTAATTAGAATTTATTGGAATTAATTAGAGATTTAGGAAAGATTAAATTGAGGAGTTAGAATTTCAGAAATAAATAGAATTAAATTAAATAAAAGGGGATTAGTTAAAAATTAAAAGGAAAATTTGATGGGGAATTAAGGATTTAACTGGTTCAGATTGTGGTCCGATTCGGGTTATTGGAGCTTGGCCCAGTTCTGGATATTTGTAGAGAGGTGGATATTGATTTTCTTGTTTTCTTAGAATGAAATAGAAAGAGGGAGAAAGAGAGAAACACGAGAAAGAAGGGTAGAAGAGACGAAAGAAGGAGAGAGATCGAGAGCTCGTGGGCAAAGGGCGACGACGAGCAAGCGCTTGGGTTCCAGTACGGCGACGAGGTGGGTTTCCGACGGTGTGTGAATCTAGACGTTGTCCGGGGACGACGAACGGCGCAGGACAATTTGGGGCCAACGATTCCTCACGGTGTCTTCCGGCAAAGTCTCTGCCTAGGTAAGTCAAAATGTTGATTTTGTGTAATTTCTCTTCCTCCTGTGTCTTGATGAATCGATTGCCGCTTCTTGTTGGCGGTGGATTGGATGCGTTCAGTGACTGCCGGAATGGCTGGGCAGGGGAGCTCCGGTTCGACTAGGCAGCTACTAGTTTGGTTTCCTCATGATTAGACTGAGCTGGTTCACGATTCTTGCTTTGGTGAATACGGCAGAGTGTCGCTCAAGGTGTTGGCATGGGTGATGAAGATTGTGGCCGAAAAATCAGGTTATGTGGTTGGAATCGTGGGATTAGATTGTTTTACTTTTCAAATTTCATTTGTGTTTATATTCAATTAGATATTTTAGTGAAGGGAGGGGGAAAGGCTAAGAGGCTCCAGGAGAATTGTTGCCTGCTCTCAGGCATTTTCCTCCTTCGGAATGTTGTGGGAAGCTGCGAAGGGTGATGGCCAAGTGTGAGTGAGCTGCTGCCGTCCGTGAGCTATAGCCGGAGAGCTATCCTTGTTATATGCCTTTAGTGATGGTAAGACTTGGGTGTGTCTTGGCCATGTGGAGGCTCTACACCGCAAGTGTGTGCGTGAGTTGAGTTATGGTTTGATGATTTTTGTTGTGTTTCCCTGTATTGGTTGGTGACTTCTCTGCTGGATGAATTGTGTGTTAGTTCTTTGGATTGTTATTGATAGTTGCTCAGTAGGTTTTCTATGCTTGAAGGATATGTGTTTTAGTTCCCTGTAATGTTCCTATGCCTCTGTGATATTCCTATGGATGTGTTGCTGTACTTTCTCTATGATATTGCTCTTGTGTAATTTCTTCTATTATAATTCCTTGGATGCTGCTGTGAATAAATCCATTGAGCATGCTATTGAAATTAAAGTGGTCACAACCAGCACATATTAACCTATTGAGATAGTTAATCAAATTGTTCATCTGTTAAGTATGTTAACATAATTGATTTAGTTAACATAAACAAGATAATTAATATAAACATGTTAATAAATCTAGGTTATAAACTTCTCTAGCATGTTATCGTCCTTTGATTGTGTTTTCTTGATTTATGTATTATTTTACTTGTCGTCGTGCGCTCTTATGTTCGTTATGGTTTTGCTTAACTCCTCGAATGTACTAATAGGGTAGCTCCTTGTATGTACTTTTATGGTAGTATCATGACGATATAAACAATTAGGAACACCACCACGAGATGGCCACACGCCTTGAGGGAGGAAAAACACTAATATTTCCCTTGTCGAGGTCACAAGACTAATTAACATAATTAATTAGAAATCATAGGATTCTCCAAACTCCATGATCCATGTATGAGCTATTCCTAAAACACGTAACCATGCCTAATATAAGTAATTAAAAGGTTGGTTTAGGGTCGACCCATTCCAAAGAATTAAAGAGAGGCATTTCATATACATAAACCCATTTTCTTACTTGGCCTTTAGGCTCACGTCTTACTTGCATTGTAGGTACACGTACGTGCAGAGTTCTCGAGCAAGTGAAGAAGCAGTTAATGAGGGATTTCCATGCGCGAGCTTGTGGTTGGCTAGGCTATGAGAATTGAGAGACAGTCGAATTGTAATTAATTTGTAATTAAATTAAGTTTTCTCTTTCTATATTGTAATTAAATGTTTAGTTTATTTGCTTTAAATTATTTTTGCTTCCACAAATGTTTTCACTTCCGAAATGATTTAAGTGTTCCTAACGACCCGACTTGCACTCTGATATGTTTTTCTCCAAATTTAACGCATTTTTAAATGTATGAAAATCCGGGTCGTTACACTAAATTTAATCTTTTCACAAGATCCATGAAAGCCACATTGGTGCAACTTCTTCCATCAATGAATAAAGAACATACCTTTTTCTTGATTAGACATTGGCCATAAAAGTTTGCTCCTTGTCTTTGTTGAAGCATTGGCTATGAAAAGTTTGTTCCTTTTGAGATTCTTCTTCTTGAATTTGGAGAATTAGAGCACTTTGAACCTTTATGTGAGGGGTTCCGTTTCAATATGATATAATTCCTCTTGTGGCACCTCTTCTTCATTATTTGCAACCAATAAATCATCTATAATAGTTGTCGCCAAGGAGTCAACTTTGCTCTCTATATGTTAGGCTTTCACTTCTTTCTCTTTTAGAGTTAGCTCTTCACTCGAGAGGCATGTATTTTCAGAGACTTTTTCTTCAAACAGCTCTTCCGTCTCTAGGTTTTCTTCTAATACCTCAACATGTTCTTGTGCATACAAAGGTGGAGAGCGAGGAAAAATGGATTTCAAGTTATCAATTCGTTGAACTATCTCTTCCAATGAGGCATGTATTTTATTGAGATGAGCTTGTTGACTATTGGGAAAACTTGTCTGATACCTTGTGAGTGTTGGCGATGATGTGAAAGTATTGATAAGCCCCAGAGCATATTTTCTTCTCAAATATCTTTTCATCGAGCTCCTAGTGTTTATGTCTTCTTTTCCATCTCTTTTTTGTTTAATAATCAATTTGCTCCACCACATTAAGCTATTCCTCTGATCCTTGAAGAAAACTTACAGGCTATGTAATTTTGTGGCCATTCGAACCCAGTAAAAATAGAAATTGAAGCCTATAAGTTTTCTTTCGTCATGTAATCCATATCATAATTGTAACCTCTTCCCATCATGTAGAATGTATAAGAAAACACAAATAAGAGTTGATAGGATCAAAATAGTCTTTGATACCAAATGATGCAAAAATGGAAGCCTTGGATGAAGTGAGAAGGCCAAGAGGTCGATCTTAAGAAGAGGCGGTCAAGCATGGCACCAATCTGTGGAAAAAGCAGTTGATCTCGACGTCGATCACAATCTTGAAAATTTAGCCGAGAGGACAATCTATAGAAATTGTAGTCAAAATCGCGATTGATCAATGGCGAGTAAAATCTATGGTGGTCGATCTTCCAAAGGGAATTATTGAATTCTCGTTGATGTTGGCTAAATGGCGGTCAATCAATGCGGACGTTTTAGTCGACTGATTGGCTTGAAAAGATTGCTTCTTTACAATTTTTCTATTCCTCCAAAGAACTTCTCCTTGATGAATCAAGAAGAAAATTATCACCAACAAAATAGTGAGTTTGATTGCAATATTCAAACTTGTTCACCAATCGAAATAGGCTAGAAGAATTGCAAGAATTTAATTATCAAATAATTCTCAAAATACTTGACTTTAGTTTTTCAATCCAAGGATCATCAACAATCTAAGAGAAAGAGAGAAATTAGTCAAAGCTAGAACTAATTTTATTCTTCAAAAACTAAAACTTCTAATGAGTTTTGGTGGGATATAAATAACCCACCTTGAAAACGATTCTACTAGGAAAAGGATTGTCTTATAGTTATCCTTAACCAACTCTTATCTATCTATTTGAAATTTAAAATAATTTGAATTTAAACTACCTAGGAAAACTTTAAAATAACTTAAAAATCATCTAACTAATGATTTTAATGAATTTGAACTTCATTCAATTTGAATGAATTCAAATTTGTGGCCTTTCCTCCTCTTTGGTGGATTACTCATGAAATTGCCAAGTAAGAACATTTGTTGGCATCTCTTGATCCACGTCATTAGTGTGCCTTCATCTTGAATCTTTGAATCTAAAGAGTTATAAAAGAAATAATACTTTGAAAGCTTCTTTGAATGAGGCCTTGCATGAATTCCTTGGGTCACATCATAAGTTGGTCTTCATATTGATTTTGACCTATAATTCGGGTATGTAAAATCAGACCTCTTAAATAGAAACATTGCTCTCTGTTCGGGAACCTTTTGACAAAGCAAAGAAACTTCAAATTAAAAAATCCAATCCATTCTAGAAAGCTTGAGATGTCAGCTACAATCTTCAAGAAGAACTCCTTTTGATATAAAGTATTTAACATTGTCAAAATTACCAAATAGTCCTCAAAGGTCAGATCCCAGATTTTGCATTTTGCCACAAGTCTTTCAATCTCATGCTTGATTTTCCACTTATGCTTCATGTTGAAGAACACCATAATATATTTGAATGTTGGAAGAATTTATTTCATCATCTTTTTCCTTTGAACCTCTTCAAAATAAACATAATAAAAATCATTAGAGAATCTTTGTGCTTGATTGCGAATAAAGGGAATTTGTGGCACATCATCTTCACACCTATTTATGTTTACTTACATTTAATATTCATTTCATTTTCAAAACTTATGCTTAAAACCATATTCGTTCATTTTCTCAAAACATGATGCCTGAATGCATATGAAAGCATACACTTAACATATGCTAGAATATCATCAATACAAACTCAAAGCATGATCAAAATCCTTAACTTAAAAAACTTAAAGTCTAAGAGACACAACATCAAGCAATCATCAAACATTACATCCTTGAACACTAGCAAGATCAAGAACCTATTTATCTATTAAACACAATCAGCAAACAATTTCTATTCTCTTGTGATGTAGGCCAAATGGCAAAAAGCATACGATATCACTTACCTTGGGTCTTTAGGGAGTTTAGCACTTAAAGTTTTTCTCAATACCTTCAAAAATTTAATAACATTTAAAAATCAATATCAATTCACCAACAACCATTCACAGAGTTCAACTACAGGCAATAAATAACTCAACATCATATACAAAGTCCCCATTCCCTGCTAATAGAATTCCATAAACCCAATTAACAAAGTATAATCTTCAACCATATCAAACAATGCAGCAAAAGAAATAAATCTTAAAACCTCATTTCCATAAATCATTATCTTCAACATCATCTATTAGAACAAAAACAGAAATAGGGCACCATCTTTCACGTAAACAAATTCTATTCTCCACAATGACCTTCAAACAGTAGGTGAAGTATTCCCAATGGCATTCATCTGTTAAAACTGAATCAAATATCATAGTCTAACAACAGGTTACTATCCTCAACCACATATATGTATAAACCAAGCAGTAACTAAAACAGGGAACCAATTTCCATTAACGGAGCATGACTACTCTATAATGTCCAGTAAATAGTAACTGAGATGTAGAACCTTACTTAACCAACGAAGCATAAATCCTCAATACATTTTATCAAAGCAGTAAATGAACACATAACAAATTTCAAGTAGCAGAGCACTAATCTCAGCATTATCTTTTATCCTTCAAAGTAGTAAACGAAATGAAAGGACACTCATTCAACAGAGCTAACATCCTTCATCTTTTATCATCTACTTTTAATGCAACTTCTACATAAAAGTTATAATAAAATAATAGATGAGAACTCTGAGTACCTGAAGAGTCGAGAGAACAAAGAACATTTGAACTTTTAGTGAACTTTCTTCCTTTCTAGAGGTCACCCTCACTTTCTTATAAAACGCTCCTTCACAATTCTCTCTAAACTTTCAATAGCTCACTGGTTTTCTCAAACTTTTCCCTCATCAGCCTTATATCTCCAAATCTGCTCATATCACTTGAGCACCAGTGGAAGGTTAAAGAATAGGTGGAGGGATGCATGATCCCATATGAGGTTCCTGCCTCAACTCCCTCCAATTGGAATACAACACCACTTAAATTTTAGGCGACGTTTTAACTTGCCGGTCGATCACCTTCTTAAAAGGACGATCGACTGCAAATTTCAATAATACAAACTGCACTAACTGTGATCGAATGCAATTCCCTCCTTGATTGATCATAAATCTTAAAATTTCACAATTCTTGATGAAGCCGGTCGATCACCAATGAGCATCCATGATCGACCGCTCAATACTTTATTCGTCTTAGTAATATTTTTCCATGAAACCAATCGAGTACTCCTTTGCACCCTTACAAAATTAACAATTTCTAAAACCACCATTCACTAATTCAATATCTTAACCACACAACATAAGTCTAATTATACTTCAATAATAACAATATCATCATAGACTTAACATAACCAAAATTTGGGGTATTACACCTTGAGTCGAGAATCTACAAGACCAAAAACAGGGAATGGCTAACGAAGTCAAGTGAAGTTCACTAAACCCAAACTTCATGAAACAAACGGTGTGGTTGACCAAGACAACAATAGTTGACTCAACAGATCAAAAGACAGCAGAAAGATCATCCGGTCTACAAGACACAGTTACGGTCAGTAGAACACAACACACATGAACCGAACAACCTAGCAGTCGAGAAGATATAGCCAAAGTAAACCAAAAATCAAAAGGGTCAGCCAGGACAACCAAGTGTCGATGTGACACAACAGTGGTCAACCAGATCTGCACAATATTGATGAAATGATGGTAGCCAACCAGGAACACCCTAGTATCGACAAAACATGGCGAAGGTCAACTGAGACCTCGCAACAATCAACAACTCACCCGTAGTCAACAGGAACCAAAAAGGAACCAAACCAGGAGACCCTCTGAATAAACAGAGTGAGATGATGCTCTCCGGTGCAGAGTAGTGCACAAGTAGATGCAAGACAGTGCATCTACAAGGATCCCTCGTGCAAAACTGGAAATGGGAAACAATGCCCTTGCAGAAGGTGAACCTTGTACGACACTATACAAAGTAAAAAGTCCTTGATAAAAAATATAATGTTCCAAAGACATGTGCAGAACACATGGTCACTTAAACTCGTTTCATTGCAAAACGAGCTTACCTTCTATTGCGGAATGAGTAATTATTCCGCTACGGAATGAGAAGTTGTTCCGTTGCAGAATAACACTTGGACACCTGACCATTTTTCGCTATTGAACGAGACATGTTTCGCACCACGGAACAAAAGTTCATTATGCCAACACATCGCGTTGTGGAACAAGACACGTTTCGCTACAGACCACGGGTTCACTCCGCTCGCGAGATCAACGTTCATGCTGCTCGATGGAAAAATGTTCATCTTGCCATGGTCCGAACCCTACCGTGACAACTACCCCCAGCGGGCACTCTCTCGCGCATCCACTGCGGTTTCTTGACTTAACAACCATACTACACTATGAGGAAGAAGGAAATCCTTCCTCAACTGAGCTTCAGCCTCCATTACTTTAACCCTAAACCAAATGCTTCAGATTTTGAGCTCACAAGCTCGAATCCTAATTCAATCAACCAACACAACTCACAACCTGAATACGTAACTTAAAAACAAATTTCGTAGTGATACCCCTTCACAAGAATTGTAGACCAAAGCCACGACAACACATATTGGGCAAAGAAACAATTTCTAAAACAATGAGCTTTCTAGTTTTCCACCCCTCTTCTTCATTTCTTTCCCCGCGCGAACGACATCCTCTTTTCAAGGAGATGTTTTTTCTTCTTTTTGCGAAGAAAACATTGATAAAATAAAGAATACTCATTTATTTAATGATTATAGTATAAGTATATTATAAATATTAAATAAAATTCTTAAATTCTAACCCGACAAAACCCAACTAACACAGATTTTGATCTTAGGCAATGAGAACTTACTTAGCTGAATCTACAACTTTGGGACATAGGAGAACATGTAACGTACAGTTGACCATTGACTAGAGCCAAACGTGGCCGAAGACCAATGACACATGGCAAGGACTTGATCAACACAAGAAAACCTGACTCGGTCAAAGCGAAAAAAACATTTACACATGAAAATCTAAAATTTTGAAAAATCATGGATTTTACATAATCCATTAAGTTCTTTTTTGAACTTTTTAGCCTTTGCTTTTGTCATTAGTCTAATTGGAACTTGTAATGAATCTTTTGATGCAACTCCTTCATTCTCATCACCATATATTAATATATGACATCTTAGATATATGTCTTAGAAAAAATTTATCTTTAGCGACCATCGTTATATTCTTATTTGATTTGTCTGAATAAGTATTTATCGTAAATTGTACATAAGTGTTTCATACACTTACTCCAACTTCAAAATTCTATAACTTCAGCCACACGTCTCCAAATTACAAACTTTTAGAGTCAATTTTTTCCTTAAGATGTCTATTGCATCATCCTAAAATTTCATATAGTTCTATTTAAATTTGCATATTCAATAATACTAAAATATCCAAACTATTTGGGGAAAACATTTTATGCATGAATCCATTTTATGCATAGTTATTGATTTTACTTCTAATCATGCATAATTATTTCTTTAATACATCCTTTATATGACATTTACATGTATATTTAAGTTAGTACAGCTTGGAGATCAATTTCCACTCCTTCCCCTTCAATTTCTCACCTCTCTCTAAAACCCTTTTTCTTTTTATTCTTTGTTTCTCTGTCTCCCTTTCTATTTCTTCTCTTTGAATCAGCACAAAAAGGGCTGATACTTAGCCATTTCTACACATATCTTGAGTTCTTCATGGGTAAAATTACTTTTTTTGGTCTATTTTGTCTTTTAATATTCACCATTTTAACTTTAAATCTATGAATATTCTAAAAAAGACCATTGCTTTTTATCTCTTAAACACACTTAGCTTAAACTAACTAATTTGGATTAGTCTTAAACTAATATTCAAGAGTAACATAATTAATTATGATTAATTAACCTTAATAGCCCCCTATTTACACCTTAATTATATAATTAGTCACTAATGTCAAAGTGACATGTGGCAGCACCCTATTGGTGACCGTATTTTATTTTATGACATCATAGGTACATGTCTTGAAAAAGTTTTATTGTTTGGGATCATCCTTAAATTCTTACTCGATTTGTCTAAATCAAGTATTTATCAAAAATTGAATAGTGTTACATACACTTAATCTAACTTTCAAATTATGTAACTTAGGCTAAAAAAACTCAAAATTTCACAATTTCATTTACTTTCTTAGAATGTATACTTTATCACCTTAAAATTTTATAAAATTCCATTCACGTTTACTTATATAAGGACATCAAAATATCTAAACTGTTTATAAGAAACAGTTACACTGGTCTACCATCTCAAGTGACCATTTTCTTCCAGGTCAATTGCATCATGTGATTTAGAAATTGGATGCTCTTAGGAGGTTTTTGGATGACCTCTATTTTGATCAATCTACTCTACCAGTCAATCTATGTCGATCTGGCCAACCTCTTCAACAAATTTTTGAAACTTTGACCAAACAACCCCTTATGCAACCTCCGGCTAGCTGCTTTACATCTTTGAAAATTTGATGCTCTTAGGTATGGTTTTAGACAACCTCTCAAAAAGGGTCGGTTGACCACTCCATCAAAATGTACTTTCATCTACTTTCAAACTTGCATCACTTTTGTTGCATATATCTAAATCTTTTCAATCTAAAACCATTATCTTCATTTACATGTCTACTTAAATACACTAAAATTTTAGAGTGATCTAATTCACATTTTATCATTCTAAACTTGATTATTATTGTTCATTTAATTAAGAACATTACATCTTTATTTTGACCAAAGCCTTTCACGACCAATCATGCCTTATACCTTGGTTGTGAACTTTTTTCTTTAACTTTGAGCCTGTTACTCATTTGTTATTGAGTGACTTTCTCCCCTTTGGAAGCTAAAACAACTCATAATTATGGTTCTAATGAAATAATATCATCTCATCCTGCATTGTATCCAACCAGTTCTTCTTGTGTTAATACTCCATAGCCTCCTCATAGCACTCTAATTCATGACTATCAATGATCATCATAAACTCATTTACAGAGCATCTTATTGATGGTCAGCAATCTCTTGCTGATCTTATTAACTCCAATTTTGCAATTCATTCAGAAGATGTCTTTTGTTTCTCCTTGAACAACATCACTAGATGCTTGGTTACTAGATTCTCAAGCATCTCCACATTAGATGTTGATTTTACTAGATCAACTCTTACTATATGCTTATCAATGATCTCCACATCTTTCTTCATATTTTCAATGGTCTAATTTCAAAGAAGAAAACATTTTAGCTTCTGATAATCTTCTTGTCAACTAGATCCCAAAGTCTATATCTAAATACATGGCTTCTGTATCTAAGGAATATGGATTCGTTTGCTTTGTTGTCTAGCTTGGACCTCTTAAAAATATGGATGAATGCTTTACACCCAAACACCTTTAGATTGCTGTAAGAGACATCTTTTCCTATCCATAGTTTTTTTGTCACTTCTCAACATAGGGGTGCTTATTGAAACAATTTGATAATATTACTACAGCTGTCATTACTTCTCCCCAAAATGTTTTTGGAAGCTTTGAATGTGATAGCATGTACCTTATCTTCTCTATGATAATTTTTTTAATTCTTTCTACAACACCATTTTGTTGAGGATTCTAATATGCATGCTTCAACTTTTTGTAATAAGGCACTAATTTTAGCAAGTTGAGCTTGTTGACTTTCAGAAGAATATTCATACCTTGGGAGTGGTGGTGGCAATGGAGCAAATTTTCCCTTCAAGAAATTTCTTCTCTTTTGTCTCTCAATTATTAGAGTCATCTTGATTACATCTTCAAGTGTGTCGTAAGGCCGTAGTTCAATCATGCTTCCAATGTCATTGTGAAGTCCTTGTATGAACTTTCATATTGTTTTGTCCTCTGGCTCTTGTAAATCACATCTTGTTTTTAGGGTTTTGAACTTGGAAACATATTCTTCGATGGGGGTGGGACCTTGCTTGAGGTGCTTCAATTGATAGTAGAGTTCTTGCTCATGTGGGCTTCAAACAAACTTTTCACTCATGAGTCTCTTTAATAGAATCCAAGTCTGAATCTCTTCGCCTCCTTGTCTTCTCTTTACACTAATGTTGTTCCACCATACGCGTAACACTCAAATATTCTTTCCACTTTTTCCACTCACTCATTATAATCATTGCTTGCACCATTGAACGGCAAGATGGATACCTTGGGAATAGATGGTGGTGAATTTTCCTCATTCGAAAAAAATAACTCCACGAGTAGTTTTGCCTCCTTGTCATTGTGTAAAAAACTAACATGAATTAGTAGGGCATTTTAGCTCTGATACCAAATGGTGCACTAGCAGAAGGGAGGTAGAATATAACCTGAAAATATGATGTTAAAGTGTTGAAGTTTTTGTATGTTTTGGCTCAACCCTCGGACGCTTCTTTTTGAACTAGCGGTTGTAGGGCAATTGAAGGTCGCGCTTGAGTTCCTTGTCTGAAAAACAACACAGATTCCATCTTTTGCGGCAGTTGATGTTTCGGTCGTAGAATTGGTTAAGTTGGTCGACCTAATCTTGAGTTTCCTTATTTTTCTGCAATTTCAATTATGGAAGGTCTGATTTTGGATGCTAGTAACTCCTTCGTTTAAGAAGCTTTTGAGCTAAAATTTTGACCATGCCTTCTTGAATAAGATAATAAAAGAATCTTTGAAGAATCACGTAAATATCAACTACAAATTAGGAAATATGCATGATACAAAATAAGTCGCCAGAAATAGAAAGTAATGAGATGAATGCTCCCATATGGATGATTTGTCAATGACACGCCTTTGGAATGTTGGACACCACTTCGCATCCTCTTCCTCCAAGGAGTAAGAATGCGGATGCCAATAGGAAAGGCTACCCAACTTATAAGTAACTATAATCCCGTGATACAACACACACGAGGGGAAACTTTGGATATAACTCATCAAAGGTTTGAAAAAGGAATCTCTTTAATTTTGAAATAAGCAAAAGCTTTTTGTATTCAAACTCCAATCCTCTTAAACATGTACATAAGGTGACTTGATATAGCCAATTCCAAAGCATATTATAATAATAAACTAGTTAAGCAATAACAATTCTAATCGGCTCATAGAACAAGTTGTCCGATTTTCTACTAAATAGAAACTAGGTTAATTAACTAAAAGAATATTAAATTAATATCTTTCTTTCTTCCTCTCCAAGGCTAGATTTAATTGGTAGCTAATCCATATTGGTGCTCATCCACTTAGATGGTTTCCATGTGGGGATTTCCTTGGTCTCCAAGCTTGGACACTTGGACTTTCTTATTCTTTGCTCTCTATTCCGTGGGCCTTTGACATAGCCAATGAAGTCCACATTTAACGATCCAACTCATGTTAGAAAGCTTAGGAAGTTAGCTACAATCTTCATGAAGCACGCATTTTGAAATGAAATCGTTTTGGATACCAAAATATTAAAATACTCGTTAGAGGTCAAGGGAATACAATTTTTAGAAAGCCCATCAAATATTCCACAATTGTCCTTGGACATCCACCTATGCTTGACCTTGAATCTCTTCATACTAATCTTGGAAACTTGATTAGTAATAGAATGGACCCGTAGTCCATCACCTATGGAAAACAGATGTCTTTTACCTTTAATTTATGAGAGCGACAAATCGGGGCAGGTATGCAATCCTTCAAAAATGAATCTGCTTCCTTTCAGCTGATGTTTTGGCTTTCTATCTGCGATCATTTTGATTTCATTATCCTCCTTAAATGATAAGCTAGTGCCACCTAGGAGTTGTTGGAGAATCTCAAGGACGCCAAATCGTCTTTAGGAGATTTTTCTCCTAATTAAAACAAAGACAGCAGTAAAAGAAAGGCACCAGAACGTGAAGAAGAGAAATAAAGCTGCTGCTTTTGGTACAAAGGGAAGCACACGGTTGTAAGAAATCCTCAAGTGAGGTAAGAAATAGGGTGTAGTTGGCCAATGGAGGCCCTACATCACGAGACTTTGGTTGTGGTTGATTCATGCTTTGTTTGATTAAATATTGATGTGGATTATTGCTTAAAACATTTGCTTGCTATGATGTGTTGTCTACTTAATGGTTTTGGGTGCCTGGTAAATTCTAGTATGATGGAGAATTAAGAAAATGGTATATGATTTGTTGCTAATCATGGGTTATGGATAATGGAAAATGGCTTGGAGTATTATTCTGTTATTTTGGATTGTGAAGTGTTAGTTCACAAAGAATGTGTAAAACTCTTAGGTGCTTTGTTATGAAAAATATCTTTCCAAAAAATAGAAATGGTAGAGAGGAAGGTTATTGATATGTTATTTTTTTTTATTACTGCTTCAGATTTGGTGGTTCTTAATTTCCCCTGACCTCATGAATCCTTCCTATTAACTAATATATGAAATGATATTAACTAGTATGTGAATTTACCTATATCAACAACATATAAATTGTCTCTGTTAATTAGCATATAAATTATTGTCTGTTAACTAGCATATAAATTACCTCTGTTAAATAACGTGTAAATTACTCCTTATAAATTAGCATATAAATTGCCTTTGTCCATTAGTATATGAACTACTTTTGTTTAATTTAGCATGCAGCACTATACAACTTCAATAATATGTTTCCTTTTGTATACTTTGTACATTGTTGTGAACTGTATATGATATGACATACATGCATCGTGAATAGGGCTTATGAAAATGTTGACATATGTATGACATGTTAATGAATGAATGAATAAATGTAAATACGCATGTGGGGGCTCAAGAGAAAAGGTGACTGTCCATTTTTGGTGACACCCCAAATGGATGTATCTCCTCGAGAGCGACGGTTAAGCCACATGAACCATAGGATGTATCATTTCTTTTGTACTAGAAATCCCCAACACTTGCTCAACATAGGAGATTGATGACGATCATGGTGGTGACACCCCTAATGGATGTATCTCCTCGAGAATGATGGTTAAGCCACGTGACCATAGGTTGTATCATTTCTCTATAACGAAATGTAAAGTAAAAGACATGTTCTTTTCTAAGATGGATTGCATGAGCACGCATGAGCATGAGTATGAACATTGCATTTCATCCTATTTCTTCTTGAGCGTTAGGCTTATTGTTTTATCTCGTGATGTAGGTATGTACGAGAAATAAGAGAATAAGTCAAAGACAGTTGACAAATGATTTGCACGAATGAATCTTGTGGCTGGTTAGGCTAATGACTGTAAAAGAAATATCTTGTAAATGTTTTGTAAATGTATTTAAATTGAAAAAGAAAGAATTTATTTATTGTATTCTTAAATGTTTTGCTTTATTATAAGTATTCCACTATGTTCTACCAATGTTTTAAGGAAATGATTTTATTTATCATCTTTAAATGATTTTAAAACAAAAAGTTTTCCACTGTTTTTATAAAAGAAAAGAAAAGTTTTAAATTTTACATGTTTTCAAATGTAAGAAAAATCGGGTCGTTACATAATTAATACTTCCAGTTGATGAAGCCTTCCCGTATTGATTTTTTCACTGTTGGTAGTATACAAAAATGATGCTGACTTGGTTATGCTCTGATACCATTTGTAACATCTCATTTTCCTTTTTATTAAAATATAGCAATTATAAACACTTTTTCTTCGTAAAAATGCTTCAAATTTAAAACTTTACTTTTAAATCAAATTCTGACTTTAAAGTGCATAGCGGAAAACTTTAATGTCAACTTCAAAATACAAAAACACATTTCATACCAATAGTATAAACAATTCTCAAAATTCCAAGATCTATTACAAAACAATTGCCCTAGTGTCTAAATACATATACCAAAATATGACATCTTGACAACCTATTACATTGAGCCATAACCCACCGATCAGTTCACCAACAACACAAAAGGGCCCAACACTGCAGTACACCATCAGCTGCATCCTCTATAAGCTTTCATCAGGCTCCATACCTACATCACAAGACTTAAACTATGAGCCTAAAGCTCAGTAAGCGATATAGATTATAAAATGCTCATGCCAAGCAACTTTTATGAAACAAAGGAAGTTTTCGTTTTCATTTTCCATTACTTTTACCATGAATTTTATCTTTACCGATAACATGACTTTTATTTCCACTTACCAATTCAGACGTTGGAGATTTCAACTTTACAAGGTAGAGTGGCACCATATGGCCCACGTGGGGCAGCTAACTTAAGAACTCACACCTCAAAACATCTATTTACATTTATTCACATTTATTTCATTGTCATTTAGTTATACTTACCCATACAGGCATTAGAGCTATCAATTTGACAAGGTAGAGTAACACCTAATGACCCACATGGGGTAGCAAACTCAAAACCCAAATCTCATTACACCTATTTACATTTATTCAGTCTATTCCATTTACAGTTTCAAAACCATGCATAAAACTATTTTCATAACATTTTCAAGGCTATGATGCATGAGCCTGAATGTACACAACTTAGCATATTCTAGTATATCATCAATATGACCTCAAAGCATAATCAAAATTCTTAAATTGAAGAACTTAAAGTCTAGTAAACACAACATCAAAACATCAAACAATCATCAAGCAATACATTCTCGAATAATGGCAAGATCAAGAACTTACTCATCTATTAAACACAATCATAAAAAAATTCCTATTCTCTTGTGATGTCGGCCAAAAAGGCCACAAACATATAATATCACTTACCTTGTGGTCTTCAATGCAATTCAGTACTTATGCTTATCCTTCAGAGTATTCACACCTTCAAAGTTAACAAAACCCCCATCAAGAACTATTTCATATATATATATATATATATATATATTGTAACGCCCCGTCAATTTAAAAATATTTTCTCGTTTTAAATACGTCATAAAAATTTTCACTTTACAGAAATATTACGTAATAATAATAGTAAGGGTTGAAAACGTAGTTCAATGTCTTACCAAAAAGTCCCAAAGTCCCTATTACAAGATTAAAATATTCAAAATACTAATAGTGGAAATTACCAAAATACCCCTCACTCAAAATACCATCACTTTGTAAAATACATGATGCGCACCCAGCAGGTCAAATCGGTTGATAACACAAGGGGTCATCCTGGAACGCTACCTCCTCAAGTGGTACATCATCATCATTATAAGTATCACCTACATTATGGGGAAAACAATGAGCCTAACGCCCAGCAAGAATCAGAATTTAAATGCAATGTAAATGATGCGTGACCACACAATGCATTACAAAAGAGAGTCGTATCTCATCTGAGGTCAAGGTGGAATACTCCCTAGGGCCATGTGGCTGAACCATTTCACTCGGGGGTGTTCCACATGCTGGTATCCTCACTTTTGTTAAAGACATTAGGGGTTTCAAAACGGGGGAAGTGTGAACCCTAGAATCCACGTAGCTAACTTTCTTTTCTCTTTTTACACTGCTCCCTACGTGGGAGTATCCTACCGTATGGAAGTCACCAAGTCACCCGAACCCCCACACGCCTATTTACATATATTAGGATGACAAGCAACATGTACACAATTCATAAGTCCTAAGATGATGCATGAAGGCCACAATATATCACAGAAATAATGTACAAGAGGACACCAAGCATATAAGCGTACGAAAGTAACACAACCATTAATTGTAGGCAAAAACTATCATAGTCAATATCATGATTACTATTAGCAAAACAAGTGAAACTAACATGAGCATTTTGCATTTATACAAAGCTAGGACAATGTCAATTATCAGTCCATTTGTTGACAGTTATGAGCAAGGATAACAACTCTAATCTCATTTGCAAGGTTTGCTTTAACTTCCTATTCAATTCAAATAACCTCATCACAGGCATACTTACATGTTGACAATGCTCCCGTTATAGAAGATAGTTCATATTTCTAAATTTTTGGACTATCATGCTTTACAACTTCAACATCCAGCAATCTATAGTTTCAGACATTCTCCAATCCTTGATTTATATACTTTTAGTTCGTCTATCCTTTTTTTTTTTTACAGTAGTTATCACCGCAATATCAACAGAAATTCATTCAGCCCAAATCAACAATTACTGCCATTCACAGTTGATGCTAACTAGCATAATATCTAAAGCTACAATAAACAGTCCAGAATTTCCAACAAGTCCCTTAAAGGCAGTTCAAAACACTGATAGTTAAATGAAAATCCAGTAGTCTAATTCCATTGACTTAACCAAACTTAGCATGTCCCGTAAAACATTTCCAAGCAAATCATTTATGTCCAAAAACAAGAACCCGTAATGTAGGGCCTCTTTAGGCCAAAACAATTCCAATTCTTACCTCAACTTTTCCAGCAGCAAACAACAAGCACAACAATTCAAACAGCTACCAAGGGGAGGATTTTCCAATTGTTTAATCCTTCACACGTTTCCTAAACAAAGGTGGCATTCAGATTAAATGTCCATCATCAACTTAATCTGAATCAGAAATCCAACAATTCTAAATGATAAATCCTTACCTTCACGGATGGACAACAATGCACAACACCAATCTCACCCAACTCTGCTCTCTAGCTCACCACTCGTTTCACTTAGTTCACCACACACCTCCTATTCACAGGACAACACAGCACTCCCTTACACTTCACTCACATTCGCAGAATGGAATATAAAAGAGAGGACTTACCTCTTATAGACAGAAAGAGAGAGAAGGAGAACACCCACCTAAACACTCCAGCACAGAACCGATGGGATGATCACACAACTCAATGGAGAGTGCTCCATTGGGAGGGGACCACGTGGAAAGCCTTCCACAACCCCAGGGGAGAGCTGGACGCTGCAGGGGTAGGCTGGAGAAAAGAGGTTGTCGACTGCATCAAGAAATCAGAAGAGAGAGATTAAACTTAAAATGGGTTTCGTAGATTTTTTCGACTTTTCAGACGAGACCAGTCATCCTAATTTGTTTTTGGACGATACCAACATGTCTGAAAATGCATAAACTTTGGTATAGATTCAAATCAATAATGTCCACGCCAGATTTTGGACGAGAAGGATGCGTCCGAAAACTCATCCAAAATTGTACAGATTCAAACCAACAACGTCCGCGTCCTCCGCACCGTCTAGACCTTGTCCGAAAACCCTCAAACTCACATTTTCCTTAATTTTTAACACTTGGGTAAATTTTCAACACTAACCCTATACTTTTCAAGCATAATTGAACGTGTATAATCACGTAATATGACATGAGATGTATACATATTAGCTATCCAATTTTAATACATCGATAAACGGGGAAAAATACATTTTCGGGGTATTACATATATATATACCAAGGATGCAACAACTAAGACTTTCTCTAATTTCTCAATGATTAATCAAAATCTTTCTCTAACTTACAATCTACTATAAACAGAATGTAAACATCCTCAATACTCCCACGGCATGGAGTTTACATAACCGTACAACAAGACATCCATAACTAACCAAATACCAGATTATTATCCTTAGCAGTATATATATATATATCCAAGTGTGAAAATCTCTCAACATTCAGGAAGTAGTAATCAAGAGGAGGCATTTAAATCAGTACCAGCAGAGAGCATATTCATTCCATTTCGATATTTTCCTCAACTCCATAATTTATTTGAGCAACAAATAACAGGGAACAATTCAATCTTCAAAACAATGAACTACAGAGAGAAATTCCAAATTAACAGAGCACTGATCTTAACAAATTTTATCAAGCAATAACAAACAGAGAGTCTTAACAACTTCATATTTCATCTAATTCTTTTTAATACATCCTTCACATAAAGACCAGAAGAGAATCAGGAAAGAAGCTCTGATACCTGAAGAACCCAAGGGAGAGAGAGAGAGAGGAGTGAAAACTTGAATCCTAAACTGATCTTTCTTTTCCAAAACTCTACCTTCACTTTCTCACAAACTCATCCCCATTCTCACTCACACTCTCTGAAGCTCCCTTTCTACCTCACGGTTTTCTCCCCCTTAAGAAGCTCTCACTTTTTTCTC
>CM039475.1:21579363-21697614 GCA_022433065.1 Begonia loranthoides | reverse complement strand
GTTTCATGATTGACTGCAATTCCACATTTTTCACACTGAATGACTATGATCGACTGTAAATCTTGCCTTGGTTGACCACAAATCCTTAAATTTCACAAAATTTGATAACACCGGTTGATCACTAACAAGCACCCATGATTGATCTCTCAAACATTACCTCGCCTCTGTAATATTCCACGGAGACCGTGATGAACCACATTCTCATTTGATTGACCACAACCTTCAATCCATTTTCCAAAATTATGAAAATCATCTTTGCTCATTAAGTCGTAACAAAATTCTAATACCCCCAATTTCATAGTGCAAAGCATAAGATCTAAGTGATGATTATCGGGGATTTATGGGATGATTGTAGTATGGAGATGTGATTTATGTTTTTTGGTTATTGGAAGTGTGATTTTATAAGTTTAAAAGGGATAGCAGGCAGTGGTCGATCATGGTTAGAGTTTTATCAACCACTGAGTGTGTAAATGGTTAGGGTGGTTGATTAAGTGGAATGCACAGTCGATCATCAACATTACAAATTATTACAAAGTGTAACCATTTTGGAAGTGGTTGATCAACTGAAGGGGAATGATCAACCAATTCCAAAGAGAAATCTATACAGATTGTGACCATTTTTGAAGAGGTCAAGCACCTAAATGGGGATGATCGACAAGGTCCAAAACAAATTGTAAAATGTTGATTTACAGTGAATCGTCCACTAGAGGATGATCGACCAATTGTTTTAAAAAGGGTAGAATTTGCAATCGATCATCGAAAGTTGGCGGTAGATCATGGTCAAGGAAGAATGTGACTTAAGGATTTGCGGCTGATCACGTGAAGAAGATGATCACCTAGAATATCAAGAATTGCTCAGAAAATGGATAACAATCATCTAGAAAATGAATTGGTACATAGAAAATGAAAAGTTGTTACTCGTCATCTCTCCATGAAACATTTATAGACGCATTCGAAGGGAAAATTGCAGAAAAATTGAGAAGTCTTCTGGTGTCTCTCAAGGCGACTCCCACTTTTCATGGTTCTTTGGAGTATACATCTATGCTACTATGCAATCATGTGGGAAAGCTCTTCAGCAAGAAAGGATTTTGCGAAGAAAGGTAGGAGATATATTGGTTGTTTGTGAATTGAAATCTCTGTTTTTCAATTGGTTCCTGTCTTATGTGACAAATATGATTATGTTAGTTTAGTTTGTTGAAAAGCATTGTTCCAATGATGTATTTTAGTTCTATCAACTATTGCCTTGATATTGGGTATTATGTTGTTCAGAAGTAATGCTCTACAAATATGGGTTAATATTAGTCATTGTCTTAATATTGAGAATCATGTTGTCGGATTGAAACAGTTTCTTGTTGGTTATAGTACTGATGAAATTGGTTTAGGCCAAGGATAGATTATCTCTGTTGGTATACTATCTTGATAAACTATTATTGGAGATGGTTTTGTTGATTTTAGCTTCCTGTATATTGTGAAAGATTCATGTACGAATAGTTAGGTTTCTTAAGCTACATCAAACAGGTTTTAATTCCTATTTTTGCTAATGCAATGTTAGGAAGTATTGAGGACTCATGCTTCATTAAGTTAGGTACAATTAAAATGGAAGGAAAATATGATGTGTGCTAAACTTGCTAAGGACCTAAGGTAAGTGATAAATGTTTGACCTTTCCCCTTAAGGGCTACATCAGAAGAAGTAGGATTTACTGTTTATTCACTTGAAGATTGTTGATGCGCGATAATTGTGTTAAATAGATGTTAAGTGTTAATCATGTTCTAGTAGAGGATGTATTGCTTTTGATACCTGGATTTATGCATTGGTTGATGTTATGTTTACTAGACCTTAAGTTATAGAACTATGATCTTGCTTTGTGATGTGATCCGGACAAGCTACATGGACCAAGGACCCTTAGAGAATAATGGAGGCCCAAGGATTGAAGTAAAGACAAGGTCGATGAACGAGAGACTTCAACTTTTAATAGAAGAAATCCAAAAGAAGGAGTCTACAATCCAAGAGCCAAGGACAATGATGATGCTAAGTGTTGATGAAGAAGTAATGGTGGAAGGTTGTGATTATAAATGGGCCAACTAGAAGGACAAAGGCTATAAAGCTTAAGATGGGGCCTTGGTTTTTCTGCGCACAAATATCATTATGAGGATTTGGGCTAGATCAAGATTTCAAATGGACACATGATCTTCATACCATTTAAGCTTTCTATAGACACCAAGATCTAAGATTGGGAGATTATTTGGTCATTCAAATAGCTTTTCCAAATCTGCCTAGTTTCTAGCAAGCCCACTTTGAGCGTCCATCTCTAAACCCTAAATTTAACCTAATTTTTAACCCTTTTGCGCATGGAAGCCAACCCTAGCCGCACCTAGGGTTTCCTAATTATTATTTTCATTAGTTTTAATTCATTTTAGAAGTCTATAAAAAGGACCTAGAGGCACCACTTGTAGGGATTGAATTATGAAATAAACTTGTGTGTTTGTGAGGTCTTCCTCTCTTTTTATTCTTTGCAAAGAACTTGGTCTCTTCAAGCTTCAATCTTGAAAGAAGAAACCTTTGATAGCTTTGGTTCAACCAACCAGTGTGGTTAGGGTCAAGCGTCTCTTCTAATAACTCTGGTTCTAGTCAACAGGTTTGGCTAGGGTCAATTTCCTTTCTAAACATTTCTTGATTCATACGACGATTCTTTTCGACGTTCCACATTTGTTGTTGGGTCTAGGGTTCCTTAATACCTAGGTTCACATCACTTAGTAGTTGTATTGTGATATATTAAATTTTATTAAGTTGAATGTTATCATACTCATACATCATGGAATTGAAAAGATACGAAATTGATTTATCATGCATATATTTTCAAAATGGTAAATCGTTGCTCATACATATCAAGTGGATGAGTTCTGGGTTGGTTGTAATACCCCGATAACGTTTTCTCCGTATACGCGATGTTATCAAATTTTAGGATAATTAATATATTAAATTGTGTATCGATACATGTTAAATTATGACGTGTATTTATGGGGTAAATATTGTAGGGCAAGAATTAAGTATGAAAATTGGAAGGAAAGCTGAAATCTAGCAATTCGGAAGATGCGGATGACACTGAGGACGAGAAAGGTCATCCGCAAAGGCATGGAATGTCATCCCAGCACATTGGGACGATGCAGGACGGAACCCTCACATCCTAATTCGTCCCCTTTCTCTAACTCGACAGTTTCAGATGAATGCAGACGAAGGCGGATGCATGCGGACGCGGTGATTTTGAATCTGTCCAATTTCTGGACAGATTCAGATGATAGCACATGCGGGATACGGACGACTTTCTTCGTCTAAATGGCAGATTTGGACGGGTGCAGAATAAGGCAAGGACGCCATCCTTCGTCTGGAAGTGCAAATCTACCTGAAGAATAGTGATTTTTGGACACACGCGTACGAGGCCAGGATGCATGTCCTTGTTCGAAATATCCCAGATCTGCGATTATTTAGGGTTTAAAATAATGAATTTTTATCGTTTTCGAATTAAAAACTCCCTCTAGCGACAAGGGAGATGAACCCCCACGACGAAGCCACTCCTCTCCACGTCGAAGCAACGCCCCTCCCTCTCCGTTCAAAGTACGGCTATCTCCCTCGAGTATGGCTTTCCATTTAAGCCATCCTCTTCCACTTATTCCAGCCCAGTTTTCTTTCCCTATAAGAGAGAGTCCCCTGTGAGCAAGAGAGAAACCTTCTTGTGTTGTGAGCAATTTTGAGTTAAATGTATTATGGGTGTGAAGAAGGTTCGTGAAGCTGAAGAGGGAGCTGGGAGCTACTGTCCGTGATTGAGTTCTTTAACTAGGGTAAGGATTTTGGTTGAGTCTCGGCCATTTGGAGGCCCTACCCACGAGTAATGTGCGTGAGTTTTATGTTTAGTTCCCTATAATTTCCTTTGCTACAATTCTATACTGTAATTGCTGGTTAAAGAATTTGACAATGATACTACTTATTGCTTACTATTAGTTGATATTGTTAGTTGATATTATGTATTGATGGAAAATAGCCTCTGAAGTATAGAATGATGAACAGAGATGAATGCCTTCTACTAGAGTAATGATCCCCGACATTAAGCTTGAGCTATATATATACTGTCGTGTGAATATATTGTCCTATCATTGCTATTGCTTAAATCTCTTAGAAGCTATTGTTTTCTAATTATGAGCATGTGTAGAAAACTAGCAATAGATACGATATATGTTAGTGATATATATATATATTGTTTTGCCATTACCAGTGTTTAAATTCTCTTTGTTAACTAGAAGTTATAGTTTCCTAAACTTGAGCATGTGTAGATAACTAGGTTAATACTCTGTCAATTTACTCTGTTAATCGAGCATGCATAGTAACTAGGTTAACATTCTGTAATAATATTCTATAACAATACCATGTTTCATTTTAGAATGTGCGATATCATTAGTCAACTTACTTACAATTGATTCATGTGCCTAGTGTAAGAATCCGGGCTTGTCCAGGATGTGTTGTCCATGGCCGCCCATGCTGTTAAGTTAGATTACTTTCCATTTTATAGCAATTCCTTTGTATTTTTTTCACTTTCTATTTTTAGCAAGTGACTCCTCACCACTTTTGCACGTTCTTTCCTGCCAAAGTGGAGATGGAGCAGATTGCTATTCAAGGTGAGAGGCATGACTGCACGTAGACCCCCTACCCAATGTGCCCCGGATTAATGACCTACGCGGAACCCTATTGAGGGAATGCCACGATACCTTGTAGGCCGATCATGCTGGATGGAAAAGAACTTATGCCCTATTAAAGAGGGGATATTATTGGCCTCACATGAAAGACGACGTGATGCAATATACCAAGACTTGTTTGGTATGTCAGCAGGACAAGGTGGAAAAAGACAAAATGGCGGGTTTGCTAGAACCATTACCGGTGCCAACAAGACCTTGGGAAAACATATCTCTAGATTTCATGTCTAATTTTCCATCCAAAGGCGACTTTGAAGCAGTCTGGGTGATCATCAACCATTTTTTCAAATATGCACAATTTATTGCTGCCCCAAAGTATTGTTCTACTGAAACAACGACGCAACTCTTCTTCAAACTTGTTGTCAAATTATGGGGTATACCTTTAAGCATCATCAGTGATAGAGACACGAGATTCACTGGATCCTTTTGGGTGGAATTGTTCAAGTTGCTGGGATCAAGCATGAATGTCTCTTCCAGTTATCACCCTCAAACCGATGGACAAATAGAACGCTTCAATAGCTTACTCGAGGAATACTTACGGCATTTTATCAATACCAACCAGAAGAATTGGCTGAGTCTCCTGGACGTGGCCCAATTCTGTTTCAACTGCCAAAAGAGTTCTTTGACCGGAATGAGCCTATTTGAAATAGTTTCCAGAAGGCAACCAACGAGGTCACACACACTCGACTAACCATACACTAGGAAGTGTCCAAAGGCGTACAACTACTCCAAAGAATGGAGGAAAAATAATGAAATAGCTCATGCGTATTTGGAACAAGCCTCCAAGCACATCAAAAAGTGGCAGATCGAAAGCGGCGACCAGTGGAGTTCAAAGCTGTAAACCTTGTGTTGGTAAAGTTATTGGCCGAACAACTCCAGTTCAGAGGTAAGAAAGACAAGCGGCTTGTCCGAAAATACGAAGGTCTAGCCCAAGTCATGGAAAAGATTAGGCGAGCATCTTACAGAGTTAATCTACCTGCGTGGCTTAAAATCCACTCGGTAATCCATATTATCAACTTGATGCCATACCATCCAGACGATGAAGACCAGACAAGGAACAACATCACAAGACCAGACATCGCCCTCAATTACCGGAAGAAGAAGAAAGTCAAAGAAATTCTAGTAGATCAGAGCGTTAAGACAGGCCACCATCTACACATGGAGTAAATGGTCAGATGGGAGGGACTTGGAGACAATGAAGTCACTTTGGAGAAAGAAGACAAGTTGAAGATTGCCACAAAAAAGATTGAAGAATTCAAGCAAAAGACAAGTTGACAAGGACGTCAATAGCTTTGTTGGGGGAGAATGTACGAATCCGAGCTTGTCCAGGACGTGTTGTCCATGGCAGCCAATGCTGTTAAGTTAGATTTCTTTCCATTTATGGCAATTCCTTTGTATTTTTTTTACTTTTTATTTTTGGCAAGTGACTTATCACCACTTTTGCACATTCATTCCTACAAGAGTGGAGATGGAGCAGATTGCTCTTTCGGGGGAGAGGCATGACTGCACGTAGACCACCCTACCCAATGTAATTTGCTAACAATCAATGATAAGGGTTTTTACATTCAAACTATACTCACTATGCTCAATGACGATCTTTTCGAATAATCTCGCTTGCTTACTGCTCGCTCGTTAGACATAAAGCTCGTTCCAACGTCGTGGGCAATTGGTGCCATTGGCACACTTCGTAGGCTGACTCATTGTTCCCCCTAAAAATGAGTGTCGCACAATCCATCTTAAAGTCTCTCGAAAGAGGACCGTGATAGTTGGAATTACAGCCATGTTGGCTAAAATTGAAAGAACCATGCCGAAAAAGAATTCGTTGAAAAAAGAGAACTCGTCAATGGACCAACTCGAATGGCTAATCGAGTTGGAAGAGAAAGTAAAGTACCTCCAAGAGATACCCGATAGCGTTCGTTTCCTAGAGGAACAAATGAAGGAAATGGTTGAATTTCCTAATAAAAGAGCTGCTATCCACAACCGGATAGACTCCATCCCGATCCAAGAGCTGCTAGATCAAGTGGAGAACCTCAAGTCCTGAAGAAAAAAGGGAAAATGGGTAGATAGTGGAGAAAGTTGCATGAGTTCTATGTTTAGGGTCCTGGAGCGCGTCGAAGAGATCGACAATGTAACACCCCGACTTCTTAAATTAGATAATTATCGAGGTATTACCAAGGATGCAATTGTTAGATTATAACTTAAGAAAATTTATTAAAAGTTTAATTGATAGAAATCAATTTAGAAAATAGAATTAAGAAATTTAAATTGGACCTCTAATACTTTTTAAACAATATTTGGAATAAGTCGGGAATTAGAAATTGGGCTGGTTAATAATCGATACGAATATTTAACGTTTAAATATATTTAAATATTAATTAATTAGAATTAAAATGGGAAAATGAAAAGAGAAATTAAATGGGAGAGTGTTAAACCGGTTTGGTTCGGGCTGTGTTTGCTTGGTCCGATTTTGAATTAATTTAAGTAGGAAGAATTAGGTTATTTGTTTTGTTTTAGAAGAGAGGAATTGAGAGAAAGAGAGAGGGAGGCCAAGAGAGAGGGCTATGAGAGGCGAGAGGGAGACGATCGGCGACGGTCGAAGGACGACGACGCGATGGGAGGCGACGATGGTTCGAAAGCCGGTCAAACGCGTCGTCTAGTGGCGTGCAAACGACGACGGGCTCGGGTATCAATTTGGTGTTCGGTGATGCGGTGTTTCGTCGACTTCCTGGTGATACATGACAACGACACGGGACGCTATGACCTGTGGTTGGCAAAGCAGTCTGCGAACTTGGGATTCCGGTCAGGCGAGCGACGAACGATGGTCTCCAGGCTCGGTGGTCGGTCTGGATAGTAGGGAAAAACTGAGGAACGGCCTCTGTCTCCTGACTTCGGTGAGCAAACTAAAACCCAATTTCTGTCTCTCCTGAAAATTGATTGATGCATTCTACCTCTGTTTTATTGCTGGATTGTTGATGGAAGAAAACATGGGAATGATTTGTTATTTTGTTGGTATTCTGGACGAATAAGTTTTGGAATTATGCTCTGTGTAGACTGGTTTATGATTCAGCTGTTGAATTTGAGAATGTTGTTGCTGTGATTGGGTTGATGATCTATGATATACCCTGTTGGTTGAGTTCTCTGTCTTCCTTAAGATATTGCTTCTGTTGGATAATTAAGTTAGAAGTGAATATATGTTGGTGATTGTCTAGATTAATTTCAAAGCATATATTCTGTACAATTGGATCGTTGTATTGGCTCCCTACTGTCATTGAATGTGAAAATATATTATGAAGTTGGATATAATGATTGGATACTAATATAGTTATTGAATATACATAAGGATTTGTGAGGATTAAGTTGAATTTATGCTCTGTACATTCTACGTGCTAAGTGTTATTGCGTTGGATTGGTCACATGGTCTCCAGGACATGATAATTAATTAGTTCGTGCCTTGCTTCGCTGTACTAGTATTACAATTTGGATATTGGGATAGGTTATATTCTATTTAGGCGTCGAATAAGTACCAAGAATTTGTACAAGTTAGAATACGTCATTGACAAGTTATAATGTTTAATTGTGAAGGTATCAGAAAGAGAAGAAGGATAACAATTGAGTGCAAAACGCGATAAAGAATATAAGTAAGGATTAAGGGGTGTTTTGGCCATTGATGTCCTACACCACAAGTATAGGTGCGTGAGTTAGAGCATTGTTCTTAAAATGTTTAATGCTAAATGTTACGCCTACTGCTAGTGTTACATTCATGTGTCTATTCCTTTGCTTATTGTTGCTGTTCAGTTTATTGCAAATGCTTCACTTGTGTGTTATTCTCTTTGATGATAGTGTAGAGACTAATTGTAGAATCTGTGCTATTTTCCTTTTGTAGTTTATCTTTGTTTTATTGTATGTTAAGTGATTCAATTGTAGTTTAGCTTGTTTTATGTATGTGATTCAAAGGCCTAATTGAATGAAGAAAGATGAATGCAAATGTCTAATGGTGACGAATGTTCTAATGCATGAAAAGATAAATGGTTGCTGCATAGTATGGCTATCGTACTTTCAATTATGTTGCTCTACAAGGATGGTTCTCTCACTAACGACAAGCATATTTAAATACAGCTCATAAATGACAGTTCCTAAATTAGAAGTTGAGCATTTCTAATTGAGTAATTTGCTAAACTTAATGCATGACAAACTATTGATCATGCTTAGCATGTTTAATTGTAAATCCATTAAGTAGGCTAACCAAATCGTTTAATCAAGCATGAAAGCTATGTAAGTCGTAAATATAATCTTTTGAGCATGATTGCTTTCAAAGAATGAATCTAAGCATGACTAGTGATAGTATTAACTAGAACCAACTACACTCTTAATTCTAGCATGCTTAATTGACTGTGATAATTAGAATGAACATGTTTAATTAATTGATCAATTCATCGTAGTATAGCAATAATTGTAGATAGTAATTGAGCATGTAAATTAAATAGTGCAAACTCAAGCATGTTAATTAATTAGAACAAATAATTAGACTTGATTGACCCGTAAGCATAATTAGCATGTTGAATTGAACTGATTATCATGTTCAATTAACCAACATGTTTAGATTGATTAACTAGCATGTTTGGTTGTTAAATGTAGATAACTAGTTGTTCAATTAATAGCTAACCTGTCAGTATGTTAATCAATCTAAGTATGTTAAGTAACTAACATATTAATTTACTCAACTAAATTAAGTAATTAACTTAAACATGCTTAACCAATTAACTAAGGTATGTGACTAAGTACGCCAATTGAGCATGTAATCAAGAAAGAAAACCACGAGCATGTTTGTAATTTTACTTGAGCAAGTATATTTATATTTTAATTGAGCATGATTTAGTAATTTTGAGCATGAAAGTTAATTAGGATAATTAACTAGATGATAATAGCAATCCCTTTTCGAGCATGTTAATTAAGTTATACCTTACTGCCATATGCACGTCGCTTGTGATTCGATATGTTCCTTTACTATTGTAAATTTTATATTCAAGCATGTTCCTCGTTGTTCATTTAGTTCTATAAGTGCTTCCTTCACATGCTATGCTTTATTCGGGTGTTCCACTATTATTATTTGTTCTTGTGTATACGTTCAATTACTGTTATTCTTTCATATCGGTTTTTGTTACCGGTACTTTATTTAAATGCGCACTTTAATTTCTATGAATGTTATATTGTGAAGCATCATGCATCATGTTAGGTTGAGAATATATGGCCATACATCATGTAATATAAACAAAGTAGGGAGTACTCTCATGGGGTGATACTCACATGCATGGTTAGGGAAAGTAAAATGATAAAGAAAAGATCAAAGGCAATGATTAAGGGAGTTAGAAGATGGATGGGTTGCAGTCCTAGTCTGATAATTAGGAAATGCCCCTACCATATCGGGAATGGGACCGAGTTGTCCATAAGAGGTTAGGCCCGACCCACTACAGCATCCTATACGGGTTCTTCTAATCTCCAGCTCGAAGTACGAGTAAAGAAAGAAAGAAAGAAAAAAAAACGAAACGTAATGAAAGAATTGGTATTGGTGGCCCCCATTCCAAATGAACTGAAGAGAGTCATAAGCATAATGCATTTTCTTTTTTCCTTAGTAAGCCCTTTGGGCTTATAGTTGCTTGTGGTGTAGATGTAGGTACTTGAAGTAGAGGAATGCACAGACTAAGAGTAGCGAAAGATAAAGAACAAACAACAACAAGCAGGGATGATGAGTTTCCACTCTCGAGGGAGGCTCATGGCTTGCCAGTCATAAAGAGGGTAAAAGATAGTCAGTTAAGATTTAATTAAGTTTTCTACATTGTAAATGAAGAGTGTTTAATTTTTGATTAACGCAGTATTTCAATAGTTTAGTATTTCTTATTTCAACTAGTTATTTACGCTTTCGCCAAGTTTTAAATAAACAATTTTATAACGCTTCGCTATGTTTTAGAAACGATGATTTTATTTACGCTTTTGCATAAGTCTTTACTAAATGGATTTTATATCGAGTTTTAAGAAAGAGTTAGTAGCGATCCAGTTAGACGCACTCTGATACGTCTTGTTTTAAAAAGAAAAAAAATTCAAATTTTACGCATTTTTAAAGGAATTACAAAAATTTGGGTCGTTACAGTTGGTATTAGAGCGGTGGTTTTAAAAACGATTTTCGTAAGCTGCTTGGATAGTCGTTTTTAAAACTGAGTCTGTACGTTTGCTTAGTAAAATGATTAATAATATAGTCTGCCTACCAGCACGAGCCTCGACGTGGAAAAATCCTTCATCACTGTAAGCAATTTCCTAATACTTTACTAATACTTGATTTCTTATTCTAATTCGATAGGCGAATTGTTAAGAGATAATCTGTAGGGACTAGTTAACTTAGAGATGATGAATATTTTGTTTGTATTCAAGATTGTAGATTCATGAGTGTACTTGATAACTTTGGATGTTATATTTTGAAATTGAGATTTTGTATTCTGGATTTTTTGGGAGTTTGGATGAATGAATGGTGAATATTCTAGAACTGTTGGGATTTTTATGCAGGATTTTAGTTTTGGGGGAGTGTAAAAACAGGGGAGACTCTGACCAAATTTTTGGAAAATAAGTGAAAAGAAAATCTCAAGTGAATTTAGATCAATTAGATAGATAAACAAGGTCACTCAGGTTTCAACGGACTAAATAGAGCCTATATTTGTTACGGGAAGGGAAAGAGAATTATTAAGGACTAAGCCGAAGTAGGAGAATAAGATTAAGGATGAGCCAAGTAAATACCCACTAGTGTTGACCTTGAGGGAAAGAATTAAGAATAAAGTTTTGAATAAGTTATGAAGGGTAGTATGACCAACTATGATTAGTGTTGAAGATAGTTTTCGACATAAGTGGAGTAATATTGGATTAGTAGTCGAAGGAATAGTAAAACTTATGTCGGACTTGGATTATGTTCTCCATCTCGATTCAAACTCACTCAAGGTAACCAAGAATATGATTACACAACTGCACGACAATGAGGGAAGTAATCAGTCAAACTTCTCCTCGGAACGAGTAACAATAACCGAAACAAAAACAGAAACAGAAATAGAAACGGGAACAGATACGGACACAGACACAGATAGGGAAACAGAAACAGAAACGGAAAGGAATTCCTAAAAACAAATTTATAGAAGTGAAATTCTAGACACAAATTTTTAGAAATGAATTTCTAGGAATAGATACAGATACGGATACAGATACGGACACAAAACAGAAATAGATACGGATACAGAAACGAGAACGATTACAGATACAAAAAGAGAAGCAAGACGGAACGCGTCTAACTTAGCCCTGGAGTAGTGTAGTTCATAACTTGGAAGAGCTTGGATAGATGGATTTGACGATGGAGAGTACATTCAAGTATACCAAAGTCGGGAATGGTTATAGATACAAAAAGAGAAGCAAGATGGAACGCGTCTAACTTTGCCATGGAGTAGTGTAGTTCATAACTTGGAAAAGCTTGGATAGATGGATTTGACGATGGAGAGTACATTCAAGTACGCCAAAGTTGTGAGTAAGTATAAGAACGAGGTCTTAAGTCATAAAGTGTAGGCGACTTGAAGAGAAGAATGGTGAAGGAGAGGTGAGTTCGACGTCAAGTTATGAGTCTAATGGTGGTAAGAAGTTCGATGAGACTCTCCTTTGGCGTTGAATCACTTGGGAATAGATGGAAAAATTTGATGTGGAACAACAATTTAGGAGAATAATGCTGTGGATTCAAGAGCTGAACAGCAACAGTAGAATAATTATCGAAATAAAGTGATATTGGAGATAAGGGAGTTGTCATTTTGCTCTTGATGTTGAAGAATGACTATGATTAAGGCAACCCTTTTGCTTTGAATGGATGTATTCAAAGTGGCGCAGCGGAAGTGTGGCGAGTGAGTGCGAGAGTTGGTTGACTTTGGGTACAAGAGAATGCATTTTAAATGAAGTCAAGTTGATCAAGTAGCGGTGAGAGGAGTAGATAGTCTAAGATACAATGAAGTGTTAGGACCGTTAAAGGGGAAATTACATCATCAAATGGGGTAGCTAAGAAGAGATTCGACGCATAGGTTAAGGATAGTGAGAGTATGACGTATGGCAAATTTTGAGGACGAAATTCATATAAAGAGGGAGTTATGTAACACCCCAACTTTTTAAATTGGATAATTATCAGGGTATGACCAAGGACGGAATCATTAGATTATAATTTAAGAAAATTTATTAAAAGTTTAATTGATAGAAATAAATTTAGAAAATAGAATTAAGAAATTTAAATTGGACCTGTAATAATTTTTAAATGATATTTGGAATAAGTCAGGAATTAGAAATTGGGCCAGTTAATAATCGATACGAATATTTAACGTTTAAATATATTTTAATATTAATTAATTAGAATTAAAATGAAAAAATGAAAAGAGAAATTAAATGGGAGAGTGTTAAACTGGTTTGGTTTGGTTCGGGCTGTGTTTGCTTGGTCCGGTTCTAAATTTATTTAAGTAAGAAGAATTAGGTTATTTGTTTTGTTTTGGAATAGAGGAATTGAGAGAAAGAGAGAGGGTGGCCGAGAGAGCGCTGTGAGAGGCGAGAGGGAGATGATCGGCGACGGGCGAAGAACGACGAAGCGATGGGAGGCAACGATGATTTGAACGCCGGTCATGCACGTCGTCCAGTGGCGTGCGAACGAACGATGGGCTCGGGTGTCGATTTGGTGTTCAGTGCTGCGGTGTTTCGTCGACTTCCCGGTGATACACGACGAACGGCACGGGACGCTACGAGCTGTGGTTGGCGATGCAGTCTTCGAACTCGGGATTCTGGTCAGGCGAGCGACGAACGACGGTCTCCAGCCTCGGTGGTCGGTCTAGACAGCAGGGAAAAACTGAGGAACGACCTGTGTCTCCTGACTTCGGTGAGAAAACTAAAACCCAATTTCTGTCTATCCTGAAAATTGATTCATGCATTCTACATCTTTTTTATTGCTGGATTGTTGATGGAAGAAAACATGGGAATGATTTGTTGTTTTGTTCGTATTCTAGACGAATAAGTTTGGGAATTATGCTCTGTGTAGACTGGTTTATGATTCAGCTGTTGAATTTGAGAATGTTGTTGCTGTGATTGGGTTGATGAGCTGTGATATACACTATTGGTTGAGTTCTTTGTCTTCCTTAAGATATTGCTTCTGTTGGATAATTCAGTTAGAAGTGAATATATGTTGGTGATTGTCTAGATTAATTTCAAAGCATATATTCTGTACGATTGGATCGTTGTATTGACTGCCTACTGTCATTGAATGTGAAAATATATTATGAAGTTGGATATTATAATTGGATGTTAATGTAGTTATTGAATATGCATAAGGATTTGTGAGGATTAAGTTGAATTTATCCTTTGTACAATGTACGTGCTAAGTGTTATTGCGTTGGATTGGTCACATATTCTCTATGACATGATAATTAATTAGTTCGTGCCTTGCTTCGTTGTATTAGTATTACAATTTGGATATTGGGATAGGTTATATTCTATTTAGGCGTCGAAGAAGTACCAAGAATTTGTACAAGTTAGAATACGTCATTGACAAGTTATAATGTTTAATTGTGAAGGTATCAGAAAGAGAAGAAGGATAACAATTGAGTGCAATATGCGATAAAGAATTGAGATAAGGATTAAGAGGTGTTTTGGCCATTGAGGCCCTACACCACAAGTATGGGTGTGTGAGTTAGAGGATTGTTCTCAAAATGTTTAATGCTAAATGTTACGCCTACTGCTAGTGTTGGGTTCCTGTGTCTAATCCTTTGCTTATTCTTGTTGTTCAGTTTATTGCAAATGCTTCACTTGTGTGTTATTCTCTTTGATGATAGTGTGGAGACTAATTGTAGAATCTGTGCTATTTTCCTGTTGTAGTTTAGCTTTGTTTTATTGTATGTTATGTGATTCAAATGTAGTTTAGCTTGTTTTACTATATGTGATTCAAAGGCCTAATTGAATGAAGAAAGATGAATGCTAATGTCTAAGGGTGACGAATGTTCTAATGCATGAAAAGATATATGGTTGCTGCATAGTATGGTTGTTGTTCTTTCAATTGTGTTGCTCTACAAGAATGGTTCTCTCACTCACGACAAACATATTTAAATACAGCTCCTAAATTACAGTTCCTAAATTAGAAGTTGAGCATTTCTAATTGAGTAATTTCCTAAACTTGATGCATGATAGAGTATTGATCATGCTGAGTATGTTTGATTGTAAATCCATTAAGTAGGCTAACCAAATCTTTTAATCAAACATGCAAGCTACTTAAGTCGTAATTATAATCTTTTGAGCATGATTGATTTCAACGAATGAATCTAAGCATGACTAGTGATAGTGTTAACTAGAAACAACTACACTCTTAATTATAGCATGTTTAATTGACTGTGATAATTAGAATGAACATGTTTAATTAACGATCAATTCATCGTAGTATAGCAATAATTGTAGATAGTAATTGAGCATGTAAATTAAATAGAGCAAACTAAAGCATGTTAATTAATTAGAACAAATAATTAGACTTGATTGACCCTTAAGCGTAATTAGCATGTTAAATTCAACTGATTAGCATGTTCAATTAACCAACATGTTTAGATTGATTAACTAACATGTTTGATTGTTAAATGTAGATAACTAGTTGTTCAATTAATAGCTAACCTGTGAATATGTTAATCAATCTAAGTATGTTAAGTAACTAACATGTTAATTCACTCAACTAAATTAAGTAATCAACTTAAGCATGCTTAACCAATTAACTAGGGTATGTGACTAAGTACGCCAATTGAGCATGTAATCATGAAAGAAAACCACGAGCATGTTTGTAATTTTACTTGAGCAATTTAGTAATTTTGAGCATGAAAGTTAATTAGGATAATTAACTAGATGATAATAGCAATCCCTTTTCGAGCATGTTAATTAAGTTATACCTTACTGCCATATGCACGTCGCTTGTGATTAGATATGTTCCTTTACTATTGTGAATTTTATATTCAAGCATGTTCCTCGTTGTTCATTTAGTTCTATAACTGCTTCCTTCACATGCTGTGCTTTATTTGGGTGTTCCATTGTTATTATTTGTTCTTGTGTGGACGTTCAATTACTGTTATTCTTTCATATGCGTTTTCAGTTACCGTTACTTTATTTAAACGCGCAGTTCAATTTCTATGAATGTTATATTGTGAAGCATCATGTATCATGTTAGGTTGAGAATATATGGTCATGCATCATGTAATAGAAACAAAGTAGGAAGTACTCTCATGGGGTGGTACTCACATGCATGGTAGGGGAAAGTATAATTATAAAGAAAACAAAGTAGGAAGTACTCTCATGGGGTGGTACTCACATGCATGGTAGGGGAAAGTATAATTATAAAGAAAAGACCAAAGGCAATGATTAAGGGAGTTAGAAGGCGGATGGGTAGCAGTCCTAGTCTGACAATTAGGAAATGCCCTTACCATATCGGGAATGGGACCTAGTTGTCCATAGGAGGTTAGGTCTGACCCACTATACCATCCCATATGGGTTCTTCTAATCTCCGGCTCGAAGTACGAATAAAGAAAGAAAGAAAGAAAGAAAGAAGAAACGTAATGAAAGAATTGGTATGGGTGGCCCCATTCCAAATGAACTAAAGAGAGTCATAAACATAATGTCTTTCCATTTTCCCTTACTAAGCCCTTTGGGCTTACAGTTGCTTGTGGTGTAGATGTAGGTACTGGAAGTACAGGAATGCATAGACTAGGAGTAGCGAAAGATAAAGAACAAACAACAGCAAGTAGGGATTATGGGTTTGCACGCCCGAGGGATGCTCATGGCTGGCCAGACATAAAGAGGGTAAAAGATAGTTAGTTGAGATTTAATTAAGTTTTCTACATTGTAAATGAAAAATGTTTAATTTCCGATTAACGCAGTATTTCAATAGTTTAGTATTTCTTATTTCAACTAGTTATTTACGCTTCCACCAAGTTTTAAATAAACGATTTTATAACACTCCCACTATGTTTTACAAATGATGATTTTATTTACACTTCCACAAGTCTTTACTAAATGAATTTTATATCGAGTTTTAAGAAAGAGTTAGCAGCTATCCGGTTAGACACACTCTGATACATCTTGTTTTAAAAAGAAAGAAATTTCAAATTTTACGCATTTTTAAAGGAATTACAAAAATCCAGGTCGTTGCAGATAATGCTCATACTTAACTATCCAACACCCTGACCGTCTTTACGAAAGACTTCAAAGTGATGTTCCAAGCCCTCAAAGCTGACATTGCCAAAATAATCATGAAATTGAATGTCACCATGAGAGCTTTGGGAAACCAAGAACAAGCTTCAAACTCGGTTGAACGTAGTCGGGTGAAAATTTCAGAGCCAAAATCCTTTGGGGGAGCCTGCGATGCCAAGGAAATTGAAAATTTCATCTTTGACATGGAACAATATTTCAAAGCAGCTAAAACTGATGAAGAGTAAAAGGTGACCTTGGCCACGATGCATCTTACCGAAGATGCAAAACTCAGGTGGAGGTCAAAATATAATGACATTTGCAATGGTGATTGTGTCATCGATACTTGGGAAAGGCTCAAAAAGCAATTGAAAGATCAGTTCTTTCCCGAAAATGTTGAATTGAATGCACACCGATCATTACGAGAACTAAAACAGACTAGCAGCATTCTCGAATACGTTAAGATGTTCTCAGGCCTCATGCTGAATATTCGGGACATGTCAGAAAAAGACAAGATCTTCACCTTCATTGAAGGACTGAAACCTTGGGCTAGAACAAAATTATATGAACAGAGAGTACAGACCCTCTCGAGTGCTCTTGCTACAGTTGAAAGACTATTCGATTATACCAACGAAAATCCTAACCAAAAGAAGAACACTCCAAGCACTTCAAGCAATACAAGACGCCCAAAGCCGACTACAGGTACTACTAAAAGAAAGTCATTTGTCCCAAGAGAAAGCCAAGAGTCATGGAAAGGGGCTAGTAATCAACGACCATCGAATAAACCTATGTCCTGCTTCTTATGCAAGGGACCACACCGAGTTGCAGAATGCCCTCATAGGTTAGCATTAACAGCATTACAAGCCTCGATCCATAACGACAACCTTGCTGAAGGGGTTGCCGAAGAATAGCCTGTGAAAGTGGCTGAAGTAGGGACAATGACCTTCTTATCAGCAGTTCAACAACAGATGGCAGAGTTGAAAAGGACCCCAGATAAAGGCCTCATGTATGTGGAAAGCCTTGTCAATAATAGGGCTGCCAAAAGCACTATGATTGACTCGAGAGCCACAATTAACTTTATTACAGAAAAGGAAGCTCACCATTTAGGCCTGAAACTGGAAAAGAATGTTAGTAAGATAAAAACGGTGAATGCAAAAGTAACGCCAATAGTTAGGGTGGTAACAAGAGCTTAGCTAAAACTCAACACGTGGACTGGACCAATTGACTTCGTTGTGGAACAAATGGATGATTTTGATACTATATTAGGGACATAATTCTTGATGGAACACAAAGTCATCCCCATCCCATCGGCTAAGTGCCTGGTAATTACCGGGAACAACCCAACAGTAGTTCCTGCTATTCTCAAGCAACCAAGTCCTAGCAACATAAAGATGATCTCTGCAATGCAATTCAAAAAGGGAATGAAGAATTGAGAATCCACATATATCCTTGTCCCTTCAATCATGGATGAAGGCAAAGAAGAAATAGTACCATCTGAAATCATGGAAGTTCTTCAAGAGTACAAGAGCACTATGCCAGAATGCTTGCCAAAAACATTACCCCCGCGCAGAGACATTGATCATCAAATCGAATTGACCCCATGGACTAAACCTCCGGCAAGAGCGCCGTACAGAATGGCTCCACTAGAACTAGCGGAATTAAGGAAGCAATTAGATGAACTACTTGAAGCAGAATTCATCAAACCAGCTAAGGCACCTTTTGGAGCACCTGTGTTGTTCCAAAAGAAGAAAGACGATAGCTTACAATTGTGTATTGACTATCGGGCCCTGAATAAAGTCACTGTTTGGAACAAGTATCTCATCCCACTCATCATATATCTTTTTGATCAACTATACAAGGCCAAAAATTTCACAAAGCTCGACTTGCGCTCAGGTTATTATCAAGTCAGGATTGCAGAAGGAAATGAGCCAAAGACGACTTGTGTGACCAGATACGGAGCTTTTGAATTCTTGGTGATGCCTTTTGGACTGACAAATGCTCCCGCAATTTTTTGTACTCTAATGAACCAAGTATTCCATGAATTCCTTGATAAATTTGTGGTGGTATACTTGGACGACATCGTGGTCTACAGCGAGAGCATTGAAGAACATCAAGTTCATCTTTCGTCTAGTCTTGGAGAAGTTGAGACAAAACCAATTATACGTAAAGAAGGAAAAATGCTCATTCGCTCATAAAAGTATGGGATTCCTTGGCCACATTATTGAACAAGGACAACTTCGCATGGATGTTGATAAGATCAAGGCAATCCAAGAATATAGAAACCCCACTTCAGTTACAGAGTTGCGTTCTTTTCTCAGTCTCGCAAATTATTATAGGCGGTTTGTGGAAGGATTTTCCAAGAAAGCATCACCGCTCACCTAACTGTTAAAGAAGGGAGTCCTCTAGGAGTGGAACGAAGAATGCCAAATGGCCTTTGCTAATCTAAAAGAAGCTATGATGCAAAGTCTAGTTTTAGCTGTAGCAGATATGACTTTGCCATTTGAAGTCAAAACTGATGCATCTGACTTCGCACTCGGGGGAGTCTTACCACAAAATGGCCATCCTGTCGCTTATGAAAGCCGGAAACTAAAAGAAGCTGAAAGAAAGTACATAGCCTCAGAGAAAGAAATGTTGGTCATAGTACACTGCCTTCGTGTATAGTGACAATACCTGCTTGGATCAAAATTTATAGTAAAGACCGACAACAGCGCAATCTGTCATTTCTTTGAACAACCAAAGCTGACCTCCAAACAAGCACAGTGGCACAAACTTATCTCAGAATTTGATTTTCATTCTGAGCACAAGTCAGGTCAATCAAACCGAGTAGCTGAGGCCCTTAGTCGAAAAGCAGAGTGTGCCAGTCTTTGCTATTTGTCCCAACTTCAAGCGAGTAGAATTACAGGGTCTATGAGAGATCGCATTCGAGATTGTCTACAAGACGACCCTGCTGCTCGGGTCGTCATACAATTAGTAAAAGAAAAGAAGACCCGACAATTCTGGATCAAGGAAGACTTGTTGTTAACCAAGGAAAACCGTCTTTATGTGCCCCGGAGTAATGACCTACGTCAAACTCTATTGAGGGAATGCCATGATACCTTGTCGGCCGGCCAAGCTGGATAGCAAAGAACTTATGCCCTATTAAAGAGGGGATATTATTGGCTTCATGAAAGACGACGTGATGTAATATACCAAGATCTGTTTGGTATGTCAGCAGGACAATGTGGAAAGAGACAAAGTTGCGGGTTTGCTAGAACCATTACCGGTGGTAACAAGACCTATGGAAAACATATCTCTAGATTTCATCTCTAATTTACCATCCATAGGCGACATTGAAGCAGTCTTGGTGATCATCGACCGTTTTTTCAAATATGCAACATTTATTGCTGCCCCAAAGTATTGTTCTGCTGAAACAATGGTGCAGCTCTTCTTCAAACATGTTGTTAAATTATTGGGTATACCTTTAAGCATCATCAGGGATAGAGACACAAGATTCACTGGATCCTTTTGGGAGGAATTGTTCAAGTTGCTGGGATCAAGTATGAATGTCTCTTCCAGTTATCACCCTCAAACCGATGGCCGAGTCTCCTGGACGTGGCCCAATTCTGTTTCAACTGCTACAAGAGTTCTTCGATCGGATTGAGCCCATTTGAAATAGTTTTCGGAAGGCAACCAACGATGTCCCACACACTTGACCAACCATACTCGGGGAAGTGTCCAAAGGCGTACAACTTCTCCAATGAATGGATGCAAAATAATGAAATAGCTCGGGCGTATTTGGAACGAGCCTCCAAGCACATGAAAAAGTGGGCAGATTGAAAGTGGCGACTAGTGGAGTTCAAAGTTGGAGACCTGGTGTTCGTAAAGTTATTACCTGAACAACTCCGGTTCAGAGATAAGAGAGAAAAGCAGCTTGTCTGAAAATACGAAGATTTAGTCCAAGTCATTGAAAAGATCAAGCGGGCATCTTACAGAGTTAATCTACCTGTGTGGCTTAAAATCCACTCGGTAATCCATATTAGCAACTTGAAGCCATACCATCCAGACGATGAAGACCAGACAAGAAACAACATCACAAGACTAGACATCACCATCAACTACCGGAAGAAGAAGAAAGTCGAAGAAATTCTAGTAGATTGAAGCTTCAAGATAGGCCGCCACCTACACACGGAATACCTGGTCAGATAGGAGGGACTTGGAGACGATGAAGTCACTTGGGAGAAAGAAGACAAGGTGAAGAATTCCACAAAGAAGATTGAAGAATTCAAGCTGAAGACAAGTTGATGAGGACGTCAATAGCTCTGTTGGGGGAGAATGTAAGAATCGGGGTTTGTCTAGGACGTGTTGTCCATGGCCACCAATGCTGTTAAGTTAGATTGCTTTTCATTTATGTCAATTCCTTTGTATTTTTTTTACTTTCTATTTTTGGCAAGTGACTCCTCACCACTTTTGCACATTCATTCCTGCCAGAGTGGAGATGGAGTGGATTGCACTTTAGGGGGAGAGACATGACTGCACGTAGACTCCCTACCCAAATGTAATTTGGTGACAATCAATGATAAGGCTTTTTACATTCAAACTCTACTCACTATGCTCAATGATGCTCTTTTTGATTAATCTCGCTCGCTTATTGCTCGCTCGTTAGACATAAAGCTCGTTCTAACGTCGTGGGCAATTGGTGTCGTTGGCACACTTTGTAGGCTGACTCATTGTTCCCCCTAACAACGAGTGTTGCACAATCCATCTTAAAGTCTTCGAAAGTAGGACCGTGACACCTAGCTAGCGAATATCCATTTATTGCATGTTTCCATTCATATTCAATTATGAAGCATATTCCTTGAGCTATTTCATAAGCATGTTTCCGTTGTCTATTTCCTTAGCATGTATCCATTTAAATTTCTAATTTCATGTATACTTAGTAATGTCAAACACGCCTAATTGCTTTGAGCATCTTGTGAACACCTCATAGGATGTACTAAATTAAACCTCAGCAAAAAAGCATGAAAATTGTTAGCACGTTGTTGTTGTTGTTGTTAGAAACACGATAGTTCGTTGCCATGATTCGATGTATATTTCGCTATCAGCTGCCATGATTCCTTATATTTTGTTATTAGAAGAATGATAGTTCGCTGTTAACATATTTAATATTGAAAGCATGTTATTTCAATATTACACTCGTTGTTTAATTTGTTATCTAAAAGCATGATATTTCACTGTTATGTTCGCTGTCTATTTTTATTTTTCCCTTAGAAGCATGTTTCCATTTAAATTACTAATGGTCTGAGCATGTTTAGTTTAATCGCGACTATTAGCATGTTTACCTTATTGTTTCTTTATTTCTATGCTCTGAAATTAAGTACGCCACTCGGTGTTTCAATTCGTTATTAATTATCGCTATGATCTGAAATTTGTTACGCATTCATTGTTTCAAGTTATTATAATTGTTCTTCGTTATGTGCTTTCAATTTTTGTCTTCCTTTACATGCACTATTCAGTTTTTGTTACATTTCTTTTATATTGTATCAACATACACCATGATAATAAAAACAATTAGGAAGTGCCACATTTGGGGTTGGTACTCATATGCATTGTGAGGCAAAAATGTTAATGAAAATGAATGAAAGAATGAATGGGAAGTTGGGGGTGGATGGGTAGTTTGGATCTAGTCTAGTAGCTAGGCTACCTTGTCCAAAACGGGACTAGCTGCATACAAGAGGTTAGAAGCCGATCAAACTATACAATTTCATATGGGTCCTTTAGTCTCCCACTTGATGTACGAGTAATAAACGAACGAACGTAATGAAAAAATTGGTTTGGTGCGGTACCATTTCCAAAAGAACTAAAGAGAGGCATAAGCATATTGCATAACCCCAATTCCTTACTGGGCCTTTAGGCTCACATTTTACTTGTGGTATAGTTACATGTACGAGGAAATGAGAAACGGATTCAAAAGCAAGGATGAAGGATTTGCACCCATGTAAACTTGTTGCTTGCCAAGTTAACGAACGTAAAAAGCAGAGCACTTGTATTTTGTAACTAATACATAGTAAAGAGTTTGAATTTCTTTAAATGAATGATTTCGCTTCCGCTATGTTTTGATAAAAGATTTTGATAACCGCTTCTGCTATATTTTGGTTTATAACGATTTTATAACGAGTATCATGAAATATTTTTGACGGTCTAGCTTTTGAAAGGCACTCTGATTAGATTTAATAAAGATTTTAGTGATTTTTATCAAAGTTTTAAATTTAATGCACTTTTAAAGTAAAGAAAAATTCAAGTCGTCACATTGGTGGTACGACACGCTAATCTAAGAACATGTCCATGAGGGTTGATCACCTAAAACAGACAACATTCATTTGAGTTGTATGATTATCCATTGTATCATTAAAATAAATAGAAATGAATGGAATAAACGTAAATAGGCATTGGAGGTTGGGAGATTAGTGACGATGATACTTGGGAGAACTGCAAGTGACGTATCTCTTCCCATGTATGGATTGAGTGACAGTTCTACCTAGGTTAGATCTCGAGGATGTATCAATTCTTTTCCATGGAAAATCTCCAATGTTCTAAACTCTTGGAACTAAGATTAAAGAATAGAAGAGATAAGTTCTTTTCTGAAAACGAAAGTTGCATCATATATTTTATAAACATTGCATAGCATAAGCATTTCATATTTACTATCTCTTATTGAGCGTCAAGCTCATAGTTTAAGTCTTATGATGTAGATATGCAAGGTAATGAGAAAATGAGCAGTTGATGAGGAATTCGCTCGTTGTAGATCTTGTGGCTGGCTAAGCTAACAGAAGAAAGAAAAAAGTAATAATGTTTTTAAATAACATAATTTTATTTATGGTATTTTGTTTTGTTAAGTTTTCAGCTCTGTTTTATTTCTTTTGGTTTTAAAATACAAAGTCTTCCGCTGTGTAACATTTTAATTTAGAAAATGCGTTTGAAATCATAACATTTTAAAAAGTTCGTAAACGTTCAAAAAAGGGGATGCATCATATACCACAACTACAAATCTTTACAATTAACATACCTCGAATATAATTTAATCATGCTATAAATCTCCAAAAACCCTTAAATATTATTATTCTTATTCTAAGATTAAGATGGCCCAAAATTTGGGGTACTATAGAATTTGCCAAAAATCAAGCATGCATTGCATCTCTGTACATGATATTTGTACAAGACATCCCTTTTCATAGGATTTTTTATTTTAGCTCTAGACTTAAGTAATGATCGCCATAGAGGGTCATTTGTTGTAACATTTATGTGTTGGTTTTTGGGGTTCTCATGCATGTCGGAATTCACCGATGTTCATAACACTTGCGACATGTGTTGCGCCATGTACTTTGAAAATAATTTTCAAAACACAACCAAAAGATTCATTATTTAGTTTTATGTCGATAAAATATGTGAATGAAAAAAATTCAATTTTTAGATTTTTAAAACAAAAGACAAGACCATTATCATCAATGTGTGCTTTATGCAGGAACAATTATGGTTGATCTTACACTTTTAACTCTAGATCTCTTTCATATTTTGATATTAACAACTAGGGGTGGGCAAGAACCGACCAGAACCCAGAACCGAGCGTAGGTTCTGGTTTGGTTCTAATTCTTTGTTCCCAAAATAATATTTGGTTTGGTTCCGGTTCTTACTTTAATTTTTGGTTCGGTTCGCAGTTCTTTGGGTAGAGAACCGACGTGAACCAAAAATAAAAGAAGACATAGTAGCTCTGCTTCTCTGTACTGGCTTCTCGATTCTTCTCAGAAGAGAAACTGAGAAAAAGACTCTGTCTGCTTCGAGAGTCTTCGCGGGTGACAGGAAGAGAAGGGCTTCGAGAGGAGGGGGATTCGCGAAGGCGGAGGTCGTCGATTCCTGTCGGCGGTGTCTACAGGTTGTCAAGGGCTATGAAACACGGTGATTCCGTGTACGTCCAAAAGGAAGAGAAAGCTCAAGACAGCCCGATTACAGGCGATGACAAAAGCACGACATGCGACCTACAACCTCGAGCTTTAGGTGCTGGCAGGGCCGAATGGGTTCCCAATTTCTTTGATTTTGTGAGTAATTTCAAACACCCGATTATGTTTTGTCCTTCGTGATGGGTTCTGCTTGATTTCTGCTAGGGCTTTAGCCAATTTGTTGTTCATCGTTTCTATTTTGCTCGGTTTAGATCGATGATAGTGTTGTATTGAAAATGTTGCCCTGCTCTTTCTATTGTTCTTGCTGCTCTTGTTTGTTTTTGTTGTTGTTCCTCTTTCTTTTCGCTATATTTTTTTTTTCTTGTTCCTCTTCTTCCGGGCTCGCCGGACTTATTTTGTTCGCCGAGCAAATTAACCTGCATTGCGATTTGTCCCACAAATTTGGTGACGAAATCGATGAAGCACTCAGTAGTGACTTCGATTATGTGGTATAGAGAAGAAAACGAAAATGAGCAACAGTAAGAATAAGAGAAACTGTGGTGGCTTCGATTCTGTGGTACAGAGAAGAAAACGAAAATAGGCAACAGTAAGAATAAGAGAAACAGTGGTGGCTTCGATTATGTGGTACAGAGAAGAAAACAAAAATGAGCAACAATAAAAATAAGAGAAACCAGTTAGGAACTGCAAAGAACCGGAACCAGAAGTGAGAATCGAATTTGGTTCTGGTTCTGGGTCCGGTTCTTTACGGTTATGGTTCCGGTTCCTCACTCTTGGAACCAAGAACCGAATGGTCGATTCCAAGAGATCCAGAACCGGAACCGAGAACCGGTTTGCCCACCCCTATTAACAACCTTCTTAGTCAATCCTTCTCATCTCGAAAACAAGTATGAGCGTAATGCAACGAAACAAAGAATAATCACTAAGAATTTTTCAAATGGATTGAAAAATTCTCTGAACCCCTTTCGGACAAAATCAGCCAATTACCAAAAAAGCCTATTACATATCCATTTTTTCAATCCTGTTTTTTAGGAATGTATTTTCTAATAAATGGAAAGAATCGTAATCAATTTTCACAATAAAATCAATCCAAAAAAGTTTTGCTATCTCTTGCATTTTTACGAAGTCAGATTTTGCATTTATTGGGTATTATTATCACCGTCAATAAAATAATATTATACATTTATGGGAATTGTTTCCAATTATTATCTCCCTCCGTTTTCCAAAATCTAAAGTGATTAATCATATAATTATATTTTTTAATAATATTATTGACGAGTTCTCATCTTATTTGGTAAGATTATGAAAATGAGATGAGATTTTAACAAAATATTTAAAATTTAATTTTGAAAATCAAAATTAGATTTCAAAAATTTTTAAGACATTGTCTTAATATCTAACATTTACGCACTTTTGTCTTTTGACAACGTTTATTTTTAGTTGAGTTATTCTAAATAATTAATTTTTTGGTTTGGTATTTATTCAAATAATGATATAAAGTATGAATAGAGATATACCTATAATCTTAAGCTCTAATAATTATCATTTATTAATATAATTTTTTAATATTAATTAATATAATTATTAACTTTACAGTAACTTTACTAAATATCTAGAGTTGTACTCCTAAAATTATAGAGTATGTATATTTACTAGAAATTATGTCTATTGATATTTTCACTTCATATATAATGATTCTCCACTAAAATTTGTAAAAAAATTAGGTGTTAGCATAATATTTGATTAAGCATAATTGTAAGAAGTTGAAAATTTGTAATGAGATAATGCTGATTATATCCATCTTCGAAAATCCCTATTGATATTATTGAAAATTTAAAATGAGTGCATTAAGTCCTTGTAACAAATTCGAAGTTATTGATCCTAATGATCGGCCAGGGCATGACAGAGGGCAACTAGAGATTGAGTAAACTTATTTACAATTTAAAGGATTAGAGTGTGGTTGACCAAGGTGTATTTCGGTGTACCGACGCTAGAGGTAAAATTTTTGTAGTTTTAAGGACAAGCTCGCAGTGGACAATGTTGGATGAGGGTCAACCAGGGCAAAGTCAACTTGGGAAATACTTTGGAAGGTTCGATTGTGATCAACAGATAGGATAAATGGTCAATTGATCTCAACACATAAGTCAATACAGATTTGATGTTGGGATTGCGGTCAATAAGAGAGATTAGTAGGCGACCACAGATTGGGTAAATTCATTTTTAAGCAAAATGTGCGATCGACTACAGCATAACTGTAGTTGACCGAACCAAGCCCGAGCGTTAGTCAAATCAAATGCATGGTCGAGCAATATTTATAATAAAGTTGCAATGGTCACATAACAGTTAACTAGAGAGAAGCAACGATTGACCAACACTCTTCAATGATTTGCCGTTAAGGGTCATATCATGATCGACCGGAGAAAAGTTGCCATTTAGTTTTGGTGCTCGTCTATGTATAGATCCACACATTCGATGTACAAAGGCCACCACATATTTGAGCATCCATTTGAGAAAATCTAGCCTTCAATATTGACAGCCCTTTTACCTAAATTCACCTACTCACTATTTAGAGTAATTACTCACCTAAACTCACCTATTAATTTGAGTTAGGTTTTTGTACCAAATATTTTCAAACCTCATTTATTGTTGAGTTAAAAAAGGGTGGAACACTATATTTGTAAAGACATGATTGATGCTTAGAAGTTAAATAAGTGTAAAGCAAAAATGTTACTGATATTAAATCTTTAAGGGGGTGCCTTGAACTTGAAGTGTAGACGCAGACAACAACACATGTTTACTTTGTTTCTTTTTATGTCTCTTAGTATTTATCTATTTACATATTGATTTCTTGATGTGTTAGATTAATAGTTAAATTTAAAAGAAATTACAGTAGAAAAGTTTGCAACCGACGGCAAAGACGGAATCGGGAGAGAGGAATAAGAGGTTCTGAGAGGGAGTCCATGGGAATTGTTTGAGGAGAAGGACCAAAAATTTTGGTGTTGGGCAAGAGATGGAACTGATGCTTTGAAGAGGAGCAAGAATAAGACGAAAAAGGAGGAATTTGCAAGAGACATTGCTAAAAAACAAGGGAGATGATGCCTCTCACACACAAACTCTCTCTCAAATTGGTCCAACGTTAAAAATTAATGGAAATATAAGTCAGCATTTTAATCAATAATAGTTTCCAAGTATAGGGTTTAAATTGACACAATTTAAAGTACAAGATATTAGTTGCAAGTTACCCCAAATTATTGGGTTTTATTTGATAATTACCCTTAAATTAATGTAGGCTTAGATCATGGATTAGACAATAATTATATGTTACATCAGGACGAATCAAGAAAAATAAATAGATTAAGTTTAATGGTTCATGAATATAAATTATTTAGTATGGACAAAAATGAAGTCATTAGTCAAATGTTTACTTATTTTACTAATATTATTAATGGTTTGAAAGCTCTAGACAAGACATACCCCAATGAGGAATTTGAGAAAAATCTTTAGCTGTCTATCAAGATCATGGGAACCCAAGGTGACAAGAATACAAAAAGAGTGTGATCACAAGGTGTTAAAAATTGAATAACTAATTAGATTTCTAATGACACATGAGCTCACAATGAAAGAAAACAAATATGAGGAGACGAAGGAGAAAGAAGTATCAAGAAAGAAGGAAATTGCTCTCAAAGCATCTTCAACCAATCAAAATGAGATGGATAAGGAAGAAGATGACAAAGAGCTTGCATTCATCACTTGCAAATTCAAAAAATTCATTTAAAGGAAAAAGTTGCAAGGAAAAAAAATTTCAAGGGGAGATCATGTAATATCCCGAATTTTTGTTGAGCTGAAGGAATAACTTAAGTGATAATTTTGAGGTTAATAGGAGCTGAGTTGGACAAGTAAAAATATTGCTCAAGAGAAATGAAATTGAAATAAGTTAATTATGATATTCCATTATGTTCATAATTCGCTTATGGGAAGAATTGAAGTCAATTGGAGAATTATTTGGTAATATTTTGAGTTAGATTGGATGATATCAAATAGGATTGATAGTCAGTCGAAATAGTAAGAGAAAACATATTTGGACGTATTTGGATATTGTATAGACACTGTAAGGATTGAGAACTAATTAATAAAGTTGAAGGTATAGGATTTATACTAAGTTAGGGCATATTGGATTTAGTTAAGAATAATGTGAAGGAGGAATGGTGAAACAGTTGGTATACGCTGAGGTTTTGATCATTTGGAAAAGTGAATTATAGTTTGTTAAGGATAATATATATATTTATATATATAGAGGATATATATGAATAATCTGGAGAATTAAATGAAAACAAACAAATTGGAGTCGGTGGACGATCGGGGCGGTCAATCGACGAGGTGTCGATCGACTAGCGTGATATAGGGCAATTTTCTAAAGAAAAACTGTGGTTGAAAAACTGACTAGTGATCGCTTGGCTACGATGAAATTCAAACAACCGCCAACATTTATGATGGTAATCTGAAGAATTCTACCTGACATGAAGATGAAAGGAAACGTCGTCTGGAACGTCTGAACGTTGAAGGAGTTAATGGACATTGATGGACTGCAACCCTTGGCTTTCTGTCTTCACACGGTCATTGATGAGCGTTGGAAAATGGCCTATAAATAGTGGGTGAAAGGAGCGAAGTTCAGAGAGGAAGAAAATGTTAGTGTTACTCTATCGAAATCTTGTGAGGAGTAGTGAGGGTATTCTTGATTTTGTTGAGAGCACTAATGGTCGCTGAAGGACCGTGAGGAAATAAGAGAGTGAACGATTATGAAGAAGTTATTGTGATTTTACAGTGGAGACTTTAAGGAAGGAAAACAGTGAGGAGTCTGGGTTTATGTTTTTCTAGTGTTGCGTGGCTTCTGGAAAGCAGGACTTTCATATTCTATGGATTTTGTGAGGAATTGTTAAGATAAAGAAAGTGAATTAGTTGGATATCTATTGCATGAACTGGGGAATATAAGTACAATATGATTGAATTGGTGCTGCCTGTTATTCATTGTTATTGTTGATGAGTCCTGAAGTTTACTGCTTTGGCAGATTGAGATGACGACAACCTGTTGTTGATAGCCTATTATTGATAGAAATGGTTTAATAAACATAAGAATAAAAGTAGTCATAGTTAGGGCGCAAATATGTGAAAAGATATGGGTTTGACCTTTGGATAGTTATTCTTGAATTGAAGAAAATGTATGGCAGATAAACATTGTTAGGTGGGCTTAATAAATGGATTTTGATTATGATCACAACATGTTATTTATTGGAGAAGATAATTATTGCATTAAGGGTTGTCATTGTTGGACATATTATTAAGTTATACATTGTTGGAGTAAATTTGTTAAGTTTAATTAAGGAGATATGTTGGGCAATGAATTGCTAGTAGTTAAAATTGTTTATTGGGAAATTTTTATTGATTATCTCATGTTGTTAATAATTAGGTTTCTTTGTGAAGAATCTTAAAGTGTTAAACCATTAAAACGACTTCAGGTAAGTGGTACTACATGTGTTTTGTCCGTAAGGGCCTACATCACTGGAATTAAGGGGTGTTTATTGTTTATTTAATTGATTGTTATCAATTGTATGTTTATTAGATTTAAGTTTAGTTCCTTTGTTATGATGGATCACGTTTTAAGGATACGATTAAGGAACACGTTAGATAGGATTGTATGTGCACGACAAGGTTAAGACTTGGAATCCTAAAGTACATAAAAATGGAATATACGTAAACAACTGTGGTCAAGTGGGTTACGCCCGGCATAGTAATCAAAGTATACAAAAATAAAATGAACGTAAATAGTTGTTTTTGTGAACCGATTGGTTGCGCCCAGCACAGAAACCAAAGATAAGTAAACAGCTGTGGACCGGTTGGTTACACCCAGCACAAAATCCAAAGATAAGTAAACAGTTGTGGACCAGTTAGTTACGCCTAACACAAAAACCAAAGATAAGTAAATAACTGTGGTCCGGTTAGATACACCCAATACAGAAATCAAGATAAGTCAATGGATGTTTGTGTGGTCCGGTTGGATACGCCCGACACATAAACGGAATAAATAACAGTGAAACACATGAACAGTAACAGATAAGTAAAATTGAAAAATGTATATGATGTTACAGAAGTTATATGTGTATTTCATGTTTTACGTTTATACCGATTACTGAGTTTTGAGCTCATAGTTAGGTATCGTTGATGTAGGTAAGGAGCTGATGATTGCATAAAGCTGTTAAAGGACGTAGCAGATGGGGAATCACCGTGTTGAGCATTTGTATTGTTGGTGACATTGACTTTGGATTATGGCTCACAGAAATGAAATAAATGTATTTAAATGTTCTAAAAGCTTTTAAGTGTTTTATAACTTCAAATATATATTTTAAGTTAATGTGTTTATTTAAACAATTAGTTTGTGGTATCTAAATGTAAAAGATTTCCACTGTATGTTTACTCTGAAACTTTCACAGTATGTTTGTTACTCTGGTTTGCCATCAAGAGTTAAATGATTTAAAGATAAGAAAATTTTTATACGAAAAAAGTTACCGGATGTTACAAATGGTATTAGAGCATAACCAGGTCAAAATTGTTTCTATACCAACAATGCAAACTCAACACGAGGATGCTTCATCAACTGTAAGTATTAAGTACAATGCTTTATTAGGAATATTATTTTAAATCCTAGAATTAAATTGTAGGCAATTAAAATGGTGAGGGGAAGGAGGGGTCGTACCCGTAAGAATAATGCTGGAAGAGGGGAACCTACTGTTTGGGGAAATGATGTACCCATTAATTTGGAGAATAACGGACCTACAAATAATGTTGGAGGAAACAATGCACTTGTTAATCTGGATAATAATGTACCTACTAACAATGTTGGAATGAATGAACATGCTGGTCGAGAGAATAATGGCGAACCTGCTGACCGAGGAATTAATGAACCTGCTAGCCAAGGAGTTGAGGAGAATCAGACTGTGCAAGGAGACACAATAAGTCGCTTGACTAGTATAGTGGAACATCAATTCCGCTATATTGAACGTCTTAGGGAAAGGGAGGAGAATGGAAATCCTTGCCTGTGGGTGGCACGTTAAGAAGCCAGATGAGAAAAGTTTAGAAAATTAAAGCCGCCAAACTTTGACAGGAAAGTATCGGATCCATCCTTGGCTGAAGAATGGGTTAGATCCACTGAATACATGTTCGAGTATACAAGAATTAATGAAGTGGAGAGAGTTTCATGCGCTGCCTACCTTTTGGTTCACAATGCACGATACTGGTGGGATACTATTAAGATAGCTTAGGACGTAAGAGAAATGAATTGGACACAATTTAAGGAGATTTTCTTCGATAAGTATTTCAATTGAATGGTCAAGACTCAAAAGTTGGTAAAGTTTGTGAGTCTCTGCCAGACTACATCAGTTACTGAGAACATAAGGAAGTTTTCGAGACTCTTTCTCGATTTGCAAATCATTTAGTGGCTACCAATGATCTTAAGGTTTACTAGTTTGTTCAAGGACTAAAGGCTAAGATTTACAAGGAATTAAGATATATGGTACTCAAGATGCGCCATACTCTAAAATTGTAACAAAAGCTTTTGAAATCGATGAGGCTAAGATGCAAGTTATTAAGCAGAGAGAAATGGATCAGAAGCTGAAAAAGAATAATCAAATTCAATCAACTGTTGATGGGCTGATAATTGATAAAGGAGCGAAGCGGGCATTTGATAATGAAGATAAGTCTCCAAATGATAAGCGTATGAGGAACGAGATAGATATAGCTTTGGTTTGAAATTTTCAAGTTGGACTTTGTCCTGTGTGTTATAAGAAACATTATGGTGGAGGTAGAGCTGGTACTGGATAGTACTTTAAGTGTGGGAAGCAAGGACATCAGGTTAAGAATTGTCTGTTGTTGGTTAAGGAACAAGGAATAGGAGCAATGCAGGTATTTTCACTGTATGGAGTTCAAGAAGATGAACTGTCTACGTCTAGGCTTGGTAAAATGTGATTCAATAAGAATTTAAAATTTTATTATATGTGCCAGTTTGGTATTTATCTTAACAAATGTGTTAGGTATAAGTAACAGTAATAGGAAAGAATACCTGTAGAATACGTTTTAGACAGGAATAGATACTTTTAGACTAGACAAATTTTGAAGACAAAATTTATATAACGGGGGAGGATTGTAATATCCAGAATTTTTATTAAGCTGAATGTATAGCTTAAGTGATAATTTTGGGGATGATAGGAGCTGAGTTGGACAAGTAAAGATATTAGTCAAGAGAAACGAAATTGGAATAAGTGAATTATGATATCTTGTTAAGTTCATAATTAGCTTATAGGAAGAATTGAAGTCAATAGGATAATTATTTGGTGATATTTGGAGTTAGATTGAACGATATCAAATATGATTGATAGTCAGTGGAAATAGTAAGAGAAAACATTTGGACATATTTGGATATTGTATAGATATTGTAAGGATTGAGAACTAATTAATAAAGTTGAAGGTATAGGATTTATACTATGTTAGGGCATACAGGATTTAGTGAAGAATAATGTGAGGAAGGAATAGTGAAACATTTGGTATACGATGAGGTTTGGATAATTTGGAAAAGTGAATTATAACTTATTAAGGATAATATATATACATATATATATTTATTTATACATATAGAGGATATATATGAATAATATGGAGAATTAAAAGAAAACAAACAAATTGGAGTCAGCGCTCGATCGGGGCGGTCGATCGATGAGGTGTCGATCGACCAGTGTCGATCATCTAGCATGATGAAGGGCAATTTTCTAAAGAAAAACTATGGTCGATCGATTGACTGGTGGTCGATCGGCTACGATGAAATTCAAATGACCGCCAACATTTATGATGGTAATCTGAAGAGTTTTACCCGATGTGAAGAAGAAAGGAAACGTTGTCTAGAACGGCTGAACGTTGTCTGCAACCCTTGGCTTTCTTTCTTCACACGGTCATTGATGAGTGTTGGAAAATGGCCTATAAATAATGGTTAAAAGGTGTAATACTTCGATTTTTATATCAGAATTTAATAAGAATAATTGGAAAGAAATTGGAGATTTTTAAATTAATTGGATAATTATCGAGGTATTACCAATGACATATTTGTTAGATTTATAATTTCCCCATGTACGCAACATAATTTAATTTTTGGATTAATTAATATGTTACATTGAGTGAAGGTACGCATTAAAGTAGGACATGTTTATATGGGTAAGTATTATGGATTAATTAAAGTAAGGAAATTTGATGAAAAAATGTGTGTTTTGGAAGTTTCAAATGCCAAGGAAAAATCAATATATTGGCATTTCGGAAGCATGTGGACGAGGATCTGCATGCGGAAGCACACTGAACATTGTCCCTGAGTTTAGGACGATACAGGATAAGATTTTGCGTCCCAATTCTCTCTTCGACGTGAGAATTCGGATGATTGCGGACGCACGCGGACTGTAGCGGTCACAGGAAATTCCACTCTGTTCTGATTTTAGGACATTTCAGATGCATGCGGACGAGCAAGGACGCCTATGGACGGGAAGGATTTGATATGTCCAATTTCTTGACAGTTTTGGACACACAAGGACGTTGGATTAGAACATCTTTCTTCGTCCGAATGACAGTTTCTTATGAATGCAAACAAAGGTAAGGACGACTCTCTTCGTCCGAAAATGCAGATCTGCCTTTGAAATGTAGGATTTCGGACGAGCGCGGATGATGCCAGGAAGCATCCCTCATCCGAAAATGCCCAGTTCTGCGCAAAAATTAGGGTTAAATAATGGACAATTGTCGTTTAGTCAATTAAAACTCACCAAAACGATAAGAGGACGCTTCCCCCTGCCATAAAGGATGAACCCACGCCTAGACCATGCCCCTCCTCCATGCCTAGGTATGGCCTTCCATACCCTCCAAGTAAGCTTCATGCCCTAAGCCTCTCTTCTCTATAGTCTCCTTCATTTGTCATCTTCCCCTGCGAGCGTGTGTGAGAGAATTCTCTAGAAAAAAATGGTGAGTGTTCTGTGAGAGTGAATCCCCTGGAGCTGGGTGTGTCTGTGAGTGCTATGATTGAGTGAAGGGTGAGTTCGTGATGTGAAACGTGGGGTGTGGGTTTGGATTTCGTGAAGTGCCATGCAAAAGCTCCCTATCTTTGGCTTTCTCTCTCAGTTCAGCTTGAGTTTCCTAGCTCCTCTCGGTAACTATTTCTTCTCTGTTAATTAGTTTGAAGCATGTGAAGAATATTAGTTTGAAGCATATTAACGATAGGTGAGGATAGTTACTTGTTACTATGGATGTATGAACTGATATTCTGAATCAATCAGTTGGATAATTGATTATATGTATGAACTGCCCTATTGATTCGATTAAGTGTTCTATGAACTCTCTATGTTGTACACCATTGGTAATCTGTTTTAGCTACTGCCTGTGTTGTTTAGTGAAGCGTGGCTATATTGGACTTAGCGCTGTCGTGTGAATGATAAGATAATACTCTGTTGGTTGCTACCTTTGATAAATATATGGGTTTGTGTACTCTATTGGTTGTGTGAGCTACTGGACGTGATTTTAATTTGAATATTTATGTTCTGTTAGAGGAAGATGTTGAGACAAAGGGGAGAATGATTGTAACGCCCCGTTTATTTAAAATTGTTTTTCCTTATTTTAAAAAGAAAAATTTATCATATATAAATAAAAAAATTCGTTTAATTTATTCAACATCCATAATTTAAGGCGAACGATTTCAATTTGAAGAAAACACATCAGAGTAAATTGAGCGGAATAGATAATGAGATTTCAAAACGTAGTTTAAGTTTTTCCACAAAAGTCCATGTCTACATATTGTTCACAACTTTTCAAAATGAGATGATAATAATACCAAAATACCCAACACCCGGTGAGCTACTACCATCAGGTCAAATCAGTTGATAACACAAGGGATCATCCTGAAACACCACCTCCTTGACTGGTACATCACAAGCATAAAAAATGTCACCTACATCACGGGAAAAACAATAAGCCTAAAGCCAACAAGTATCAGAATTAAATGCAATGCAAGTGATATGCATGATTATACAATGCATTACAGAAAAGAACTGTATCCCTTCAAGAAGGCAAGAGTGAGATACACCCTAGGGTCATATGGCCTAACCTGTCACTCCGACAATGAGGTATATCCTTCGGGGGTGTTCCACATGCCGGTACCACACTACTTGTTAAAGACGTCGAGGATTTCTGTACGAGAGAAAGATGAACCCAATTCCATGTAGCTAATTCATACCTCACTGCTCCCTATGTGGCAGTAACCTACCGATGGAAAGTCATCGATCTCCTGAACCCCCACACGCCTATTTACATATATTAGGATGACACGTGATATGTTAATGAATTCGTAAGCCCTAAATGTGGTGCATGAATATCACGTATGATTCACAATATATATATATGTGTGTGTGTGTGTGTGTGCACAGTATAAAACTAAAAACAGAATGTAATACTAGAGTTATGGCCATTCATACTAGCTATTTGTTGATAGTTACTTAAGGATTCTCAGCAATGTGTCAAAAATTCAATCAAGGAGTTACAGATTAGGATAATTGTTTGTTAGCCTAGTTGTAATTTAACTTTTAAGAGGCATTCATGCCTACATGTATCCCCTCCCACCAGATTCTGTTCATGCTAATCTCACCTACAACTATCAATCTAATACCTAACATCCAACATTCTATTCTAAGCAAGGTTTAGTCTTAACAATCTATGATATCAAATATAAGCAGAACGATTGTCCACAATACACCAAAATCTAGATTTTCATGCTCTATAACATTCAATTTTACAGTCCAACAATGTCCAGGTTTAACAATTCACATTTTTCAACAACAATCAAGCAATTCACATTTTCAACAAAAAATCAAAGCAAAAATTCAAAAATCCAAACCCGTGATGTAGGGCCTCCTCTAGCCAACAACATTATCCCAATTCTTACATTTGGTTGTAGAGTAGAAATTCCTAAACAACAGCCACTGAAATTTGGATAGAGTAGCCACTCCAGGAAGTTCCTAGCACCAAAAAACTCTAACAACTCTAATTAATAGGGAAACACGTTTCACACAGAAGGAAAACAAAATTTCTAACTACAAGCACTCACCTCACACTTCAGTCACAGTTTGCAAGATGGTTCCAGACACAACCCTCCACACCCACGTCTTATAGACTGAAAGAGAGAGAGAGAGCAAAGATAAGCTTCTACAAGAGGAAGTGACGGTCACCCACACCAAGGGAGGGAGGTCCACTGCAATGGAGCCACGTGGAAATCGAAGGGGAGAGGAGACATGTTGCAGAGGAGAGAGAAATCGAAGGGGGAAGTGAAAGTGGGAGAGAGAGAGCATCTGATATAAATGGGTTTCTCAGTTTAATTTGACCTTTTGAATGAGGAGAAGCGTCCTAGCCTCGACCACAATCGTCCGAATAGTGTTTTCAGATGAAGGGAGGAATCTTTACCATTCGTTCACGTGCGTTCGAAACTGTCCAAAAATTGTACAGATTCAAAACACTCGATGTCCGCAATTATCCGTAATTGTCCGCACCAGTCCGAATTGTGTTTTCGGACGAAGGAAGGGGTCCTCACCATTCATCCGCATTCGTCTGAAACTGTCAAAAAATTGTACAGATTTAAACTCCTACGATGCATGCCCTCATCTGAAAATGCCCAGTTCTGCGAAAAAATTGAGGTTAAATAATGGACAATTGTCGTTTAGTCAATTAAAACCCACCCAAACGACAAGAGGACGCTTCCCCTTGCCAGAAAGGATGAACCCGTGCTTGGACCATGCCCCTCCTCCATGCCTTGGTATGGCCTTCCATCCCCTTCAAGTAAGCTTCACGCATTAAGCATCTCTTCTTTGTAGTCTCCTTCATTTGTCATCTTCCCCTACGAGCATGAGTGAGAGAATTCTCTAGACAAAAATGGTGAGTGTTCCATGAGAGTGAATCCCCTGGAGTTAGGTGTGTTTGTGAGTGCTATGATTGAGTGAAGGGTGAGTTCGTGAAGTGAAACGTGGGGTGTGGGTGTGGATTTCGTGAAGTGCCATACGAGAACTCCTTATCTTTGGCTTTCTCTCTCAATTCAACTTGAGCTTCCTAGCTCCTCTCGGTAACTATTTCTTCTCTGTTAATTAGTATGAAGAATGTGAAGAATATTAGTTTGAAGCATATTAAGGATAGTTGAGGATAGTTACCTGTTACTATGGACGTATGGACTGATATTCTAAATCAATCTGTTGGATAATTGATTATATGTATCAACTGCTCTATTGATTCGATTAAGTGTTCTATGAACTCTTGTGTTGGACACCATTGGTAATTTGTTTTAGCTATTGCCTATGTTTTTTAGTGAAGCATGGATATATTGGACTTAGCCTTGTCCTGTGAATGCTAAGATAATACTCTGTTGGTTGCTACCTTTGATAAATATATGGGTTTGTGTACTTTGTTGGTTGTGTGAGCTACTAGACTTGATTTTAATTGGAATATTGATGTTCTGCTAGAGGAAGATGTTGAGAGAAAAGGGAGAATGATATTAAGTTAGATTTATGTTGTAGTTATCGGCAATCATAAAAAGGGAATTGTTAACCTATTATGGGATGATGTTTTTTGCTTGGTTTATAAATGGTAAAGAAATGGAAGAAATATTGGAAGTGTTATGTTGTTGGAAGTAGGAAGTATGGAAGTGTTATGTTACTTGGATTTAAACCTATTAAGTGCCAGCTTTGCTTGTATACTCTATTGATTTAGAATGTAGTCATTAATTAGACGAAGACATAATTGGAAATGAATGTGAGGATTATTAATCTAAGTAGCAATTAAGAAAACAATTTTATTTTGGAGAGGAAATTTAATAGAGAAGACGTTAAGAATTAATTAGTAGATTAAATGATTTTATTAATGAATGAATGTTTCTAATTGTAAAGGTACTAAGAAGAAGAAAGATAGCAATAGGTGTTGAACGCCTTAAGCAGTAGAGGTAAGTGATAAGTGTGTGCTTTGGTCTTCGAGCCCTACATCGCAAGAATAGGATATGTATGTTTCGTTGCTGATTGCTTTCCTAGCATGCCTACAGTTTTTAATAAGATGCTTTGTTGTTTACCTTTTTTATAGCATGACTACAATTATTAATGGCACGTTTCATTGTTTATTGCTTTTACAGCATGTCAACAATATTTATAGCATGTTTTATGAATCGCACATTGAATGTTTATTTATGCTTTCAGAACTTGTATGCATTCATGAGCATCATGCATCACGATTTTTAAAAGCATATGAAAATAGATTTTGTGCATGATTTTAGAAATAGATAATGAACAGTAAAAAGTAAAGAAAAAGAATTAATAAATAATAAAAAGTAAAGTAATGAAAACAAAAAGGCAACGATATGATGTGAGGCCGTTTAAGCCCTTCGTGGGCACGACCGCTAACGAGCTTTCAGACTATACCATCGTAGCTAGCTAGCTTTCAGATTATGCCATTGCTACTTGTATATGTTGCATTGTTCCTGGATTATGCTGGGACATAATTGCCAATGATTAGCTAACTTTCAGATTATGCCATTGTTGCTATATCAGAGGTAAACAAGGAAAAGAACGGCCAATGGTTAGCAGACTTTCGAACTATGTCATTGCTGCTATACCAAAGGTGACGAATAGAAAATAAAAATATAACGATTACTAAAACGTAAAAGATAAGAAGATAAGAAAAAGGCGAGAACAGAAACTGCATAATGTTTTTAAAAGAGTACAACATGAGCATATAGTATGATGGTATGATAGGTATTATCACTTACTGACTATTAGGCTCATAGCTTACGACTTGCGATATAGGAAAATGAAGAATAGATTTAGGAGTAGCTGATGAAGGATTTGCACGGGCGAGACTTGCGAGTGGTCAGGCAAACTAATGTATAGAGGAACAAGTTTGTAAAATATAATGTATCAATTTAATTAATTGTCTTTAAATGAACTATTTATGCTTCCGCTATGCTTTTAAAGAAAAAAGAATTTATGTTTCCGCTTTTGAGAAAAGATTTTATAATTATAGTTTCTTACTATTTATAACGATTTTGATAACGAGTCAAAGTAAAAGGATTTTAACGGTCCAGTTATAAGAAGATAACTCTGATTTTCAATTAAAAGGTTTTCCTAAGGATTTTTGTCGTTTTACAAAAGTTTTAAATTTCATGCATTTTTGTAAAGGAAAATAAATAATCAGGTTGATACAAAAGGAGCGAAGTTCAGAGATGAAGAAAATGTTATTGTTACTCTACCGAAATGTTATGAGTAACAATGAGGGTATCCTTGATTCTGTTGAGAGCTCTAGTAGTTGCTAAAGGACTATGAGGAAATAAAAGAGTGAACGGTTACGAAGAAGCTGTTGTGATTTTAGAGTGGAGACTTGAAGGAAGAAGAACAGTGACGAGTCTAGGTTTATGTTTTTCTAGTGTTGCATGTCTTCTGGTAAGCAGAACTTTAATATTCTATGGATTTTATGAGGAATTGTTAAGATAAAGATAGTGAATTAGTTGGATATCTATTGCAAGAACTGGGGAATATAAGTACACTGTAATTTAATTGGTGTTGCTTGTTATTTATTGTTATCGTTGATGAGTCCTGAAGTTTACTATTTTGGTAGATTGAGATGAGAACAACCTGTTGTTGATAGCCTATTATTGATAGAAATGGTTAGATAAACATAAGAATAAAAGTAGTCATAATTAGAGCTCAAATATGTGAAAAGATTAGGGTTGGACCTTTGGATAGTTATTCTTGAATTAAAGAAAATGTATGGCGGATGAACATTGTTAGGTGGGCTTAATAAATGGATTTTGATTATGATGACATCATGTTATTTATTGGAGAAGGTAATTATTGGATTAATGGTTGTCATTATTTGACATATTGTTAAGCTATACCTTTTTGAAGTAAATTGTTAAGTTGAATTAAGGAGATTTGTTGGATAATAAATTGCTAGTAGTTAAGATTGTTTATTGGGAAATCTTTATTGATTATCTCATGTTATTAATAACTAGGTTTCTTTATGAAGAATCTTAAAGTGTAAACCATTAAAGGTAAGGACTTCAGGTAAGTGGTACTGCATGTGTTTTGTCCGAAAGGGTCTACATCACGGGAATTCAGGGGTGTTTATTGTTTATTTAATTGATTGTTATGAATTGTATGTTTATTAGATTTAAGTTCAGTTTCTTAGTTAGGACGGATCACGTTTTATGGATACGATTAAGGAACACGTTAAATAGGATCGTATGTGGACGACAACGTTAAGACTTGGAATCCTAAAGTACACGAAAATGGAATATACATAAAGAGCTGTGGTCTAATGTGTAACGACCCGGTTTTTATTTCTTTTAAAAAATCGCGTGAAATTCAAAAGTTTTCTTTTTATATAAACATCAGAGTATTCTTCCTTTTTAAAACCTGATCATTAAAACTCTTTACTTAAAACATTTTTCAATTTCAGCAGAAGTAATAAAATCCTTTTATGAAACGCAACGGAATTAAAACAAAACGTTAAAGAATATTAAGTAACTTACAAACCCTTTTTACAAATAATTTCCTTTTAAATTATTTGGCCCAGCCAGCCATAAGATCCACCCGTGCAAATCCTTCATCAACTATCTTTGAACTGTTCACCTATTGCTCTTACATAACTACATCACAAAACCTAAACTAATGAGCCTCATGCTCAGTAAGTGATAGGATGAAATATAATGCAGATGATATGCATGATCATACAATGCATTACAGAAGAGAACCGTATCACTTCTAGAAGTCAGGGTGGAATACTCCCTAGGGTCATGTGGCCTAACCAGTCACTCTGAGAAAGAGATATATCCATCGGGGGTGTTTCACATGCCGGTATCCTCACTTTTGTTAAAGACTTTGGGGATTTCAGAACGGGGGAAAGGTGAACCCTAGATTCCACGTAGCTAACTCTCACCTCACCGCTCCCTATGTGGGAGTATCCTACCGTATGAAATGTCACCAATCACCTGAACCCCCACACGCCTATTTACATATATTAATTATATCATGCAATATGCTCGTGAATACATACAACCCTATACGATGATATAAATGTCTAGTAAACATATCATTAAAAGAACACACAGTATGCAATCTTAACTCTTGCGATGTAAGGTCCAAAGACCAAAACACAGTCAGTATCAACTTACCTAGAGTCTTCAATGCGATAATGTCAATCGTCTTAGTACCTTTAAAACCATTAAATGGACAATTATTAAAACCACATATTATCAACCTCATTTATATAGTTCATTATTCTTACTCCATCAATTAAAACCCAATAATGAAGAGTAGAACAACTTAAACACCTTAACAATCCCATATTCTTAATTTCTTAACTGCTTCACAAATATAATTCCACAATATTCAACATGCATAACTAACTAGCAACAAGCCACAATAGTTGCTCATTCCATCAATGTGACATGATAATACATAGAATTGTACTTTACAGAACTAAATAGTATTCCATCACAATAACGTATTTCCCACAGCAGAGTAAAGAACCATTTGACTCCTACTTTAACATGGAATTATTGAGTTAATAATTTATAGAGTGAATTTCATATATCCTTAATCATCCAAGCCTCACAGTTAACAACGAAATACAGGACATTATTCATTTATGTTCAACAATACCGAAAAGAAATATTGAACAACTCTTCACCAGTGTAAAATTCTTTATCACTTACCGAAATACCGAATGTAACTTTTATAAGCATATATCTCTATCCTTCAAAACCAATAACTTCGTATACAGAATCTGATTTCCAATATATTCTCAATTATTTCAAAAGCATGACATTTTTTTCCAAACTACAAAACATCCCATTTGAAATCCATAATAGACAGAGCATTTATCCAAATCTTCAAAACCGGACTTCATCAACAGAATACCAAATCTGAACAAAAGCCATATGTGAAAGATCACACAACAAATACAAACAGAACCAAGAATCATCCATCCCCATTTATAGCATTTGACAATTAGGAATAACAACAGAGTCCAATTATCACCCTAACACATTTATCATTCAATAACCATCCAAGCAACATAGTATAATTTCACATAAATCCACCAGAAAGAATGAAGGTATTTTTACCTGAAGAACACCCACTTCAGCCACTCAGTCCTCGGCCATCACTCACTATCCCTCACTCATTTTCCTCCGCACTCTCTACTTCCCACTTTTCTGTCTTCTTCTCCTTCTGCTTTCTCACTGCCTCACACACAACACAGACCATAAATTAAACAATTCACAAGACCTTAATCTTCTTAAAATCTGTCGACATACCACATTCACAAAATCAACAGAAAACCATGGGGGAATTTTCCCTTACCTAAAGACAAAAGCTTCTTTGTCACTTTTCCTCTTCTTCTACAGAGATGCCACACAAATCCCCAGCTCACCATTCACCCGAATTCCTCTGCACCAAATGATTTATAGCCTAGAGAAGATTGCCACAGACGCAAACTGGAAGATAATTGCCCACTTCAAGGAAAGTGGTCCACTTACCAAACTCCACGTGGAAAGCTTGCCAGAAGGAGCAGCTAGAGGAACCAGCTCCCGTTTGGTCCAGTGCGAATGCACGATTCGCAGTTCACAATCCCTTGCCATTGCCAAATCGCCTCTACCAATTCTCACCTCCAAAATTCCCCACTGCCAATGCCGATCGTAAGCAGCCATCCCCTTGTCATCACCATTCGTTGTTGCAAGTCATTGCCAAACATCACCAGGTAATCAAAATCGACAGAACAACTCACCTCGACGGGGCTTCGTCGATCCATCCCGCGAGCCCGATGAACAACAACGCCATCTACAGTCGCAGCAGCAGCCCTCATCGTTGTCAACCATTGCTCGTTTTTTGAACGTCGCATCATCGCCATGAACATCCGTCGTTCGCCCTCTCCCTTGGTCCCGATCTCTCTCTCGCTTTCTCATTTGCTCTCTCGCTGTCTCCCAAATGGTCGAAGGTCAATTTAATTCAAATCAAATCAGTTTAGGAGGAACCAGTTTATTTCCCCATTTTCATTAATTCACTTTTCCTTTTTAATTTAGTCCATTTCCTTTAATTTAATTAATTCAATTAATTTCTCATTTAATCTTCTCATTTAATCTTAACATAATATGTATTAAATCTCTAATTAATTATTCTCCTACATTTGAACTCCAATTAGTGCATTATTTCTTTTCCTCTAATTAATTATTTCCAATTAATCCTATTATTTATCTTCCTCATTTTTCATTAAAACCGAGCCACATAATTATTTTCCGGATCAAGCCGAACAAAACCGATTCAGTCCATATTTCTTCCTCAGTTTAATTCTATTTTTTGGACAAGGGAAGGCGTCTGCGTCTTCTTCCACACTCGTCCGAATACCCCAATTACTTTTCAATTTATCCTTTTTAAATTTCGATATAAAAGTCGGGGTATTAAATGGTGGGTTACGCCTGGCACATAAATCAAAGTATACAAAAAGGAAATGAGCATAAATAGTTATTTTTGTAGAACGGTTGCTTATGCTCGGCACAAAAATCAAAGATAAGTAAACAGTTATGAACCGGTTGATTATGTCCGGCACACAAACCAAAGATAAGTAAACAGTTCCGAACCGGTTAGTTACACCTGACACAGAAACCAAAGATAAATAAATAATTGTGGTTAGGTTGGATACGCAAGCACAAAAATCAAGATAAGTAAACAGATGTTTTTTTAGTCTGGTTGGATACGCCCAGCGCATAAACGAAATAAATAATAGTAAAAGACATGAACAGTAATAGATAAGTAAAATTGAAAAAAGTATACCATGTTACAAAAGTTATATGTGTATTTCATGTTTTACGTTTATACCGTTTACTGAGCTTTAGACTCATAGTTAGGTCCCGTTGATGTAAGTAAGGAGTCGATGATTGGATAAAGCTGTTAAAGGACGTAGCTAATGGGGAATCACCGGGTTGGGCATTTGTGCTCCTGGTGACATTGACCTTGGGTTATGGCTCATGGAAATGAAATAAATGTATTTAAATGTTTTAAAAGCTTTTAAGTGTTTTATGACTTCAAATAAATGTTTTAAGTTAATGTGCTTATTTAAGTGTTTATTTAATCAATTAATTTGTGGTATCTAAATGTAAAAGATTTTTGTTATATGTTTACTCTGAGACTTCTGCTGTATGTTTATTACTTTGGCTTTCCATCACGAGTTAAATGATTTAAAGAAAAGAAAATCTTTATAAGGAAAAAGTTGCAAGATGTTACAGAGCATGCTAAAAAAAGAAAGAATCCACATGATTTGAAAGTAAAAAGTTTGGGGACTTCAAGGCATAGTGTACTCAAGTCAAGAGACAATGAAAACATTTAAAAAAAAGGCTATAAAAACCACTTGGAATGATGACAATGGAGATGCGTCATCAGTACAAGAGCAAGTGGCTAACATGTGCTTCACGACCAAGGGTAGCAAGATATGTGACTCATCGAGTTACTCGAAAGTTAATTTGATAAAAGTGACTTAATAGATGCATTCAAAAAACTCGCATGAAAATTTTACGATACTCAAGTGAAAATATAAATTATTGAAGAAAAATAATGATGAATTGATGAAGAAAGCATGATCACATGGTTTTCTCTTTAGAAAGTGACATTAAAAACTTAAGAATTAAAATGATGATGACCTTGACTAAATTCATTAATAGTACTAAAAATTGAAGTATGCTAATAGAAAAACAAATAATTACTTTTAATAAATCCAGTTTAGGTTATGAACCAAAGAATTGTTTTCATTATGAGGTTTTGGGATTCAAACCCAATGAGAACATTATGTTGATCTCCCAATCCACATTCCATAGTCATACATTCAGCACACAAGAAGACAAGCTTAATGTTATGCAAAAACAATACACTACACAAGTGCACGTGTTACAAAGCAAGTAATATAAGATAAGATAGTATCGATCCCACAAGGACAATTTATCAATTATTAATCTAAGTGAAACGCGATAAAAATAAATTATAAATTAATCTAGTAAAATGGTAAAATAATTTAAACAGAACACAAAAGAATCAAATATTAAGATTAGATGAGAGAAACATGACTTACACATGATATTTTTTATATATTTTTTCAAATGCTATAAAAAGGCTGCAACAAAACTAATTGGATGACCGATAATCCTTTTTTATCATACAATCATCGCTAGAGTTGTTTGTTTAATTCATATAAAACTTCCTTCAAACTTATAATAAACAAATATCATAAATAATTCAATTAAGTACAATTCACAATTGAACATGTGATTTAAATAAAACGATATGTAAACATAAGATACATGAAGTTAATATATTCACACAATTCAATATAAGTCATAATTTTTATTTGTTGTTAAGTCAATAAAAACCTCAGTATTCATTCATATCTTTTGTATACTGAAAAAATTATCAATAAAAATATACTGAATTATTCAAACAATTTTATGCAACAAAACATAGCAAATGTAATTAATTCCATATAATCCAGCACTCTCTCTTCACAGCCACTCAATATTTAGCTCATAAATGAGAAGAAGATAAACATTTTAGTTAAATATATCATAATGAAAAAATTGAAAAAATATAAAAGTTATTCTCTATGATGTCTTGCTGCTCAATACTGTAGTATCCAATCACCATAATACTTCAACATAGAGTTTCAATTTGAGCTTTTTGAAACAAAAGGTAGACAATAGGCTGGCATCGTCTTCCTTTTGCTTGCCACAACTAGATGAAACCTCTTGGAATTGAGCTCTGAATCTCATTCTTCTCTGTTTGCCACCTCGTCCTTCTTTTTCTCTCGTTGGACTCCTCTTTTCCCTTGATCGTATCTCTTTTTTTCTTCCTTTGTCTTTTTTTTCTTCTCACCTTGAGCTCCCTTTTTATAATCAGCTCCCCTTCATTTCAGCAAGAGTTCCCTCTCTTTTTCAAAAATAAAAAATGCCTTCTCTTTCTAATAACTTCTTTCAAGAAAATAGAACCAGAATATCTATTTCTTCTCCCAATTTCAAGTTGCCAAAATTTTTCTCCATTTATCTTGTAACAACTTTCTCTTTCTTTCTTTTTAAAATATTCTCTGTTGAAATTATCGCTATGCACTTGGCTAACTTCAATTTAAACTTTTTACATTTACATAATTTGTTATCATAAGCCTAGATAGAAATAAACTTTACATAAAACTCTACCCTAAAAGGGAATAAAAGTAGAACAATGTAAAGTTGTAGCATTATGTAGCATTGCATAGCAAAAACATAATTTTCAGTTTATTAATTCACTGAATTTGAAATATATATATATATAATAACTCTTTTTCGAGAGTATTCACACTCATAAACTTGAATCATTGCTCGCCATCGAGTAATGGGAAACAAAAATAGTTTAAGAAAATAACAAAAAAAAATTTATTACTTTTAATCATGTTACCAACATTGCAATCTAAAAATCTCAAGTGTTGCAACTTATACTCTCATATGGATGACTTTGCAAATGCAACTCCTCTTCAAAGTTGGACACCTCTTCACACACTCTTCCTTCTAGAAGTAAGAGTGTGGATGCCAATAAGAGAACTCACTCAACTCACAAAGTAGACTCAATTTTGTGATGCAACACACAATCTAATTGGCATACTAGGTGGCTTTATAAAGCCAATTACAATGCAAAGAATAGGAAATAACAATAAAGGAAAACAATCTAATACTCGGTCATATTTGAATGATTACTATACTAGGTTTAGGTAACTTTCTAAAGCAATTAATTCACTATTCTTTTCTGGATTTGGCTCCACATTTTTTGTGGCTTTTGGTAGCTACTTTCTCTTCAAGTTTTGCCACTTGGATGGTTGCCATAAACAGGCATCAATCGGTCTTCTGTGTCCACTTACTTTGGCAATTATGGAAGGTTTCTATATCTCTATTTCCTTTGCTCTTCCTTGCCCTTCAAGCTTATATTGTTGGGTTTTTTTCCATAATAATTAGTGTGTGGACCTCCCTTTGGTCTTCATGGGTTGGAAGCCGCTCCATTTGGGCCATTGATGAGTTAACTTCCAAATGGTTAGAAGTGAAGGTGTTGGTGAGACCTTGGGCCCTTATTTTTGTGAATGGACCTTGTATTCCATCAATTTTCTACACTTCAAAAATTTCAAAGCACATTGTAATATTTTTGGTTTACCGTGTTTCTTCTCTAGTTGATCGCCTTCATTGATCTCAAAATTTTATGCTCTCTTTAATCATATCTGTCGACTAACACTTTGCCTTGGTCGACCCCACTTCATATTTGTGTTGAATTAAAGCTTGTGAGTGATGTACCAGTGGAAGGGAATAGAATTAACATGTAGAATATCGTGTGGTTGAAAGAGTAGAACAATCGGTGTTGAAGAATAGAAGGTGAGGCGGTTGATCAAGGGTGGAAAAGCTAGGCAGAGATCAATCGATATTTCACAATTTTGATCAGTTAGAGATTTGAGTTTGGATGTGGTGGTCGATCATCAACAGTATTGAATATTACAAATTTAACCATTTTCTCGAGCGGTCGATTGTCCACGGTGAAGGTGATCAACGGGTCAAAAGTTACCTTAAATTGCCACAAACTTCTTTATCAGAGTTCCAACTTTGGAAGCCAATAACTCACTTAATTTAGAATCTTTTCATCTGAACTTCAAAACATGTCTCCTTTGATGAATAAGGAAAGAACTCCTTCTACAATGATGGAAAAAAACATCATGGATTAGGAAATATGCTTGAGAAAACTTGAGTGGCCAAAAATAACAAGTATGCCCACTTGCAACCTTTGTATGGATGAGCTTGTGAATGAGAACCTTCTTGATGATTGGACACCTCTCCACACACCCTTCCTCAAAGGAGTAAGAAAGCGGATGCCAATAAGAGAACTTTGGATGCAACTCACCAAAGTGTTGAAAAAGGAATCACTCCAATTTCGAAAGAAATCAAAAGCTTTTATTAATCAAACTTCAATGTCTTAAACATACATACTAGGTGGCTTTATATAGCCAATTACAAAGCATTGAATAGAAAAAAACATAATATAAACAAGCTAGGTATCCGATCCCTATATGGCATATTACTATACTAGTAATTAGGTAACTTTCTAAAGTAATTATTAAATCATTCCTTGCTGGCTTGGGCTCCATGATTTGGTGTCTTTTTGGTAGTTACTTCCTCTTCAAGTTTGGCCATTTGAATGGTTGCCAAATCTATGCAAGAATCGGCTATCCTTGCTCCACTTGTATGGTCGATTATGGAAGGTTTCCATATCTCAATTTCCCTTAGTCTTTCTTGTCCTTCAAGCTTGTCTTCTTGGACTCCTTTCCATAGTAACAAGTGTGTGGACTTTCCTTGGTCTTCATGGGTTTGAGGATCCTCCATTTGGTTAATAATTGAGTCACCTTCCAAATAATTAGAAAGGTAGGTGTTAATGAGTCTTTGGGCCTTTACTCTTATAATTGGACCTTGTAGTCCATCATCCTCTCTGGGTTTTTGAGGATTTGACCTCAAATCTTCTTTAGGTTTAGGATCATAGTGGTCTCCTCATCATCAACATATGTAAATAGGTCTTGTACATTAAAAGTGGTTGACACTCCATATTCTCCCTGAAACTCTATTTTGTAGGCATTGTTGTTGATTCTTTCCAACACCTTCAAAGGCCCGTCAGCTCTAGGCATAAGTTTAGAATTTCTTTGTTGGGGGAATCTTTCCTTGAACAAATGAAGCCAAGCTAAGTTGTCTTCATTGAATATCACTTCTTTCCTTCTGCGGTTGGCCGCCTTGGGATAGGCTTCATTATTCATCTTTATAGTTTTTCTTGATTTTTCATGTTTTTCTTTCATAATGTCAACCTTCTTTGCTCCATCAGAATTATCAAGTTCTTTCTCTAGTAAGACCATAAGATCCATGGGAGTGTGAGGGTTGAATCCATATACAATCTTAAAGGGACTTCTTTGAGTACTTCGATGCACACTTTTATTATATGCAAACTCAATGAATGGTAGGTGCAAATCCCAATCAATCAATCTCTCATTTAGCATGCTTCTCAAAAGTGCTCCCAACATTCAGTTGACCACCTTCGTTTGTCCATCGGTTTAGGGATGGAATGATGTACACAATAATAGCATGGCCCCCTATCTCTTCCAAAGGCTTCTCCAAAAGGCGCTAAGGAATTTTGTATCACGGTTAGAAACAATGGAACAAAGAATATCATGCAGTTGCACAACTTTTTGAAAAACATGTCGACCACATGAATAACATCATGCGACTTAGAGCATGCAATAAAGTGAGTCATCTTGGAGAATCTATCAATAACGACCATGATGGAATCTTTTGATCCAAGGTAATCCTAAGATGAAATCCATGTTAACCTCAACCCATGGATGTGTTGGAACTGGTAAAGTTAGATAGTGTAACGACCCAGATTTTCGTAAATCTTGAAAATGCGTAAAAATTTAAAATTTTCTTCTTAAAACAAATCAGAGTGCGTAAATCTGAATCGCTACTAACTCTTTCTTAAAACTCATCATGAAAACTAACTTATTAATTACGCGGAAGTGTTAAAAATCATCTATTTAAATTCTTACGACAACGTTCTAAAATATCACTTGCGAAAACGTTATAAAATATCCCTTTTTAAATCATAGCGAAAACGTAAGAATTCTTTCAAAAGAATTACTGGAACATTTAAACATTACGTCATCATATAAAACTTGACAAATAAACTTCAATAACTTTTATTTTCTTTAATTTCTTTGATTTATAACCTTTTACTTTTCTTTGTCTTTACCTTGCCAACCCGAATCTCCTATGTGCGAAATCATCCATCCCTGCTTCATTTCATGATCATCATCTTTCTCTTATCTGTTCATCATTTCCTACACCACAAGTAAGGATGTGAGCTTACGCCCAGTAAGGAGATGGGAAAAATAATTTATGCATTCTCTCTTTAGTCTTTGTTGGATTGAGGACCACTCAACCCAACTCTTTCATTACGTTCATTTTCTTGGTTTGTTTCTTACTCGTACATCGAGCTTGGAGATTGGAGGTTTTCCTTTGAGATGACCTAGCCGTTCGGGCTACCCATCTACTCCAACTCCCTATTTCCGGCACATACCCGCCTTTAGGGTTCTTTTCTTTCTGTCCTGGCATATACCCGCCTTTAGGGTTTTTTCATTCTAGTTTCGGCATATACCCGCCTTTAGGGTTCTTTCATTCTATCCCGGCATATACCCGCCTTTAGGGTTCTTTCATTCTATTTCTGGCATATACCCGCCTTTAGGGTCTTTCGTTTTCATTTCGTTCTTCCTCACTCATGCATGTGGGCACCATTCTGATGGTTACCCCCTACTTGGTTTCTATTATCATGAAACACTGCATAACATAAACTCAATTACATATTGATAAGTAAACGTGCATAGAAAGAATAATTGAAATGACATGAACATAAAGTAACATGCAATACTTATCATCGGAAGCAAACATGTTTATCGAAAACTAGTCTAACATAGAAACATGCTTAAGAGTCAATAATTGAATACACATGTTAAATGAATCTATATAACCTAGAACCAGAAGGTTCCTATCCAGAACCAAGAATAACATGTACACAATCCATAATTAACAGAAACAGTAAAATCTAAAATAACTTACACTATACTCTTAAAACCCTTATCAGTTCGTTCTTTCGTTCTTTTGTTCGTTCTTTCATTCTTTCGTTCTTTCATTCTCATCATACGTTTCCTTTTCATTTCAACATTCATAGAGTTCATTCGTACTTTTCTCTAACTCAATTCATTTTCCGTTTCTCTAACTCAATTCATTTTCCTTTCGTAGTATCATCCTAGTACAACTATAAGAATAATCGACTTAAACACGAAGCAACTCACACCCACTTTACTTGGGTGTAGGGCACAAGGCCAAGACAACCCATTCCTTACCTCAAACTTTATCGCACATTCGTACTCCGTCGTTATCCCACTTCTTCTTTTAAATACCTGGAGGTCACATCTAGAGAACCCAAGAGTTCCAACTCGATGGCGGTCCTTCCCCGTATGCGAAGGAGCAGCTATCTCAGGTGTCGGCTCGAAGTTTCAAACTCGTCCGAGCCTACAGCATGTCAAACAAGGGGAAAATCTCAAAATGTGTCTCGAGAAGAAATGAGGTGGCCCTATCCCGAGACTAAGCTCAACATCTATACTCAATAACCAAAACAATATTATAACTCATCTACCATTGCACAACAAAATCCCCTCCAACATTCTTCTTTTTGATTCATCAAGTCCTCAGCCTATGCAACAACTCAACCAAATAATTTCTTCAAGTCAACCAAAGACTCAAAAGTGTCTAAATAATAATAACAGAAGATCATGCCCAAATCAATCTCTTCAATAGACCATAAACAACTGTTTTCAATTTAGAATGACACATCTTGGAAACTTGAAACTTACATATCTAGCTCACCATTGACGGTTAACAGGATCGTGAGCGGCTAAATGTGTTCAACATATTTCATGAAAACAACCCCAACAGAGAAACCAAACCAACTAGAATCTCCAACAACAGCCACAATATATATTCTATAAAGTCAAACCTAAACAATCCTAGCAATCCAACAAATCCCATATATTAATCTGAACATATCCTCAACCAACCCAAACAAGGCAGCAATATTGAATATAAACTCTCATTCATCATCTTAATTAAAGAGCCATAACAAACAATCGGGGCATTTCTCTTCACCTAAAACAGAGGCATTTTCTCTTCACAACAGAAAACAACCTAAACAAAAATAGGGCTTAAATCTATCAGCATTCCCATCAGAACTAGAATAGAACAGTGAGCATTATCCCTCTAAACAGCAAGGAATTCAAAAACTGAACCCGTCATCGAATCCAAACAGAACCAAGCAAAACAGTGCCATATCATCGGCTCTTTTATCAAAAATCCCAAAATGAAACAGAGGCAAATCAAAACCCAAAACCAGCACATAACCGGGCATAATCAGTCATACTCACCAAAGTTTGAAAATCAGCGAGATGGAGCTCCTCGGCTCTGTCCTCGCAGTCCAGAAGTCCACTTCGAACCTAAAAATTTGAAACAGACAATGAAGTTGAAAACCCATCACCAACAGAACATAGTTAGGGTTCCGTTTTTTGCTCACCGTCGACTCAAAATCGGAGAAGTAATCCCTTAAGCGAAGCTCCACGGCCGCGGCTTCACCATTTCCCACGGTCGGAGTCGTTTGTTCGCTCTTCGTCACTGGCTCCCGCTTGGACAGAGCCAGTCACCGTTCGCCTCTGCACGGAAGCTCACCGGTCATCGTCGCTACTCGGACGTTGTCGCCGAGTTTGATCCTTCTGCGCAGCTCCCTCTCTCGTGATTTCCCTCTCTCTCTCTCCCCTTTTCTCTCTCTATCGGCCGAAGTGAAGCAGAGGGAAAATGAAGAAACCCTACCTTTTTTTTATTTTTTTGCCCTTTTAACTCCTCTCTTTTTGTTTTATTCTTTAAATAAGCCTTTCTCTCTTCATCTCCCCTTCACTTTTTCGTTTCTCAAAATCTGACAGCACATTTGTTTTTCCTCTTTCCAAATCTGTCCCTCCATCCCACTTTATTCTTTTAAAATTAATTTCTTATTTTAATACCTTTCACTTCTTCCAAAATCTCCTTCCACGTTTTCTCCTTTTCAAGGTATATATATATATAGACTTCTAATTTACTTCCAACATGATTTAGGGAATGTAACCAAAGGAACAAACTAATCCATAGGAAAGAACCTTACCCCTTAGAGTACCTCTTCACGTGTCTCACGTACAGCAGCTCTCCCCTTCTAGTAGAATCTTCCCCAATAGAAAACGGAGGAGAGAAAACAAAATATGCAAGGAGATGATTTGGAAGGGTATAAAAGACTTAGGGAAACAACTTGGGAGACAAAGCATGCTGCAAGGGAGTTGCAAAGGAGGCTCCTTGTCTGGAGAAAGACCTCTCTCGCCGAAAGGGCGAGTCTTTTCTAAAATTTCGTCCAACTTTTTGACTTTTTATCCTGATTTTTCGTCTGTTCTGGTGCAAATAGGAGGGATGCGAACGTCATACTGCGCGTCCACAGCGTCCGTAATACTAAATTACACAACCAATTTGCGTCCCAAAGACTTGTCCTCACCGTCCGAAATCGGGTTGCGGACGCTATTCCTGCGTCCGCAACATGTCGTCCAGATAAAATCCAAATTGGACAGATTCATATTGGACTCCAATTCTCCCGTCCGCAGCATCCGCCTATAGCATCCGCACCATCTTAGGGAAAGACAGATTCAAATCGAACACTAAATCTAGCGTCCGCTGCATCTGCCCTTCTCCAGCCAACGTCCGCACTTCGAAAATATTGAGTTTAGGATGCAAAATGGCGTCCTGATGCGTCCCCAAGGTCCATTTTCTTCATATTTCCTCATATTTTCACGCTCAACTCGATTTCCCGATAAATACATCGTCACATAACACTTCTAAATACGAGTCGCCATATTTTCGTAACTTCACTAATTCCTATTATACGGGGATAACCGTTTCATAAATTACTCAAAAGCTTAACGTTTCAACGTTCTTGGTAATATCCCGATAATTAATCATCTTAAAAATATCGGGATGTTACAGATAGAGTCCTTGGGGTTGAAGTTTACTATTAGCTTTCTTACAAACAATGCATCCCTCTACAACCCGTTACACATCTTTGAGAAGTTGGGGCCAATAGAAGTTTCCTTTACCACTCCATAAGTCTTTTTTTTTCTCCAAAGTGACTTGCCAATCCCCACTATGGGCCTCTTTGATTAAAGATTCTCGAAGGCTACATCTTGGAATGCAAATCTTGCCAGCTTTGAAGAGATACCCATTTATAAGATAAAATCCTCCCTGAGGCACTTTTAGACACTTTTCATATCATAGCTCAAATTTTATATCATCAGTGTAGGCGCCCTTTCTCTAGTTGAAACCATATAGCTTATCATCAAGTTTGGTAAGGAAGGAATTTCTTTGAGGTATGGTGTCGGTTAATGCCAAAATGCTTTCCTTTCTTGTCTCGAGCATGGTAGACTTCATCTTACTTTCCTTTATTGCTTCATAATCTTTGGCAACTTGCTATGGTTAGAGCGGAGCTAGCTTGATCGTCTTTCCCATTTAACTTGAATGAATAACAATTTGTGAAACCATCGTGTGTAGTCTTTCTACCATATTGCCATGGTCTCCCCAAAAGTAGGTGACTAGCACTCATAAGAACAAAATCGTATAATGCTTTGTCTAAGAAACTTCTAATAGAGGATTCAATTGAAGCTTGCTTACCAACCTTGATGTCTTCTTTGTTGTTTAACCAACTTAGCTTGTAAGGAGTCGGATGCAAGGTTGTTTCTATTCCCAATTTACTTATTAGATCCGTAGAAACCACATTGGTACAACTTCCCCCATCAATAATTAGAGAGCAAACTTTATCTTTGATTTTACAACGACTAGGGAAGATATTTTCTCTTTCACCATCATCGATGCTTGCTTTGGTAATGAGTGTCCTTCGAATGACCATAAGGAGGGGACCCTCTTGAGCATATAGAGTTTCAACTTGTGCTTCCTCCTCGTGTGTCTCTTGTGTTTCAATTTCATTCTCAATTTCAACCTCATTAGTACTTTCTCTTAATACCATCACTTTCATATTCGGACATTGGTAGGCATAGTGTCCAATCCCAAGGCATTTGAAACACTTGATTTCTCTTGTCTTTGGCTTTGGTGCTTCAATAGGTAGTTTTTTGTCGTCACTAGGCTTAGTAGTAGTACCCCTCCTGTTCACACCTCTATCATCAAGTTTGGAAGGTGGCTTGGAGTAGCTTATATTTCTTTGAGGGAATCTACTAACCCTTTCCTTTTCCTTTCCCTTCCTTTGCCTTTCAACTTTGAGAGCTAACTTGATAACATCCTCCAAGGTTGTGTAGGGTTGTAATTCAACAATGTCACCAATGTCATAGTTAAGTCCTTGGATGAACCTTGCGATGATTTCGTCCTCCGGCTCTTGCAAATTGCATCGTGTCGTCAAGGTCTCAAACTCAACTACATATTCATCTATTGATGAGGACCCTTGCTTGAGGCTTTGCATTTGATAGTAGAGTTCTTGCTTGTAGTGGCTTGGAATAAACCTCTTGCTCATAAGTTGCTTCAAGAGTTGCCAAGTCCGGATTTCTTTTCCCCCTTGCTTTCTCTTTGTACTAATGTTGCTCCACTATAGACTCACATAGCCCGTGAACTAAAGTGTTATTAGTTGAATCTTTCTTTTTTTTCTTTTTGACAAATTGTAACACTCAAATACCCTTTCAATCTTTTCCATCCATTCAATATAGTCGTGACCATTACTAGAACTGTTGAATGGAGGGATGTATATCTTGACAAGATTCAAATTGTCCCTTTGGGTTGGCTTTCTTTGATGATCTCTATACTTGATTCCTTCTATTGCAAATCTTCTTACTATTCGAGTGAGGAAACCTTTCTCTTGGCTTTGTTGATCGAGGCCTATCCCTTTGTGGAATACTTATTTGTTGATGAAACGCCCTCCAAAGTTTGTCCATTTGTCCTTGCATACTTGATCTGGCTGCTTACATTGATGGTTGCTCAGTGTTAGGAACAATGCTCAGATTTGCCTCAACCTTTTGTGCCGCTTTTGTAGCTCCTTGTGTCATCATGAAGATAAGAAAAGAACACGATTAATAGGAGTCCTTTAGCTCTGATACCAAATGATGCACCAGCAGAAGAGAATAGAATTAACCTGTAGAATATCGTGTGTTTGAAAGAGCAAAACAACCAGTGCTGAAGAATAAAAGGTGAGGCGGTCGATCAAGGGTGGAAAAGCTAGGCATAGATCAACCGGTATTTCACATTTTTGATCAGCTAGAGATTTGCGATTAGATGAGGTGGTCGATCGTGAACAGGGTTGAATATTACAGATTCAAGTGTTTTCTCGCGTAGTCAATCGTCAATAGTGAAGGTGATCAACCAGTTAATAGTTGTAATATCCCAACTTTTCGTTGAACTAAAGGCATAGCTTAAATGATAATTATGGGGTTGTTGGAGCTAAATGGACGATTAAAGTATTAGTCAAGTGAAACATATTTGGATAAAGTGAACCTTGATACCCCGAATTATGTTTATATTAAGCTTAGAATGATTATTTAGAATTTATTGGATTTAACTTGGGTAATTTAAGACATTAGTCAAGTGAAACATATTTTTGGAAGATTGATTAAGGATATATATATATATATATATTGTTTGGAATATATATATTTGGAGAAGAAAAATGTGGCTGATGATTAATTGAAATGGTTGTTGATTGTGGTGGTTGATTGTGATCAACTAGTGTGATCAACCTGTAGGCAAAATATGGGTATTGAAATGGAGGTTGATCGTGGTGGTTGATTTGAATCAACCTATGTGATCAACCTATAATTCAATTAGTGGCAGATTATGAATGATTGGCGGTCGAATGGAAGGAAATGGCAGTTGATCGCCAATAGCAAAATCATGCAATCGGCGTTAAATTTATGGAAATGTGTTGAATGGTTGGCGGTCGATCGCCTAGGGGAATGGATCGACCACGACGATCGTCCACTGATTTTTAATGAAGGAATTCGGGGTCGATTGGCTACATGGTGGTCGATCGGCTAACTGAGGAATTTGAGCGACTGCCATTTATGAAAGTCATCTAGAGAGATGATAACCGATGTGAAGACGAAATGAATCGACATCTGAAACATCTGGAGGTCGATGGTTTGCTGGACGTCAAAGAGTAGCAAATCTTTTGGCATTCTTTCTTCATCTGGTTGATGTAGGGTCGTTGTGTGTTGCCTATAAATTTAGTAGAGTGGCAGCGTGAAGGGAGAGAGGTGAAAAGTTAGGGTTACCCTGCCAAAATGATAAGACAACCATGAGAGAGTGATGGTGTGTGAGGTTCTGAAGACTATATGAAGCGGGTGATATTAGAAAGAGATACACTTCTATGTGAGACCATGAGTAAGAAACTGAAAATGAAAGATGCTCTCTATGGTTATTCTCTATTGTTATTCATGTAATTGTTATTCACTCATGTTTTCATGAAAATTGTACGAGAGTAGGATACTGCGGTGTAGTTTTACTGAAGTTATACGCTGTTGTTTTCATGGTTGTTCTCTAGAGTTTAGTTTAGTAGATAACATGGTATTCTACATGCTTTTCCTTTGGAAATACTATGCAACATGCATGCCTTCAATGATGATCCTTTTTCATGATGTTCCATGTAGTTGGTTTTGCCTGAGTGATAGTCTGTTTATTTGGTTCTACCGTAGAATGATTTCTAATGATACACTGATTCTGGAAATAAGTTGGATTTTGAGAAAGGAAATATTACTTTTGGTTACTACCTGATTAGTGTAATCTATTAATATAATATGTTTAAAATATTTGGTGGGATATTATTATTGGATTGTTGCCTTGGTTGGTCGATGATAATCATTTAGTCTTATTGCTAAGAATCGTCAAGTGGACATTATACCCTAATTAGTTATTGAACTTATGTTGTTGAAATTTAGGATTGAAATTCTATAAGGTAAAGGATGGATTCTTTTGGGCACTACTGGAGATATAGTGAAGCTATACCTTGTTGGAGTAAATTGTTAAGTTAAATTAAGGAGATATGTTAGGCAATGAATTGCTAGTAGTTTGGATTGTTTATAGGGGAATCTTTATTGATAACCTCATGTTGTTGATAATTAGATTTTGAGAAAAAACTTAAAGAGTTAACCCATTAAAGCTAAAGACTTCAGGTAAGTGGTACTGCATGTGTTTTGTCCGAAAGGGCCTACATCATGAGAATTATGGGGTGTTTATTGTTTGTTTAATTGTTTGTTATGAATTGTATGTTTATTAGATTTAAGTTTAGTTCCTTAGTTATGACAGATCACGCTTTAAGGATACGATCGAGGAACACGATAGATGCGATTGTATGTGCATGATAACATTAAGACTCGGAATCCTAAAGTACACAAAAATAGAATGAACGTAAATAGCCATTTTTGTGGGCCGATTGGTTAAGCCTTGATGCACCCCAAGGCCCCATCACCCGCTCTAGGGCCAAGAAGATCATTGTTTATCTAACAAGCTACTATTTTGCAGGTAACCCTAAACTAATAGAGCTAGAAAAGGAGCCTTCACTCAATGATAAGAAAATCTCCTTGGCATGTCCTCACATGGGAGAGTCCAACCCCAAATCGGCTAGAGGGTTTTTGTCACAAGTTTGGTGACCTTGCTTGGATCAAGAATAACAACTCTCCTAGATATATGTTCAAGTTTGATTTCCACATGTTAGTACTAATTTAGATTGGTTGGATTATGACTATTTTGAGATGTTTTGAATTGTTTTGAATTGAGGTGCTCGGTTTGCATGTAAACCGAGCCCTTATGCCCATTTTTGAGAACTTAAGGGCAAATATGTAATTTTCTTGTAAAGCTCATTAGAGGGGTATTTTGTCCTCTCTAATGGAACCCTAATTTCATTTTAGAACACCCCCCCACCCCCCCAATTTTGCTTTGCAATTTTGTGGAAGAGCTGGTGCTCTCTCATCCTCCGGTGTACGGCTAGCCTAATCGCAAAATCTACACCAAACCATCTTCCTCAACGTTTCTTAATCGTTCTTGAGAGGAAGTTTAGTGCTATCTTCTCTAGCACCTTCATTTGAGGGTGTCAATTAGCGTGAGGAGATAGAAGAACGAGTCAAAGCCAAGGTGGAGAGCTCCCTTTGTGAAGGATCAGAACTAGTCGCCTCTCTCGGTGACTGAGAGTGTGCGGACCAATTTGGTAATCTGTTTCTATCCAATTTTCTATAAGTAACCTGCTGTTTTATGAGACTAAAAGCTTGCCCTATTTGTTATGATAATTTGCTGATTGAAAGTTATTAATTTGCATTCATATATTTTGAGCTACGCCCGTTTGATCGAGAGTACCGCAAAACTGTTTTTCTACAAACCCTAGCTCCGAGGAGATCCGTGAATCAACTTAGGGCAAAATTTTCTTCCGCTTTTCCTGAAGGCTACTACTATAATTTTTACTTTATATTACTAGTCTCCTAATCCTTGAGAAATGACGGGTGGAATTGATTAAATTGGATTCGTATTTTGAAAGTTATGCCCACTTTACTAGGATTGGTACAAAACTGTTTTTCCGCGATTTCTGATTCCGAGCAGCGAATTCTTCTAAACACCACTCAGTTTTTGTGAAGGTTTTTAAGCTGAAATTTCTTGGTGATTCAATATTACATGTCTACTAGTTGCCTATAAATTTGAGCCTCAAAGGCCCTATGCAATAGGAGATCCATCATAATTAATTTTTGTGCGCAAGTTGAGTAATCTGATTTTTCTTGTTAGTGGTTTTAGGCCGATTGCAACCTTGGCTCACATCACGCCTGACATAGAAACCAAAGATAAGTAAATAGTTATGGTCCGATTGGTTATGCCCAGCACAGAAACCAAAGATAAGTAAATAACTGTGGTTCGGTTGGTTACGCCCGGCACAGAAATCAAAGATAAGTAAATGGATGTTTGTGTGGTCCGGTTAGATATGCTAGACACATAAACAGAATAAATAACAGTAAAAGACAGAAACAGTAACAGATAAGCAAAACTGAAAACTGTGTTACAACAATTTTATGTGTATTTCATGTTTTACGATTATACCGCTTACTGAGCTTTAGGCTTATAATTAGGGTCCCGTTGATGTAGGCAAGGAGCCGATGAATGGATAAAGCTATTAAAGGACGTAGCTGAGGGAGTATTGCTGGGTTGAGCTTTTGTGCTGTTGGCGACATTGAAATTGGGTTATGACTCACGAAAATGAAATAAATGTATTTAAATGTTTTAAAAGCTTTTAAGTATTTTATGACTTCAAACTAACATTTTACTTGTTTTTTAAGTTAATGTGTTTATTTAAGTGTTGATTTAAACTACTGGTTTGTGGTATTTAAATGTAAAAGACTTCCGTTGTATGTTTACTGTGAGACTTCCACTGTATCTTTATTACTCTGGTTTTCCATCACGAGTGTTTTTATAAAGGAAAGAAAACTTTCATATAGAAAAAGTTACAGGATGTTACAATAGTTACATTAAATTGCTACAAACTTCTTCATGGAAGGTCCGAATTTGGAAGCCAATAATTCTATGATTTTAGAAGATTTTACTCTAAAATTTGAAACACGTTTCCCTTGATGAATAAGGAAATAACTCCTTGAAGAATGATGGAAATAAACGCTATAGATTAGGAAATATGTTTGAGAGAACTTGAGTGGCCAGAAATAGCAAGTACGCCTACTTGCAACCTTCGTAGGGATTGATGGTTAGACACCACTTCACACACCCTTCCTCCAAGGAGTAAGAATGTGAATGCCAATAAGAGAACTTGCTCAACTCTAAGTAAGATCAATTTTGTGATGCAACATACACAAGGAGATTTTGGATGCAACTCACCAAAGTGTTGTAAAAGAAATCACTCCAATTTCGAAAGAAATCAAAAGCTTTTATTAATGAAACTTCAATGTCTTAAACACACATTCTAGGTTGCTTTATATAGGCAATTACAAAGCATAGAAAAGGAAACAATATAATAAGAAACAAGCTATGTATTCAGTCCCTATATGGCCGATTACTAAATAAGTAATTAGGTAACTTTCTAAATTGATTATTAAATAATTCTCTGTTGGGTTGAGTTCCACGATTTTGTGGCTTTTTGGCAACTACTTCTTCCTCAAGTTTGGTCACTTGGATGGTTGCCAAATCTATGCAAGAATCAGCTTTCCTTGGTCCACTTGCATGGTCGATTATGTAAGGTTTTCATATCTCTATTTCCTTGGTCTTTCTTGCCCTTCAAGCTTCTCTTCTTGGACTCCTTTCCATAGTAACAAGTGTGTAGGCTTTCCATAGTCTCATGGGTTGGAGGCTCCTCGATTTGGGTCATAATTGAGCCATCTTCTAAATAGTTTAAAATGTAGGTGTTAATGTGTAATACCTTGAATTTTATATTGGGATTTAATAAAGATAAGTGGAAAGTAATTAAGGGTATTTGGATTAATTGGAAAATTATTGGGTATTACCAAAGACGTAATGGTTAATTAACGTCGAGTAATATTTGAAATAAATCAAAAATATTAATTAGGTTAAGAATAATTTAATTAAATTATTAAAGAGAAATTTTATTGGATAAAAATAAAAGAGAAATTAAACTGGTTCAGGTAGGGCTTTTGGGTCCAGTTTGTTTGTTCGGTTCAAATGGTGATAAAAGGATTGAGTTTTGTTTTAGTTAAAGAAGAAATAAAATAAAAATAACAATTAGAAGGAAGGGGGATTTGTGTTAGGGCCATCGACAAAGTGAAGAGAAGAGGGAGAGAGGTGCGATCGGAGCTCACGAGGCGACGACGACAAAGCGAGCGACGGGCTCCGATGGCGAGCTCCAGTGCGCGGTGGGTGTGCGGGTTTTCTATGAGCATTGTCCGGCGGCGACGAACGGCGCGAGACAACTAGGGCTCGATGTCGTTCGGTCAATTTCAATTGCGAATTTGGGGGCTGCGATTTTCTGAACCAAGGTTAGCTTCCCTGTTAATTGTTGGATTTTGGTTGTGCGGTAGGGTTTCCGTCGACGGCCCTATTGCTAGGTGTTGGTCAGTCAGGTTGGTTCGTAGAAGTGATGAACCCGGTTTTTTTCTGTGTTGCCAACACTATACACAATTTATGGCACAGCTGACTACAGGTGAGGAGTTATGTATTTTGTCGAGAGAGTAATTGTGCAGTAGAATCAATTAAGGAGATAACCCATTTCCAGCCTAATATCCCCTGCCGACAGTGGGGGATTGAAGAGGTTGTCGAGAGGAAGAGGCTTAAATGGATTTATGGGAATGACTGAGAGCAGAATGATGAGCTGAGGAAGCCGAAGGTTGGAGCTGCTCTGGATGCCCTATTTTCTGGTGATGGCCAAGAGGGGATGGTGAGACTCTGTTATTTTGGTTGTTGTTTGTGACGTGTGATTTTTGTTCTTGACATAACTTGTGTTGTTGGATGATAAGCATATGGATTTTTAGTAATTTACTAATGAATTGGATTGATGAAAGCGTTAAACTATTAGATTTGGGTCAATACTCTTTGATGGTTGGATGAATATGTTGGATGTTCATTTTGGAAGTTAATTGCTCTATTGATAATTGTTTAGCTACTGTCGTTATTTCCTTGTGAAGCCTGTGATTCTAGGGTGACATAATTTGTTACACTTGAGTAATGGTTAGAATTGGTTAATCGGTTGTTTGGATGATGAGTAATGGGTTTAGCTTTCTTTAATGAATGAGTAATGGATTTAGCCTTCGGATTTTCTGAATGAGTCTGCTGATTGTTTGGATGATGAGTTTTCTTATGTTGGATGATCTGGTTAGGTATGATAAACTGTTGGTTATTGTTCAAATGAAATATAAAGCATGAATATACTCTGTACGTTTGGATGTACTGCAATAACTAGTTATTACTCCGTGGAGTGTTTCGGTTAGTTGTTAATTATTTGTTGCCTAAAATTGGAAGTGAAATTGCGATTTTTGGTTTGTGGGTGGCATCGGTTGGGCTTGGTTGTTATACATGGATTTTCCTTTGTCTGGGTGAGATTTGGGATAAGCTGTTAAATTGGATATGATGATGAGTTGTTTATAATCTCTGTGTGATTAGCACGAAGTTGTGAATGTGCTCTCTACTATTCATTGTGACAAGTTATTAACAGTTTAGTTATTAACGCTGGAATAATCTATCTTGGATAAAAGAATAATGAACATGCTTTGTTGGCTACTAAGTTGTGAATATTGGAACTTTTAAGTGTTAAGGTTTAAAGGGGTTCGATGAGAAAGTGTTAATGATAAATGTTACTAATTTGTGAAGATATCGAAAGGAGAAGAAAAGATAGCAGTTATGCGTCGACGCAATAAACTTTGAGGTAAGGAACTTGAGTGTGTCTTGGCCATTTGGAGGCCCTACACCACAAGTGTGTGTGTGAGTTTAGTGTTAACATTCTTAAAATGTTTATTGTTAGTTGTTGGCTGTTGATTGTGAGTTCTAGTTCCTACCGTAATCTCTCTTATTGTGATGGATTGCTTGCACTTTGTAGACGCTGTTGCTCAGTGATATGTTATGATTTTTTTCCTTATTGTATTGCTCAGTGATATAATGATAGTGTTATCCTCATCATTTACTAGTGCGGCAACGAACTACTAGTAGATACTATTAGTTGACGAATGAGTCTTGTGAAGTATGAAGTAGTTGTGGAAAGATAGAGAATGATGAACTGAAAAAGAGGATGTGTGATGAGCATGAATGAACTTTGATTTCCCTATTGATATTCTTTTTATTGTCTCAATTTCTAAGTGATAGATTTGATGCCTATTGGATGATATGATTTGTTAACTCAACAAACGAAGGAAAAAGGTTTTAAGGAGTTAAGATGCATGAACGTTGTAAGTCATTTAGGATTTTCATTGTTTTCTTTAAATGTGGATTATGAACTAGTTGTTGAATAATAAGCTTACCTTGTAAATGTTTATTTCCTGGTTCTGGATAGGAACCTCCTGGTTCTAGTTATATATAGATTCATTTAGCATGTTTATTATTGAGTTCAATTATCAAGCACGTTGATTAGTTAGAGTGATCAAATAGATTTGATAGACCCTAAGCATAGTCAGCATGTTAAAAGAAACCCTTTGGCAGGATACGCCGGAAGGGAAGAAACCCTCTGGCCGGATACGCCAGAAGGGAGGAAATCATGAAGGTGAGATACGCCAGAAAAGGAAGGACCCTTGAGCACGTTGATTTCTCTATACTTTATTTCGATATGCACGTCGCTCGTTAAATTCGTCTTATCTCCCTTATTATGGTGACTTACATGTCCAAATATGTTTCTGTTATTCGTTGTCTACAACATGTTTCCATGTTTAGCCTAGTTTAGTTTAATAAGCATGTTTAGTTAATTATAATTGTCATATGTTACTTTATGGTCTTAACATGTTCACCCGTTGTTACAATTGGATATCATAATTGTCCCTTGTATTTATGTATGCTTTCATTCATTGTGATTCATTACATGGGCAAGTTCAATTATAGTACTTTTACTTCAATGCGTATTTCAATTTTTCTTAATGTACGTTATAATGCAGTATGCTGCATGTTTATAGAAAACCGTAGGGAGTGCCACTGTGGGGTGGTACTCACGCATGCATGAGTGAGGAAAAATGCTTAGAAAAATGAATGTTTGGGATGGGCGAGACACGCCCATCACCGAAGAAACCTTCCCGGCGGGATACGGCAGAAGGGAAGAAACCCTGAAGGCGAGATATGTCAGAAGGGAGGACCCTTGAAGGTGGGATACGTCGGAAAGGGGACGAAAGCTAAAGAAAAGAATGTTCAGGATGGGAGGGATACGTCCATCATAGAAGAAACCCTCTGGTGGGATACGCCAGAAGGGAAGAAACTCTAAAGGCGGGATATGCTGGAAGAGGAGGAACCTCGAGGGGGGATAAACCAGAAAAAGGACCGAAAAAGAGAGTTGGAGGGCGGATTCCATCCTCTAAGACCCCTCCAATCTCCAGCTCGATGTACGAGTAAAGAATCAACAAAAGAACGAACGTAATAAAAAGAATTGGTTTGGGTGGCCCCCATTCCAAGAAGAACTAAAGAGAGATATATATAATTGTTTTCCCCCATTTCCTTATTAGGCGTAAGCTCATGTCCTTACTTGTGGTGTAGGTACAACGACGAACAGATAAGAAGTAGATGATAAACACATAATGAAGCGGAGATGGATGATTTCGCATGCACGAGACTCGGGCTGACCAGGCAAAGAAAAAAATGAGTAAACGATTGTAAATTAAAGATGTTTAATTGTCAAGTTTTATTTGTTAGACGTAGTCTTTACGCTTGTGCAAGATTTTAAATAGATGGTTTTATTTTATTATTTACGTTTTCGCAATGATTTAAAATAGACGATTTCATAACGCATCATCATTTTTATTCACTGAGTTTTTATAATGAGTTTTATGAATGGTTAGTAGCTATCCGGTTTCGACGCACTCTGATATGTTTTGCTTTAAAAGAAAGAAATTTCAAATTTTCACGCATTTTCAAGAAATTATGAAAATTTGGATCGTTACATAATGAGTTTTTAGGCTCTTGCTCTTCTGATTGGACCTTGTAGTCCATTAGTGAGTCTCAAGAATTTAAATATAACTTATGGATAGTTAAATCATACATCATTAAAACAACTAAGTTTAATTTCTATTAAGCTGACATCCGCGATTATAGCTTAGCGTCCAAGGCAAAGGTTCACGCACCTGCAACTATAACACATGCTTCCATTGAGCTATTCTTTTGGACAGTTCAAACAAGATTATTTTGCAAATTTTTAAGACTGCAAATATATTTCAGATTTCAAATATATCTTCAAGATGCATCTTCTGTATAATTTTCAGGCTTGATGATCTATAAATACCAAAGGATTGGGATGAAACCCTATTCACCCTTTGATGCACCATAGGGCCCGATTACTCGGTCCTGAGCCAATAAGATCATTAATCTTTTAACAAGTTATTATTTTATAGGTGGCATCACATTAGAAGGACTAGAAAAGGAACCTAAACATGAAGTTAAGGAGACGCCAAAATATCTCCTCACTTGGAGCACCCTTTCACGCACTCGATTAGCAAACACACCCAAGAACAACCTCGAAGTCCATGGTGCCGAGGCTTAAGGAGGATCACCAGCTGAAGATATGATCCTTCAATAGTTGACATGCTTATTTACATTATGTTTTGTAGGATTAATAGTATTTGGATAGATTTAAGGTTGTTGGAATTTTGATATTTTGGTGTGCTCGGCTAGTGTGTTAGCCGAGCACTCATGTCGGATTTTCTTTGTTTAAGATTATAATTGTAATTTTGTTTTAGGGAAACTCTTGATGCACCAGCAGAAGGGGATCATAATATAACCTGAAAATATGTTGTTGAAGTGTTGAAGATGTGAATCAATCAAAGGAGGAAATCTGCAGCTTTGCGGTCGATAGTTCAATTAATGGTGCGATCGCGTTACTCGACCGAAAAACAACACAATGGCATCCCTTCGAATTCGGATGGCAGATCAGCTAATAGAGTGCTCAAAAAGATTGACCAAAAAACAACACAGAGGCAACTTTTGAGCGGTGATCAATTAAGTAGTCGAGTAAGTGGTTGAGCTGCTCGAGCGAATCTACAGTTTCCTTATTTCTCTGCAATTTCACTTTTGGAAAGTCTGACTTGGGAAGCTTGTAACTCTTTCGTTTTAAAAGCTTTTGAGCTGAAATTTGGACCACACCTTCTTAGTTGGAATAGAAAATAACACTTTCAAGAACGATGGAAATAACCCTCAAGAATTAGGAAATATTCTGAGAAGAAAATAAGTGGTTGGATATAGAAAGTAACACATCTTGCACTCCCTTTATGATGACTTTGCAGATGGAAACTTGCTAGATGGTTGGAAACCTCTTCACACAACCTTTTCCCATGGAGTAGGGCTGCAGATGCCAATAAGAGAACTCACTCAACTCCAAGTGAGCCCAATCTTGTAATGTTACTCAGACAATGACAATTTTGGATGCAACTCACCAAAGTGTTTGAAAAATGAATCACTACAATTTCGAAATAAGCAAAAGCTTTTTTTTGTATTCAAAATTCAATGTCTAAAACATAAGCATTAGGGGGCTTTATATAGCCAATTACAAAGTATAAAATAGGAAACAACAATAAATAAAACACTCTAGGTATTTGGTTCTAATTGGCCGATTAATAAATTAGGAATTTAGTAACATTCTAAAACATATATTTTGGTAATTCCTTGTTGGCTTTGGCTCCATGAAATGGTAACTTTTACTAGTTTCTTTCTCCTTAATTTTACCGCATGGAATGTTTTCAAAACCATTCATAATTGGTTCTTCAATGTCCACTTGTCTTTGGTTCATTAAAGAAGGTTTCCTTATCTCTTTTTCCTTTGGTCTTTCTTGCCCTTCAAGATTGTCTTCTTGGGCTCATTTCCATAGCATTAAGGGCTTGGGCCCTCCTTGATCTTCATGGGTCGATATCTCTTTAATTTGGGCCCTTGATGACTTACCTCCTAAATGAATGGAAAGGAAGGAGTTGATGAGAACATGAGCCTTTGTCTTTGTAGATGGACTTGTAGTCCATAAACTCTCAAGGAAGTATTTAAGCTTTCTTAAGGCTGTCCTAAGACCCAGAATTTTGTAATTAAACTCAGCTACAACTCACTGTTGTTTGGAGGTTTTCTCTCAAACTCTCAGCTTGCATTTTTCTAGGGTTTCACTCGCACTTGCAACCACAAATTGCCTCACTCAACTTCTTGACTTGGTCTTGGAGTGAGGCTCTTATACTAAGTTCTTCATCATCTTTTCTAGGGGTGGTATCAAGCGTGAGGATTTAGAAGACAAACACTGAAGCAAGGTGGAGAGGTTTCTTGGACAAGAAATCCATTGAAGTCATGACTGTCGGTTTAGGCAATCTTGGACCAGCTTGTAGGTTCAGAAATCTTTTCCTAATTTGTGTTGTGATTTTGATTCTAGAAATTTGGGACATCGTTGATTACTGGATAAAAGCATTGTATGTAAATATTGGTGTTATTTGGGCTTGAATCTAAGATTTTGTGCAACTTCCTTGTTGAGTTCCGAAACTGTAACGACCTAGTTTTTCTTCCTTTTAAAAGTCACGTGAAAATTAAAACTTTTCTTTTCTTTTTATAAAAACAGCAGAGGTCTTTATTAAAACCTTTTAAATTGTGATCAGAGTTCTTTTCTTAAAACTAGACTATTAAAAGTCATATTACTGGTTACTTAAATTGTTTTAAACAACAGAAAACTATAATTATAAAATCTTTTTTTTTGTCAAACGTAGCGGAAGCATATGTAATTCATTTAAAGAGCACTAAATAACCTATTATGTGTTATTTACAAAACTCTTTTCTCTTTTACATTCTTTAGCCTAACCATCCACAAGATCTATGCATGCACATCCTTCATCAACTACTCTTCTAAAGAATACTATCGTCATTACAATCACCTACACCACAAAGCAAACAATGAGCTAATGCCCAGCAAGAAATTAGATGTAATATGATGCATGCATATAATTGATTATGTTAGAATAGGATCCACCCAATCTGTTCTTTACCCACAGTCATATACATTAACTTGTGCATCAAGTTAGGATATTGGAGGTTCCGTCGCAGGAAGAGTAGTCTCTAGTCGGCATCTAACCCTGGGGTAGACAAGTTTTCACGACCTTATAAGGGAAGGGCATAATCTCAAGTCTATACGGTTAGATCCGAACCACCTCCCCAACCTCCAATTCCCTTACATTCATTACTTTTAGGGGTAGGCAAGAACCGACCAGAACTGAGAACCAACCCGGAACCGATCGTCGGTTTCGGTTTGGTTCCGGTTATTGGTTCCCAAAAATTTTATTTGGTTCGATTCTGGTTATTACTTTATTTTCGGTCCGGTTCGCGATTCTTGGTGTAAAGAACCAACCAGAACCAAACGCTACTTCTTTGTAATAAAAGAGGGCTTCTGGAACAAGGGCTTCTTCTTCCTGAAGTCACGAAGTCCTCTGTTCTCGCCTCACCTCGGACGCCAGTCGACTTTGTTCGTGTTCTGCAGTCACCTCGCCTCGGTTCTGTTCTCGCCTCACCTCGCCTCGCCTCGCCTCGCCTTGCCTCGGACGCCAATCACCTCGTGTTCTGCAGTCGCCTCGCCAGACGCCAGTCCCTTCTCGGTTCTTAACTTCTTGTTCTTCCCCTTCCTTTGCTTTTGTTGATTCGAAGCTTGTAGTTGATAGGAAATTTGATTTTCCTAATATTTATTGTCATTGATTTTCTTAATAGTTGAGTCGAAGCTTGTCACTGATTTTCCAGACTATATCAATGGAAATTTGATTTTCCTAATATTTATTCTATGTTGAGAACAAAATTGCATAATCATAATTTATATGTTTGGATGAGAGAATTATCATTCCAAATTTAAATGCCCTTCCACTTTATTGGATGTGTGAAATATTTCTCTATGTGCATATTGTTTTTTTCTGTATAATTGTTGTTTATTTGGGTGATTTAATGTAGTGACTAAAGGATATTCACTAATACCAGGTTTAATATATTGGTGTTCATTGATTATTAATTGTTCTCCCTTAGACTGCAGTTGATTAGCCATGAAATGACAATGTGCTATGAGTTTTCTTGGCTGTTTCTTCTGTTACTTGGTATTCCCAGTTGTTTACTGATCAGTGAATTAGCATTATATTACAATTCATAAATTCAAAGTGCTAGACCAATATGATTTCTTCTTAGTGAAAATGGGCTTTACCAACTGACTGCTATTGAAAATTGATCATAGTGCTACTTCTATGTACTAATCAATATTTTTGAATGTATGATTTGGTCATGCAGACAAAGCAGTTGGGGAGGCTCTCGGTGGTGCAATTCACCGCTGGAGGGGTGGATACGCTAGCGGATGCGGCGTTGATGATGTAGCTCGGGTGCAATGGTGTTTTTGTGGGGTCTGGTGTGTTCAAACCATTGGGTTTGCTCCTCGTATTGCATGACACAAAATTTATTTGTCTTTTGTTGAATCTTTTTCATGACTTCGTAGATAACTTGAAGTCAATGATTTATTTCCACTAACCATTATAACAACTAATCGATTAGGATGGAGTACCTTGCTTCAGACTGTTGCCATTGATTTTTCTTAGTTGTTATGGCTTTACTCCCATTTTGGTTTTGCTGGGTGTCTTTTTGTTTTTGTTCAAGGGCTTGATTTGTGTAGACACTGCCAGCATTTTCCAGATTACGGTAGTAGTCAATTGGTCTGGGCAATTGAAGGAAGTAATCCCCTATTGTGGTCATTTTCCCCGCAACCACAGAGCTTTAATCAAATAACTAGGGTCAATTTCTGATAAGATTGGTCTCACTTGAGGCGTTTGCAAAAGCAAAGGTATTCTTCCTACAAGCATACAAATGAAACCGCAAGATGACTGCAAGCATACAGATGAACCACACACAATTGAATTTGCTAGGAACCGTAACCAAACCGAAACCGAACTAGAACCGAGTGTCAATTCCGGTTTCGGGTCCGGAACTGCATGGTTCTGGTTCCAGTTCCTTAATCTTGGAACCAATAACCGAACGGTCAGTTCCAAGAGGTCCAGAACCGAAACCGAAAACCCATTTTCCCACCCCTAATTACTTTATCCATTTTCCTCCCCTAAATGCTTATGAATACCAACCTAACGTAGAATTTCTATTTGTTTCTATTATTATGATGCATATCAATGTCGCATAACAACCACAACACTATGTCAATATCATATAACGAGAAATGAAACGATCTAATCAAAGCAAGTCCACACCGATAATCATGAGAAATCTAACCACCTATATTACCAAGCAACATATATGATACAATGATTATGAGCAATAATCCAACTAATTGAAATTAACAAATTAGTTAACGGAGGCTAACATATGGCAATATAGTTAGATTGACATTAGCATGGCATATTCTAAGTAGGAAGATAGCAATAAAGCGTGGAACATTTTTCTAACTAATAACATGCTATAACGTGGAGTAATGCTCTAAAACGAGATATTTCAAAGTTGTCTAAATACGAGCTAACAATTCATTTTATTAACAATGTAATGTGGATTACAAGCCAATAAACCAGCATTTTAACTACAACATTAATTATTGGCAGAATTTTAGACATGCTTAGGAATTAAAGGAAACAATAACTATACTCAACATCCTAAATATGCTCCGCAATTTAAAGGAAACAACAACTGTATCAGGAATGCTAAACATGCTTGGCAACAAATCGATGACATAAGATGAGCATAGGCGTAATGAACAAAGACAGCATAATATCTAGTAAGTGAAGCATCAATGCAGGGTCTAACAAAGCATTTTATTTGACAGATGCATTATCAAACCATCCAAAAACATATATTTAAGAAATAAACACGGAAGACAGTGCTTGTGGTGTAGGGCCTCCACTGTCCATGACTCAATCCCAATTCTTACCTCTTTGAAGTTCCTCTGTAGAATTCCTCTCCCTGTTCTCCAACAACAGCTTTACCTTTGTGGCAACCCAAGCAAGCAACAACAATAGCTCACTCACCCTCCTCCAATTGCTTGTTCACAACTCACTGTAAAAAACCCAGAGTGAAAATCCCTTTCCTTTACCTTCCTCTCTCTTTCCCGCTCTTATTTCCACTTTGCGAAAGAAACAACAAAGTGTTGCCCACCTGCTACCCTAATTTTATAAACAAGGAGTTTATGGGGATCAACAGCCGATGGAAAGTTCATCATCACAAGGGAGGAGGTCTACTCCTATGATGCCGCATGGAAAGCCCCATATTATTCTTTGGAGAAGCACGTGAAATCATCGGAGAACATGAAGTGGCCGCTGAAGAAAAGTTCAGTTTTGTAGATTTCTTCAGGATATGCATTTTTTCTTCACAGGTAGAGGCAACCAAATCGGGTTCACACAATTCTGCACCTCACCGTGGAACCAATGAGACTGGTTAAGTCCAACGTGAAACGCACAAGTCACAACTCGTCCTGCCATTGCATCCACACCTCGGCCATTCCTCCGCCAACACAAAACGCAGAACAACTGAACAACGAAACACCACTCCACAACGAAACAACAATTCACACCAAAAAACAGAACGAAGGAGCATATTAGAACTAAACTCAACATTCAGAACAACATAACAGCACTCGGTGATGGAGACCAAGAAGCCAAACACAGAGAATTTACCTTGGTTTAGCGCTGCAACAAACCATCCCGCGGGAGCCTCGCACCAAATCGTCTCGCGGCATTAGCAACCCCGAGCCGTAGCCACAAAGTTCGTCATCATCACCATACGCATGCACGAGACTCGCGACGCCGACCTAAATGCTCAACAGACATTGCCCCATCACCGTGACGAAGCCCTCCCGAGCTCACTCCATTGTCTCCCTCATCGCTCTCAGGTTCTCTCTCTCAAATCCCCTTGTCTCTTCTGAAATTTTAGCCTGCAATTCTCCCCTTTCTTTTCTTCTCAACCGAGCTGGCAATGGTTCGATTCACAGAACCAAACCAGTTCAACCCCTCATTAATTACATTTAATTTTCTTTTTAATTTTTAATTCTAATTAATCCTCTTTTCTTTTATTTCTTACAAATCTTCACCTTCATTTAAGTAAACTCTTCATTTAATTAAATTGTATTCGACTCAATTCTACTTCTCGATTTATTTCGAATATTGCTTGATGATAATTATTGGTTCAATTTAAATTCTTCGATTCGGTTTCCCAAATTAATTTTTCATCAAATAAATCCTCAATGATTATTCAAATAATCCCCAATTAAAATTTTCAATTATCCTTCCTTAATTCTGTTGTGAGAAATCAGAGGTATTACAAAAAACTATTTTCTTTGGTGCCTTTTTGGGCAGCCTAATTCCATTCACATAACTTCAACCTCGTAACAAGTTGGATTCTGATTTTTGGTGGGGGCCTTTGGCTTTATTATTTTTACGTCCCCTTCAACATTGGCATCAATTAGTTCTTTAGAGTGAAAGTTCTAGCATTTTCATTTCGGGTGTCTTTTTGAGTAAACGGCCAACCGCTTGTCACCATTGTTGATCCTTGGCACCCCTTAGTGTGTCACCCATGAGCAGCGAAGTTGGTAAATTTTCTCTCAATCTTTCTAAAGTTATATCTTCTACAGCTAGGATTTTGTAAAATTCGGTGGATGATAGTGATAAACGACGAAATCATAAAATTGTTTCTAAGTCTTTGAAATATAGTATAATTGATATAATATGATTTGCAATGTAATTCATATAATATAATTAATATAAACGAAATCATTAATCATACCAAGTAAGATTTGCTGCTGGACTTCCTACTGACTCGTCCTCTATTCAAACATTTTTAAACTCTTGGCTAAATTTTTTGAAATTGCCAGGTTGCTAGAGGAAGCTGGATCTTTGTTGGCAGCATGCCTCTTGGAAACCCTCCTTGATGATTCAGCATCCTTGGTCTCTATAGCCTCTGTATTTACCTGTTCTTGAGCAATTTGAGCAACTGCTAACGGGGTCACGATTCATGTGGCCTTAAGTAGCTCTTCACCATAGGTAAAAGTAACTCAGCATGAAGAGAGTTTTGAAACCAACGATGGAAACCAAAATTGTCATCACAGCTTGGGAGAATTAGATCATAACGATGGATAAATAATTAACCTAACATTTACCTTCATCCCAGTGAGTAGACAGAAAAGAAGATGGCAGAAGTCTTGATTTGATGAAATGGCACCTGACCCAAGCATTTGGATCTAGATATTGCTACAGTACGCAAGACTGTTTTGAGAAAAATTGGCAAATGATTCGCCACGTGAACATAGAACTCATTTTCTACTTCAAGAATGGTGTAAAATTTGTTGAACACCACTGGAGCAATGTTCACCTTCACGGATTCTAGATTTTGGCCTGCCAAATTAGTGTAAAACTTTCTTATCCGGACAATTATTGCTTCCTTTAGATGAGCACAGAATTTTGCCCAACCATGCTGTTGAATCACAGAAGGGATGTAAACAGGATATCCCATGGGAATGTCATCTATCATCTTAAAAACTCTTTCAGGTGTGAGAGTTTTCTTCTAGAAGCTTTGCTCGCATCACGTACGAGCCAACTCAGAGATGAATTCAGGTTCACCCAAGGTTTTTTTTGTTGTTGACTTTGGCCTCATTTTTTGCGAGTTGAAGAAGCTGGATGGTTGCTAAAGCTAATGAGGTGCTCAACAAATGATATGTCACAAACTTTTAAGGGAAAATGACAAAACAACCATCGCACTTTATGATTAATGACAATTCAACCACTAAATTTTTTTGCTAACAAATTAACCACTAAACTATGAAAAAAATTCGCCACTAGCATTGTTGTCACAAACTTTTTTTGTTAACAAATTAACCACTGAACTATAAGAAAGTTTCTATAACATCACTGTCACATTTGCCGTTAATGACGACGAACTGCGGTGGCTTGACGATGACCACGACATATTGATGACGATCTGTTGCGGATTGATGATGATCCATGACGGCTTGACCATCTGTGGCGGATTGGTAAGAAGGAAATTCTTTTCTTTCACCTAGTGCAACGGTGAATCTTTGCAGATCGATAATTCTCTCAATTCTCAATGGTTTTAGATGCTTGAGGTCTCTTTTTTCATCATTTTTATTTTGCGATGCACAGGTAGGAGAGATCTATTGTGTCATTCAGTGCATATCAGAGCAGATTCGAGTAGGAAAAAAATGAGATCGTTTACTCGAAAACTTTAGAAGGCCAAAACTTTGTGCTCAGTCGACCGATTTGGGCGAATTTTTTTTTCTATTTCTCATAACTTTTTGAGATATACGCACTGGCAAGATGCCAAAGGTAGCTTGTCCCACATTCAAGGCCTAAAAACGCTTCTAAGTCCTCCAATTTTCCTTACACAATTCAAAGTCGTGAAGCTCCACAAGTTTTCCTGCCTGAATTTGCTCTGATAAGCACTGAATGACAAAACTGATGTTTCCTACCTGTGCATCACAAAAAGACAATGGAAATGAGTCCTCAAACTTCCAAAACCATTGAAAATTGAGAAAATTATTGATCTATAAAGATTCAACGTCGCACTGGGTGAAATAAAGGAATTTCCTTCTTATCAAGCTGCCGCAGATTGTCATCAATCTGCCGCGGTTCGTTATCAAGCCACCGCGGTTCGTTATCAAGCCGCCGCGGATTGCCATCAAGCTGTTGCGGATTACTACATGATCTGCCACAGATCGTCTTCAATCGTCATTGATCATTTTCTTCTTCTTAGAAAAACAAAGACAACACAGACAAACTGAAATTTTCTCATGAACTGGAAAACAATTTTAAATCAACTGAAAACTAAAATATTAACATTCTTTTACAAAATCTTCTAAATTATGAAACACGAAATCTTCTATATCCATTCTTTTACAAAATCCAAAATCTTCTAAATCCATTCTCCATGGATATTAACTCTTTTTCAATAAAAATCTCATCTAAAATTACGAGTTCTTTTCATTTTTTTCCATGGGTATTTGTTCTTTTCAATTATGATATTCAGAAAGTTAACGGTGATGTTCTCGGTGGAGATTGCTCATAGTTCAGTAGTTAAATTATTAGTAAAAATAGTTTTGTAGTTGACTTATCATTGATCACCAAGTACGATAGTTAGGTAGTCATTTTCTCAACTTATAAAGACAACTAGAAAGAGGGAAAAAAGAAAATAAAAAATTTCACCTCCAAAATCCAAGCGGTTAACATAAAATATACGGAGGGTAAATGAAAATTTTAAAATAAACACACTATTTGGGTTTTTTAATAAAAGTAAAAAGGAAATGTGACCTATCAACCATCGTACTTTGTGTTGAATGACAAGTCAACCACTAAACTATTTTTGTTAACAACTTAACCCCTTAACTATGAGAAATAGATGGAGCAAACACCGCAGTTACGTTTTCCATTAAAACATGTTGTCCTTCCACGGCGGAATGTTGTCTTTTCACGGCAAAACATTGTCTTTTCATGGCGAAACGTTATCTTTCTACTATTCATTAAAAAGAGCTGTCGTTCCTTAACAGAATGTTGTCATTCAACAGAGGAAAGACAACGTTCTATAGCGAAACGACAATGGTCTACTAGCAAAAAAATTATTGTCTGCTGCAGAACGATCACTTTCTGCGGCAGAAAAATTATTTTCCTATACAAAAAGTGAGACATTGATGATAAACACTGGACAACAACGATGGACTAGGAAGAGGAAGAAGAAGATAGTGATGAGAACTGAATGGTAAAATTGAGAAGAGATAATTATTTTCGACTTTGAGAAGATGTTCAGAAAACTAAAAACGTGGAAATTATTTCTGACGACAGACCAAACCATGCTGGAGCTTCCCAACATCGTGTTCTCGTTAATATCGCTTCAATTATTGCAATTTTAGCATAAAGATTAGAACTTGGAAATAGTAAACATAGAATCGGAGGCGTATTCGCTGTAATATTTCTCAACAGGTAACGACGATGTTTGCAGCGTCGATTTTCCATAGTTCAGTGTTTAAGTTATTAACAAAAAAATTTTAGTGGTTAACTTGTTATTGATCACAACGTATGATTGTTGATTTGTCATTTTCCAAGTCAAATGAATCAACGACACTTTTACTTTCTAAAGTCAATGTTGAAGCAAGCTACAACATTAGCCTTATTATTATGAAACCTCTAAAAATTGCAAAACAAATTAAAACTAAAACTAAAGAAAGGATATAGATGAGTGTGTTGCCTCACAGTAGGGCTTGTTTTAAAGTTGACAGCCCAACTTCTTCCTATTTTTACGTTACCTCGTCCAAGGAAATTGATGTTGGAGGATGATCTATCAAATTTCCTCCAAAGTAATGTTTAACGAGCTGCATGTTCACCTTAAATTGGTTCCCTGATCTTTCGTCATAAATCTCTAGAGGTCCATAAGGAAATGCTACTACAACTTTATATGGTAAAGACCACCATGACTTAAGCTTATTGGGAAAAAGTTTTAGTGGAGAGTTGGAAAGGGGAACTTTTTGGCAATGTTCCTTTTCTTTTCGTCTTTGTACTTCAGTATCACTTATGAGCAAGCTTTCCAACTTGTTTCTCCCAATTTCCAAGTAAAGTAACTTGATTCTGGAGAACAGTTTCAATCTTTACTGAGAAAATCCAGAAGGAATCCCTTGGGGAATTCCATGGTTTAGACATTGCCTCAATAATTCTTTGAACCACTCCCAAGCTTCATATCGAGATCAACCATCTTGTTGTTGAAAGCTCGTGATATCATAAGAAACTTATTTGCTAGGTCATCCTACGTGTTCACTAAATTCAAAGGTAATGAATTTAGCCAGGCTCTTGTTCCATCTTAGAGAGTATGGAAATAACTTCAGTTTTAGAGCATCATTTGTCACTCCTTGAAGCTTGAATGAATCACTCACCTCCATAAAGAATTTGAGATGAAGATAATGATCCTTAGATGCCATGCCTCTAAACTGTTCCACAGTTTATAACATCTGGGACATCACCAGTTTCAGCTCGAATTTTTGTGTTTGAATTTTGAGTCTCGCAATACCAAGATATAACCCATGCAGTACTGTATGTTCCCACCTTCAATGAACTTTTTTTGTTGTTGTTGTCTTCTTCTTTCGTGAAAGGTCCTCTCAATTTCTAAATCAACGGGAATCAGCTCTTGTTCGTCTTCGTTAGCATCAAGCAATAGGCTCTTGAAAAGAAGCAAGAAAAGTGTCAATTTTTTTTTTAAAAATTCATAAATATACAAATTAGTAAAATTATCTCCCTCAACGGCTCCAAAAACTTGTTGTGCAAAAACAATACATTGTGCAAGTGCGCATATCGCAAATCAAGTAATATTAGATAAGATAGTATCAATTCCACGAGAACAATTTATCAGTCATCAATCAATCTGAAACGAGATTAAATTAAATTCCAAATTAATTTGGTAAAATGGTAAAATAATTTAAAGAGAACACAAAGGAATCAAATAGTAAGATCAGATGAGAGAGAAACGTGGTTTAGAGTTGCTTTTCTTTTTTATATGAATTTTGCTACAAATGCTATAGAAATGTTGTGACAAAACTAATTGGATGACTAAGAATTTTTATTGTCATTTGAGTCTAGATAGAGTTGTTTGCTTAGTTCTTGTAATATTTTTTTTAGACTTATAACAGACAAATATCATAAAGAATTCAATCAAACACAATTTTCAATTGAACATGTAATTCAAATAAAACGATATGTAAATATTTGAAATTAACAAAATAACAAACATGAAATTAATATATTCACACAATTCAATATAAGTACTAATTTCTATTTATGGTTAAGTAAATAAAAATCTCACTATTCATTCATGTCTTTTGTACACTGAATAAATTATCAACTAAACATAATGAATTATTCAAACAATTTTTTTTGCAATAAAATATAGCAAATACAATTAATTCCATATAACCTGGTACTCTCCTCTTATAGCCACTCAATGTTTAGCCATAAATGAATAGATGATAAATATTTCAGTCAAATATATCATAATAAAAAAATTGGAAATATATAAAAATTCTTTTATGTGATGTTGTGTTACTCTATACTGTAGCATTCATTATCACCAAAATGCTTCAACAAAGAGCTTCAATTTAAGCTTTTGGAAATGAAGGTAAACACAGGGCTGACAACGGCTTCCTTCTGCATGCCACAGCTTGATGAAACTTCCTCTAATTAATCTCTGAATAAAATAAACTCCTATAATAACTCTTTTTCAAGATTTATCACTTAACCAATGGATTTAGGTGTTACCTAATGGTGTAAACCTCCTGCTCCTCTTATCGATATATGTTTTTGAGCATCACACAATGCAATTGTTATGTATATGTCACCAATGCATAATAATTGCAACAAAATATAGCAAATGCAATTAATTTCACGTAATCTACTGCTTGCTCCTCTTAGCATTGAGCTACAGCACCCAAAATAAGCATGGTACCGTTGAACTATTGTCTTAACTTAAATTTCAACTCAAGAGTGGGTGTTGTAGCACCTGAGATGAGTTCTAGAGCACCCAAAAGTTGTTTTTCAATATATAACCTAAGAATCCAAGTTTCTCCACCCAAACTAGGTAATGCATAACCTAGTTTAGAAATACTTAGGATAGAACACATCACTGCCATCCTTCGTTCAACCAAATGTCAACCAAATGTAATCAACACCAACATTAGATATCAACATCTAATCCATTGATCACCAAGATTAGAATTCTTACCCCTTTGATCTCCTTCGTTGCTAACTTTCAATACTTTATTCTTATATCAAAGGAATCCTCTTGATGTGCAAAATAAATTTTCTTGAGGGCTTGAGCCTCAATTCTCACTCCTCTCTCAATGTTTCTCTTCTCTTCTCTTCTCTCCCGTTTCTCCCTTTCTTTCTATCCTTTCTCTCTCTGGTTTAGCACTATTTAAAGGCTCTTTTAGTAGCTTCTCTCCTAATTTTTATGAACTTATATGCTAAGAGACAAACTAAAGAATCGCAAGTACCATTTTTATCCATTTTGTCCTTGCAAAAGTACCATTTTAACCTTCCATTTAGGTGTAATTGAAAAATAACCTTGATTATTTATGTTTTAAATATAATTAGCTTGAACTAATTAATTTTGATTAGTCTTAAACTAATCACCATAAGTAACATAATTAATCATAACTAATTAACCTTAATATCCTTTTAATTACACCTTAATCACATTATTAGTGACTAATCTTACAATTACATGTGGCGCTATTCTATTGGCTAATAATTTTGTAATGTCCCTTTTTCATAATCCCCAATTTTCTTTAAATTTTTTCTTTAGAAATAAATCCATATTTTAAATTAACTATTAAACCATGCATAAAAGAAATATACACAGCAAAAATTTTAGCCAATTTAAAACATAATTTAGTCCTTTACATTTCGTATAAAATCCCTTAACTTAAAACAAAATCCAACATCTTATAAGAAACCATTTTTTTTTTTTTGAAAGAATAGTCATCATATCTTAGGCTATACTCCAGGCTCAAAAAGTCCCAACAACACCAAGTTCTCATTATGGACAAGGTTTCTCAACCTATATTTCTTTAGTGACTATTTCCTCTAAATCTTCCTTCCTATAACGCAAAGTTAATCTAGTAGTTTAAAACTTAACAAATAGTGCATGACACTATGAACATGACATTGTATAACATTAGTTTCACTTTCATCTTTAACTTACTTTTTCTTTTCTTTCTCTTTCAAGAACGAGTAGGCTTGGCAGTAGGACACCCGTCGCTAATTTCAGCCTTTTTGGAAACAGACTCCCCCCTTTTTGGGAGTCCTCCATTAGTTATCATGCATTTCAATGCACAGTGACCTAGCAAACCTTGGACTTGTCTGCCCCAATATCCATTAGGAGCAAACTAACATTCTAATATACAAACTGATTCACTCTTTTGGACAACCTATCCTCAAACTAATTTATGTGCATTCACCATGTTTATCTTTCTTACGTACAGACTCATGCATGAAACATATCATTCAAAATGCAACCAGAACATGTCATAAATATTTTTCATCAAAACAGAGAGCATTATTTAAACAAATGTCAGCACCATATCACAATAATAACTTATCACCGTAAACAGAGTTGGCATCACAAAACAACAATAAAACAGAACCTCCAATAACATCTATCGTTGTAAAAAAGCAATATCTCAAAATAGCTATATAATAGATCTTTAACATCAGCATATACTAGAAATAATCACATCACGTACCATCACATATACAAAGTAGCACATCCTAGAGTCATCGTAGAAAAAGCAGTAACATAAACAAAATGAGATTACTCACACCTTGCGGTGAAGGTCGTGAGACCATACACAAGCATCACTACTCAACTTAAGTTTTCGAATGGAAAAATAAAGCTTCTAGCAGCTCTGCGTTGGTTTTTTCAGAATGCTCTGTTTTCTTGCCAAGTTTTGGACAAACTTATTATGGCCGTGACAATGAAATAGTTTGGGTCTCTCATAAATGCTCCTTTTAAACTCATGGTTAGGCATCTCTATGATGCTCACTATGTAACAACCCAAATTTTTGTAATTCCTTGAAAATGTGATAAATTAAAAATTTTAAAAAGACTCCTTTATAAAACGAAATCAGACTACGACATTAAAACTGGATCGTTACTAACCCTTCTTTAAACTCGTTATGAAAACCCATTAATGAAATGCGGAAGCATTATAAAATCATTTAGTTAAATCATAGCGGAAGCGTAAACAGAACTAAACAATTTAAATTACAATTTAATTACAATTGTGCCTGCTTAACTTTCGTTAGTTTGACTAGCCACGAGTCCCACGCGTGCAAATCATTCATCCCTGCTTTATTATTTGATTATTGTCTTTCACATTTACTCCTAAGTCTTTGCATCGATTTCAAATACAAGTACCTACACCTACACCACAAGTAACTGTAAGCCCAAAGGCTTAGTAAGGAAAATGGTTAAATGCAATGTGAATGCCACTCTTTAGTCCATTTTGGAATGGGAGCCACCCAAACCAATCCTTTCGTTACTTTAGTTCCTTTATTACTTTACTTTTATTTTAATCCATTTATTCCTTACTTGTACTTCGAGCTGAAATTTGGAGGTTTTTCTCATGCAATGGCATAGTGATCGGATCTAACCTTTTACTTGCAATCTAGAACTCCTGTACCCTATGAGGGATGGGCTTCACCTAGATTGTAGACTACATCTGCTACCCATCCACTCCCAATTCCCCTTTCCTCTTTTTCTTAACATTTTACCTCACTTATGCATGCTTGCGTACCACCACCAAGGTGGCACTTCCTATGATTTCTATTATCATGATACATGACCATACATTCTCAACCTAACATGATGCATCATGCTCCAAAACATGACATTAATCTAATAATTGAAGTGCACATAAAGGAAGTAACTGTAATTGAAATTGCGCATAGAATGAATAACAATGATTGAAAACGCACAACAATATAATTGAAAGTGCATAACAGGGAACAATTATAAACTCGAATCGAAAGCAATAGACGATTAATAAGGGACAATAAAGTAAACAAGCAATGAATTACAATTAAGTAAACATGCTCGTTAGACTAAATGAAACTAAACATGCTCAAGTTATAACACTACTTCAGTCATTTAACATGTTCATGTCTATTTATTTACTCAGATTAATTAACATGCTTGAGCCAAATGAATTACTTAGTTAGGTTAACATACTCTCTAGATGATCAAACATGCTTAAGAAGTGATTGACAACTGTTAATTAGTTAAGCTAATTGATTACATGCTCGATACCAATTACAATTAGTTAAGTTAATTAATATAACATGCTCGAGTTAATTACATGCTCAAGTCGATTAACGTACCTGTGTCTAATTAACATGCTTGAGTTGATTAACATGAATAAATGCTTAACTAGTTAAACATACTAATTACTAAACATGCTCAAGGATTGATTATTCATTACACAACTAGTTAATCATGCTTGAAGTGGTTATTTAACAACTAGTTATTAGTTAAGCATGCTAACATTATTCTAGTTACTTGACATATTCGGGTTAGTCGATTCTCGATTAGTTAATAGATTAACTAAACACGCTTGATTTGTTAATTAAACTTGCTCAATTAATTAATTAACATGCTAAACTAATTAGTTATTACAACTAGTTAATTGTTTAACATGCTCAACTAGTTAGTCATTTAACAAACTCAAGGATTAGTTATTCGTTGGTTAGTTAAGTTAAATTGACATACTTAAGCTCAAGTGATAATTACAATTGGGATTTTAATTGATTAATAATTAAACGTGTTGGATTAAGAGGGTACTACAACAAATGACAACTGAACAATGATGAAGGAAATAGTAGCTTATGCTTAATAACTAAATAGAAGTTAAACTATAAGAACAATCCATAATAGTGTCTTCGCACTTTACTCATTCATCTCGTTCATTCTCTAAACATTACCTGTTCACCAACTTTAAGTATTTATGCCTTGTTAACAAAACTAGAAATAAGGGATTTCACAGAGCTATCAACAACAAAAGAGAGGAGTTAACAATCAAGGAAATGCTACAGAGTACTAACAGCAGTAAAATCCACTAAGGAATTATCTACAGAATGTCAAAATCATGCATTTAAATCTGCAGAACCAACAAAGGAGATATCTAACACCAAGGGAATCAACAAAGGGGTTTAACAATAGTAACATCAACTGAAATTATCCACTAACACAAGCATCAACATTGTCAATTTATCTAACTACTAATCATAGTATAGCATAAGGGAACTAAACATAACAAGGAACCAAACATAAACTGTAACGACCCAGATTTTTGTAAATCCTTAAAAATGCATGAAAATTTGAAATTTCTTTTTAAAACAAATCAAAGCGCGACACTAAACCAGATCGCTACTGACCATTCATAAAACTCGTTATAAAAACCCCATTTATGAAATTATGCGAAAGCGTAAATAAAAATCGTTTATTTAAAATTGTGCGGAAGCGTAAACAAATAGTTTAGGGAAGAATTACCAACAAATTGAAATACTACTTTTTATACAACTCACTAATTAATTTAATTACATCTTTGAAAACTTAACCTAATTAAACGGTTTCTCTTTTACCCTATTTATGCCTGGCCAACCCTAGACTCCCTTGCACGTGCAAATCCATCATTCGCTGCCTTTATTGTCTGATTATTATCTTTTGCTACTCCTAGTCCGTGCATTCCTCATAGCGTACTAGTTTCTATATCTACAACACAAGCAACTATAAGTCCGAAGGCTTAGTAAGAAAAAAGGGGATATGCATGAAATGCCTCTCTTTAGTCCTTTTTGGAATGGGGGCCACCCGAACCAACCTTTTCATTAGCCATTTACCATTTTATTACTTTCCTTTAAGTCATTACTCATACTTCGAGCTGGAATTGGGAGGTTTTTCCCGTGCAATGACATAGTGCTCGGATCTAACCTTTTACTTGCAATCTAGAAGTCCCGTACCCTATGAGGGAGGGGCTCCGTCTAGATTGTTGACTATATCCGCTACCCATCCACTCCCAATTCCCGTTTTATCATTTTTCTTATCCAGTTTCTATGTCGAGCTAAGCTGACAGTACCACAGAAACCTTTATTATGTTATTAACTCTTTTCCCAATTTCTGTGCTGGGCAAAGCTACTAGTACCACAGGAACCTTTATTATCTTATTATTTTTACCATTTTCCATCATTTTGTCCTCACTCATGCATGCTTGCGTACCACCCCATGGCACTACCTATTAGTCTCTATTAACATGATCCATGCTCATACATTCTTAACCTAACATGATGCATGCTGCGTCCTAACATAACATTAATAGATTGAAGTGCATATCTAAGAAAGTAACTGTAATTGAAATTGAAATGGAAAGCAAAACAACTGAAATGGAATAGCACACCCAAGTCAAGTAACCGACTGAACACTTAATCAGGGCAATAGACAATGAACCTAAACAAGGAAAGCATGCTTGACTTAAGATAATTACAACACTATTAATTAATGTGCTAGTTCTTCTAGTTAATTTCCTAGTCCATTTACACGCTTCCTATATTTATTGTTCTGGGTGATTATTCTGATTAGTTATCCTAATTGATTTACATGCTCAAGTTGATTGCTTTAGTTAATGGTTCTAATTAATTAACATGCTCAGTTGGTTACATTAGTTAATTATTGTAGTTAATTAACATGCTTTAATTAATGATCTAGTAGACTATCCTAATCAATTACATGCTTAAGGTGAATTTCATGCTTTTATCCTAGATGACTTAAACATGCTTTTATCTTAGTTACTTCGCATGCTTTAATTCAAATCTACTTAATTACTTTAGTTGATTGTTCTAATAAGTTAACCTACTCACTAATTTATTCAACATGCTCAATTAGTTATAATGGTTATATTATAACTAATTTACTCTAATTAATCATAGTTAAGTTAATTAATTAACATGCTTGTTTAGTTAATCATTCTGGTTAGTTACATGCTCATGAAGTACAAGTTAAATATCCTAGTTTTTTTCTTAGTTAAATTACATACTAAATTCACATCATTAGTAAATCGCATGTTAGATTACAGGATTAGTTAAATTACCCTAACATGCTCAAATCTAATTAGATGATTTCCCTAGTTAGTTAACATACTTGAACAAAATTTGTAATTTCGATTCTAATTGATTAACATTAGCATGCTAGTTAATTAACTTGTTTAGGGTTCAATTAAATTTTATTACACTAGTTAATTACAATTGCTAAACAATTAAAATCCTAATTAAACTAACTACCCCAAGTAGGTCAATTAACGGTTGGTCAAGTTGGACATGCTCGGGTTCATTATTTATCAATTAATTGAATATCAAACTTGATAAGAAATACACAACAAGAATAAACCAACACGATTTATAAAACTCTAACTCATTCTTAGACCTCACATAACTACTTAACCTTTACTTACTCCACTTCTCGTTTTGCTATCCAACTACTGTCAAACTAACATAACCTAATCAAAGAGTTCATAGAGCTAACAATAACCAAGCGAATCATTACAGTAGGAAATTCACTACTATTATAACACCAAATCACAGAGCATATAGAGCATTAGTAACATTATCAACACTTAATAATAGCATTTCAAGGCAAACAACACACTGCTAGTAGTAAACAAGGCAATTAATAGACTTAACAACTAACATACACTTAACTAACAACTAACGTACATTAAGCATTTACTCACAGTAAGCATTTCACTAGTATTAACACTAAACTCACAACATTTAACTAACTCACACAACCAAACTTGTGGTGTAGGGCCTCAATGGCCAAAACACCCGTTAATCCTTACCAATTTTGATGAACTAAAATCAGGGACAGCTCACGGCAGTTCCAGCTCCTAGCCCCAAACCCACAGTTCTCTCCTAACTCCTTAGCTCACTCCTCTCAGCTCAACAATTAGCTCACCACACTTAACACTCAACCTACATGCAACTTCTCTCTCATTCCCACCCTTCACTCGCAGCTCCTTCTCTCGCTCTCTAGGATTCCTCACGCAGGAATTGAAGAATGAAGACTAAATAGGGGAAAGGAAATTATTACCTAGAGGAGACAACCTTGCAGACATAGGGGAAGGAGGGAGATGGTCTAAGGCAGAGGAGGCTAGCTACGGGCATAGGGTATGATTTTTCGTCGCCCATGGAGAGGGGAAGGTCGATTCTTGTCGGTTTCTTAAGATATTCTACGATTTCCATCATTTTCTTCTTATTTTATTTCGTAGGCCTGGGCCAATTTGGACGAGTACGGATGAATAGGTCTCGTCCGCATGTCATCCACAAGGCTTAATCACTCATGCTAAATCAAGGCTTCTGACGGGAGAACGCGTCCCTGTCCTGTCCGTAACGTCCGCAGATGGGTTTCGGACGCCATATCGCATCCGCACGTGATGTCCGCGTGTCATTCGAAACTATCCTAAAATCGGACAGAGGCAAATCAAATGATACGTCAACTCATCCATAGCGTCAAAACTCATTCGAAAGTGTCTAGGTTTATAGTAGATTCGATGCGGACGCTACTTCTCTCGTCCGCATCGTCCAAACCCGCGTCCGCAACACTACGACATAGTGTACTCTAGACGCCAAATCACATCTTGTGTCTCGTCCCAACTCTTCCCTGTGTGTACAACATGAGTGCGGACAATATATCACATCCGCAGTGTCATCCGTATGTCGTCCAAAATTTCACAATGCAGTGAAGTCAGGACAAGACATCACGTCCCCAAGTCGTCCTAAGCTCTCGGGACGACGCTCCAAACGTTTGTGAACTACATGACTCGTCCGTAGAGTCGTTCGAAACACTCTGGGCCGCTCTTCCCACTTTTTTCTCGCTAACTCCTATCCCATAACCATTCCCCTATGAATACCCGTCACAAAATGACACATATAAATACGTGATACAATACCCACAAGCTCCCAACACTTGATTATATCACGTATACGAGAGAAACATTAGCAGAATTACCCCTAAACTTAATGCTATAAAATGTCTTTGGTAATACCCCGATAATTACCCAACTTAAAAATATCGGGGTGTTACATAAACTCAGGCACCCCTACTTGTGGTGCAGGGCCTCCAATTGGCCAAGACACCCCTAATGCCTTACCTCAATTCTTTATTGTGCGCTAGCACTTAGTCGCTATTCTTCTTTTCCTTCCGATACCTTCACAATTTAAAACATTTATTATTAACAACTTCTCATCGAATTCTATAAACTTTAACACGTAGAAATTTCAATATTGACAGCTTAGCGACCGAATATAATTTCTCATTCTTCACCTCATTTCTCCATAACCTACAAGTAATAAACAATACCGGGAAAACAACCTTTCATCAACAAGTAACCCAACAAGTAACCAAGTCTTAATGGTTTATCTAATCACAATTATTCCAGAAATCATACTTAACACTACAGCACACACAATTATCCAGAAATCCTACTTAACACCACAACACATATACCCTTAGCTGTATAATTTGAATTTCCAACCAACAGGTGCATAATTAACATCACAGCACATTAACTCAAGCAACAGAGCATTAAACATACACTCAACGTACCCCCAGCACAGAGTTAAATCGAAAACTAACACAACATATATAAATCTTCCAACAACAGATTATCCACTTATTGACCAATAACAGAGCAGAAAACGGAAAGGGATAGAGAGCAACATCCGAAATAAACAACACAGAGAAGGAAGAACGAGTTACCAGAGGATTGTCCTAGAAGCGCAAAGCTCTTCCCCACCTTTTTCCTCTCTCATGACTCTTGGCAAATCCTAGGGAGAGCCCCAAGCTCTACACACTCTAGGGACCTCACTCTCACATCTCTGCCTTCTCGAGAGCTTCCTCCCCTTCACCAAAGCACTTACATGCTCTCTACATCCCCCTCTTCTACTTCCGCATTATTCAAGTCACTGCAGGACACTCGAGCCATGCCAAGGACCACTCTCTACCATCACGCCATACTTATCACGTTCCCTTGTCGGTTGTCATCTGCAAAGCAAGAACCAGAAGAAGAGAAAACAGGTTTTGCATTGAAGAACCGACAGGCTGGACCATGGCCTTCAGCTAATCCACCGCGAACCACCATCCAGCCCCAACGACACAAGGCAAGAATCGCAGCCCCGCAAATGCCAATCATCACCATAGCTAGTCGCCCGACCTCACACCGACAGCCCAATGGCCCATTGCAGTCGAACAACAACACCCAACGCTAAAATAGACGACACGAAGCTCCGGCCATGACCCACGCCGCTCAAAAACCCGCGCCATCTCCCTTCAGTCGTGGTCTTCTCCCTCATCATCTCTCTCTCTCTCCCGATCGATCTCTACCTCTCGTGACTCCCAGCTCTCTCTCTCTGCCTCTCGCTACTCTATTCTCTCCCTTCTCTCTTGTTTCTATCTTATGGTTTGCCAGAACAAATGGCTACGGCCATTTGTTTCTTCATTAGCCAAACTGATTCAACGTGAACGGTTTCTTACCCCCTTTCCTTAATTAAATTTTTTTAATTTAATTCTAATTCTATTTAAATCTCATTTTAAATTAAATTCTCTCTCTTTATTTTTGCTCAATAAATCCTTAATGTAAAACAATTGTCTTACTGTAAAACAATTATAAGTAATCCCAAACATTATAATTTAAATTCATTAAAGTAATCTTTATTTTAATTACAATAATTTTCATTTAATCTCAATAAATGGAAATTTTACGAATACTTCCTTGGTAATACCCCGATAATTAAATAATTATCCAACTAAAAAAGTTGGGGTATTACACACTCTTTTTCTTAATTTCTTACCTAAACGACTGCACTTCCTTGAGTCAGCAGACGTGCTCCTTTCCGTAGACAACTACACTTCCACACCACTCACTGTCCTCCACTGTTCCTAACCGAAATGACAATGTTTTCTTTGATTTATGGACGCGTTCAGTTCTATACGCGCTTACTCTCTCGTGACACCCCCTTTTCATCGCGGATTCTTCATTAGAAACAATGACATCTCACACTTGCATACCAATCACAGCATCGTTCTCTCCAACCGACTTACTCATTCCCTTGCATTTTAATTCCAATGATGACATTTCTTATGTTTCACGATTTACCACAAACACATTTCCTCTCACAGAAGTCTCTTTCTTATTAGATACTCCATGTGAACGATGATGTTTTCCTTCGGTTTGCGAATGAGTTCCATTCCAAGGACACCTACACTCCCAGGACTTCCACTATTCAATGTGCCCCTATTTTCCAAAGACAATAGATTACTTAACTTACTTATTGTATATATGTTCCTTTATGCAGCATCATATTCCATGTCTACTCTTTTCACCCAATGCCAAGCATTTCATTTGTTCCTTCCTTCTTATTACCATTATTTTGTCTACCCCTTTCATCATTTTTTTGTGGATGTGTTCATTGCTGCTGTCACTCATTTTTTCATGTATCTCCAAATCTAAACGACAACATTTGTGTTCACTTAAACCCCTACAGTGGAATCTTTTCTTTTTCCAGTGGTATCTTTTCATTCAACCCATTTCATCCAGGAGTAGATATTTCTTCCACTCTTGCCATCCAATGGTCATTATTCTATCTACTCCTCTCGTCCACTCTGCGGACAAGTTTCTTTTCGTAATCTTCATCCAATGGTCAGTGCTTTGTCCACTCCTCCCATCCAATTGCTATTGTGTTATCTATTTCTTTCATCCCCTATACAAACAAGCTCCCTCTCACCGATACTTCACCCAACAACATCTTTCCACACCTCCTTTTACTTGCCACAAAATGCAATTTCTTTACGTGCCTAAGTCTCATTCCTATTAAACACTCTAGCACTATTTCTAGAAACCAGTACAATCTCATTGTTCATAGTCACAGAATATTCACCAAACCAAAAATCCTAACCATCATCCAATTCCAGCAAGCCATAAAATTTCACAAATCATTACTTCAATCCAACTAACTATAAAATGGCATATCCCACCAATAACACAACCAAAAAATCCTTTGCTTCATGTGACATTCTTAAATATTTACAAGCCCTTACTAAGAAAAATTCAGTCAATGCAACCCTCCTCCATAATTGAAATTTTGTCTCAAAATTTTATTTACATAAATGATTCAAGATATTTAGTTATCATATCTTCCTCCCACTCCCACGTTGCCTCTTCTAGGGTGTGATTCCACAATAGCACCATCACAAGTGGGATTTGTTTTTTCGAAGCATTTTTCGTTGCTGAGTCTAGAATTTAAACGAGTTACTCCTCGTAACTTAGTGTCTACTAGATCACCACATCTTCCTGCGCAACAACCTCGGATGAGTTCCCAATACACTTCTTTAGTATGGACATGTGGAAGACATTATGAATTCCCTCCATTGAAGTCGACAATCCCAATCTATAAGACGTGGCTCCGTTCCTTTCAATCACTGGAAAAGGTCCCACGTACCTCGGGCTTAGCTTTTCTCATTTGCCAAACCTCATGACTCCCTTAAATGGCGAGACCTTCAAGAAGACCTAATTCCCCACGTTAAATTCCAATTCTCTTCGCCTTCGATCGACATAGCTCTTTTGTCGACTTTTAGCCACCAACATTCTTTGTTTTATAACTATCACCGCATCCACTATTTTTTGTACAATATATGAACTGAGTAGCTTAGCCTCTCCAACTTCATCCCAGTATAACGGGATCTATATTTTCTTCCATACAAGGCTTCATAAGGGGCCATTTGGATAGTAGACTTGTAATTATTGTTGTATGCAAATTCCATTAATGGAAGCATTTTACTCCAACCAATCTAAAAATTGAGCACACAGGCTCGTAGCATGTCCTCCAAGACTTGAGTTGTTCTCTCATATTGCTTGTAGTTTGGGGGTGAAATATCATCCAAAATGTTAACTTATGGCCCATGGCCTTGTGTAAACCCTTCAAAGAATTAGTCATAAACTTGGGGTTTGACACAATTGATATCAGAATCTCGTGCAATAGGACAATCTCTTGAATATATTGTTCTGCATACTAGTTCATTGTATAAGTCTTCTTAACCGTTAGAAAGTGAGATGACTTTAACTATCTATCCACAATAACCCATATCGAGTCATGCCCCTTCACTTTCTTCAGCAATCCAACCACAAAGTCTATCGCAATTTGACCCCATTTCCACTTTGGTATAGGAAGGGGTTGTAATGTATTGACCGATCATTGATGTTTTGCCTTGGTCTGCTAACACACTAGGCATACTTCCATGTACTTGGCAATATCTCTCTTCATACTCAGTCACCAGTAGTGTGTCTTCAAGTTTCGATACATTTTGGTACTGCCCAGGCGGACTATGGTTGTAGTGACCTATTTTGGTACTTGAAACACCGTTATTTAGAAAACATACAATGAAAGGCCTTCATTTTTAAAATCAATTAAAACTAAAAGAAAATGTGTTATAACAAAATTCTTTTCTTTAATTTTTAAGAGTATACATATTATGCATATAAAATGAATTCCTTTTCTTTAACTATTTCTGTTTAGTTTAGTCAGCACAATATCTCGCTGTGAAAACTCTCCATCAACTACTCCTCTTCAGTGTTGTTACCTACATCACAAGTCATAAGCTATATGAGCCTAATGCTCAGTAAGAATGAATAAGTAAAAATAGTAACTGTGAATATGATATGCAGATGTTGTATAGTATATAATCATCTGTTTTCATCAAATCTTTCCTTTTTACGTTTATTCCTTTTTAGTCAATAACAGTACAGAACGATTGGAGAACATTAGTCCGAGGAAAAAGTTACATGCTCAGGTACTCTTAGGTAGAACCATCACCGAATTCCCCCATTGGGGAAAAACCTACATCATCATGTAGTTCTCCTAAGTAGACCCGTCGATAAACCCACCCCCTGCCTCACAATCGTCTTTTTACGTTTATTCAGTTCATGCTCAATTTCATTATCATTATTTGTGCTTATAAATATTTTCATAATTTAATGTAAGAATTATGCATGAAAACATGTGTACCTATCCTCCATAATGACCGACATTATAAGTCATCCTAGTTCTAACATGTATACTCTATTCTCAAATCAACTTAACTAACTATAAACTTCAGACTAAACTCGTAATAACATTTGTAACTCCATAGCCTCAATCAAATACTTGAATATATACATCTAACTACACTTATAAACATAATGTCTCATAAATCTACAATCTTAATTCTAGCCTACATAACATATCCTATTCTTGTGATGCAGCCAAAAGGGCAACTCAGATCTATTGCTTACCTTACAACTTTCGTGTTTCTTCGTTGATCTTCAATTCCTAAACAAAACACATCAATTCTCATATTATCATTCTTTTACAAAGCATAAGACATTAGTCTAAAGCGTTGTAAATCCTTAACTTAGATACCATTGTAGCAACCCTTCTTAATGATAAATCAATTTTCTTTAAAAATTTATCGAGTGAAATTTTTTTTTTTATTTACCGAAGCATACGATAATTTAGCTACGAATAAAACCGTATCAGAGTAAAGCAAAAAAACATTTAAGATTAAGAAATCCATAGTTTTACAAATCGTTGTTCAAATTAAAAGTTAAACATTCGAATTTAAAAGTTCTACTTATCATGAGTCATAACCTCGCAGATCTACTTTGCCGGATAACCCAAGTCCTCGACAGGGAATGTTTCCTCCTCCACTCCAGGAATTATCATTTCTTGACTCTCACCTACACCAACAAGTAAACTATAAGCCCAAGGGCTTAGTAAGGAATTGAGGAATACAACATGAATGTCTCTAACTCATTATGTCGGAATGGGATACGCCCTACACCGCTCTTTACTCACAGTTACATATAACATAAACTCGTGGATTGAGTTGGGAGATTGGAGATTCTTGGCAGAGAACATGGCGGGTATCTGGTACCTAACACCTTATGGTAGACAAGCTCGCACAACCCGTATAGGGAAGGGTAAAAGGGTTTCGAGTCTACCGGTTAGGTCCAAACCATCTCTCCAACCTCCAAGTCCCTTACTTTCTTTTCTTTTCTTAGTTTTCTTCTAACATATGAATACCAACCCCTTTTGGTGGTATTTCCTATGATGTCTATTATTATGATGCATGTAAATGAAATACATAAATATAACTACGAACATATCATTCATTCTACAAATTCACAAGTCTATACTACCAAACATCTCAGAATAACAGTGGAACAAACTACGTGAATCAAATACGAAAATCTCAGCAATTAAAACTATTATGCAGGACTTAATCCAATCAATAGAATACTAGCAACAATTATGAACAGCAAGACGAAAGAATTAATAGCGAATACGAACTGCAAAACAAGAGAACTAATATCGGATATAAAAAGTGAGTTAACATGCTTCGGGATGACAAAATATAACAATATAATAACTATAATTAATGATCGACAATACATGCTCACGTGCTTCGGAAGCTACGATAAGTAACAGAAAATAACGGCAATTCTAACAGCGAACAAAACGACTAACATACTTTAGCATTTGACAGTAAACTAATGAATTAGAATGACAACTTAACAACGAGTGTGTATGCTTCATAAAATCTACAGTGAATACAAATATGGCAGCGATATAAAACGTGCGTGCATGCTTAACAAATTTACAGTAAGCTACGGAATATATGACAGCGAATTCTGAAATAATAACAATGAGTTAAATCGAGTATTCATGCTTTATAATTTCGATAGCAACTATGAAATAGATGACAGAAAATAGCAAGTTATAATGGCAAGTAAACCGTGCATCAGGCTTCATAAGTTGACAATGATTAACGAAAGGGGGCAGCGAATTAAATCTAGCCTACGTGCATCCTAATTTGATAGTAAATATAGAATACAATAGCGAATTAAAATGAACATACGTGCTTATTAATTTGACGAGACATAACAGCGAATAACAACATGCCATCACATTCAGTTTTCCAACAGTGAATAACCAACGAAGCATACTAATAATTGCTAAAGTAAAACATGCAATACGTGCTAGATTATCTGACAGAAAATAATAACATATAACGGCAGCTATAGGGAATTAAAATCCATTATCATGCTTTGAAGTCCAACAAGAAATAATAGCATGTAATTAACGAGTTTCCAACAATTTAGAACATGCTACTATATCTTGGAAATAACAGAAAACGAATTCAAAACAACAACGAGTTTTCGGCAATTTAAAACATATTACAAGCAACACGATTTGACAGGAGAATTAATAATATAAAACAGTAAGTAAAATGTGCAGCACATCTCACAATTTGACAGGGCACAAGGAATAAGACAATGAATAAAAATAAGTATACGTGCTCTATTTTGACAGGTTTCACAACGATGAAACACGAAGGATGAACGATAACGTGCGAGATATTAGCTTCTCAAAACCGGAGCATCAACATTAGCCACATGAATATTGGAAATGCTCAAAATTTAATAGAAAACTAACAATTCATGCTATGATTAAATCATGCTTATCTAGGAGTTTATTGCGTAAAGGAATGAACATGAAATTGGAACATAATAACCATATAACTTAAACCACCAAGTATTAACTATTAAAGATTGACAATTCAACATAGATTAGGAATATCTAGTAAACCTCACAACCAAATGGGAACCAAACATAACTTCAAGAACTAGAAATCCTTAAGAACAAACAGGGCATAGCAAGATAGTCAACACTTTAGCGTTATCATTCTCTTCTTTCACAAGTCTAAGGACAAGTAACAAAAGACTATCCAACTCAATCAATATCTAGAGTTACCACCATAGAAATCAACAAGGAAAACACATGAAAGTCAAGCAAAGAACATAACGACTCTACTTGTGGTGTAAGGCCTCCCTTGGCCAAGACTTACTCAATCCTTGCCTAACTGAGAAGGTTCTCATAGACAGCTACTTCCTACTCCCTGGATTACCCTTCACACAGGAATTATACAAGAGGAGAAGATGTCCAGGAGGAGAAGGAGCTTGCTTGGAGATAAATAGGCAGCCCTAAAGAGACAAATTGTACTTTAGGCGGGGGGAAATGCAGGAGACAACCCCTGCTGGTCGCGACATGGTGGAGGGTGATCCAGTGTGGGAAGATCGGGTTTTCATTGGTTAAATGTCCATTTCTTTCTGATTTAAAATATTTTCTATCGCAGATCTACGATGAATCAGACAAGTGCAGACGTGACGGTCTCATCCACAAGGCTAAAATATCATAGGCTAAATTGCGGCTTCGGACGAGAGCTAGCGTCCTCATCCTGTTTGTACCGTCCGCAAGGGGCATGCAAATGCCACATCGCGTCTGTACGTGGCATTCGCACATCGTCCGAAAGTATCCATAAATTGGACAGAGGAAAATTGGACGAGGCCTAACCTCATCCACACTCGTCCACGAGCATCCGAAAGTGCCCAGGATTAGGATAGATTCGATGCAGACGCAGCTTTCCTCATCCGCATCGTCTAGAATCGTCCGCAAGAGTGTAGTGAACATTTAGGACGCATGAATCACGTCCTCACACATCCCCAAATGGCCAAGCCTCACCCATTTCCTTACCACTATGATGAAGCTACACTCCGGGACAGCAACTCCACAGTAACCGGTGACTTCCCAGCTCGCAGCAGCTCTAGCAAGGACAGCAGCTCCAACTCTCTCTCAAACTCTAAGCTCACTCCTACAACTCACAGTTAATCCATAATAGCTCTCTCACTCAGAAATTCACTTTCTCGTAGGAAGAAGACTCCGCTGGAAGGAAGGCTCTCTCGCAGAAAGGGGAATCTGAACTGGAAGGAATAGAAGAGAGGGAGGACTAAACGTCCATACCTGGAGACATCGTATGCATAGGGGAGGTAGAGAGGGAGGTGGTCTGGGCATAAGGAGGGCAGCGTCTACCAGATGAGGGTGGGGGGAGGTCATCTCGTGTCTCCCTCAGTGTGTAGTTATGGACTACAAGACAAGTTTCTAATATTTTAAACCTAATTTTTCATAGGTCTGGGCTATTTTGGACGAGTGCGGATGCATTGGTTTCATCCGCATTCGTCTGAAAAACATTATTATATAGGCAAAACTGGACATTCAGATGGGATATGGCGTCCGCCTAATACGTCTGCACGCGTTCGAAAGTGTCTAGGAATTTGGAAAGATTCAATTCGGACGCAGCCTGTCCACATCTGCACTAGTCCCCATGCATCCAAAAGTGTCCAGAATTGGACAGATTCAAATCGGATGCAGCCATCTGCATTCGCGTGGATCCGGGCTCGTCCGAAACCCATGACACATGTGAAGTTAGGATGCGAAATAGCGTCCTAAGTCGTCCCAATCCTCGGGACGACGCTCCAAACGTTTGTGGACGACATGACTCGTCCACAGCGTTGTCTGTAGGCGTCTGAAAATGCCCAGGAAATCATTTCCTCACCTTTTCCTACTTAACTTCCATCCCATAACACTTTCTCCATAAATACCCCTCATAAAATAACACGTATAAATACGCAATGTAATATCCTAACTACCACATCCTTTTATTACATCGCATATATGGGGAAAACGTATCAGGAATACCCTTTGACTTAACGCTCCGAACACGCTCTTGGTAATACCCCGATAATATTTTTTAGGCAAGTTTCTTTAACTCTCTAGACTCAGTGAGTTAGATTGTTTCAGACTCAAATCGACTCAGGCAGCTCATTTGTCACATCTGCCTCTAATATTTTGTAATGGTCGAAGAGTAAATAATCATGGAAAATATCAAAGTAGAGAAGGATAATTTTGTTACCTGAAATAGAGATTGCAATTAGAATAAAAATTGAACAATACAGGATTAAAGGAAACGGATGATCAAGAAATAATTTTACAATATGTTTTAAAATCACCTTTTATTATGTATCTTCTTCTCATTTAAACTAATCCTCAAACTAAAATTTGAGTTCAAAATAATTTAAATAAAAGTAAAATAGAGAATAATATTAATCCATTCTATTTTTATTTGAATAACAACATTTTAAATTTTGAACAACTTCAAAATGTTGTTAACATGCCAATACTCATTACATGTTCCACTTTCCCCAACTCAATTTGCAGAATTATTATCATGGAAAAAAGCTTGGTTAGCTCTACAAATCTTAAATCAAAATAAATCAAAGTCAATTGTGAGGTAATGGGAAGCCATAACAAGATCTTCCCATCGTCTTCTCTTTCGTATTTCTTATTTTCTATTTCATTTTTTTAGGGTAGGATATTACGAACAAAATTTGGAGAATGAAAAACTAATTCTCATTACTGCTTCAAATGGAAAAGCAGAAAGAGAATACGAAGGAGATGAAAGAGAAAGTACATAGAAACACTATCAAAGTTACACTATTCAATAAATAACTCAATTTATGTGTATTTTCAATACTCCCCCTCAAGAAGAGATCTATCTCTAACTAATGAATGAAAATTCTTTGGATGTAAAGCTTTTGTAAGAGTGTCATCAAGCGCACCATGACAATGTTTAATTTGTCCAACACGGAATTGACTCCATGTATTTACTGCATACGATATGTTTTGCCCTTGTTATAGTCAAATATAATAGCTTGTCGATGAGCTTTCTGTAGGATGTTGGATGTGTGGGTGAAGAACTTTTATCAGATGAAAACTTACTTGATGGGTCCGTAGGAGTTGAAACAGAACTGCAACCCAAATATCCCCTTTTTTATAGTAGCTCTAATGTATAATGTCTTTGGTTTAAAAGAATACCTTTGCGGGTACGTGCAACCTCCAACCCAAAAAAATATGATTTCCTAAATCCTTCAACTTAAATTTGCTGTCAGGATATTCTTTAAACTAATTCATATGATGTTGTGAATTTTCATCTAGTATAATGTTATCATCTAGTACAATATTATCCGCTTTAGGCCGAATCTTATATAATTTTGTTTTTAGAGTTAGTGTAATACCAGAAAATTTGCACAATCAATTTTATATATATGCAACAATTTAAAATTTAAATAGATTAATTATTATCATAATCGGTGAATTTTAATGAAATAGAATTATTAAATAAGTATTGGAATTAGGAAAGTTAAAATAAAATATTTTATTTTATAAATAATAAAATAAAATAGGAATTAGGAAAGTAGTGTATTAGAATTAGTAAAAGATAATGTGTAATAATTCATGGTAAGGAAAGATTTAATTATTGGGTTAAGTTTATATTTTGGGATTAAAGAAATATCGTGTAAGGAAGGACGGGATGCAAGATGAATCGTTGGATGAGAACTATGAATAGTTGAGATCAATATGTATGGAAAAATATGCTTTCCACAGGAGTGTTTGTTGTCGCTTGGGTACGGAAGAATGTTGAACCGTAGGATTAAATTAGTGGAAGAAATATAAACCGTTAGATTTGAGAAAGATGCTTTCGCGGAAGTGTTGGATGCCGCTTGGACACGGAAGGATGTTTGATGTGCCACAGACTCCCTATATCTAAAATCAAGCACAGAGATTTTTTAACGATATTTTAAATGTTTTTTTTGTAGGTGATCAAAGGGAGGAGTATGCTCAAACCATCTTTTTAGTTCATCCAGCATCCATGAGTGTTATGGAGTTATTCAATATCAAGCATAGGTGGAAGATGAAACACAAGTTTAGAAGATTTCTTAGACATTCCAAAACTACTGACAAGCTGACCCTTGAGTAGTATTTGGATTATTAGGTTGTCTTCAAGATCTTATATGTAGTACCTTGGAATTTAATCGAGATTAAAAGTAATAATATTTATGAATTTTAGAGATTTTGGGAATGATTTTCTCATAAGATAGTAATACCCCGATTTCCCGTAACGGAATTAAGTAAAGAAAATTGGAAAATTAATTGGGTGTAAATTTGGATAGTGAAATATTTAGATATTTATTGGAAATTTATTTGATGAAAATTATTGGAATTGGAATTGATTAAATGGATTAAATTAACAAAGGAATGGATTAAATAAAATAATTTTGGATCCTTTGGGACCAGTTGACTGTTCATGTCAATCGGTCTGTTCATATCAACCGGTCCTATCTACTAGGCCCAAAGAAAAATATGATTTTCTTCAGATTTCGCCATTGTTTTGCCTACCCGAAAACTTTGTCAAACTTTCTTTTTCCTGGCATTATTTCATATGCTCCCTTCTACCAATAAATAGGAGGATAGAATTGTGAAGTGGGAATGGAGGGAAGAACTTGGCAAGAAAATTGAAAGTGGGAAGGGGGAACTGCCGATGTGATTGAAAGAGAAAACTATCAGGTAAGAAATTGGATGTGAAGGCCCTGCATCATGAGATTTTGTTTGTTTCCTTATTGTCGATTTCATTGAATATTTTGTGATGAATAATTCATTGAAATTGAACCGCTTAGAAATTGTTATTTTAAGTTGGACAAAAGAAGGAATATATTGTGATGAATAATTTGTTGAAATTGAACAGCTCGGAAATTGTTATTTGGACAAAAGGAGAATTAGCCAATAAAATTTCCTTTTTCTCTCCGTAAAATTAAAGAATGAATTATTCCTTACAAAATCAACGTATGAATTGTTTCTTAAAAAATTATGGATAAAATGTTAGAAAATAAAAAGTGGAATATTTTGGCTAAGAATGAATTGTTGTAAATGCTTTAATATTTTTTCTTATATATTCTGTGGACTGCTTGAATATTTCTTTAATATATTTTGTATATTTTTTTGGACTAGATATAATATGACATTCATGCATTCATGCACGACATGTTTAATGAAATGAATGAATAAACGTAAATGGGCGTGTGGGGTTTCGAGAGATAGAGTGACAGTTCTTAGTGGTGACACCCCTGATGGAAAGCTCGCCCCACATTGGAGTGGAGTGTCACTTAAGCCAGAATACTAATAGATGTATCCTTTCTCTTGTTCCAGAAATCCCCAATTTTTGAAAAAACAGAGATAGGTGACGGTCATGGTGACACCTCTGATGGAAACCTCGTCCCGTGTGGGGATGGAGTCGGTTAAGCCACACAGACCAACAAATGTATCCGTTCTCTAATAACAAAATGAAAAGATTGAAAAGATAGGTTCTTTTCTAAGATAGAATGCATAAGCATAAGCATTTCATTCTATTTCTTGTTGAACATTAGGTTCGTTGTTTTACCCATGATGCAGATGATAGTAATGATATTAATGTGGAGGAGGAAGCATTGTCTGTTGATATCTTGGGTTATCAGCTGGATTCGACCTGATGTGTTATGGCTCATGGGAAAATAAAACTAGTTGTTTTTCAATATTTAATTTTGATAAATATTTTGTAAACTATAGACTGTTTCATAATTCTTGAAAATTATGTTTTGAATTTATTCCACTTAATACTCCGATTTACTTTCTTAAATGCACGTTTTAAATAAGTTAAAGAAATTTTTTTATGGCTAAAAATGAAAGAAATAAAATGGTTTAATAACGCGGGGCATTACATTATATCAAAAAGTGTGCTTCATAAATATTGTAGGTGACTTCTCAAGCTTTCTAGAATGAGATCTTACCTTAACATTGGAGTTTATTTGCTATGCCAAAAAGTCTGGGAATAAAGAACTTTGTTTTCTGTTAAAGAAACTAAATCTCTTTTACTCAGAATTGGAGCCCAATTCAATTTGAAGACGGGCATTGAAGAATGATCTATTAGATCATTGCTGCATGCAAGATCTAAGAACTTATTTATAGTTTATTTTATGTTAAGTTTAATAGTCAATTGTTGGTGTCACTCGGTTAGAGCATGTTTAGCCGTGTCTTTGTAAGGGTATTTTGCAAAGTTTGCCCTAATTTTGTGGGATATTTAAACTCTCTATAAGGTCTGTCTTAAGGGATGAATTTTCAGTTAAAGAATCGATTTTGAAGTGTGGAGTTTCCCTCCCCATTTTGGCAATTCTCATTTGGTAGTGTTATCCGATTGAGTTTTGGTTTTTCAAATTGGTTTCACCTATTTTCTTGTAAGTTTTAACTGATTTATCTTAGTGTTTCCCCTTTCTCCAACTCTTTCCAGAGGTAGATATCTCTAGCAAAGGAGCAAAAAGCTTACAAAGAACCAAGTTGGAGTGTTTCCACTATTGGAGACCATGGAAGTCAATAGGCACAATTTAGGTACCTATTTGGACCAACTACATCCCGTCGTCCATAACTTCCTCTCCCAAATGAATTTCTATGGACTTTTTGGAGGGATTCATCTTCATTTATAGAGGAGTGTGTGGTCCAAATTTCACGTCATTTGAACATGTATTGTTTGAGTTAAGCTAGTTGCCATTTTGGGTCCGATTCTTTCCTTAATAGGCGCCTATTGTGAGAGGTTTCTGTAACGCCCCGCATTATTAAACCTTATTCTTTACTCTCATTTTTAGCGATGTAAAAATTTTTCAATAATTTGTTTAAAACATGTATAAGGAAAACTGATTTGAAAACATATCAGAGTAATATGAGCGGAAACAGATGACAATTTTCAAAACACAGTTTCAACATTTCCAATGAGAGTCCATGATTTACAAAATATTTACCATATTCAAAAACTATAATTAACGATTCAAAATAACCAGCACTGTTTTCCGTAAGCCTTAACCATCATATCAAACCCGACTGATAACCCAAGAGTTCATTCTGTAATGTCTCCCCCTCCACTGGCATATCACAGGTCTGATAATAATCACCTACATCACGGGATAAAACAATAAGCCTAACACTCAGCAAGAAATAGGATGAAATGCAAAGCTCATGCTCAAGCATGCTCATGCAATGTGTTTCAAAAAAGTACCTATCTTTGCTGTTATACCGAGAAATGATACATCCTATGGTCATGTGGCTTAACTGTCACTCCAACGAGGAGATACATCCATCTGGGGTGTCACCACATACTGTCACCAATCTCTTTTGTTTTCAAGGGTTGGGGATTTTTGGTACAAGAGAAGATGGTACATCCAATGGTCCATATGGCTTAACTATCACCCACTCCCTATGTGGGAGGGGATACATCCATTAGGGGTGTCACCACCAATGGACCGTCACCAAATCTCCCAAACCCCCACACACCTATTTCTATTTAGTATGCATCTCATGCAATATATCAACAATTCCATAAGGCCTAATGGTGATGCATGGATGTCATGTCATGCACAGTTCACCATAATGTACAAAGTATACAAAAAGGAAACATAATTTTTAAGAAAGGATATAACAGTTCATGTTCAAGCTAAAACGTTCAATTTCTATTCTCTAGCATTTTACCAATAATTTATAAGGAACAAATTTAGAAGACTATGAAATTACACTAAGCATTTGTTAATGGGGAGCAATTCGTATATTAAACGACAGAGAGCAATTAGTTAGTTGAAACTAATTCATGCATAAATTGACAAAGAGAAATTAATATGGTAGATCATGGGATCATAATGTGACCAATGTTAACAGGGTAAAACCAATATCCAAAGCATAGACAAATAAGGAAACAATTGTAGTAATTAACTCCAGTTCATATCTATGTATCTCCATTTCAGAACCAACTCGGAAAAGCAGCAACAATTTATTCAACATAGTAGGATAACCCCCTCACAGTTCTTCATTACATTATAATTAACATAAATTAACACTCAATAGAGCAACACTTCACCGCAAGACAACATACCACTTCTCATGTTCTTCATCAACCAATTCTCACTATTAGCAAAATAATACAGTTCAATATTTTATCTGAATTGGTGGTCCAAAAGAAACTGGCTAATACTTTTCTAAACAAACAACAATTCTCAACCCACAGATAATGGCAGTACAATACTTCATTATAATAATCAAAGTAACATTTAAACAATTATAAGTCTCAAGTAACTCGCATTGTAGTTTCACAACAAGTAGTGAATGGCAATATTCAGATAGACAAGAAGATTTTGTACGGTTAACAATTCACAACAGGTATTCCAACTTCGTACGTGAACCAGTTTCTCAAAGCAACGGGAAATGACAGTGGTTAACAATCCAACTAACAAGAGCATATTGACATATATCAACAACAACCAAGGTAGTATTCAAACAAACAAGACAGTCCTATGATGTAGGGCCTCCACTGGCCATTCAAGATCCCATTCCTTGACTCCAGTAAAAATGCCACTTCACAGTGAGCCTTTCCCACAAAGCACGGTACCCACACTGAGTAGCAGTACACCCAGGAAAATGGAAGCTCCCTTTCTTCTTCATGAAAATACACTCACTTTTCTCTCTTTTCACACAAACACTTCCTCACAGTCGCAAATCTCTATAAAAATGCAAAGTTCAGAATGCCTTTCCATCCACTGCCATCAACTTATAGATGGAGGGAGACTTCACGTGGATGCCAGGGATGATGGACAGTCACCCATATCAAGGGAGGATGGTCCAATATTTGGTCACCACATGGAGAGCTTTTTATCGTATCAGGAGAGGAGGAAAATATATTGAGAGGAATAAAGGATTGGCTGAGATAGAAATCATTTTTTTGTTAAAAATAAACTTTTTGGTCAAAGAAGCCGACTGTAACACCCCGACTTTTTCAGTTAGACAATTATCGAGGTATTACCAAGGGCATTTTCGAGCGTTAGTCTAGAGGTATTTTCGTTACATTTTTCCCCATCTATGCGATGTCATTAAGGGACAAGGTAATTAGGACATTACATTGCGTATTGATATGTGTTATTTTATGACATATATTTATGAGAAAAGTATTATTGGGTAGGAGTTAAACGAGAAAATGTGAGAAATAGCTGTCCAGGGCATTTCTAGATGCCTGTGAACGACACTGCGGACTAGTAGTATCGTCCGCAAAAGCATTGTACACACAAAGAATGGGTTGGGACGACTCAGGACGTGATTCTGCATCCTGACTGCACTGTGTCATGAACTTTTGGACGAGTCTAGATGAGTGCGGACTTGGACTAGCCGTGTCTGGTTTGAATCTGTCCAAATCTTGGATAGTTTCAGACAACTGTAGACATGGGAAGACCTCGTCCTATTTGCTCTGTCCGATTTATGGACGACTGCAGATGCTACATCCAGATGCCATAACACGTCCAAATGTTGTCTACAGACAGTAGGGACCAGGACGAGGATGCCATTCCTCATCCGAGATAGCGAGTTTTCCTGTGAGATTTTACACTTGTGGACGAATGTGGACTAGACCAATGCTTCCGCACTCATCCGAAATAACTCAATTCAGCGAACAATTATGGATTTAAAATGATAAATTTTATTGTGTAGTCCATTATTGCTCGACAAGGGGATGACGAAGTCACCTCCCTCCCATGCCCGAGGCCACGCCTCTCCTTCCCATAGCCTGCCCTCCCCTTCCCTTAGGAGTACGAAGTGTTCCCTCCATCTAGGTAAAACCATCTCTCTCCCTCCCTCGCCATTCCCTACATGAGTTCTCCTCCCCTACAATAGCTTCTCTGCCTGCGAGAGTGTTTGTGTGTGTGCTGAAGAGTGTTAGTGAGTGTATTGTGAGTTGTTGTGTACGATGAGTCAATGAGTGTGGTGTGAACTAAGTGTTGAGCTGTGAGGTGTACATGAGTGAAGTGCGGTGTGTGCTGTGAGCTGGTGTGTTGCTCATGAGCGTGAGGAACCGTGAGCTGTGGAGCGTTGTCCCTGTTAGAATTCTTCACTTAGGAAAGGAAATGTTTGAGTCCCTATTAGAATTCTTCACTTAGCAAAGGAAATGTTTGAGTCTTGGCCATTTGGAGGCCCTACCCACAAGTAGAGTGCGTGAGTTGTATGTCTAGTGCACTGTGATTTCCTTATTGTTACTGTTGTAGTTAATTGTTAGCTGGTAGTTAATTGTTAGTTGACAATTAATATTTCCTTTAATTGTTATTTTCTGCAATTTATATATATTGTTGTTTATTTCCTTGAAATACTTCCTTTAGTGCAAACGATCCCTGCAAATTTTTAGTGATGATTGTGATGGTGCTCAATGCTTGAATGATAAATGGTTATGTGAAGTCCAAAAAATGAGCAAAGAGTTCTATTTTGTTACTTGCTATTTAGTTATCAACTGTAATGCTGTACTTCTTTAATCTAGCATGTTTATTTGCCAATCAATTTAATTAATTGTTAGTCACTTCATTTGAGCATGCTAATCAACTAGGATAGTAATTGATTTACTAGTTAAACATGTTTAATTAACTAATTATGACACTTGTCACGACCCGGAGGGGGGCCAGACAGAAACGCCGGGCCAAACAACCCGGTCTTCATAGAAGACCCGGTCGCCCAGCCCAAGGCGTTTCTGTCTGGCCCCCCTCCGGGTCGTGACAGAAATTTTTGGTATCAGATTTGGGGAGGTCGGTCAAGCCTGTAGGCACCTCTGAGTAGGGTAAAAGCTCTAGGAACCGTCCATAGTACTCCATAACAGTCATTGATCCTTGAGTCAACTCATTAAAAGCTCTCGTCATGGAATCTTGGTGACACCTCATATAAACTTACATGCTACGCATCAAAATATAAGATATTAATTCCTACTTATTCTGAAGTTCGTCCGACCACGTTATAATTTTAATTTGGCTCTTCAATTTCGTTTCTTAATTAAATTTTCCATTCGGATATTTTCTAATGTCACAAATTTGACCAATTGACCAATTGTATACATAGTCACTCCACGACAATCCAAGTCAAATTTTCCATTGCTGTGATCCAACTTTAGCGCGAAGAATTCACACATGAAATTTTATCTCTTGAAAATTCTCAGGTTTCACAACACTAGTTGAGCATGTTTAGTAATTAATTAACTAACTAGCTGAGCACGATAATTAACTAGGGGTAAGTAATAATGAATCCAAGCATATTAAACTAACTAGGACACTAGTTAATCATGTTTAGTAAATTAGCATGTTACTTTCTACTAAATCTAAGCATGATTAGTTAACTAGAATAAAAGTATGTAATCAACTCTTAAAGCATGTCAATTAATTAAGCACGTTAACTAACTTGACTAATTGACTTAACCAACTACAATAATTAACTACACAAGCATGTTAATTAATTTCGATAATAATGGTAGATAACTTAATTGTATATTACTTGAGTATTTGATTTATTAGAATAGTATAGCATGTTAATTGGAATAAGTAATTAACTAGAGTAATTAGCTATAGAGAAATTAATTAAACTTGAGCATGAAATCAATTAGAGTAAACAACTAGACTTAAGCATATGTAATATGTTAATTAACTTTAACTAGTTGTTAGAGTAATTAATTTAACATTGAGCATGTAATTATCTAGGGTGAATTAACTAGTAATTAACTAAACACGTTTAATGGGTTATAATAAAAGCATGTTAATCATCGTTCTCTCTTGAGCATGTAACTTACATAGGATAACTAATCAGAATAATCACCTAGAATAATAAAAGTAGGAAGCATGTAAATGGACTAAGAAATTAACTAGGATAACTAGCACGTAAATTCTCTCTTGAGCATGTAATGAACTAGGATCATCAATTAGATTAGTATTAACATGTTATGTTTTTATCTGTCATTGTTATTGTCTTCTTGGCACTGCTTGAAACATTGTTTATAATTACGTTTCCTTCTGTGCGCAGTTATTACCTTCCATATATACTTTATTTTCTTTTATATGTGCCTTCAATTATAGTTACTTTCATTTCAATGCGCAATTCAATTATTATTAATGTTATGTGTCATGCATCATGTTAGGATGAGAATGTATGGTCATGCATCATGTTAATAGAAATCAAGTAGGGAGTGCCACTTGGTGATACTCACGCACGCATGCATTATATGAGGTAAAGTGTCAAGAAAATGAAGGAAATGGGGAGTTGGGGGCGGATGGGTAGTGTATCTAGTCTATGATTAGGCGAAACCCCCTATCTTGTCGGGAACGAGGACCTAATAGCAAGTAAAAGGTTAGATACGGTCAACTATTTCATCCCTAATGAACCCTCCAATCTTCCACTCGATGTACGAGTAATGAATGAATGAATGTAAAGTAATGATCGAATGAATGATGAAATGAAATGATTGGTTTGGGTGGCCCCATTCCAAAAAGGACTAAAGAGAGGCATATCATAATTACATTAACCCTTTTTCCTTACTGGGCCATTAGGCTCACGTATTACTTGTGGTGTTGGTATAAACGATGAACAGATAATAATAGGTACATATACGAGGAACGATGAACAAATCATAAAGCAAGGATGAAGGATTTGCACATGCGGGAACTTGTGGTTGGCCAGGCTTAAATGAAAAGAGAAAAAAAAAACAGTTGTACTAAATTGTATTTAATTGTTTAGTTTCTATTGTTAAATTATTTACGCTTCCGCAATGCTTTAAACAAATGATTTTATAACGCTTCCACATTTTATTAATTGATTTTCGTAATGAGTTTAAAGAAGGGCTAGTAGCGGTTCGGTTTTGTCGTGCTCTGATATGTTTTAAAAGAGTTTTACAAAAGTTTTAAATCATTTTAAAGGATTTACAAAAAACCAGGTCGTTACACCGACTGCACCATTAATCGCACAATCGACCGATTGACTAAGTTTTTCTTCTGCTTTGTGTTTTGATCGAACCTTTCTATAGCATCGTTGACATGCCTCGGGGGCCGAGGCCTATTACTCGATCGCAAACAAGGTCCTTACTGTCACTTAGCCAAATTACTGATGATCTTATTCCTTTTGCAGGTCGTCTCGTGTCAAGTGGTATCAGAGCCTCAATCGCTTCCCTTTCTTGGCTGCCAATCGCACGCAATTTCCTTTATATTAGTTTCCTTGCCATGACTTTTGAACTATCATATATGCTATCCTTTACCATTTTGATACGTCATATCTACCATAACTTGAATCTGCTATCATTTTGATATGTCATATCTGCCATAACTTGAATCTGCTATCTTTTTTGAACTATAATTTTGGTTTGTGCGAGTTTACTAGAACTGCCATAACTTTTGCTGTGGGTTTCGGATTTTTACCCAAAAGATATCGTTGGAAAGCTCTTTCAGAGATCTACGTGGTCGTTTTACCCAAAAGATATCGTTGGATAATCCCTAAGTCGAATTTCGACAAGATTTGGACCCCAAAAAAACGACGTTTAAGCCCTCAAATAAAGCTTTGAAGTTAGAAAACCATTTAGGGGTTAATTCGTGACTAAATAAATAATTCCTATTAGGGATTATCCCCCCACATTTTAGGGTTAATTCATGACTAAATAAATCATTCCTATTAGGGATTATCTTTGCATATATTAAGGTTAATTCGTGATTAAATAAATCATTCCTATTAAGAATTATCTTCGCACATCTTAAGGTTAATTCGTGATTTAATAAATCATTCCTATTAAAGATTATCTTGGCACATATTAGGATTAACTCATTATTAAATAAATCATTCCTATTAAAGATTATCTTCGCACATGTTAGGTTAATTCATTGACTAAATAAATAAAATTCCTAATGAGTAGTATGAAAACAAGAAGCGCGACACTCCGAGAAACTCAATTAAAAGACCAAAGTCATGAGGTACCTACTCCCGATTCCGAACCTCACCAAGGGGGTGAGTCAAGTCTTCAAGGCCAATTGGATGGTTTGTCGGGCTTAGTTGGAGACCTTGGTAAGCAACTTGCAGACGTATCTTTGGGTTTACGTCAAGTGATGGAACAAATTGGACGCAATAATGGCCGTAATTTTATTCCCGAGCAGAGAAGATATCAAGAGCCACCTCAACGACATCAAGGAGAAGTTCCAAGAGAACGCTTCTATGAACCGAGACCCCAATACGAGGACGAGCGGGTCGAACCTCAAAGACGAAGGACCCGAAACTATGACTACTCGGAAGACGATGAATGGACATTAGATGAGGAAGAGAATTATCGTCCAAGACGCTATAAAGATGAGCAAGATCTACGAAATGCTAAGATATCTATCCCACCTTTTAATGGAACTTGTGATGGAAACACATTCCTCGACTGGGTAGATAAAGTTGAAAAAGTATTCGATTGCCATGATTATTCCGAGCGAGTCAAGATCCAACTCGTAGCCCTCGAGTTGACGAACCACGCGGCCTTATGGTGGAACAATATAAAAGCTCAACGCATGCGAGAAGTAGGATATCCAATTCCTACATGGGATGTTATGAAAAACCTCATGCATAAGAGATTCGTCCCCAAGCATTATAAGCATGAACTTTACCAACAAATCCATAGCTTGCGACAAAACAACCAAACCATTGATGAATATCTCACCGAATTTGAGACGCTTAAGATGCGTGGAGGAATTGAAGAACCTGAAGAACAAGTTGTCGCCAGATTCATCAGAGGTCTTAACCGAGAAATTGGAGATACGATTGAGTTGCAACAATTAGAAACGATGGACATGGTTGTACAATTAGCCCTTACCGTTGAGAGACAATTTAACCGCAAAAGAAAAGTCAACTACCCCTCCAAGTTTACCCCGAAACCTCCAGAAATTAGGAGACAACATCCAGCTTCCAATAATGCAATTTCTACGCCTCATTGGAACAAAGGAAGAGAACCAGCTAAACGCAATTGGCCACCAAATGAGTCCAGTAGCAAAGCCAGTAGCAAAGCCATTATCCAAGATAAGCCCACTGGAAATAACCAAAAGGCAAGGGACATCACGTGCTTTAAATGCCATGGCAAAGGACATTATGCGAGTGATTGCCCAAACCGTCGTGTGATGATTTGCAGAGAAGAAACCGGTGAATGGGAAAGTGAGGACGATATTGGACAATATAGCAATGAACAAGCAATTGCCGAAGAGACTGACACGGACGATGATGCGTGCCCTCCACAAGACGGACCTCTACTGATGGTCATCCGTCGTGCGCTCATGTCACAACACATCAAAGAGGACTGTCAAAGGGAAAACATATTCCACAGTCGTTGTGCTGTTAAAGATAAAGTGTGTTCCGTAATCATTGATGGAGGAAGTTGTGTCAATGTTGCTTCGCAAGACATGGTCCAAAAACTTCAATTACCAACCGTTGCACACCCACAACCATATAAATTACATTGGTTGGATGATCAAAATGACATCAAGGTCACTAAGCAAGTAACTGTTGACTTTACAATAGGAAAATACAAGGACTCAGTTCTTTGTGATGTTGTTCCCATGAAGGCTAGCCATTTGCTACTCGGAAGGCCTTGGCAATATGATCGCAAGGTAACTCACGATGGATTCTGTAACCAATATTCCTTTAAATTTGGAGGCAAACCAATTAAGCTTTTACCTATGACTCCCGAACAAATTGCTAAGGATCACGCGGCGAGAAAAGAACAAAAGACCAATGAGAACCTCTTAATGTCCAAACAAGAAATGAGAACTTGCATAGCTCGAGGAGAGACACTTATTCTGGTTTTGTTCCGAGATAGAGTGATGGAACTTGGAGAAATTCCACCACCTATCAAACACCTGCTGATCAAATTTCAAGACATTTTTCCAGAAGAACTACCCCATGGGTTACCACCTTTAAGAGGTATTGAACATCAAATTGACTTAACCCCTGGAGCAGCCTTACCAAACCGCCTGGCTTATCGGATGAGACCAGAAGAGACAAAAGAGCTTCAAACCCAAGTACAAGACTTGATGGACAGAGGTTATATACGTGAATCAATGAGCCCTTGTGCTGTGCCAACATTATTAGTACCCAAGAAAGATGGCACCATGAGGATGTGTGTTGACAGCCGAGCCATAAACCAAATTACTATCAAGTATAGATATCCTATCCCAAGGCTCGAGGATATGTTGGATGAGCTCTGTGGCGCATCTATATTTTCCAAGGTGGACCTTAAGAGTGGGTACCACCAGATTCGCATGCGAGAAGGTGACGAGTGGAAAACTGCCTTTAAGACCAAGTACGGCTTATTCGAGTGGATGGTCATGCCTTTCGGCTTATCAAATGCCCCCAGTACCTTCATGCGATTAATGCACCATGTATTAAAGGACCTATTGGGTAAATTTGTTGTCGTTTACTTCGATGATATTTTGGTATACAGTCTAGACCTTCCACAACATGTCACTCACCTTAATGTTCTATTTGAAACCCTTCGCAAAGCAAAACTTTTTGGAAATCTAAAAAAGTGTTCTTTTGGACAAGAGAAGGTCTATTTTCTTGGATTCATCATATCTAAAGATGGAATGGAGGCTGATGAAGAAAAGATAAAGGCCATCAAAGAGTGGCCTACACCAAATGGGATATCAGAAGTAAGGAGTTTCCATGGATTAGCTTCATTCTATCGGCGTTTTATACGAGATTTCAGTTCTATTGTTGCTCCTATTACCGAATTAACGAAGAAAGGAGTAGAGTTTGCTTGGACTCCCAAATGCCAAATGAGTTTTGATACTATTAAAGAAAAGTTGTGTAATTCTCTGGTTTTGGCACTTCCTGACTTCAATAAAGTTTTTGAGATCAAAAGTGATGCTTCAGGAGTTGGAATTGGAGCAGTTCTAACACAAGAAGTCAAACCTCTGGCCTACTTTAGTGAGAAACTTAAAGGAGCTACCCTTAATTACTCTACATACGATAAAGAGTTCTATGCAGTCATTCGGGCACTTGAACATTGGCAACATTACCTCTTATCTAAAGAGTTTGTCATCCATTCTGACCATCAATCACTTAAGCACATCAAGAGTCAGCATAAATTGAATAAGAGACGTGCCAAGTGGGTCGAATTTTTAGAAAGGTTTCCATACACTTTAAAGTATTTGAAAGGAAACGAGAATGTAGTCGCGGACGCTCTCTCTCGCAAAAGAATCCTTTTCACCGAATTGAGGACAAAATTTTTTGGATTTGAGTGGATCAAGAATGCTTACGAAACCGATAAAGATTTTGGTTCTCATTATGCGAAATGTCTAACCAAACCCGATGGGGGTTTTTGTTTGATAGATGGATTCCTTATGCATAAAGGAAAAGTTTGCATTCCTCGAGGTAGCCTACGACTTAGCCTAGTAAAAGAGGCTCATAGTGGAGGTTTAGCGGGACATTTTGGGGAAAAGAAAACCATTGAGCTACTTAAAGAGCATTTTTATTGGCCACGTATGATGCATGATGTACACCATCTGTTGGAGCAATGTGCTACTTGCAAGAAAGCCAAGAGTAAAGTCTTACCGCAAGGACTATACATGCCCTTACCAGTGCCTACCCATCCTTGGATCGACGTAAGTATGGACTTTATCTTAGGCTTACCACGGACCGCAAGGAGCAAGGATTCTATTTTAGTGGTCGTGGATAGGTTCTCAAAGATGGCTCACTTTTTGGCCTGTAATAAGACTGATGATGCCCCTAATATTGCTGACCTCTTCTTTAAGGAGATTGTCCGTCTCCATGGAATACCACATTCAATCGTGTCGGATCGCGACACTAAATTTTTGAGTACTTTCTGGAATGTTTTATGGAGAAAATTGGGAACAAAACTGTGTTTTAGCACATCCTTTCATCCCCAAATGGACGGACAAACAGAAGTCGTCAATAGGACTTTAGGCACATTATTGAGATGTACCGTGGGAAAGAAATTGGGAAATTGGGACGTTCTTCTCCCACATTTGGAGTTTTGTTACAATCGATGTGTTCATTCGACAACCCACAAAACACCGTTTGAAGTTGCATATGGTTTCAACCCTTCAACGCCTTTAGACTTATTACCCTTGCCGACCAAAGACCTTATCAATGCCTCTGGTGCACATAAGGCTGAGCAAGTTAAGAAATTACATGAGACAGTGCACGCGGCTATTAGGAAGAGCAATGAGGGTTACGCCAAACATGCCAATAGAGGGCGTAAGGAAGTGATATTTAAAGAGGGGGACTTGGTATGGTTGCACCTAAGAAACGAAAGGTTTCCTGACAAGAGACGTTCGAAGTTACTCCCAAGAGCGGACGGACCTTTCAAAGTCTTGGAAAGGATAAATAATAATGCTTATAAGATTGACCTTCCCGGAGACTATGGTGTGTCAGCCACTTTCAATGTCCAAGATCTATCACCCTTCGTGGGTGATGACCCTATTCAGGAAGAAGAGCTCGAACCATTGGATTTGAGGACAAATCCTCTCTCACCTAGAGGGGATGACATGCCTCGGGGGCCGAGGCCTATTACTCGATCGCAAACAAGGTCCTTACTGTCACTTAGCCAAATTACTGATGATCTTATTCCTTTTGCAGGTCGTCTCGTGTCAATCGTCGACTGATAACTCGATCAAAAACCAAAAATGCATTATGTAATGTAGTTTGGTCAAGCTATTCGACCTCAACCTCGACCGCTCATCGATTGAAAATACAGGGAGTAATTTGTAATGCATTTCGGTCGAGACATTCGACCTCGACCTCGATCACCCATCGACCCAAAATGCGAGTAATCTGTAATGCATTTCGGTCGAGAAATTCACCCTCGACCTCGACCGCTCATCAACCAAAAATGCAGGGAATAATCTATAATGCATTTCGGTCGAGCCATTCGACCTCGACCTCGACCTCGACCGCCCATCAACCGAAAAAATGCAAATTACACCATACTTAATCTAATTAATATTTCTTCCCTAATTCCATTGCATTAATCATTCCCATTGCATCATATGAAGTGTACAATAGAAAATTACAAAACGCGTCGAATTGTTCATTCTACGAAATCGTTTACATTCAATTTATAGAAAAATTATCCAGGCATTACATCCTCCCCCCTCACCCAACCCCCTTAACAAAATTTTGTCCCCAAAATTTGACTAAGGAAATAATTTTGGATATTTGGCTTCCATGTCTTCCCTCCTTTCCCACGTGGCCTCATCCGCTGATTGATTTTTCCATAATTCTTTGGCGAGTAGGATTTGCTTATGTCAAAGTTCTTTTAATCTCGAGTCTAGAATCTGAATCGGTCTTTCCTCATAGCACAAGTTTGCTCAAACTTCAATGCTTTTTTGAGGTTCCATTTGAATAGTATTCGCAAGGCACTTTTTCAACATTGATACATGGAATACGTTGTGTACGCCCTCCATCGCAGCTGGTAGTTGCAACTAATATGCCACTTTCTCGACCCTTTCTATGAATGTAAAGGGGCAATATATCTTAGACTCAGCTTCCCCTTCTTCTCAAATCGCATAACGCCCTTGAAAGGTGATATTTTTAGAAAGGCTAAGTCCCCAACATTGAATTCCAAGTTCTGACGATGGTGATCAGCGTAGCTTTTCTGATGACTTTGAGCAGCAAACATTCTTTTTCAGATGATTGCAACTGATTCGGCTGTTTGTTGTACTATGTCAAGGCCATAAAACTTGGCTTCACCTGCTTCACTCCAATACAAAAGGGATCAGCACTTCCCAACATACAGTGCTTCATAGGGTGTCATTCCAATAGTCACATGAAAACATGTTATTGTAGGCATATTCAACCAACGGCAGCATCCTTCCCCATCTGATTTAGAATTCTAGTATGCAGGCACGCAACATATCTTCCAATATCTAGATTGTATGTTTACTTTGGCCTTTAATCTGTGGGTGATAGGCACTTTTGAACTTCAATTCTATGCCCATGGCCTTGTTTAATCGCTTCCAGAACATAGATGTAAATCGTAGATCACAATTAGATATGATGGAGAATGGAACACCATGCAATCCCACAATTTCTTAAACATACAAGCTTGCGAATTGACTCATTTTGTAGGTCATCTTTACTGGTAGAAAGTGGGCAACCTTGGTCAACCTATCAACAATTACCCAGATCGCTTCATGCCCCTTTGTATTTTTCGGTAGTCCGATAACAAAATCCATTGTGATGTGCTCCAACTTCCATTTTGGTATTGGCATTGGTTGAAGTATTCCACTAGGTTTTTGATGTTCTGCCTTTACCTGTTGACATACATGGCACAGCGCAACATACTTAACAATATCGTACTTCATCACATGCCAATAATAGGGCACTTTAAGGTCCTTGTACATCTTATTACACCCAGGATGGATGGAAAAACTTGAAGAATGGGTTTCCTTCTATATCCCGAATTGCAATAGTGAGTCGGCAGACACGTACCATCTATTTTAAATTTCACTATTCCATCTGCAGATATAGAATTGTCCTAAAACTCAGCCAGAGTCGGATTCAACTCGAAATCTTCGCATTGAGTGTCTTTCTACTGGGCTTCCTTAATTCTTTCAAGTATAAAGAGAGCTTTAGTGTCAGAGCTGATAAAACATCAGCCAAACAGTGAAGGAGTCATCTTCACGTCCAACCCTCGAATGTCTTTCTACAGTCCCATATGCATTTCTTCACATACTAAACTCATTATTGCAACCTTCCTCCTTAGAGCGTCAGCCACAACATTCGCCTTTCTGAGATGGTATTTGATCTCATAGTCATAGTCTTTTATGAATTCCATCCATCGCCGCTGCCTCATATTTAACTCTTTCTGCGTAAATATATACTTGAAGCTTTTATGGTCTGTGTAGATCTCACACCGTTGCCCATAAAGATAATGCCTCCAGATTTTTAGTGTGAAGACCACAACAGCGAGTTCAAGATAGTGAGTAGGGTAGTTAGTCTCATGTGGTTTAAGTTGTCTTAAGGCATTGGAAATCACTTTTCCATTTTGCATCAATACGCCACCAAGTCCACTCTTGGACGCATCATAATCAATTCAGAATTTGGCTTCCTCATCAGGCAGGGCCAACACAGGTGCTGAGGTTAACCAATGTTTCAACTCTTGAAAGCTCTCTTTGCATTCATTTGACCACCAAAATCTAACATTCTTCTTCGTCAAACTAGTGAGAGGCAGAGCAATTTTTGAAAACCCGCTTATGAATCGCCTATAGTATCCTGCCAATCCGAGAAAACTCCTCACATTGCCCACACTCTTTGGCTATACCCAATCAACAATTGTTTGAATCTTCGCTGGGTCCACAGTAATGCCATCTTTAGAGATCACTTGGCCAAGAAAGCTGACTTCACTTAGCCAGAATTCACACTTGGAAAATTTAGCATATAGTTTGTGCTGCTCTAGAATAGACAGGGCAATCCTTAAATGTTCAGAGTTTTCTTCTTCTGACTGAGAATATATAAGAATATCATTGATGAAGACGATAATGAACTTGTCTAGATAATCTCTGAAGATTCGATTCATCAAATCCATAAATGCTGCAGGGGCGTTGGTCAGCCTGAAAGACATCACCAGAAATTCATATTGTCCATATCTTGTTCGAAACATCGCCATTCTATTCGGATTCTTTGCAATGGGTTCCGTGCTGAGATGCAAGTCAATTACAAACTAAACTTCCCTGTTAGGTGGTAATCCAGGAAGATTATCTAGGAAAACCCACAGAAAGTCTTGAACCACCGCAACATCCTCTATTTTTGCCTCAGATAAAATTGTGGTGTTCATTACATTTACTAGAAATCCTTTGCATCCATTTTTCAGTAGCCGGTCTGCCTTGAGTGCAGTAATAACTGCCATCTCCTTTCATTAACTCCTTGAAATATATGTTGTTCTCCATTGAGAAGGTGAAAGCGGACCTCCATCCTTCTTTAATTAATAACCGCTTGATTTTGGGATAACTAGTCCATGCCCAGAATGATGTCAAACCCCTTTATGTCCATAGCAATTAGATTAGCATGGAATACGTGGTCGTTTATTTCAACTGCATATGCTTCTAGAGCACCACTAGTAGTCAAATAATCTCCTAAAGGTAGAAGCACCCTATACCCACTCCTCATAAGACTTGGGGGACAATTTACTATAGCTCCAACATCTAATAAGGCATGCACATCAATATTTTAACATATGTAATACTTAGGGTGATCAGAATTTTATTTACTCAAATGCAAAAATTTCCAATGTCACGGAAGGATACACAATATCGTATAAAAGCACATAGGTAATTGCTTCATAATATCGTGTGTACCTGATACAACCGCTGGTAGTTCCTCTTCTTTGTCATTCCCATATAATGAGAAAACTGGCTTGGCCACTCTGCCAAATCCTCTTGCAAAAGTTGGACAATGTCTACCCACGTGTCTAGGCTTTCCGCACTTGAAACATCCTCCAAAGCCTACTCTGCACTGCCCATAATGATTCTTCTGACATTTAGGGCACTGGTTGGATGCTTGTCTCTCCCCAATGTCCTCTTCAATAATTGGAGCACCTCGCTGCTGCAGGTTCTGGTTGTTCCGCTAGACCCTCTGATTTATCTCTCATTGTTTTCTCGCTATTAACTTTACATCTTCAGCATCGCGCACCTTAGTCACAACTTGCGCATAGGGGATACCTCACATGCTAGAAAGTCTGACCCCCCCTCCC
>CM039475.1:21535148-21578968 GCA_022433065.1 Begonia loranthoides | reverse complement strand
ACCCATTATTGGCCACCAAATGCGGAGCAAATCTAGACAACGCTTCAAATTTCCGAATGTACTTGGTTACTGTCCTAGCCTAGCGCAGTAACATAAACTCCACAAGTTTCTGTTTATGGATCGTATAATTGAAATATTTTTCGTTGAATAGTTACTTGAAATCCTCCCACGTGAGAGTCTGGACATCTTGTGTTGCCCTTACAGAATCCCACCAAAATCGGGCATCCTGGAATAGTAAATAAGCAGCACACTTTACCTTCTCAGTCTCTCGTATCTCCACATACTCAAACATATTTTTCAGGGACCGTATCCACTCTTTGATTCCCATGACGTTGGAAATATTGCCCTCAAAACTAGGAGGCTTAAGTAGCTGGAACTTTTGTAACATCTCGATTATTCTTACAATTTCAAACTTATGATTTTGAAAAATTTTTCTTTTATAAATACAATGAAAGAATTTTCTTACTAAAAACATACAAATTTTGTATGAATAGAACGTTTGCAACAGTGGAGGACTTTATATTTTAAAACCAAAGATGATATGCTCCAAGGATCACCAAGAGCATAAAATAGACGTTTGTCTCAAAATCTGTACCAATCCGAACTAGCAACGCTAAAATAGAAATATCTCCCAATTTCCACGTGAACTTGAGCTGAAAATTGGAAGGCGCAAACTTAACACATTCAAATAAATCGTGTCAAAAATTCATTACAAAATCCACTCTAGATCTCCACTTATGGTCGAAACAACAGAACCCAAAAACTAGGGTTTCACCCGAGCAGAATTAACATACAGGATTAAAATAGGATTATCTCGAATTGCATACGATCAATGAACTCCAAATTTGGATGGAAGCAGCTCAACTTATTATAGATCAAATCTCTAGAAGAAACAAACTTAAAAGGAATACGCACGGGCCTCAAAACAAAACCCTAACAGAGTACTTCCAGCAATTCAACAAAAATACAAATTCAGCGGTAAGAAATAAAACCAATAGGATTTCAACTTCAACTTGGTTATCTCGAACAAACTCTTCAATAGATCATAGACAATCAACCAAAAGGACAATTAGGACGCCAAGAGAACTAGAACCAACATGAAAACCATCAATGAACCAGGTAAAATCCGAGGAGTCCGTGGACCTCCTAGTGAGAGGGACGACTTACGGTTTGCCGAGAAATAAACACTCTCCAAGGGGTGGAAACCTACTTCTATCTCCACTCCACAATCCACACCTTGAAGATGAGGTATTGGAAGAGATAGTATCCCAATATGCTAGGTCAAGAGGCTTCAAGAACGCCTAGCTTGGGTGATGGAGGAATCGGAAAGAGGAGGGAGGTAGCCGCGACTTCTTCTTCAAAGAGAGAACCAAGTTTTTCTATTTTATCAAAAAGTCCTTCATTCTCAAAGAGGGGTTATAAAACCCTAAGTGTTTACAAAATATGCCAAAAGACCAAAATGCCCTTAACATAGAAATTTCGGTATGAGTGCGTGGTTTGCATACATAAGGACCTTCTCCAGCAACTAACAATGTTAAATGACTCTTCAATAATATTAATCTATCTAGCATCTCCACCTCCAAACAATACTTCTCTTCTATCATTAACACTCACCCAACAGGAAACTCCTACACATGAACATCCTCAATATGCTATTAATAACAATAATTCTAAAAACTATCAACAACAGAGCATAACAATGAGTATATTATCAAAATAGTAAACAACCAAGCAAACACCCCCTACTTCTTGTGATGTAGGCCCTTTCAGGAAAAACACATGCAAAACTTCTTACCTCAATTAATACAAAACCCCTCACTGTTGTCAACTCCTCACTCTGTCAAAGCTCTTTCCTCAGGAACACAAAAATTCTCTAGAAACAATCACACTGGAACAATCAACAGAGGGAACCAGAACTTCACTCCCTTCATCTCCCACACAACAAAACATCAAAACCCCCAGGAGTTAACACTCAGATTTTCTACTCACAATTTCCTTCCTCAGTCGAGAACCTTCACCCAACAATCACACCATAATAGCATACTATCTCTAGAAGAAGAAAACACAGCGAGCATGCGAGAATATATCTCACAAATGTGCTCTCTCTCAAGTCATAGCAAAACCTCACTGCCTCACTCTCTCCTTCTCTATTTTTGTAAAACTCTCAACAACACGCATTCCTCTTCTATTTATAAGCCATGACCAACATCTTATCAGTGTCCATTGAAAGTGAAGATCCAAAGAGAGTGATGTTCCATCGTCTAGACGCATTAGACGATGAACCATTTCATCTTCAAGCATTAGTTATCATTTTAGACGACTCATCAAATCGTCGGTTGATCACGCCGGATGATCATTTCCTTTGGGCAATCGACTGCCAACCATTTAGAAAACTGCCTATTTTAACGTTGGTCAATCGATTCCATCAGTGGGCGATCAACCGCCATTTTAAATCATCAACCACTAAATTCCAATTCACAGGTTGATGATGTTGGATGATCAATGTCATTGGACGAACAGCCGGCAGATCGTCCATGGCATATTTCTTCATAAAATACATATATACATTGTAACGTCAAATATATATATATAAATATCCTAACTATCCCTAAACTTCAATATCCTCCTTACTAACTTCTTCTAATATTACTTCCTTATCATCTACTAAATCTTCAATTTATTCTTGTATCACATAAACAAACTTTATATCTAAAACCAATACTAGATTCAATATACTCTTAATTGTTAACGGCCTTATTATCCTCAACAACTCAGGTATCATTGTTCACTTTATCCAAATATATTTCTCTTTATAACACCTTAATCGTCCATTTTAGCTCCAAGAACCCTAGAACTATCACTTAAGTTGTATGTTTAGCTAACAATGGATTGATTACAAAATTTTGACTCTGTTTTGTGTTTCGATCAAACCTTTTGATCGTGTTCTTGACTGATAACTCGATCGAAAAACAAAAATGCAATCTGTAATGCATTTTGGTCGAGTTATCCGACCTCGACCTCAACCGCTCATCGACCAAAAAATCAGCGAGTAATTTGTAATGCCTTTCGGTCGAGACATTCGACCTTGACCTCTACTGCTCATCGATTGAAAATGCAGGGAGTAATAAGTAATGTATTTCAGTCGAGACATTCGACCTCGACCTTGATCACCCATCGACCAAAAATGAAGGGAGTAATCTTTAATGCATTTCGGTCGAGACATTCAACCTCGACCTCGATCGCCCATCGACCGAAAATGCAGATTACACCATACTTAATCTAATTAATATTTCTTCCCTAATTCCATTGCACTATTTCATTCCCATTGCATCATATGAAATGTACAATAGAAAATTACAAAAGTTTTACTACATGTTTGTCTAGCTAATTATAAATGAAATTAATTACGTAGAGTTTTACTACGTTTAATTTTAAATGAAATTTCGTTGAGACTTCCGCTACATAGTTTTAAAAAGGAATGAAAGAATATTTAATTAATGTTGAGTTTTACTAAGCTTAGATTTCAAATGAAATTTTCTTTAAGACATCCATTGTACATTTTCTAAAGACAGTTTTTCTACGAACGCATAGTTTTTATTGTTAAAAAAAAGGTTTTAATGCTGCGAGACGTTACAGTTAGCCCAAAACATGTTATAATAGGTAGGGAGAAGAACCCTACTTATAAGTCATGCATTTTCAATTCTCCCAAGCGAGGTAAGATTGTAGACCCTCACTGATATGGGTCAGACCTTCACTTGTGTCTTTATTGTCTTTACATAATAGACTACCACATCAATATATACTATAACAATAAAAAAAATCATTGTCTCCTTAAAAAAAGCGAGAACCATCAACAGAAGATTGATGAAAACCATCAATTAATGTTGCTGAAAAAGAAAACCTTTGTCTTGACACGCCTGTTTAAGTCCTTACAATGATTTATGCATCAAACAAACTTTATTTGAGGACTCCACATTCCATCATTACCTTGAGGCAAAAACATGGAAACTTCTTCTTCAATTTATTCAAAATCCAACTTTGACTTGCTGCGAATGCAAGAACTAGTTTGATTGTTACTAGTTTAGCAACAGAATAATGTGTCAAAATAATCAACTTCTCCTTGTTGCATGTATCTTAAGCCACAAGCCTGGTTTTATATCTTTCTATAACTTTATTAGCATTATATTTAATCTTATAGACCTATTTACAGCCTATTGTATGTTTACCTTTTGCAAGAGTTGTTACACTCTAAGTAGAATTCTTTTGTAGAGCTTGTAATTCAACTCCCATTGCTTCTCTCCATTCTGGAACTGCATTAGCTTGATGAAGTTTTTAGTTCAACATTAGGAGAAATGGCTACTTAGTGTATGATGAAGGAGCAGATAAAGGACATCTACACAAGATTTTGGTAACAATTTTGAATATATATGTGACAAATAACAGTAATAATCCTAGAGATATGGAGTTTTAGAATGTCTTGAAGACTTTTTCAGTCCATGTGCGTGATCATCAATTTTTTTAGGCATAAACGGTAAAAGTCTTCAAAAATGAAAGTATGATCATCATTGTTGTCAGTCCTAGAGGATGGAAAAACATTCTCATGAAACATAACATTACGGGAACAAAAATGTTGTTTGACTCTAGATCAAGGATTTTGTTTCCCTTGTAATCATTTATGAGGAAAAATGAAGAATTATCATGAGCAAGTGTGAAATGGCCCCCAAACATCACAATGAATAAGAGAGAGAAAATTCAGAGTTGAACCTATTTGAAACAAAAGGTAAACCATATTGCTTGGCAAATGGACAAATTGAACATGCAAAATTTTTAAATGAAGATAGTTGGAAATTTTTTTCAAGTAATTTCAACACTGGTCAACTACTTTATAATCGTATGTCCTACCAGTGTGCAAAAAAGGCCTAACCTTCTTTGATTTTTTCAAATTGTTATGATTCACAGACGACTTCTGATGTAAAAATGGAAGCTTTAGAAGGAAACTAGAAAGCCGTGTGGTCGATCTCAAGTTGATGCGGTCGAACTCAACAATTGCGAATGATCTCCATCTGAAACAGCGGTCAATCACAGCCTTTACAGAGTCAAAGGAAATTGGCTGAGGTCGATCAGGACTTGGCAAGGCAATCAATCATCCAAAGAACATATTTGAATTGTCATTGACGAAGACTGTATGGCAGTTGATCAATGTGGATATTTTGATGGACCGGTTGGCTTGGGGAAAAATTGCTCCATTATAATTTTCCTATTCCTTCAAAGAATTCCTCCATCATGAATCAAAAGAGAATTCTCACCAACAAAAATAGTGAGTTTGATTGCAATCTTTGAACTTGTTCACCAATCGAATTCGGCTAGAAGAATTGCAAGAATCCAAGGATAGAGTAATTCTCACAACACTTGAACTCTTGTTTTTCAATCATAAGGATTTCAACAATCCAATAGTAAGAGAGGAATAGCCAAAGCTAAAAGAGATTTCTATTCATCAAAAACTCTAATGAGTTTTTGTGGGATATAAATAGCCCACCATGTAAGCAATTCTATTAGGAATAGGATTGGTTTATAGTTATCTTTAACCAACCCTTATCTATCTAATTGAAATTTAAAATAACTTGAATTTAAACTATCTAAAAAAGCTTTAAAATAAAATTTGAACTAAATAAAGATTTGAATGAATTCAAATTTATGACCCTTCTTTCTCATTGGTTGATCCCTAATCAATTTTTCAAATTAAGCACATGTGTTGGCATCTCATGATTCACTTCATTGGGTGTGCTTTCATCTTGAGTTTCTGAATCATTAGTTGGACTTCACACTGGGTTGGACTCCTAATTTGGATAAGTGAAATCAAGCCTCTTAAATAGAAACATAGCACACAGTTTGGCACCCCTTTGGTATACCAAACAAAATCCAAATTTAACGAAACACCCCATTCTGGAACGCTTGAGATGTCAGTCACAATCTTTATGCAGAACACTTTTGGATATAAACTATGTAAGGTTGTCAAAATTACCAAATAGTATTCAAAGGTCGGATCAACGATTCTGCATTTGGTCCTAAGCCTTCTAAACTTGTGATTGATCTTCCACCTATACTTCATCTTGAAGAACTCCATAAGATATTTGGAACTTTAATAGGTGTATTTTATATCTTAGATATATTTTCCTATTCAATCACCTACAAAAGAAATACTAGAATTATCGTTAGAAAATCTTCTTGCTTGATAATGATTGGAGGGAGTCCATAGCACATCATCCTCCCGGGGTTGAAGAGGATTTGACCTCAAATCTAGAAGCTCTCCTCCATAGTCTTCATCACCAAAAGTAAAGTGATAATTCTTGGAATGTGATAATGGCAAAGACTCCAAAATCTTCCAAATACTTAAATTTGTTTCCATCATCAGTAAATGGTTCCAATATCTTTGAAAATGAAATGGATTGTAGCATAAGATTTGATTGCAATTGGTTAGCAAAAAACTTCTTCTTCAAGTGAAATAAAACAAAATCTTCCTTGTTGTAAATCAAATGATCATTCACCTTAACATAAGTCCTTTCTTTCCAAATATTGACACCAAGATAAAGAATAAATATTAGGATCATCAACACTCGTCTAGGCGTGCCACTAGGTATGCCAAAGTTGCAATCCACAAAATTTTCATCATAATTAGAGATTTAAAAATCAGCCACATGATTAAAATTGGCATTCCAATGCCAAAAATTAGTATCAGTATCAGTATCATAAAGTCCCTCAGTCCATCCAATTTTAAGAATCTAAGAAAATAATGTGTTTAATAGTATGTACCTCTTTGACATAGTGTCAGTTGTTTTGTTTGTTTTTTCTCCCTCTTTAGAAGTCTCTTCAAAACTAATGGCTCTTGTTCTTTTACCACTAGATGCTTATTGCTTAACTCATTCTCCCTTTTTGCATGTGTGCGTGAAGATGAATTGATGAGCGCCAAGTGTTAATGTCTTCTTTTCTACCTCTTATTCGTTTAATAATCAATTTGCTCTACCACATTGAAGCTTGTCCTCTAATCCTTGAAGAAATAAGTCTCACAAAGGTCTTTTCTGAAAAATAAGAACTTTGAAAAATTCTTCAACTTCTTCTTCCCATCCTATTTAATTTTGTGACCTTTCTGCCCTGGTAAAAAAAAAAAGAATTGAAGCCTTAAGTCTTCTTCCATCATGTAATCCATATCATAACTATAGCCTCTTGCCATCATATAGAATGTATAAGAAGACACAAATAATATGTTGATAGGTTAGAAATAGACTCTGATACCAAATTATGCAAAAACATAAGCTTTAGAAGGAAACTAGAAGGTCGTGTGGTCGATCTCAAGTTAATGCGGTTGACCTTGGCAATTGCGGATGATCTCCCTCTGAAATAATGGTCGATCACAGCCTTTACATTGTCATTGACAAAGACTGTATGGGAGTCGATCAATGTGTTATGTTGATCGACCGGTTGGCTTGGGGAAAAATTGTTGCGCTATAATTTTCCTATTCCTCTAAAGAATTTCTTCTTGATGAATCAAAAAGAGAATTCTCACCAACACAAACAGTGAGTTTGATTGCAATCTTCAAACTTGTTCACCAATCAAAATTGGCTAGAAGAATTATAGGAATCCAAATATCAAGTAATTCTCACAACACTTGAACTCTGGTTTTTCAATCACAAGGATTTCAACAATCTAAGAGAAAGAGAAGAAATAGTCAAAACTAAAAGGGACTTTTATTCATCAAAAACTAAAAACTTCTAATGAGTTTTTGTGGGATATAAATAGCCTACCATAAAAGCAATTTTACTAGGAATAGGATTGGTTTATAGTTATCCCTAACCAACTCTTATCTATCTAATTGAAATTTAAAATAACTTGAATTTAAACTATCTAGGAAAGCTTTAAAATAACTTGAATTTAAATTAAATAAAGATTTGAATGAATTTAAACTTCATTCTAATTTGAAAGAATTCAAATTCATGACCCTTCTTTCTCATCGGTGGATCTATCATCAACAAATTAAGCACATATGCTGGCATCTAATGATCTACTTCATTGGGTGTGCCTTCATCTTGAGTTTCAAAATCATAAGTTGGACTTCACATTGGATTGGGCTCCTAATTTGGGTAAGTGAAATCGGGCCTCTTAAATAGAAATGTAGCCCATTGTTCAGCACCCCTTTGGCATAGCAAACAAAGTTCAAATTTAACAAAACACCCCATTCTGGAACTCTTGAGATGTCTTTTTGTGTGAAGGCTTTTTGATATAAAATATGTAAGGTTGTCATAATTGCCAAATAGTACTTAGAGGTCAGATTAACAATTCTGCATTTGGCCATAAGTCTTCTAAACTTGTGATTGATCTTCCACCTATACTTCATCTTGAAGAACTCCATAAGATATTTGGAACTTAAATAGGTGTAATTCATATCTTGGATATATTTTCCTCTTCGATCACCTACAAAAGAAACACTAGAATTATCGTTAGAAAATCTTCTTGATTGATAATGATTGAAGGGAATCCATGGCACATCAACTTCAAAGCAACTAAATTAGATTTTGGAAAAATTCTTATCATCCACTGCCTTTCATCTTGAAATACTATGGAGACAACCTGGCTAATTGGTGGCAAGTGCTCCATCATCAATATTTGAGCTCTAACTCGAGAAAAAGAATCATTTAATCCCATGAGAAGTTGAAGAACAAGAGGTTTAATGCCTTCACCAGTGCATCTCCGAATTGGTCTAAGATCTTGTAAGTTAGTTTTGTGTAATAACTACTGACATCCATGGACCCTCAGGATAATTCTAGCAGAAACTTTCTAATTTGGTTAACACGAGGTCTATTACTTTCATTAACTCATTCAACTAAATCATGCCATACAGCTAAAGCTGAGTTAAGAATAAGTAAACTATTGACAAATTCTTGGCAAACTGAGTTTAAAATCCAAGAAGAAGGTCATTTTGTAAACATGACATCTGTTGAAGAAGGTCAAGGAATGGAACCATGAATGAATTGAAGTTTATTTTTTGCAGTTAATGCCATAATCATCTCTCTTGCCCAAGTGTTAAAATTTGATCCAATTAGAGGATGATATACTAGTATCAAACATGGATGATCTTCATTATGCAGAAAATATGGACTACTTCAATCATCCATTGAAGAATTTGCCTCGAGGAGTATGATACCAAGAGCATGAAAGAAAAAGAAAATAGAAAAACTACAAAAGTTACTTGTAACCTATATAAATAAATATTAGTCACCTTGTATAAATAAATAGAGAGCATAGGATATATCTTTCAAACCTTTTTAAGTAAAAGGAAAAATTAGGGGACAATTTTAAACAAAATGTCAACTATTAAACCAATATGAGTGCAACAATTTTTCTTTAAACCAAAGTAGGTGATAAATGGAAACTAATTTTCTAGGTCAAACTAATATTGACTATCTCAAACATTTTAAATTTTGTCACATTTGAAAGACATCAGAATGATAGAGTTTGATTTGATTTTTTTTTTTCAAAATTATCCTAGAGAAGGTCTATGCAAATTTTGGTTCTTGAAGTTGACAATATTTATACTGTTAAAAATAAAACAATAACAAAAAAAAAAGAAAAATACGAAACAAAGTACCTATATTAAAGTGAAAAAATCATTTTAAGAAAAAAAAATTATATGCAGAAGATAAATCTATTACATGAAGATCAGCAAGTTTTGATACTACAACTTATATGAATTTATATAGAAAAACAAAATCCTAAATAAGATTGTAGTACAAAGTCTTCAACCTGATCTAAAAAAATTCAAGTAACCCAACTCTAACTATTTTCACCTTGATGTGAACTCTATAAAAGAGATTCCATATGTGAGCTCATCAGTGCAAGTCAAAAAGAATTTAGAATACTAAACTCTTATGATATCCACCTTGAAATAAATTCCAATGCCATAAACAGATTTTCATATCTTCAACAAATCTTTCTTTTACACCAAAAACTTAAAGGAAATCTCAAACAAAGGCTCATCGGTCTAACCCAAAATAAATATCAAATCACCAAACTATAAAGTTTCTCAAAGTAAATTTAGCATCTGATGCTATCCAAGTTTAAGAATATACACACATATTTTTTAAACTTGTTATGAAGATTCACTAGAATCCCACAATGCATTATCTAAATCTTCATAATAAGTATGTCATAACAAACTTGTCTTAAAAACTTTAACAATTCTACTATCATTATCATCTTATAATGAAATATTGAATTTTAATCCAAAAGTGAAATTTCATGTTTAAAAAATCACACTACCAAAATAATCAAAATTCTTCAAAAAAAATATTTGATCCAAAATTACATGTTACAATAAAATATCTAGTACAAAAAAATTTGTGACCCCTCACGTCAAATTCTTCCTTAACTTAACTTTTTCTTAACTCTTTCCTTTTTAATTATCGTGTGAAAAATTTTCTTTTTATTTAAAACGAGTGAGAGTAAAAACTTAAGGCTAGCATGGAAATCTAAAGAGCATAAGTAAATCAGAGTAAGATGGAAACATGAGATGCATTCAATAAAGTTCAGAGTTAAAAGCAGACATATAACTAAATTCAAAACATGGTTTGAAGGTTAGGATAAGAGTTAATAGTTTTCAAAATAGTGTCTTTCTTTCAAACTATTTGAAAATAGTGATTTCTTTCCTTCATCTTTCGAGTCATATCCTACTCAGGTCACAATTCATCTGGATAACCTGCAGGCTCAACGGGAAACACATCCTCTTTTGCTCCTGGGATTATTACATCTTGACAATTTCCTACAACACAAGTAAAACAATGAGCCTAAAGACCCAGTAATGAATGGGGTATGCATTATGAAATATGCATCTCTTTCATTCTTTTTGGAATGGGTCCTGCCCCAAACCATTCTTTTCTTTATGTTTCATTCTTTCATTCATAACTCGTACGTCGAACAGGAGATTGGAGGAACCCGTGTTGGAGGGAATAGTCTTGGTTGGCTTCTAACCACCTAAGGTAGCTAGTCCAGTTCCTGATAAGAAAGGGGCGTTAGTCTAGACTACCTGATTAGATCTGAACTACAAGTCCGTCCCCCAACTCCCCGATTTCTTTTTCTTTCATTCATTTCATTTATTCGTTTTCCTTACATAATGCATGAGTACCACCCCAGAGGTGGCACTTCCTACTTGTTTCTATTACCATAATGCATGTTAATGCAATGCTAGAATTACAACTATAGAATAGCGAATAAAAGGACGAATAGAGCAGCGAAATAAACAGCAAATAAGAGAACTATTAAACAACGAATAATAGCGAATTAACATGCTTCAAATTGTAGAACATGACAGTACGGAACATGACAATTTAGCATGATATTATGCTGAGAATTAACAAGTAAATTACATGAGATACTCAAATGAATTAGACATGCTTAACAATCGTACTTCGGCATAAAATAGACATGTATATAGCCCGTAAATGGAAACATGCTTAGTAAATCAATAAGTTGATGGCATAGATTGAACATGACTAAATAACCAGAGACAAGATATATTCAAATCGATAAAAACATGGTTCAATGATATTAGCTTCAGCTAGAGTTAACAACCTATCTTTGATTTCCAGAAAATTAAACAAGTCATATTAGGGGTTGATTATGCATGGTCATGTCAAAGGAAATAGCAGCTCCTATCTAACACATTTAAAAAGTCATCAATCGGTTCTACTATATTAACAAGAACGATGATATACAGCACATCCATCATAACAGAGTTTCTATCAATGAAGTAATTCGCAGCTTATCCATACGTAACATGTCATCAATTAACCAGCAGTTCATTAGTTCCTTTCATCAGTTCATTAGTTCATCAGTTTATATCATAGAGCTAAATGTCAGAAATCATATCCCAAGCAGTACCATTATCATTCCTCTATCAGAATAAACATTGATTTACAATAAAGGAAAGCATGAGATATCAAGCAAAGAAACAAACATCCACTACTTGTGGGTAGGGCCTCCACTAGCCAAGACTCTACCCAATCCTTACCTCAGTTTGCTATTTGTTGAAGAAATCCTACACTGGAAGAAAGCAGCAGCAAGTCTAACTTAACCTTCACGTTCCTCAGCTTATAGACCTCACACCCAACACACACGTCTAGCATGAAAGAACACACACTCAACTCGGAACTCACATAGCACTCACACACTCCAGGAAGTTCTCTCTCAAATAGGGAAGACGAAAGCTGCAGAGGACACCAAGGAAGGCAGACTTAAAGCACGAAGCCTTACCTGGGTGTGAAAGTCATACACCAACTGGGATGGGAGGGCTCACATCAACGTGGAGGGGAAGCTATCCAGGCAAGGGGGGAGGCATCTCTCTGTCGCCTTCTTGGGCTTTTAATGCCTAAACAACAAAACGTCCTATTATTTAAAACCTATTTCTTCACAGATCTGGGCATTTTCGGAAGAGGGACGAAGGGGTCAAGTGTCCGAAATGTCTAATAATTTGGACAGATTCCTTCGTCCGCCATCATTTGCATGTCATCCAGATTCGTCCGAAAAGTCACATTACAGGCGAAGGACGAATTAGGACGCGAAGCCTCATTTTGCTTTGTCCCAAAATGTTGGGGGTCGACTTGCAATGCATTTTCGGACGCAATCCCTACTTTGTGTGTCGTCCGTGTGCGTCTGAAATCTCCAAGTACATTTTTTTCCAACAAAATTTTGTACTTTGAGTACTCCATAATATTTACCCCATATTTACATGGCATAAACCAACACGTACCATCACGCAAAATAATATATAATTATCCAAAATTAATTACATCAATTAAACTGAGAAATATTGTCGGGGTATTACAAAATGGAACCCCAAAATCACAAATAACACAAGATCTCAAAAAACATATTTCAAAAATTAAAATATTCCAACAATAATTAATCAGTCACAAATTATCAAATAAAATTGCTAACAAAATCATAGTCTTTGTCATGACGTAGGGGCGAGCCTCACGGAAACACCAAGTTGAGCGACACAATCTTCAGAGAGGATCTGATTGTCAGCCCAATACTTGGTTCAGAATGGAATACTTAAACACAATCACAAGCATAACCCACATGAGATGGCCCAAGATCCACATGATGATTACAAACAATAGTGCAATAAGAAATAAAGTACTGTGTAGAAATCTAAAAAACCAACTAGATTTTAAGATATCATACAGACCCAAATAACAATCTTCACCAAGGATGCAAACACGTGGAAATACTAGAAGATTGAAAGTGTCTTCTGTTTAGCTACTACTCTTGATTGCCTTGATTCTTACCTAGGAAAAATGGGGTAGTTTGGAGTGAGTGACTAACTCAATAGGAAAATTATACTATATGCAATGCATGAGAAAACTAGATTTATATTTCATCTCAAAACCATGATGCATAAATGAGTCATGCATGAATTTACAAAACCTTTGAAGACTCATTTACCATTTTAATGATAGGGCTCTGTAAGCCAATGATGGGGCACTTTAAAAAATATCGTTGTATACATAGATAGCTAGCTATAGAAAAAACAGACCTCATCAGTTTTACTTTCACATAAAAAGTTCTAGTGCAAAGGGAAGGTTGCTCAAGAACCATCGGCACACTTTCTTATAAGGAACATAAGAATGACAATGATCTGAAGATGTAGATGGTTGCATGAGTCAAAAAAGAATATGACGATGATCCAAAGATCCAATATTGTCATTTTAAAACAATCACGAAAAAAACATACTCTGATCAAATTTAGGGATTTGAAACCAAAGGAGAGCAAATGACCGCTCTATTACCCATTTCACATTGTAACAAACAAAACACTTTCACGCGATAAAAGGTGTACTGAGATAGCCTCATGTTGTTTTGACATCGAGACTGTCCAAAAAGTGAGAGGATTCATCTATCAGTGAACAACATGATAAGGTAATGAATATTACTATGCACATGTAAAAGCACACATACATATAGTATAAAAATAAATGCACTATCAAACAGTCATTGTCGAGTTTTCTTAGCTCTCAAAAAATCAATTTTGAAAATCATGGTGCAATGCAAAACAGTTAAAATCCCTACCTAGATGATTGTTGCTCTTCTTACCAATACAAACAACTACCTCATGAATGGACTTTTAGTCAACAAAGTTGTTTAAATCTATAATAGAGACAACCTCAATGAGTCCTTATTCAAACTCAAGGTAGAAATAAAAGGATGAGCCCTATACCAAAAATAGAAATCCAATCCAAAAGAAAATGACACATGAATGCAGATGACCAGGGTGGTCGCCCAGTCTAGCAATGGGTTTTAGTGCAGATGTCCGAAACTGTTCATCTTGGGATGTGGAAACAGCATCCATGGTACATATAGTTACGGATCCTTATGCTTCTTCAAACACATATCCTACACCCACAGATGCCCTCACATTTGTGGGACAATTTTTCAATGCAACACCATAAGGAAAATGTGCCCCTTTTGTCGATTTTAACCTCCAATTTGCCTAAAATTCTACATAAATTCTAAATCGACCCAAAATTGTTGAGAGAATCTATGGACTTGAGTTTCTAAACTTGAATCTAAAACCAGCATATAACATAAACTTTAAATGCAAAAACGGAGAGGAGGAAATGACAAGATGGGTCGAAATTAACCTAAGAGGGAGGATGAACTAGGTTAATCAAGTTTTTTCCTGTTATTTAGAAATTAATTGTTTACTAACTCAAATATTATATTTTTTTAACCAAAGATGTTAGATCTAATATGCAAGCAAAAATCAAATAAGTAAAGAAGTAAGAGAGAGAGAGAGAGAGATAGAAAGAGGTGCAAGAAATTTGTTAACGAGGTTCGACCAACCTTACCTACGTTTGCGCTTCAAGACTTGTCCTTGAATGGCTCTTTTCTCAATAACCTTTCCAAGTACAAGCAATTGATCTTCTATACGTCAATCTTGCCTAACTCAGTAAGGAAGAGTCATTGAGGTGAGTGACTAACTCAGTAAAAAAATCTATACTATATGCAATTCATGAAAAAAATGGTTTTATCTTTCATTTCAAAACCATGATCAATGAAGTGCCTTGCATAGATTTAAAATCATTTAAAAATTGATTTTTCCCATTTTAGCAAAACAAACTCAACGAGCCATTGATGCAGAAATGATTAAAAATCTTGTTGTATACGTTGACAACTATAATAAAAAAAATAGGCAAACATCGTCCTTCATTCAAAAATAACCTAAGCGAAAAGGGAGTGTCACACAAAGATCCCTCCGCCACACCATCACAGAAAGACAGAGATTCGAAGACAAGACAACACCCCATAAGACAGAAAGAATAAAAGTGACAACAATCCCAAGACCTAGTAGCATTATGTGAGTGGTTGATGATCCAAAGACCAGGTAGTGACACCACTTGTAAAATTAACAACAAAGGGTTACTGACGATCTAAAGACCAGACAGTGACATGTAAAATCAACAACCAAGGGTTCTCGGTGATCCAAAGACCAAGAGATACATCTTATGGCATCAGCACCAATGACCGTCACCATTCTCTTTAATTGAAGACGTTGGGGATTTTTGGAACAAGAGAAGAGGATATATTCCATTGTCCATGTGACTAACCATCACTCTGATGGGGAGATACATCCTATGGTGTCGCCACCGATGGACCGTCACCAAATCTCCCGAACCCTCACACACCTCTTTGTGTTTATTATGCATGTCATGCAATATGTCAACAATTTCATAAGCCCTAATCATGATGCATGTATGTTATGCAATATACAGTTCGTAACAATATACAGGATACACAACAGAAAGCATTATAATCAAAGTTGTAGTATATTGATTCACGTTTAGGCTTAAACAAGCTGATTCTATCTTCTAGCATTTATCGACAATTATAAAGGGATGTCTCATATGTTAATTAACAAGGATTAATCTATATGCTAATTGACAAAAATTAATTTACATACTATTCAACAGGGGAAATTTACATGCTGGATATCAAATGGTAATTTCATATGAATTTCTATGCTATGGATTTATGCAGAAACCAATGATGTGCTATTAACAGGGAAAAATCCATGCACTAATTAATAACAGTTCACATATTAGTTTAATAGAGAGAATTCATGAGGTTAGAGAAATTGAAGAGTCCTCAAGTAATATGGTCAGTTGTAACTAATGGTCATTGATAGCAACGAACTTCATCTCATAGCACATTACAACTCAAATATTATCAAGTATATCGACCACAACAATGAGAGTAACCAAAATGTCCACTCATCAGTAGAACAATTCCCTCCTATTTGAAATCTCATTCCAACCAGAAATTTCAAGGCATTATCTAATCCAAAGCAATAATCCAAAACCAGCATAATGATATTTCAAGCCATTTTTCTAATTTTTGCTAATCACAGTTAACCACAGTTTGCATTCTATTTTTAGACTTCTTCGCCATGTTAGAGTTAACTAGTGTCAAAATCATTTACCACAACATGGGAATACCACAGACAAAAATCCACAGCAACAGTCAACCCAAAGCCAACATTGACAGTAGTATTTCTCAACAAGTAATCCAATCCAAAAATTCACAACAACAAAGAAAAACCCATGATGTGGGGCCTTCACTAGCCAAAATACATCCTAAATTCTTACCTCTCAAAGGTACTCTGCAAAATTTCTCTCCTTGCTCTCCAACAGCATTGCACGGTTTCCTTCCTGGCAACCCAAGCAAGCAACAACAACAACACTCTCACCCTCTCCCAAATGCTTGCTCACAGTCCACCATAAAATACCAAGGATGCCAACCCATCCCCCAGCCTTCCTCACTCTTTCCAGGTCTTATTTCCACTCTGTAAAAGAAACAACAAGGTGTTGCTCACTCGCTACCACATTTAATAAACGAGAAAGGCCATGCAAGGAGCAGCAGCAAATGGGCAAACATCATCCCAAGGGAGAAGGTCCAATTCATCCCCAACACGTGGAGAGTGCCTTACCATCTCTGGAGAATCATGTGAAGATTTTCGGAGGAGCTAATAAAGAAAATCCGCTCCAGACCAGTCCAGTCTAGTGTGAACCGCACAGGTTGCAGTTCGCCTCCGCCTCTGCCATTCCTTCGCTTCGGTTGATGCCTCATCCCCGTCGCCAATCCTTCCCTGATCACAACCAATCATCTGAAACTAACGAAGTGCCAATTCAATCGTAAGTTACCTCGATTTGGCGCTGCAAATACCCATCCCCGGGAGCCTCAATCCAAATCGCCCCGCTGCTTCAGCAACCCTGAGCCTTAGCCACGAAGATCGTCGCCCTCACCCAACGCGTGCCCGAGACTGGCGACGCCGACACAAATGCTAGCCGGACGTTGTTGCCTGGGACTCACTTTTCGCGAATCCCCTTCGTCCGAGCTCGCTCTCTCCCTCTTTCTCTCCAAATGGCCGAAGGCCAAATTTCAATTCTTCCCCCTTTTTTTTCAACCAAACCAGACCAGCGTGCCCAAACCGAGGCAGCCAGAAATGGTTCACCTGTTGAACCGGTTCAGCTCTTTTCCCTTAATTTAATTTTCCTTTATTTTAATTCCTCACTTAATCTATAATAGTAAAGATTTTAATTGGGATTAAAATTATATTTTTAAATAATTTTCTCTTAGGATATTATAGTGTGATTTTTCTCCTAGAATCTATAATGAGATGTTATGATTTACGGAATATATATTGTGCCAATGAAGGATTGATTAAGAATTTAACAAAGAACTGATTGAATTAAGGAAAGTGAAAAATTGATTAAGATGTATCTATAAAAGAATTTAAATTAAATAAAATTAATATTAATAATTAAAATTAATGTAAAAGGAACAAAACACTAAAGAAACTAAGCAACAGCCGATCGACACAAAACAGCGGTCGATGAACAGATGGCGATCGATCGCCAGTCATGAGGATCGACCGCCAATCACTTTTTGCCGACTTTTCTTCTGTACAAATTACTGCAATCCACACATTTTATACTGTATGAATTGGTGCTTTCACATGGACGAATCTGCTTATAAATAGAGGCATTTTGCTGAAGAGAAAATCACACCAAGTGAGAGAGAAGGAGAGGAGCCAGAGGGAAGCAAAATAAAGGAGAGAAATAGGAGAGGTTTGTGAGGATTTTAGAGTTGCAAAGTTCAAGGTCAGATTAGCCACCTTGGTCTTAAAGCGAAAATTTCGTTAGGGAAAATTATGCAGTCGGTCTAAAAACTTCGGTAACGATTCCCGACCCTCCTTAATTTATTTAATTGATAGTTTTAGTTAATATTATTGTTATTATTATTTTAGAAATATTGACTTAAATATATTACCGTTATTTTCGCTAAAATTGTATAAAAATGGTAAATCTAATATACTGTCATTATTATCAGCAAAGTAAATTAGAAATGGTAAATTAAAATATAATAGCATTATTATCACCACGTTACTTAGAAAAAAAAATATACTATTATTATTGTCACAAATAATAGTGGTATAATTGTACTGTGCAAATGTAACGACCCGATTTTTCGTAAATCCGTTAAAATGTGTGAAATTTTGAAATTTTTATTTTTAAAGCAAAACGTATCAAAGTGCGTCTAACCGGATCGCTACTGACTCTTTCTTTAAACTCGTTATGAAAAAAAATGATAAAATGTGCAGAAGCGTTGTTAAGTAAATCCTTGTAAAACATGGCGGATTTTATCAAAACTGTGCGAAAGCGTAAATAAACAATTTAATGAAGAAATACTAAACGAATAAATGCTGCGTTTGAGAAAGGAAAACTAAATGATTAATTACAATTTATTTACAACCTTTTCTTTTTCAATATCTTTAGGCTCGCCAACATCAATCTCGCACGTGTAAATATTTCATCTCTGCTTTATATTACCTCTTTGTAATCGGTTCGTCATTTGTACCTACACCACAAGTAATACGTGAGCCTAATGGCTCAGTAAGGAAAAGGGTTTAAAGCAATTATGAAATGCCTTTCTTTAGTCCTTGTTGGAATGGAGGCCACCCAAACCAATCCTTTCATTTTGTTCGTTCATTCGTTCGTTCTTTACTTTACTTTCGTTCATTCGTTCATTGCTCGTACATCGAGTTGGAGATTGGAGGACATATATGGAATGGTATAGTTGACCGGACCTAGCCCTTTACTTGCAGTCTAGAACTCTCGTACCCGATAAGGGAGGGGCTTTGGCTAGATTGCAGACTAGACCCGACTACCCATCTGCCCCCAACTCCCTTTTCTTTCTTTCCTTAACATTTTCCTCACTTATGCATGCTTGCGTACCACCACCAATGTGGCACTTATTAACGTGATGCATGAACATACATTCTCAACCTATTATGATGCATGATGCGTTATGACATAACATTAATAATAATTGAAGTGCACATTGAAATAAAAGTAACTGTAGTAGTAAGCAAACTATAATTGAAAGTGGATACAAAAGAAGGTAAAGAATATAATGAAAGTATCAACCAAAGCCGATTAGTGCACACAATGATAAGTAATAGCCATGGAGCATTCAATAAAGTAAAGCATATGAAAGAAGGCATGCTTGGATATGGAGATCACAATAATAAAGGAAATATAACAGAATTGGCAAGTGTCATACATCTAAAAGTAAAGTGTAATTCAGTTAACATGCTTAAGAGTTAATTACATATTTTTATCCCAGTTACTTAGCATGCTCACGAAAGATTACCATTGTCATCCTAGTGAGTTATTCTAGATAGGGTTACGTGCTCGAGATTAATAGTTAATTAACATGTTTGTAGATTTCACAAGTAATAGTTAATTAACATGCATTGATTGATTAGTAATTTAATTGATTAGTCAAACAACCTAATTAATTAACATGCTGCTAATTAATTTATACATGCTAATTAATCATGCTAGTTAATCAATCTAATATGCTAATTAAATAAATTAAATGCACTAGTGGTTACCTATTAGTCAATTTACATGCTCAGAAATTAACATATTCTAATTAACTATCGCTAATTAGTTAATCAGGCAAGATAGTTAGTTGACATGCTGAGATTGATTAACATGCTCAAAGGAGATTACAATTGTCATTCTAGTTATTTATTGGCTGATTTACATGCTCAGTTAATTATCATACTTATATCGACACGCTTAAGTTATAATTGAAATTAGAATTAGTATGCTCGAATTAGTTAGCTAAACGTACTGAAGTCTAACTAGTTTATTAAACATGCTCAGCTCTAAATTGAATTACTCTAGTTAGGTTGTTTAGCATGCTTAAGTTTAACTGGTTAAGTTAACTAATAATCTAGTTAGTTAAGTAATTTAACATGCTCAATTTAATATGTTTAATTTATTTGGATATCTTAATTCATCATTACGATATTTATATAAGGCATTAATCCGCAGAACAACTTGAACCAAAGTAATATAAGCATAAAGAAATCACAACGGAGGCCTTTAATTAAACAGCAAGTAAAGAGACAATAAGCATTCATTATTTCATGCGTTAACCATTCCTCGTCACCTTTGAATATTAGCATTTATCTTTATCTAATCAAGGCATTTGAATCACACAACAACCAAGTAAATAGAGCTAATCCTTAAAGAAATTCATGGAGCTAACAAAATTCACAGGACACTAACAATCCACACTATCAACAAAGGAAATAACAACAATAAGAAATCTATAAACCAGGAAATATCTACAGCATAAGGAATAACAACAGTAACTAATCCAAGGACTATCAATCAAAAGCAAATAACATTAAGCATTACGAAGAACTAACATAACACTCACGCACACATACTTGTGGTGCAGGGCCTCCAAATGGCCAAGACACTCCATTTTCCTTACCTCAATTCCTTTATGCGCATTAGCACTTATTCGCTATCCTCCTCTCTTTCTATACCTTCACAATTAAAACATTTATGACTTATTCATGAATCGTATTCTAACTTGTACAAATTCTAGGTACTACTCCGACGCCTAAACGGAATATAACATAGCCCAATAAATTAATCCCAATAACAATATCTAAATCGAGTCACAAGACTACATTTATCCATCAAGCGAACGTTCAATAACTTAATCTAATTTCCAACATACATTTATCTGATTGGTGAACTAAATCCAAAACCAACAGTCATCTAAATGTTTAACGACCCAGATTTTCCTACATTTAAAAATGCTTTAAAATTTGGGAAAACGTGTCAGAGTGCGCCTAATCCAAACTGCTACCAACCGTTCGTTAAACTCGTTATAAAAATCGTTTATTTAGTAAAATGCGGAAGCATTGAAATAATGTATTTTAAAATAATGCGGAAGAGTAAAGAATTTAAATGAATGAACTAAACACTTAATTACAATTTAAGAAGGAAAACTTAATTTAAATTACATTACAACTCAATTACATCTTACTGCTCGTAACCTGGCCAACCATAAGCTCATATGTTCAAATCTCTCATCCACTACTTCTTCATTGCTCAACGAACTTCACGCGTACATGAACCTACACCGCAAGTAAGACGTGAGCCTAAAGGCCCAGTAAAAAAATGGGTTTATGCAAATGAAATGCCGCTCTTTAATTCTTTAGAATGAGTTCGCCCCAAACCAATTCTTTAATTGCGTATATTAGGAATGGTTACGTGTTTTAGGAATAGCTCGTATATGGAGCATGGAGTTTGGGGAATTCTATGATTTCTAATTTATTTTGTTAATTAGCCTCGTATATGGTTAGCTCTTTTTCTCACTCAAGACGTGTGGCCACCCCGTGGTGGTGTTCGTAACTGTTTCTAACGTCATGAGACTACCCTAGAGTCACATACATGGAATTACTCAAACCATACAATAGATTAAGCAAAACAACACTTCAAAGAATGATAGCATGCTTTTGACATTTATAACCTAAGTTTATTAACATGCTCATATTAATTACTTATTTATCTACGTCAACTAAATTGATTAGGTCAATTTACTCAACCAACTAACAATTGGATTAACATGTTTGAAAGGCTAATTACTTACACTAATTATAATTATTGAGATCAATTAGCATGCTCAACAGAGGAATTATGCAAGGCAACCAAATTATTATACATGCAGAGCCATCAACAAAGTAACTAACAACTAACAATAAAGGGACGCACTAAATTGATTACATGCTCTTACACAAAAGAAACAGCAGCGAGATATCGTAAATATCAGCAAATACATATCTTTTAACCACTTAATACAGCAGTGAAAATGAACACTAATCATGCTTCTTAACCGTGATACATAGCAGTAAAAAAATGCTGAAACAGGACGTCGAACAACAGTACTTAATCACAAACAAAGCAGCGAATTAGGTCTACGAATCATGCCTCTCAACTACTACAGTTTCCAACAACAATATCAAACAAGGCATTGATGGCAGCATATTATGTAAGGATTTATAGCAGGAATAAACAGTCAAGAAATCTATATTAGTAGCAGCCGAGAAGTCAACATAAGAATAGTAATAGAAAATCAGCCAAGAAGATAACTACAAAACACTTAACAGCAATGAGCAGCCAAGAGTCAATAATCACAGGTATTCCAAGGAAATATATGCAACATCAACAAACTAACAAAATCCACACAACACTAACATTAAACTCACACACACTTGCCAGTAGGGCTTAGACGCCAGACACACCCAAGTCTTACCATTTAAGGAACCAAGAGCAGGGACAGCTCCTTCAGCACAACCTGAGAGAAAATCTTTTCCAGTTCTTCACTGCCACTTTTCTTCAGATTGTCCCTCGGCAGAAACCCAACATAACAGAACAGGACATCAACTAGATTTATCAACAGAGACTAACTCAAAGAACAGAGAATTCCATACTTACAGACAACTCACGGCTCCCGACAGAACACCCGAGAGCAAAAATCTGCTTAACATTCTTCTCCATCCATCTCCAGAACAACATCCCTCTGCCACTCTCTCACACAGTATAAATACACAACAACTGAATTTTAAACACATAACTACTTACCCAAGTAATCCCACGATTCCAGCCACCATATGATTTTTTGGATGAATAATCGACGTTCAATTCAAGCCACTGAAACACATTCTGTCCTCCTTGAACCAGAGGATGAACCGAACCGCGAGCAAATCGTACCAGTGAAGCTACCCAACGCGAACGGAAGCCATGTCCAGCCATCGCCGATGCCCGATGATTAGAGAACATAGAAGGATGAAGAAATTGACTAGGCTTACCTCAACAATCTCGCCTGAAGTCGGAAAAGACCACCCGCACACCCGATGTCGGAATCGTACCCGGATACCAAAATGGATCACGAGCCCTAGCTTCGCAACTTGCTGCTCCGTTCCGTCCGCTCGCCCGCCATCGGAGCCCATCGTTACCGCGCGTTCGTTGTTTGCTTGAATCGGTCCCTCACCCGATCTCCTCGTCGCGCCCTCGCCCGATTTTCGATCGCCCCTAGCCTCTTCTCCTTTTTCTCTCTCATTTCTCTCTCGTCTGCGAAGAAATGGCCCATCGCCATTTCATTTCTCTCCCAACCGGTTCACTTAGTGAATTGGTCCAATTATCCCCTTTAAGTTTCTCCTTTAATTAATCCTTAACATTTAAATTAATCCCAATAATATAATTTAAATTCATTAAATTACTATTGATCTTAATTACAGTAAATTCTTTTTAATCTTAAATGAAATTCTTACGAAACCGTCTTTCATAATTCCCTGATAACTACAATTACTCACTTTAAAAATATCGGGGTATTACAAAATGTGTAGAGTATAATTATAATACCCCGAATTTTATATTGAAATTTAATAAGAATAATCGAAAAGTGATTAAAGGTATTTGAATTAATTAGAAAATTATTGGGGTATTACGAAAGACGTAATCATCAATTATTATCAAATAATATTTGAAATAAATCAAGAATTGGAATTGAATTGAAAATAATTTAATTAAATGAAGGATTTAATTAAATTATTAAAGAAAAATTTAATTGGATTAAAGATGATTAAAATGGAGGAAAGGAAATTTGGAAGAGGATTTAATGAATATGGTATAGTTGGGATTAAAATGCCAAAGTATGATTAATTAAAGTGTGATTAATTAAAGATTAAATAAAATAAAATAAAAACAAAAGACAAAAAGAAAATGGGATTTGCTGGAGAGAGATAAATGGAAAGAAATTTTGTGAGAGAGAGAGAGAGATGCCGATGAGGAAGGGAGAAATCGGGACCGAGAGGGAAACGGGAGTTCGCCGGCGACAATGAGCACGAAGACGGCGAATAGGCAACACTGTTTGACTGTGTGGCCACTTCCCATTGAGCAGGCTATGAGCGATGGGGAATGACTGGATGGTGGCAGTTAGGGCTCGGAATCGGACCTTTCCCGCGGCGAGTTTTTCGGCAAATTTTGGAGGTATGGTTGGTCGTGTCTTCTTCCTCCTCCTTTGCTTTCGATTAATCGAGCATGGCAGGAATGGAATGGACGATTTCCATGTCGGGTAGGGGTGATTCCGGTGGGTTAGGCTGTGATCGGGTGCTTCGACCCGTGTGCATCCAATCGGATTAACCCGATTTGGGTGATCTGTCCATTTTTATGGACAAATCTTCCAGCTTTACTTTCCAGCCGGAATGGTGGAGGAATTGAAGGAAAAAGGGCCGCTATTAAATACAGATAAGAAAATGGAGAGATGTTGTCGGGAGAATTGGGGAAGAGGACAAATGACTTTGTACAGCAGAAGGATTGGTGGAGATGCTGTCGGGTGAATTTAATGGGCAGAGAGGATAAGAGGATTTATGGCAGTGGATGGTGGGATGTTTAAAAAATGGCAGAAGTGGGTGTTCTTGCCATTTTTCCCCTGTGAGTCTAGCGCTGAAGAAGTGAAGAGCTAAATGTTCTGTTGCCCTGTTTTCTGGTGATGGCCGAGAGGTGATGACCTCTCTCGGATGTTGGTGAGCTTTCCCCGTTACTGTTTAACCATTTGGTTGTGTTTTTTGTTGTTAAATCCCACTTTGGTATTGAGTAGCATTTTGGGGAAGTTGTAGTTGAACTTTGAGATGTTCTACTCTTGTCAATGTTCTGTTGGTTTGATTCTGAATCTGTGAACAAGTTGGATGTAGCTCTGTTTTGTGATTTCGGTTCTGGACATATTTTCTATTATTTGGATGATGACTTAGGTGATATTATATGAAACCTGTTGGAACATTCTGTTGGATTTGGTTTTAAGTTCTGGAGTATTGTTTGATTTTATAAAGAAAAGATTTAAATACATTGGAAGCATCTCTGGATCAATACTTTGTTGCTCGAAATTATAATATGAAATGATTAGTGGATGGATGATAAGCTACTGTTTGGTTTGATTCTGAAATATATGACCTGTAATAGTAAGAAGTGTTTAGTTATATGTTATTGTTGGATGATCTGATTAGATATGATAAGATGTTGGTTATTGTTTGGATCTATTTCTCTGTTGTGTATGGATCTTCTAGATGCTGGTTATGGTAGTTTGATAAAGAGGTTATTGGATAATGCTCTGTTGATCTGATTAAGTGTTTTATAAACTCTCTGGTTGGGTGTCATTGATGGTCTATTTAGCTACTGCCTTCATTGTTTTGAGAAATATGAATTTGTACGATGAGATAATCTGTTAACTTGAAGTATATATTAAGTGGATCTGTTCACCATTATAGTTATCAGAAATGGTAAAAGAGAATGTGCTAAAAGAGAATGCTCAGTTGATCTGTTGTTGGGTGTTTAATCTGTTATGTTTCCCTGCTTGGTTTATAAATGACTCTACAAAGAATGAAGTTTAAATTGTTAATAAGTTGTTGGACAATCATGAATGTTGAAAGTGTGATATTTGGATATAAATCTGTTATGTTCCAGCTTTGAGATATATATGTAATCTATTGGATCAATCTATGGGATTAAATGTTCAATGACTAGTTTCCTAAATGAACTACTCTGCATGTTTAGACAAGTTTAACTATTGTTACGTTGGTTTTGGTTTCGGTTCACTAATTAGAATAAAGAGATCATGGAAACTAGGTAATATAGTTATATGATTTGTTTAAGATATTGTTACTAAGCATTGATTTACGAGCCAATAATTCATGGATGAAATTATGATGATAATTATGGGTCTATAAATTATAAATGGAATCACGTTAGTTTCCGCTATATGTTAAGGTTGATTGTTGGACGTTATCAATTGAGATTAAGTAATTAAGTTAAGTTGTAATTAATGAAGCAGATTCGTATGGAAAACTCTATTAAGCGACGTATAAGAAGTAAAGATAGAAAAGACGATGCGATTTACTAAATTGATTAAGTGATTAGATTAATAATTAAACGTTATTAAATTGTGAAGGTACAAAGAAGAAGAGAAGAAGAATAACAACTAAATGCTATTGTGCATTAAAGCTTTGAGGTAAGGAAATGGTAGTCTTGGACGTCAAAGCCCTACCCACAAGTAGAGTGCATGAGTTTTGAGGTGTTTAGTTCTTTAAATGTCTTGTTAAATGCTCTACTTTATGTGCTGTTAAACTCTTTCGTTACTTACTTGCTTGTTCTTACATGAATAAACATGATTGTTGGAAAATGTTATTGCTTAGATAGATAAGTTAAGCTTGAAAGTATGAAGAAGTAGAAAGATCATTGAGAATGACCCGTCCTTTATGATTTACTGACGGTTCAGCTTACATGGTGTGTATTTCCTTAAGTTTATATTTCCTTGCTATTTATCGTTCTGTCTTTATTTGAGTTACAAGTATAATTTGATTAAGCATGTTTGATCCGACGCTTGATTTACTAAGAATGTTTACTTGAGCATGTAAATGATTAAGAATAAGCATGTTAATTAGTGAGTATGTTAAATTGGTTAGCGTAATTAACTAGACCAAGCATGTAATCAAGATTGGATGAAAACATGTCACCTACCTCGGATAACAAAATAGAATAATCACCTAGAACAATGAATCTAGGAACGTAGGAAGCACGTAAAATGACTAGGAAGCATGTAAAATGACTAGAAAATAAATTATGATTGTTTCTTGTGTTCGATTTCCATTTCTATTATATGTTTCTATACGCAATTTCAATTTCAATTGCTTTCAATTACTTTCATAATCAGTGTTTCACTTTACTAAAAAGTATAATGATAAAGAATCTGAAAAGGGAATGAATGAAACGTGAACGAATTAAGGGTCTCAAAGATAAAAAGAGAATGAAGTAAACGTGAATAAGTTAAGAGTTTCATTGGTTAAGTGAATGAATGCTTTCGTTATTGTTTTATTGCTTACAATCTTGATTTCGATTACATGTACTTAGTATGTTATTTTCTGCTAAACCAAAGTATGATTAGTTAAGTAGGATAAAAACATTTAATTAACATAGAAGCATGTTAAAATAGTCAATTAGGGTACTGTCATGTTCTGTATATTCCAGTCGTATTTCTTGTTCTTCCTATTGTTATCAACTGTTGATATTTTTTCCCTATGGTATTGTTACGTTTGTAATAATAAAAACAAATAGGGAGTACTGCCTAGAGACAAATAGGGAGTATGATGTGCACCAAGTGGGCCGTGGGCAACCCAGTGCGATATTGTCCGCTTTGGGCTGGGGTCTCACTCGTCGATACCCGGATGGATTTGTTCTTAGGGCGGACTGTAACGACCCGGATTTTCTTCGTAAATTCCTTTTAAAAACGCGTTAAAATTTATGAAAGAATTATCAGAGTACGAGTCGGGCCGTTAGAAAACACTTAAAAACATTGCACAAATATTACGTATGCGGAAGCGTAAATGTTGAAAGAAATAAACTCGCCATTTAATTACAATTTAGGAAAACTTAATTAAATCAAATTACGACCCAATTATCTTTGCTTTTCATAGCCTGACTAACCGCAAGCCTTCTCGCGTGCAAAATCTTTCGTCAACTGTGTCGAATCAATACGCTATCTTCTCCTACGGGTACCTACACCACGAGTAAACTGTAAGCCTAAAAAGGCTTAGTAAGGAATGAGCTAACAATCAAATAATAGAATTTAATTACAATTATTAACCTAGATAATTTAAGCGTGCTTTTAATAACTAACTTATTTAGATTAACTAAATCGATTAGATTAATATTCTGAACAGATTAATAAATTGATTAAAACATGTTTTTATACTAATGAATCCGCAGCGAGTGGCATCAATTTAGGGCAGCAAAACATGGTTCTAATCATTCAAAAATAACAGCGAATTACGTCAAATTAAAAATGGCATAACATACTTTTTTAAACACTTAAAACAGCAGCGAAATCACCTAAAAACAGAGCAAAATAATCTAAAAACAGCAGTGAAATAATGAGAACCGAGCAGGGAAACGTGCTATTTTAACAACTAAATTACAGCAATGAAATTAGCAAAACAAAACAGCTCATGCATGCGTTTTAACGACTAAATTACAGCTATGAAACATTGGAATAAAATGACGAAATCATGATATTAACTAGAAAATAAACAACCATGAGGATATTGAAATGGAACAACAAAATCATGCTTTAGAAACAACAAAAATATCACAATGCTAACAATCATAGGGAGTTATCAACTAAGGGGATATCAATGGACCTGCACTATAAGAACCAAGCAATGAACTAGGAAATTAGCACTTACAATTCATTCAAAGAAACAGAGTAACCAACAACATGATTCAACCATAGAGCTAAACATTCAAGTATAGACAATTAATCATAGCTCAACGCACGCACACATACTCGTGGGTAGGGCTTAGACGGCCGGCTCTACCCATTCCTTACCGAAGAACACACTCCACAGCAGCAAGCAAAACCCCTCACGGCAGAGAGCTCCAGCTCCTGGACTCCAGCACAGATAACCCAGCTCCCCCTCCAGAGAGTTCCCAAGCTTCAGCAGCTCACCCAGAGAGCTCATCCTCTGCCTTCCCTCTCAACTCTGTCTCGCCCTTCCCCAATACCAGAGAAGCTCTCTGCCATTTTATCTTCCAACATGCCCGACAACTTCCTCATTTTTCTTCAACCACCCCTGCCTCCACATAAATTCATTAACCAACCCAGTAAATGTGCTCCCCCATTGTGTGTGTCGGCAGAATGACCCAGCTGGAAAGTGGACAATGCATCACACCCATTTCCTATTGTCGGCTTCCATCACAAGGATGCCACGTTGCTGCAAGCCGATTCGATCCCAAACGACAAGCAAGAAAATAGAGGGATAGACCTGAAGAACCGAACCGTGAGTAAACTGGACGACAAGTCGTTCCTCCCTGAACGACACTCAGCCCCTGTCCAAACTATCCCTTCCATCGTCGATCGCTCGCTGCCATCGTCCGAGAAACGACAACGCCGTCGCATCCCTGCCAGTCGGTCACAAGAATGGACTGCCCGTGGAAGCCCACCGAAACGCGATCTGAACGACGACCCGCGACGACGTTCAGACGCTCGATGGAACGACGCACACCGTCGTCGCCATCGCAGTCGCCGTTCGCCTGCTCATCGTCGCTGAAATGGACTGCCCGCGGAAGCCCTGAAGTCGAAAATCGCAGTCTGGAAGTCCCGATCACGAGCTCAACTAGCGAGCCCTAATTGTGCCCTGCCGTGCTTGGATGTCACTCACGCCAAACCGCCGTCGCTCGTTCGTCGCACACCGGCGCTGCCGCCTCGTCGTTCATCGTTCGTCGTCGCGAGCTCCGTCGATCTCTCCCTCTCTCTCGCTTCGGGTTCCTCTTCTCCCTCCCTCTTTCTCGTTTCTGTTCTTCACCAAAATGGTGAAGGACATACATTTAATTAAAATTTATTAATTAAATCTAATTTTATCCCATTTATTGTTAACTCATCATTTTAAATTCAACAAGTTAAAGATTATAATTAATTCTAAACATTATAATTTAATTTGCTAAATTGATATGTTTATTTTAAATATGATAAATTTCATTTAATTTTCATAAATGAAATTCTTACGTAATATCCCAATTTATCATTTCTAACTCTATCCTATTCGCAATTGATTTACTTTAATAAATTAAATCTTTTTATCACTAAAATACTCGTAGGCTTAACGCTCCTAATATGCCCTGTAATATCCCGATAATTAAAAATATCGGGTGTTACACGGACCCTCCGAATAGAGCCCAAGCCCCAAAAGGCCTTGCAATGGGTGAAGCACCACCTACCACTTAAGTGCGACTAGTCCAGTTGTCCTAAATCCAATGTTGGATGGCAAAGGCGCTACATCACCCTCCCCAACTAGGAAAGTCCGCGCCCTAGCAGACGAGTGCGTTGCAGACACATCGGACTTAGCTGGCTCTAATACCATATGATGTGCACCAAGTGGGCCATGGGCAATCCAGTGCGATATTGTCCGCTTTGGGCCGGGGTCTCCCCCGTCGATACCCGCACGGATTTGTTCTTAGGGCGGACCCTCTGAACAGAGCCCAAGCCCCAAAAGGCCTCGCAATGGGTGAAGCACCACCTACCACTTAAGTGCGCCCAGTCCAGTTGTCCCAAATCTGATGTGGGATGGCAAAGGCGCTACATCACCAGATGATGTGCCCAGGGGCACGGGCATTCTTTTTCGAGCCAAGAAGCTTAATTCTTTCCTAACGTGTTTTTATTTTGCAGATAATATCAAAGTTTGGGATTCTTTGAAAGTAATATCTCACGAAGATAATGGAGTTCCGTTTCACGTTATTACCTGAGTGCATACACAACCAATCAAATAGCACGTCAATACTACCTCCGAAAAGGGGTTCTATGAAGGGGTAAGGCTTCAAAGCACACTATTATCATTTGATGTCTTTAGATGAATTATAAGTATACTTGCTTTGGAAAATTTTAATTGGTTTTTATATTTTTGTTGTGTCATCTTTGTTAAGTGTTAGAGAGGTGCGGGGTTTGCACGCAAACCACGCCCTCATGCCAAAATTTTGACATTAAGGGCATTTTGGTCTTTTGTCATCTTTTGTAAACATTTAGGGTTTTAAAACCCCTCTATAAGAAGGAGAAAGATTACTTTTGATGAAATAGAAAATTTTTTCTTCTTTGGAGAAGGAAACTCGCGCCCCCTCCCCCTCATTGTCGTCTCTTCCACCACCCAAGCTAGGTATTCTTGAATCTTCTTTACTTAGCAATTGGGGATACTATCTCCTCCAATACCTCATCTTCAAGATGTGGATTGTGGAGTGGGGATAGAAGAAGGTCTCCACCCCTTGGAGAGTGTTTGTTCCTCGGCAAACCATTAGTTGCCCCTCTCATTAGGAGGCCCTCAGACTCCTCAGATTTTCTCTTGTTCCTTAAAGGTTTTTGTATTATTCTGATCTTCTTTGTGTTCTATTATTCTCTTGACTGGTTGCCTTCATCCTATTGAAGAGTTGGCTCGTGGATCTCAAGTTGAGATTGAGTTTTTGTTGGATTTTATTTTGCCGTAAGAATCTGTTTCTGTTTGAGCTGCTGGATGTACTCGATAGTGGGTCTGTTTTGAAACCCTTACGCTTGTTATCTTGAAATTGTTTCTTCTGGAGATTTTTTCTATATTGAGCTAAATTACTTTCTTCAAAATTTGCTGTTCATTGGAATTATATTGAGCGAGTTCTCCCCGTTTGAATTCTGATCGCCAAATCTGTTCGGGTGAAACCCTAGATTTGGGGTTATTTTGTTTCAATCATAACTTGCAATTCGGAATGGTTTTCTCACTGGATATTTTACACGATTTGCCTGATTATGTTAATTTGGTGATCTCCAAAATTGAGCCAAAGTTCACGCGTGGATTGGGAGATAACTCAGTTTTGACATCGCTAGTTCAGATTATTCACAGCTTTGTGATAGATTTCTCTCTTGTGCTCTAAGCGATCCTTGGAGCCTAGCATTTGGTATCAGAGCCGTGTTATGCTCTTGCTGCTATTATTGTGATTTAAGAGGTTATTATGAGTACTAGAAGTGGGCCTCACTATCACAACCCTATAGAGATGAGAAATAATTCCAATATACCACCACCCGAGGAAGCTCATGAGCAAACCGAGCCGAGTATGAGAGAACTATTTGAAATGGTCCGTAAACTTCAGCAAAGTATTGAAGCTTCGGATAATGATAATGTACGGGGTCCTAGAACTCCAAGACCTAGAAGGAGGATCAGTACTTCGAATGATTCAAGGGGTCGGAATACTAGTTTATTTGACGAAGATTGGGAGGAACCCGAGGAGAGGGATTCACCGAGTCCTATAAGGAGATTGAATGGCAAGAATGAAATGAGGCATGTTAAGGTCTCTATTCCTACTTTTAAAGGCTCTAGTAATTGTGGTGACTTTTTAGAATGGGTTGAAAAGGTGGATCGAATTTTTGAATGGTATGATTACTAGGAAAGAACAAAGATTCAAATGGTGGCTTTAGAATTTTCGGGATATGCTAGCATATGGTGGGAAGACCTAAAAGCACAAAGGCGGAAGGAAGGAGAAGGTGAGATCCGTAGTTGGGAAGCTTTGAAAGCACTTATGAGAAAGAGATTTGTGCCTCCACACTACAAGCAAGAGTTATTCCTACAATTGCAAAACTTGAAACAAGGTTCAATGACGGTGGATGAGTATTTAACCGAGTTTGAAATATTAAAGATCCGTTGTAATGTGGTTGAACCAAGGGAGCAAACTATAGCCCGGTTTATTAGAGGATTGCACAAAGAGATTGGTGACACCATGGAGTTGCAATCCTATACAACTCTTGACGATGTTATATTGCTAGCTTTGAGAATAGAAAGACAAAGGAAGAGAAGACTTAAGGAAGGCATGATTCGACCATTTCAAAAGAACAACTCCCCACAATAGTCAAATTCCTGGGGAGAAGATAAAGCTAATACCGTGAAGACCAATGAAGAAAAGAAGTTGTTCAATGATCAATCCAAGACGAGATCATGAGATGTGAAATGCTTCAAGTGTCTTGGGTTTGGACATATAGCTTCCCAGTGTCCTAATTCACGTGTGATGGTAATGAAAGGTGACCCTAAAGAAATCTTTAGCGAAGATGAAGCCGATGAAACACTTTGCACCACAATGGAAACGTCGGAAGTGACAATTTATGCACAAGATGGTCCTTTGCTCATGGCCATGACACGATCTATGACGGTTCAAGATAGGTCAGAAACGGTTCAAAGAGAAACTATTTTTCATACTCGTTTCCAGGTGAAAAATGAGCTATGTTCTATGATTATAGATGGTGGGAGTTGCACTAATGTTGTCTCACTTGATATTGTTGAAAAGTTAGGATTGAAAACGTCCTCTCACCCAAAGCCATACGAGCTCAACTGGTTAAATGATAAGAACTCTGTCACCGTCGATGAGCAGGCCCAGATTACATTTTCTATTGGGGAGAATGAGGATAAGGCTTTTTTTGATGTTGTTCCCATGACTGCGGGACATCTATTACTGGGATGACCATGACAATTTGATCGGAAGACTATTCACAATGGATTTACCAATGTTTATACCTTCAAGCTAAATGGGAGGCTCATTAAACTAAACCCTCTTAGTCCTACACAGATAATGCAAGATTTCGAGCAAATGAGAAGCGATAGATTTGATTTCTCCCTCTTTTCCTCAAACATATCCGTGACTAGACCCTTAATTACACAGAACATGGGGGATCCGATTGTGTGTGAACGACGAAAATTGAACTTGAGGACTACAACCGAATCGTTGGCACCTATACCCCATGTAGCTGCTTATCATCAAACTTTTCTTCGAGGAATGCCTTTTGCATTGTCTTTATTACTACAACCAGTTGATTCTTTGCCCATACCTGAGATCAGTGGCGAAAATGATCAGAGCAGAAACGAGTACCAATCTCTCTTTCCTCAATTTGGGGAGTGGCATAGTACACTCAATGGTATATCCATGTTTTTGAAACAAAATTCCAAAGCTGATTACGTCCGAATTCAGTTTCGAGATAAGGAGGAAAGAAAAGAAACCGTTGCAACAAAGTTGAATGTTACAGCAGGGATAGTTAAACCTTTCCAATTATCAGTGGCACCAATTATGAGCAGGAAACTGGGGGATAGTAGTATTCAAGCTTTCATGGAGAAGATACTCATTAATTATATCCTTGATATTCTAGTTGACATCCTTGACCCTCCAATTCACTCAGAGTTTCTTCATGGGGTGGAAATACTATTCTTATTTGATCTAAGTGGAGGAATTTCAATAAAAAGAACAAAGGTGGTGCACTTCCAGGATTTGTGGTCAAATCCTCAACCACCCTTGGAGGATGATGTGCCCCGGGGCACGGGCATTCATTTTCGAGCCAAGAAGCTTAATTCTTTCCTAACGTGTTTTTATTTTGTAGATAATATCAAAGTTTGGGATTCTTTGAAAGTAATATCTCACGAAGATAATGGAGTTCTCACGTTATTACATGATTGCATACACAACCAATCAAATAGCACGTCAATACCGCCTCCAAAAAGGGGTTCTATGAAGGGGTGAGGATTCAAAGAGCACTATTATCATTTGATGTCTTGTGATGAATTAGAAGTAGACTTGCTCCGGAAACTTTTAATTGGTTTTTATATTTTTGTTGTGTCATCTTTGTTAAGTGTTAGAGAGTTGCGGGGTTTGCACGCAAACCACGCCCTCATGTCAGAATTTTGACATTAAGGGCATTTTGGTCTTTTGGCATCTTTTGTAAACACTTAGGGTTTTAAAACCCCTCTTTGAGAAGGAGAAAGATCACTTTTGATGAAATAGAAAACTTGTTCTTCGTTGGAAAAGGAAACCCACGGCCTCTCCCCCTCATCGCCGTCTCTTCCACCACCCAAGCTAGGTATTCTTGAATCTTCTTGACCTAGCAATTTGGGATACTATCTCCTCCAATACCTCATCTTCAAGGTGTGGATTGTGGAGTGGGGATAGAAGAAGGTCTCCACCCCTTGGAGAGTGTTTCTTCCTCGGCAAACCATTTATGATGTGCACCAAGTGGGCCATGGGCAACCCAGTGCGATATTGTCCACTTTGGGCCGGGGTCTCCCCCATCAATACCCGCACGGATTTGTTCTTAGGGTGGACCCTCCGAAGAGAGCCCAAGCCCCAAAAGGCCTCGCAATGGGTGAAGCACCACCTACCACTTAAGTGCGACCAGTCCAGTTGTCCGAAATCCGATGTGGGGGAGGGTGATGTAGCGCCTTTGCCATCCCACATCGGATTTGGGACAACTAGGCTGGTCGCACTTAAGTGGTAGGTGGTGCTTCACCCATTGCGAGGCCTTTTGGGGCTGGGGCTCTCTTCGGAGGGTCCGCCCTAAGAACAAATCCGTGCAGGTATCGACGGGGGAGACCCCGGCCCAAAGCGGACAATATCGCACTGGGTTGCCCATGGCCCACTTGGTGCACATCAGAGTATCACCTACAGGGTGAGTACTCACAAACATAACGTGAGGAAAAATGAATGAACAAAATGAAAGAACGATGATGAAACAAGGATGAAATGATGATGAAATGGGAATTAAAGAACGGAAGGGCAGTGCGGGTTTAATCAGGTAGCTGGCCAGGTCTCCCCCCTATTCGGGTACGGGACTAGCTACTCTAGGTGGTTAATATCCGATAGGCTACTCCCTATCCCCAGGGTTTCTTTAATTCAACTCGATGTACAAGTAACGAACGAAAGAATGAACGAACGTAACATAACGTAAAGAAAGATTTGGTTTGGACCGGCATCCATTCCAAGAAAACTAAAGAGTGGTGTATGTGTATATATATATATGTGATTGTTTTACCCCATTTCCTTACTAAGCTTTTAGGCTTATAGTTACTTTGGTGTAGGTATAGGTACAAGTACGAGGAAAGAAACACACAGACTTAGAAGTAAATGGGAAAGACGACGAACAATTAATAAAGCAAGAATGAAGGATTTGCACACGTGAAACTCATGGCTAGCCAGGCTTAAATAAAAAGAGAAAACAATTGTAATTGAAGTTATATTTAATCGTTTCATTCCTTTTATTGAGTTCCTTCATTAAATTATTTACACTTCCGTAAGGTTTTAAAATAAATGATTTTTATAACGCTTTCGTACTTTCCCTATTGGTTTTCACAACGAGTTTTCAGAAGGGTCAGTAGCGATCCGGCTATAGCGTCACACTCTAATTTCGTTTTATAAAATAGTCTTTTGAAAATTTTAAATTTCTTGCATTTTCATGGAATTACAAAAATCCGGGTCGTTACAATAATCCAATATGTAGAACATTTAACTTCAATTTCACCGTGCCTGAATTAATCCCACATACATGCGTAATTTAACACCAACATGACATATCTATTTATCTTTTCATCCAATTTAGAATGGCAGCAACAAAGAGAGGATTTATCCATCAACAGAGAACTACCATCCAACATCAATTTAACATTTCCTATTTCCAATAATCCATTCAGAACGTACATAACATCTTTACTTAACACAATAACAATCATTTCCAGAGCATATGTATTTTCTATCCTTCAGAACCAATAACTATCATACAGAATATGACTCCCATGAACAAGGCATATTTATCAAACTGAATCCAACGGAGACATATCTCTAACATATCCTCAATTATTTCTAAAGCAGTAACATGGCATTATTTCCAAGCTACAACATATATCCCATCTGAAACCCATAATAGACAGAGAGCAGTTATTCAAATATCCATAATCAAACATCATCAACAGAACAAACAGTCTCAAGAATGGCTTCATGGCAAAACCAAACATCTAGCAGTACAATATCATCCGTTAAGCGGAGCACATGCTTTAAATGAAGGAGAAGAACATTACCTGCTCCTGTACCTGAAGCCAGAGTAGAGCTTCGCCCTTTGGTCAACAGGAGGACACCCGAGAGCTCCTCACTTAGCTAGCCTTCCTCTTCTCCTCATCTCTATATATCAACGTAGACGGGGACACTCTCTCTGTCACTACCCAGAAGAAAAGAGCATGCCCAACCATCTCTCCAGCTTTTCAGAGGATGTTCCCCACGCCCGACACGTTGTCCATTTCAGTTGGAGAAGGTACCGGTTCAGCATTGAAGAACCGACTGGCTAGACCTAGTCCAGCCAGAACCATCAGCTCCAGCCCTGCCTCCCTAACTCGTCGTTCGCTGCTTCCTTATTGTCATTGTCGCTGCACCATCGTCGTCCATCTTATCGTCATCAATAAGTCGTTGCGGGCCACCGCAATCGACAGGGCGTCGCCACCAGACGCCAAATCCAACGACTCGACACCCACGACACATGGAGCCCAAGCACGAAACTGCTCGTCACTCAACCCCCTGCCGTCCGTCGCGCCTTCATCTGCCGAACAGCGCCCGAGCTCACCGTCGCTCTCGTCCTTCACCCATTACTTCGTCCGTCTCTCTCTCTCGCCCGCTCGTTCTCTCATCGGGTCAGAAGGGAATGGCCGAAGGCCAGATTCCCTTCCCCTTTCCTTATTCCTTTTGTTTTAACTGGGCCAGATCAAAGCCACACCCGAACCGGACTGAACCGGTGATGGAGAAACTGGTCCAAGCCCTCTTTAATTCCTTCCGCCAAATTCCCTTCCTCCTTCCCTTTAATAAATTTGCTTTCTTATTTTATAATCAATTACTTCCATTTGGTTAGTTTAAATATGTATACATATATTTGTGGGTTAAATATTCGTATTGAATATTAACCGACCCAAATTCTAACCCCCGACCTATTCCAAATATTATTTAAAAATTTATTAAAAGTCTAATTTAAATATCTTAATCTTATTTCCTAAATTGATTTCCATCAATTGATCCTCCAATAAATTCTCTTAAATTATAACCGAACAATTACGTCCTTGGTAATACCCTGATAAATATCCAATAAATCTAAATACCCCTAATTAATTTTCAATTATTCTTAATAAATTCTGATATAAAAATTTGGGGTATTACAGCAAATAAGTTCTGTCATGAGACTGTTATTTAAGAGGGTCCGTTATGACCCACCAGCTTGTCCTAGGAATTTCTTTGGAAAGGATATTATGTGTAAGGAGACTGGTATTAAGTGATCTGTCAACAACAGCCAGCCATTCCTGGGAATATTCTAATCGGTACTATCCATGAAGAGATAAAATGATTAACGAAAAAGGATAGTTTAATAATTAGTTATAATGAATATTGATTTGACTATGTTACATAGGCTATCGTATAGATAAGTAAATAAAAAGGAAAAAGATATATATGATTAGTAATTAAGGAAGATAAACAAAATAGGATTGATTAAGTGGTAATACGGAAAGGAATATATAATGGGATATACTATAAATGGTAAGTAATAAATAAAGAGTTAATGTTATCAAAGTTAGGGTTTATAATGGATAACTATATTAATGAATAAATGATAATTATTTTGAAGGTATTAAACGGGAAAAGTATAAAGAAACACGCTAAGGACCACAGCTAAGTTGATATGCATGTGTTTTGGTCTTCGGACCCTACATCGCAAAGACTTAGGAATTTTATGTTGACTGTTTACTGCTTTCATATAATATTTAGGTTGTCTACTGCTTTACCTGAAATTGAGCATATTCTGTTTATTGTGCTATTTTTTTATGGATATTTATTAGAATTAGGTTCTTTTAATGATATGTTTCATAGACGAGCATGTTTAGAGATCTTATTATGTATGTATTCACAAGCATCATCCATCATGGTTTTCTAAATGATACGAAAATGGTTTACATGAATGATTTTGAAAAGGAAACCTAAAAAGAATAAGAAGAAGCAAATGGTATGCGTGAGACTGTTTAAGTCTGTGGACAAAGATCGTGACACAGTCACTAGTGGTCTTTCGGAGAAAGCCATTGTCCATAGTGAAGCTTTCGGATCAAGCCATTGCTGCCATACTAGTTGCAAAATCCCTGGACAAATACTAGGATAAACTAAGACTTAAGTCCCTAGACAAAGACAGGGACAAACTGAAAAGTGAAAGTAAAGTAAAAATGGAAAACAGAAACGCATGTGGTTTTTGAAAGAGCATACCATGAGCATTATACAGTTTTTACTTATATCACTTACTGGGCATTAGACTCATAACTTACTGTCTTGCGATGTAGGTATATGCTTGAAAATAGACGAACAATATACAGAGCAGTTGGTGAAAGATTTACATGCAGCGAATCTTGTGGCTGGCTAGGCTAAGGAGTAAATGGATTTGTCAATAATAAAGAAAATAGTTCAAGTTTAATAATTATTTTATTTAATGCTTTCGCTATATATTTCAAGAAAAAGGATTTTATAACTGAAAGTTAATCCACTCCTAAAATGTTTTAAATGATTAGTATTTCTTAATACGATAAATTGGAAAAAGGGTTTTACATAATGGATTTAACACTCGGTTTTTAAAAAAGAAAAGTCTTACTTTGATTTTATAAAAGAAAAGTTTTAAATTTCACGCTATTTTCAAAGTAAAGAAAAATCGAGATGTTACAGATGCTATAAGAGCACCCGAGTTTTAAAAACGGTTCTGTAGACCGCCTATCAGCACAAGTTTTGACGTGGAAATAATTCATCAACTGTAAGTACATAATCAAATTCTTTAGTTTAGTAAATTATTTAGTTGAGTTAGTTAATGAATAAATAATAAACAAATGTTTAGATAGAATGTTTGAGCAATGGATAAATAAACGATGATAGAGTAAATATTTTAGATAGAGGTAAAGATAATGTTAAACAAACTAACTATTGTGATTCAATAATTATTTCGATAAAATGAATAAACAAATATTTCGTTAAATAATTCGGTATAATAGCATGGCTGGAACACAACGTACAGTTGGGCAAAGACTAGTTGGATGAAGAAGAATGGAAAGTAGTATGGAAGCAAATCTAGAACAAGAAAGAGTTGAGAGTGGTACGGAGAAGATAGACAATAAGTTAACTTCATTAGTGGAACGACAATCTCAACAAATGGAGCGACAATCTCACCAATTGTAAAAGCAATCTCAAAACTTGGAAACACTCATGGAGATAATTGCACGTGGAAATGAACGAGTTACTGATCAACACGTGGCGAAACAACAGGATGTAAGTTGGGAGAAATTTCAAAGGTTACGACCACCTCAATTTGATGGAGACATTCAAATCCAGTTGGTGCCGAGGAATGGATAAGAACTATGGAGGACATGTTCGCATATGCTAAGGTAAAAGACGAGGAAAAGATCGTTTGTGCCATATTTATGTTAGTCAAGGATGCAAGATTTTGGTGGGACTCGATTAAGATAACCAAGGACGTGACTACGATGACATGGAAGGAATTCAAGGAGATCTTTTATGACAAGTATTTCAATCATTCTACAAAGAAGAAGAAGATGGTTGAATTTATTCACCTACGGCAGAAAGGAACGGTTGCAAAGTATGTACAAGATTTTGAGGCCTTATCGCAGTTTGCCCCTCATTAAGTGAGCAATGATGCAAGTAAGGTACAACATTTTGTGTAAGGACTTAAGATGGACATTCATGAATGTGTTGTCATATAGGGAACCAAAGATGTATCATATTCAAAGATTGTTTCTAAGGCGCTTGACATCGAGGAGGTACGAAGGCAGTTTGCGAAACAAGAAAGGATTATTGATGAGTTTTAGTCATACACACAAGGAGAAGATGGTACGCTAAATGGAATAAAGCAATTTGTAAAGGAAGAAGATCACCCGAGAAGTCGATGCGCTGAGTGTAGAAAAAGACATGAAGGAAACTGTTTTGCTGGTTCTCGTAAATGTTTTAGGTGTGGAGAGATTGGTCAGGTAGCTATGTGTTGCCCTAAGATGTAAGAATTGAGAAGTTGTTATCTTTTAGAGTATGTTAGGAGTCGGATAATAAGTGAAGTTGTAATTTGGGAATTAAATGCAATGAGTGATGTGTTTGAATTATCATTGTGTTGTTTTCTTTAGATAAGTTGATAAATGAATAAAATAAATGATAGATCATACTAAGGATTTGGCACAAGAAAATCATTTTTGAAGGTGACTTGATGATTCAACATAGTCATTTTGGAGGAAATAAGAGTAGTCGATATGTCAAAGACTCGAGCCATCATATTTCAAAGAAGACTCGAGCCATCATATTTCAAAGAAGCTATTTAGGATAGCAAGCGTGAAGGATGGAATTCGATGTAAAGTTTGGTTGTGTACGAATAGTAATAAGAGTTTTGTGTATGCTAAGAACTAAGAGTAAGGAAATGTTATGAGGAAGTTACATTTTACAAGTATCTAGTCTTGGAATTTTAGTAATGTGTTAAGAAAAGAGTATAGGGATTACAATCTCCTTAGCTGTTGAAAGGTCAACTGGAGGTAAATTGATAAGTGAGATTCCTCTTTAAGGAATAGTCACAAGGAAATAATGAAACATACCCAAGGTAATATGTCATTTCTAGGAGAAAGTGTGGAAATATTGGATCTTCGTGAGTTAAGCGATGTTTTAGATAAGGGAAATAGTCCTTGGATGGTATAAATTTAGCTTAAAGAATAGAAAAATGATTGCATCCTAGGTATTTTCATATGAGGACGATGCAATTATGATAGATTTTGGTGTGTCGAATTAGTATTTTAGTACATAAAGAGACTTTTGGTATAATTAAGTAGGTTAAATTACGATGGATTGCTATACTATTGGATTAAGAGGAAGAAATTTATTGGATGAAAAGCTTAAGAAATATATATGCTAAGCAAATTTTGAAGACGAAATTTATTTAAGGATGGAGGATTGTAATATCCCAGATTTTAATTGGGATTAAAAGATATTTTGGAATAATTTTGTCTAAGGAGACTGGTATTAAATGATCTGTCAAGAACTGCCAGCCTTTCCTGGGAATAATCTAATCGGTACTATCCACAAAGAGATAAAATGATTAACCAAAAAGGATAGTTTAATAATTAGTTATAATGAATACAGATTTAACTATGATACATAGGCTATCGTATAGATAAGTAAATAAAAAGGAAAAAGATATATATGATTAGTAATTAAGAAATATAAACAAAATAGAATTTATTAAGTGGTAATACGATAAGGAATAATTGATGGGAAATACTATAAATGGTAAGTAATAAATAAAAAGTTAATGGTAATAAATAAAAAGTTAATGGTACCAAAGTTAGGGTTTATAATGGATAACTATATTAATGAATAAACGATAATTATTTTGAAGGTATTAAATGGGAAAAGGATAAGGAAACACGCTAAGGACCACAGCTAAGTTGATATGCATATGTTTTGGTCTTCAGACCCTACATCGCAAAGACTTAGGAATTGTATGTTGACTGTTTATTGCTTTGATTGAATATTTAGGTTATCTACTGCTTTACCATAAATTGATCATGTTCCGTATATTGTGTTATTGTTTGATGGATATTTATTAGAATTAGGTTCAATGATATGTTTCATAGACTAGCATGTCTAGAGATCTTATTTTGTATGTATTCACAAGCATCATGCATCATGGTTTTGAAATGATACGAAAATGGTTTACATGAATGATTTTGAAAAGGAAACCTAAAAAGAATAAGAAGAAGCAAATGGTATGCGTGAGACTGTTTAAGTCTGTGGACAAAGACCGGGACACAATCACTAGTGGGCTTTCGGAGAAAGCCATTGTCCACTAACGAAGCTTTTTGATCAAGCCATTGCTGCCATACTAGTTGCAAAATCCCTAGACAAAAACTAGGATAAACTAAGACTTAAGTCTCTAGACAAAGACTAGGACAAACTGAAAAGGGAAAGTAAAGTGAAAATGGAAAAAAGAAACGCATATGGTTTTGAAAAGAGCATAGCATGAGCATTTTACAATTTTTACTTATATCACTCGCTGGGCATTAGGCTCATAACTTTTTGTCTTGCGATGTAGGTATATGCTTGAGAATAGACGAACAATATACAGAGCAGTTGGTGAAAGATTTACTCGCAGCGGATCTTGTAACTGGCTAGGCTAAGGAGTAAATGGATTTGTAAATAACAAAGAAAATAGTTCAAGTTCAATAATTGTTTTATTTAATGTTTCCGCTATATATTTCAAGAAAAAGGATTTTATAAATTAAAGTTATTCTACTGCTAAAATGTTTTAAATGATTAGTATTACTTAATACGATAAATTGGAAAAAGGGTTTTACATAATGGATTGAACACTCGGTTTTTAAAAAGAAAAGTTTTACTTTGATTTTATAAAAGAAAATTTTTAAATTTTAACGCTATTTTTAAATAAAATAAATTCGGGATGTTACATAATCCCCCCCCCCCCCCCCCCCCTTCTATCATCTTTTTTTTTTATAATTCCTTTCCTATTTTATTTTAAATTATTATTTTGATAATTCACTTTTATTTAATTAAATTCTTCATTTAATTAAATTATTTTCTATCCAATTCCAATTCTCAACTTATTTCGAATATTGTTTGATGATAATTATCGGTCCAATTTAATTTCTTTGATTCGATTTCCCAAATTAATTTTCCATCAAATAAATCCCTAATGATTATCCAAATAATCCCCAATTACTTTCGCATCAAACAAATCTTCATTATACCTAATTAATTTCCTAATTATTCTTGCTTAATTTCGTTATGGGAAATCGGGGTATTACAATTTCACCGATTCTTGTCTTGAATTTGCTCAAACTCCTACCTAAACTCTAAATCCATGACAAAAACACAAAAACAACCAAAGGATTTGAGTTTCTAAGCTCAAATTTGAGATTGATACAAATTGAAAACTTCAAATAAAAAAGCAGGGTTAGAAACTA
>CM039475.1:21237241-21530547 GCA_022433065.1 Begonia loranthoides | reverse complement strand
ATGGGTTTGTTCCTATACATTTTAGCCTTAGTAAAGACATCTATGGTAGGTTGTTAGAAATACTTAGTCTAGGAACTCGTGTCGTCTAATGGGTTTTCCAAGAGGTATGGTTGTAGCAAAGGTTTCCTTGACCGAGGCCCGGCAACGATATACTAGGGTGCAAGAAACCTAACGAATGGGGATAAGTATAGAGAAAGACTTAAGACAAATATTTCAATTCGGGCTCATCATAAACATTGTTGGCCCATTAGTTAAACTCCTTTTATAGAATAAGTGCTACAATCATAGAAGACAAATGCATGGCCATCACGACAACCCACCCCTTCTTAAGTACATTCAAAACAAGCCTCGGTCAAGGAAACCTTTGCTACAACCATACCTCTTGGAAAACCCATTAGACGACACGAGTTCCTAGACTAAGTATTTCTAACAACCTACCATAGATGTCTTTACTAAGGCTAAAATGTATAGGAACAAACCCATTTAGAAACTTTAACCAATAGTCTATGAACCAAGAGAACAAATACTACATGCAATCGATCCAAGGTCTACAAACAAAAAGTCTTAATCTGGACTAATGAATTTCAAACAAAACAAGACAAGTTTAGGATTTCAGAAAAGGACAAGGAATTAGGACCATGTCCCAAAATGATTTTTCTTAAACTATAAAGGCTCACACTAGAAACCAGGCGAGTTCATAGACTCATAATTTGAAATGATTTCTCTTAACGATCCAAGGAGCACATCCACTACTCATGCAGATTGAAAAAAATAAGGTCATCCTCCAGTAGACGACCCAAGATGCCTTCCCATTAACATCTTGACTCATTCAAAATTTTTGAATAGGTGTTGGAATAATTCCATGCATAGTGGACAAACTTCCAAATTATCACACTATCGATTTTTCAAGTGATCACTTCTAGGAATAGTAAAACCTTGCTCTAATACCAATTTATTTCTATCACAACTCAAAGATGACCCTAACAGAAATACCAGGCCAAATGACCTGATCCGTAGAGAGGACCCGATCTGTAATTCCCTGAAAATAAGTTTGGTAAGCGAAATAAGTTGAATATAATTATGGATGATTTTTGGAATAATATGGTTTAGTGTGTGTTTGAGAAGGAGTAAAATATATAGTGTTAAGGAAATTTTTAGAAGAAGCGGTTGATCAATTTAAGGGCAATAATCAACCCGTTATACATGGAAAATAATTTAGTGTCGAATCATGAAGGAATTGGTCGATCAAATGATCGATCACAGAAATGGCAGTGGCAAAGTAAAGCTTTACAGTGGAACCAGACGATCATGAACTACTTGGGTTATCGACTTAGATTTTTGCTTAGCGGCTGATCAAAGATGGCTAGCAGTCGATCGAGGAGATTGACTGGCTCCACTAAAATTTGCTGAAGTTGTGTTTTTAAGCATTGTTCCAGTTGATCATGGGAAAGAGTTTGATCGATCGGGAACCTCATTTGTCGCTTGCAATTAGCTATGACGCTTTCTACAATTGGATGAAATGGATGCTCTGCATCCCTCCATGTGTCTCTACTTTTCATATGGTAGTATAGATGAAGGGTTATGAATGATATATGTGGAAGCTTCTGGGGGAAGCTTTCTAGGGAAAGTTGAGAGTCGTGAGAGAAAGGAGAAAAGAGAAAGAAAAGAGAAGGGGAAATCTCTAGAGGAAGGAAAAAGCTGAGAGAAAATCTGAGAAAGAGAGAGAGAGAGTGATAGCCTGAGAGTGTGAGGGAAGAAGGAAGAAGAAGGAGAAGGAAGATCAGTCCTCGGGAGGTCTCGGGTCTTCTCGAGTGCTTTAGGTATGAAGAATCTCTTTCACTACCATTATGGGGTTTATGGATTAATGAAAGGATCTTGCTAAAAGTAGAAGATAAAAGAATAAAGAATATAGTGCACTATTGTTTGATTTTAGTTCTGTATGTTTAGGTATAACTGATGGTAGCCATTGTTAAGGATTTGGTTTTGCTAAATGCATTGTTGAATAAACCCAATGATCTTCTTTGTTTCGTTAAGTTTAGTGATGCTTCCAGGATATTACGAAGTTTTATTCTGTTATTTGGGGCTGTTTTAAGGATGCTATATTTGATGCATCTTGCACGATTTATGTTGTCCGTTGTATACGAATATGATAAATAGTGAAGTGAAGAAAAATGTTGAGATATGGAATATGTTGTCTGCTCTATCTATTGTACGAATGAATTCTTCACGGTTAGCTGGAGGGGTGTTCTCTATATCTTTGCTTAGTGGATTCTATGGAGGGTAATGATCTTGTTTATTTGAGAGGAAAAATCCGAAGATTAGAAGATGGTTAGATATGGTTTAGGGTTCGATTATCATTGAATAGAATTTTAATGGATGTGAAAGTTATCAAGTTATAGGTTTGAGAATTTGGGATAGTTGATTAATTATTGATAATTAAATGTTATTGATTTGTGAGGGTATTGTGTAGGCTAACTTGAAGTACTAAACTCCCTAAAGCTTCCAGGTAAGTGATATTGCTTGTGTTTTGTCTAAAAAGGCCTACATCGCAAGAGTTAGGGTTCGTATGCTGACTGTATTTATTAGATAATTAGGCTGTGATCATGTCTGGAGGATGTATTGATGCTTATTGTTTGATGCTGTGTTTATTATATTTAAGTTCCGTAAGATAAGGATTTTAATACTGATCATGTTCTAAAGTTATATTGGTGATATGATAGAACTATATGCATTTACGTGCATTCCACGCATCATGGATTTGAAATGTTATGAAAATGATTTTAAGCATGGTTTTTGAAATGAAATAGATATATTAAGCATAATGAAAGTAAATAGACGTTTGGAGGTGTGAGTTCTAGAGTTAGTTGCTTAGGTGTGTGCCACTGGATGGCCGCCTTGTGCATAAGCCACTCTTCCTCGTCAAGTTGACATCCCCAACGTCTGGATGGGTAACTGGAATTAAATGAAAACATAACTAAACGGAATAAATGTAAATGGACATGTGGGTGTTCGGGAGATTGATGACGGTCCTAGGTGGTAAGACCCCTGATTGATACAGCTCCTCCCACATAGGGATTCAGTGATGGTTAAGCCCACATTGACCATAGGATGATGTATCCTTTCTTCTGTACCAAAAATCCCCAACTTTTAAAGTGATAAAGGAAAATGTATAGAAAATGGAAGAAAAGAACTAATATGTTAAGGAAAACGAAAACAAAAAACTTCATACGAATTTTATAAAGTTGCATGGCATGTGCATTTCATATTTTATATCACTTACTGACCCTTAGGCTCATAGTTAAGTCTTGTGATGTAGGTACATGCGAGATCGGGAAGAGGTACAGTTGATGAAGGATTTGCATGCGCAAACCTTATGGTTGGCAAGGCTAAAGATCAAGAGAAAATGTAAAAGGTTTTGTAAAATAATTGTTAAATGTATAAAGTGAGTATTGTTTTAAGTTAAACAAAATTTTCCAAATCGTAAAGGTTTTTAAGAAAAGGGATTTTATTTATCGTCTTTAAATGGTTTTAAGAATGAAAAGTCTTTTGTTATGCAAAATTTTTAATTTTATGCAATTTCCAAAGAAAACACGCTTTTATAAAATGCTACATTTTAAGAAAGGAAAATTGGGCTGTTACATGATCACTCAGCTCAAGGTTAGGATGTTATTAAAAGAGTAAGCATAAACAAAGCCCAAACCCAAATAAATGGATCGAGGTCCTCAATAAGAGGAATAAATAGCCTAATAATAACAAAGAGTATAATATTGTGCAAGAAATGAAACCACTCAACACCATAAAATAAATTCTTCAACAAATGAGAAATGAAACTTTCACTGTGAAATACAGACACCCACTACAACGATCATACCTAGGAAGGAGGGCTCATTGAGATGAATGACTAACTCAATAAGGAAATTTATACTACATGAAATACATGAAAAAATTATTCAACAAAGCAGAAATGAAACTCTCACTAAGAAATATAGACACTTGCTACAGCGATCAAACCTAAGAAGGAGGGCTCGTTAGGGTGAGTGACTAGCTCAGTAATGAAATCTATATTATTAGCAATGCATGAGAAAAATGGTTTTATCTTTTATTTCAAACCATGATCAATGAAGTGTCATGCATAGATTTAAAATCATTTAAAAATTCACTTTTCCTTAGCAAAACAGGCTCAACAGGCCATCGATGCGGCAATTATTAAATATTTAGTTGTGTACATAGACAACTATAATAAAAAAATAGGTCAACATCATCTTTCATTCAAAAATAACCTCAATGAAAAGAGACTCTCACGTAAGAACCCATCTGGCACACCATTACAGAAAAGCGGTGATCCGAAGACCCAACAACAACACCACTCATAAAATCAACAGCAAAGGGTTACTAGTGATCTGAAGACCAGATAACGACACAAACCTATAAAATGAACAACCAAGGGTTGCAGGCGATCTAAAGACCAGATCGTGACAAAACTCATAAAATAAAAGACAACCTCCAACGTTTGAATGTGTTAGTAAATCTAGTAAACATTTAACTATTAGTCTCATTTTTATCCATAACAGATAGTTCATATTCATGTATGAGCATGCTCTTTATTTAATTTTATTTGTGCATCGTGCGTGATCTCAAGTAGATTCCAAATCTCATACGCATTATCACATCCTTGCACTCTATTAATTCATCTCGATTGAATGTGCAATATACTGTATTCATTGCCTTAATATTCAAGGTTGATATACACTTATCATTCTCATCATATTCAAAAGATTATTTTGAAATATTTATTTCATTTTTTAGTTTAACCGGTTTGTAAGGTCCTTTTTCAATAATAAATAAAATATCATAAATCATAATTCAATTATTAAATATAAATTCTCATCCTAGACTTCCAATAGACTTAATCATTACCATAAAAAATGGAGGTCTAGAAGTAGATTGCCCCTCAACATGTGAAAGATTCATATTAAAAGTCATAACAATTTTTCAATATAACAAAAGCTTAAAATCTTTCTATGATATCAGGGAGATGAATTAGGTTAATCAAGTTTTTTCTTGTTGTTTTGAAATTAATCATTTGCTAACTCAAATATTATATTTTCTCCTTACCAAAGATATTAAAACTAATGTGCAAGCAAAAATCAAAGATAATAAGTAAAGAAGTAAGAGAAAGGGACGCAAACGATTTGTTAATGTAGTTCGGCCAACCTTGCGTACGTCCATGCTTCAAGGCTTCTCATTGAAAATCTCTTTCCTCAATAATTTTTTTGGTTATAAATTATTTATCTTTTCGGCGTCAATCTTGTCTTACAATGACTATTTTGGGGCATCACCACTCAAGTCTATCACAAACGGAAGATGTAAAAGTTTTTTAGCAAAGAAAACACTAAGTACAAATGCCTTAACTCTTACAAGAGTATAATCTCAATTTGAAAATTATGGAATTAGGCTAAACACTCAAGAATTGAAGAGAGATTTCAAAAATCAAATTGGTAGCACTTTTATATGGTTTCTCTTTAGGTTCCTTACAAATTTGAAAGTGCCTCTATTTATTGTTATCTTAAAAAATCCTGAGTAACATGTGTCTGCAGGTAGATTCTAGGCATGCGTCATATATCCACTAAAGACACCTTAGATAAAGCAAAACAGGCCATGAACTTATTATGCTGCTTAAGTTGTGGGATACCATATTGGCCATCTACACTTTGTATCAATTGCCCACGAAAGTTTTAATTTAAAATTCAATGTCTCTATTCCAGACTTCTGCATCTCATGTTAGGACATCCATAGTTTCAATTTTCTCTCTTGTCCAAAAACTTCTATAGACTATTCATCCTCTTTTCGGCTTCGAGCATCCGTAGTCAAAACTACATTCTAGTCTGGGCGTCTATAATTATAATACTTAATTTGGACCATGCGTCTACATTTTATGTCCAGGTGTCTGCCCCTAAACTTTCTTTCTGGTTTAGACATCTGTAGCTAAAATGTCAAACTATACTAGGGGACCACAAGTGTGTTCTATTTCTCAGAGGGTCTTGTCCGGGCATCTGCATTTTAACTCAAGGCATCTGCATTAAGTGATCTTCAACACTTTGATATTTTTATTTTGATCTTCCTAATTTAGTCCTATATCATATTTTTATCTTTTACTGCATAGACTCAATAAACATGTTAGAATAATTAAATACCTATTTTCAATAAAATAAATTAGAAGAAGTAAAAAAATAAGAGAAAGAGGTGCAAACGATTTGTTAAAGCAGTTTGGCCAACCTTGTCTATATTCATGCTTCAAGGCTTGTCCTTAAAAATCTCTTTTCTCAATAACTTTTTGGTTACAAGCGATTGATCTTCTAGGTCTCAATCTTTTTTTACAATAACTAGTCCGAGATGTCATCCTTCAAGTATATCACAAATAGAAGATGTAGAAGCTTTTAACCAAAGACCACACTAAGTACAAATGTCTAAACTCTCACAAGACTATAATCTCAAATTGAAAATGAGGGAGTTAGGTGAAAAACTAGTGAATTGAAAAGAGATTTCAAAAAGCAAATTGATTGCATTTTTGTATGGTTTCTCTTTAAGTTCCTTGCAAATTTGAAAGTGACTCTATTTTTATCTATCTTCAAAAATCCCGACTAGCAAGCATCCACGGGTCGATTCTAGTGTTCCACTATATATTAAAGACTTGTTAGATACAACAAAATAAGTGATGGACTTCTGTAGCTTAATTGTGGGCTATCGCACCAAGCGTCTATACATTGTACTAGTCGTTCATGGAAGTTTTAATTTAAAATTCAATGTGATGCTCCAGCAGAAGGGAATTAGAACATAACCTAAAAATATGTGGTTGAAGTGTTAAATGTAGGTAACCAATCAAAGGAGACTATTTTCTAAAGCGGTGGTCGACAGAGTAGTCGACGGAGTGGTCGAGTATGTCGAGCAAAAAATAGGAAAGTGGCGTGCCTAGGAATTTGGTCGATATATCGGTCGATGGTGCGGTCAAGTAAATCATTTGAAAAATAAGACAAAGTCGTTTTTAGATGGGTGGTCAGCTAAGCAGTCGACTTGGTAGTCGAGCTGCTTGACCGAATCTCCAGTTTCCTTATTTTGCCCAAGAATCACTTTTGAAAAGTCTAACTTTGGAAAATTGTAACTCCTCCATTTTAGAAGCTTTTGGGCAGAAATTCAGACCACACCAACTTGGAAGAAATAAGAAAATATCCCTTCAATAATTATGTAAAAATCCACCACGGATTAGGAAATATGCTTGACAGAAAAAATGTCACCATAAATAGAAATAATTGTGATGAATACTCCCGTATGGATTGATTTGTTGATGATGCTCATTTGGAAAGTTGGACACCACTTCACACACTCTCCCTCCAAGGATGAAGAATGTGGATGCCAATAAGAAAGGATACCCAACTTACAATTAATCTTAATCCTATGATATAACGCACATGAGGGAAAACTTTGGATATAACTCACCAAAGGTTGAAAAAGGAATCACTCCAATTTCGAAATTAAGCCAAAGCTTTTCTATTATCAAATTCAACTTCCTTAACCAATTACATAGGGTGGCTTTAAATAGCTAATTACAAACAATAAAATAATAGTAAACTAATTAAGTAATAATAACCCTAATCGGCTCATAGAATAAGTTGTCTGATTTTTTACTTAGTAGAACTACGTTAATTAACTAAAAGCATAGTTAATTAATATCTTGCTTTCTTCTTCTCCGAGCTTAGATGTATTTTACAGCGAATCGGTGTTGGTGCTTAGCCACTTAAAAAGTTTCCATGTAGAGATTTCTTTGCTCTCCAAGTTTGGACACTTGGACTTTCCTTAATCTTTACTCTCAATTCTGTGGGCTTTTTGACATAGCAAATGAACTTCTAATTTAGCAATCAAACCCATGGTGGAAAGCTTAAGAATTTAGTTACAAGCTCTATGAAGCACTCGTTTTGAAATGATATAGTTTTGGAAGTCAAAAATAGTCAAACACTTGTCAAAGGTCAGAAAGAAGACAGTTTTTTGAAAGTCCATCAAATATTCCAAAATTTTTGTTGGACTTCCACCTATGCTTGACCTTGAATCTCTTCATGCTAATCTTGAAAACTTGATTAATAATATAATGGACTCAGAGTCCATCATCCTCTCGGGGTTGAAAAGGATTTAACCTCGAATCATATCTTGTGTCACCATATTCTTTATTACCATGAAAAGAAGAATCATCTTGGGCAATTATCTTTGCAATATCCTCAATCTTTCCACGAATGTAATAAGGAAACATATAGTGTTTGATGTAGCCAGCTGATGATATTAAGATTCCATAAAGATTTTTCCATACTTGAATAATAACTCGGATACTAGATTCTCTTTTTTTGTCGTCGAGTTAGAAATAGTGTAGACCGCAATAACAATTACCATAAGTGTAATCTTGAAAACTCCTTTAAGTATGTCTGGCCATAGAATAATTTCTTCGTAATATTCCTTAAATAAATAAGGAGATGTGTCGTGGGTCTTGAAATTTGCATCGACTATAAAATCTCCATGAATAAAATAAGGAAATAACCATTGTATGATGTGGTAGGCCAATATAGTAAGATATTCACAAAACACCTCCCATATTTGAATAAAATCTTAGGAATGTCATGGATGCCCCTTGGTAATTCAATAACTTCCATAAAAATAGTTTTGAGAATACCTTTGAGTATATATGGCCAAAGAACAATTTTTTGGTAACTCCTCAAGTTCCTTTCTCCAATTTAGCTTGCTAGGCCTCCACTGTAACGCCCCATTTTCTAACATTTAAAATCGCGTGAAATTATGAAAATTTTCTTTTCTTTTATAAAACAACGGAAGACAATTCTTTTATAAAATCCTTTTTACAAATAGCAGTGGAAAGCTTTTATAAATAAAACCAATCATTTGAAGAATACAATAAATAAACATTTTACATTATCTTTACAAAATCTCTTTATAAAATCATCCCTTTCTATACTCTTTAGCCTACCCAGCCACAAGGTCCGCCCGTGTAAATCCTTCATCAACTGCTCCTTAATCTATTCTTTTGTTCTCATGTGTGTACCTATATCCCAAGACTTAACTAATGAGTCTAAGGCTCAATAAGTGATATAAAAGAAAACTGTACAATGCACATGTCATGCAACTTTTAAAATCTCTTTTCATTTTCTGTTTTTGTTTCTGTTTCTTTTCTGTCTTTCCTTTTCTTTTTCTTTTACCATTTTCTTGATCTTCACTTTACTTCACTGTTCTTTTCTTTACTTGATCTTTACTTTACTTTATCTTGAAAAGCGTTGGAGATGTCTAAACTTGACGAGGAGGAGCAGCCAACTCAACCTCACATCCCCATATGCACTTTTATATTTATCTTTGTCTTAATCTTGACTTTACTTTATCTTGAAAGCGTTAGAGATGTCTAAACTTCACGAGGATGAGTGGCCAACCCAACCTCACACCACGTCACACCCATTTACGTTCATTTCTTTACATTTCATAACCGTTTCTTTTCTTCTTCGTTTTCTTTTTAAAACCATTTTTTGTATATTTTGAAAACCATGATGCGCGTCGTGCTCGTGAATGCATACAATGTCTATCATATCATTACTATATTCTCTAAATATGCTCATCTATTAAAAATATCATTAAAAGAACCTAGTTCTAATAAACACCCAGCAAGCAGCAGTACAATTAGCGAAACATGCTCAATATCTGGCTATTCTAATAAAGCAGTAGACAAACTTAATATTCTACTAAAGTAGTAAATAGTTAGCATGCAATTCCTAACTCTTGTGATGTAGGGCCCCAAAGACCAAAACACATGTGTATCACTTACCTGGTTTCCGAAGTGAGTTTAGCTCTCTCTATCATTCTCCCATTAATAGCTTCAAAATAATTAATATTTACTAATTATAAACCCCAACTTTGATACCGTTATTCCTCATTTATTATGTAATAATTTCAATACCACTTAACGGTTTCCATTAACTTATCTTCATTAACTTAATAGCCAATAAAAGAGTAACTCTAATTTCCAGAACCTTAACTCCCATTTTACCCTCACTTCACAATTATCCAAGTTATATGTAATCAACAGTAAAATTTCTTCAACCTCGTCGATTTAACAAAATATCATAATCTAATTTCTCTAATTCATCTAACAATTCTCAATGACTAAGCATAAATCCAATTAACAGAACTCACACCACAACATATATATATATTGACCCTAGCTATCAATAACTATTCACAGTGAGTATATATTTCCAATGTCCTTCATTAACAATTCATAAACCATGAAGAAATTTCAGAGCAATATATATATATATATCACGGCAGAAACCAAACCCAAGAATTAGAATCAAACCGCAGTACATGGCACCCATCATTCCTTTATTTTCTATAGTATATTCTTCACTTATCAACAACTGGGAAATTATCAAAGACACAATCCAACGTGCAATTAACAAAGACAAAATCTATCACTTGGCATAATTCATCTTAACGGTCGATTTCAAACCAAAAAAACATGCATCAATCGAGACGTTTATACACTACAGAGGGCATCACAACATCCAACTACAATCGTTCATAAATATCAGAGAGCAATACAAAATCACAGAGTATATCCATCAACAATCCTCTGATACTTCAAGCATAAATCTTTCCATCTTTGCATCACCATCCACTACCATTATTTTCCATAAACCGCAAGGAAGAAGTATGCTCAACAGAAGACCTTCCCCTTAACCCTTCTCGGCCCCTCTCCTTTGTTCCACCTCTTCACTGACAAAAGCACAAATGACAGGCAATTTCACACCAATCACAGAGTCCATAATCCATTAAATCAATTAGAAAAAAGTCCAATTACCTGAAAATCAAAGGACCCGAGAGCCACTTCACATTTTCCTCCTTCCTATTATTTCCTCTAAATTTCACAACCTCCAAACTTCACTTCACAGTTTCTTTCTCATGCAACTACTCCCTTTCTCTTCTCTCTTTTCCAGGAGCACTCATCCTCTTATCATTAGAGAACACCTCACCCCAACACCAATCACAACCTGCCAATAGCAAGGAATGGGACGTGGAACAATCCCAAGTGAAGTTGTACATTGAGATCACCAATTATCGTCTCAGGAAGCATGAGGCAATCAGATATTGCATAAAATGGCTGCGAGAAAACAACAGATTTTCTCAAAAATCTGTTGCACCGATTGACATCCCAGTCGACTGTATGTTGACCATTCCCGAGGGAATTTTATCCCTGCGCCAAAACGCTGCCACTTCCCTTCTTCTTTCACTTATTCTATTTAATTTTATTAATCCTTGTATTTTATTCATTTTACTTTATTTCCAAATAAATTATTCATTTCGTTAATTAATTAACCCCCTATCAATTTATTCCAAATGAATTCTTAACCGAAAATTCCCTCTTAACCAATTCCGATATATTCCAACAATTAACCTTCATCTAATTAATTCTATTACATCCAAATAATTTTCCAATTATCCTTACTAAATTCCTTTACGGGAAATCATGGTATTACATCCACCATGAACTTTTCTTTTTTGTGATATCTTGGTAGCCACCAAAGTTGTTTTTCCCCAAATATGTCTTACTAGGTTTCCACCAAGAACTTTCCTTCCTAGTAATTTTTCAAATCCAAGAGTTGTCATACCAAGCTTATCATTTTTGGAAACACAATTTTTGAAATGGTGTATTGGCCACTAACTTCCTCTTTCCCTTTTTGCATTTGATCATATAAGGAAAATAATCTAGCAACTTATTTTTGGACAGTGATGGACACATAGGTAAGTAGTTTTTGAAATCATAAAACCATTTAATATTGAAATTATCCTTGTTGCCATAAATGTCTTACCCAATTATCCAATCAATGTGAACAAATAATAGAAACTTCCTCAAGATGTCGCATGTTCCACTATTTCCAAAATAGTAATTAAAATCAACAAAATCCTTACCATTTTCATTGTCATAAGTGTTTTTCCATAGAATCAATTTCATATTTTCATGCAATAGTAAAGTTGTCCATGAGATGCAATAAGTTTCTATAATCCAAAAATAGTAATTAACTTCAACACCAAGATTTATAAACAATAACATTCTATTTCTACCAATGTGGGTATTCACAAATGAGTTTCCACCAATATTTAGGAGAACAATATTAACCTCAAGGTTGCCATATCCGCATCTCATGCTAAAAAACTTTAATCCATACAACTCTAAAAATCCAAGCAATTAAGTTGTCCAATGGCACATGCCTCTTTGCTTTTAGCATAGTACTTTCAAACCAATTTTCCTTTAATGTACCATAATCCATAATCGAGCAAGAGTGTCAATGCTTGTCATGCATACATCACTTATCAAAAGTCTCAGTGTTTCTAAAAATAAACGGCTTGTACTCATCATATCAGAAAATATCACGTTAGTAAAACTTCCATAAAAAAAAATCAGTCCAAGTTCGGTTTACCTTGATGTCTCTTATGTCATTTAAGCAACTCAAACTTTCCTTAAAATCCATGAAAGGCAAATTGTCGTCACTCTTTCCATCTTCGATTAAAGGATATACCATTTTTGTATTTAAGCTTTGGCCATGAACATTTTGATCCTTATCAATGTGCCACCAAAGTTTGTAAGTGATGCATTAATATCTCTAAGTAACTTCCTTTAACCAAAATCATCAAAGATATGTTAGCACAAATTCTATTATCAATGAATAAAGAACAAACTTTCTTCATGTTGGAGCATGAAATATGGAAAGCTTGTTCTTCTTGAAATTCTTCTCCAATTTTCTCAAGAGTACCTTGTAATACTTCATTGTGATCTTGTTCTTGTAAGGCCGGAGTGCTTGATATATTTGCCCCAAGTCGTTGTAATATTCCTTCAAACAAGGTGTAACGACCCAATTTTTCATAAATCCTTTAAAATGCGTAAAAATTTGGACTTTTGTAAAACTGTTGAAGTCTCTTGTAAAATAGATCAGAGTGCAACGCTAAACCGGACCGCTACTAACCCTTCCCTAAATTCAGTATGAAAACTAATTAATGAAAATGTAGAAGAATTATAAAATCATTTATTTCAAACATTGCGGAAGCGTAAATACTTTAACGAAGAAACTAAACATTTGAATTCAAAACAATAAAACTTAATGTAATTACAACTGTTCCTTATTTTACTCTTTTAGCCTGGCCATCCCCAATCTCGCCAGTGCAAATCATTCAACCCTGCTTTATTATGTGTTCATCATTATCGTCAAGTACCTATACTTATATCACAACTAAACTGTACGCCCAAAGGCTTAGTAAGGAAAAAGATTTAATGCAATTATGAAATGTCTCTCTTTAGAGCTTTTGGAATAGGGGCCACCCATACCAATCATTTCATTACGTCATTCTTTCGTTTATTACTTTACATTAATTAATTAATTCATTACTCGTACATCAAGCGGGAGATTGGAGAACGCATATAGGATGGTATAGTTGATCGGGCTAACCTCCTGAGTGCATACTAGGTCTCGTTCCCGTCAAGGTAGGGGCTGTGCCTAGCTGCCAGACTAGACCCAACTATCCACCAGCCCCCAACTCACCATTTCCTTCATTTTCTTAACATTTTACCTCCCATAATGCATTGTGAGTACCACCACCAAGTAGCACTCCCTATTGATTTCTATTAGCATGATGCATGACAATACATTCTCAACCTAACATGATGCATGATGCATTATAACATAACATTAACTTAAATTGCGTATATAAGAAAGTAACAGTAGTAATTGAATAACGGGAATTGAAAACGCACAAAAATAAAAGCAAACAATCATTAAATAATGCATTGAAGGAAGGTAAGCAATAATTGAATATGACAAAGATTAGAGCAAGGCATATAAATGAACAACTATGGTGATAATAAGGGCATGCATGAACATATAGATCACAAATAAACGAATTAGGAATCGGGACATTCTATTGATTTACATGCTAATTATCCTAGTCGATTTACATGCTCAAGAAAGATTACATTTATTATTTTAGTTAGTTATCTTAGTTACTTAGCATACTCAAGAAGGATTACAATTATTATTCTAGTGAGTTATCCTAGATAGAGTTACATGCTCAAGATAGATCACCTTTGTCATTCTAATTAATTATTCTAGTTAGTTAATTACTCTAATTAATTGACATGCATCCAAAATTAATCAAGTTCATTAATGACTAGTTAATGAATTAGTTGATTGAACATGTTCAAGTCTACTTAATTACATTAATTAATTAACATGCTCTAGTTAATTGACATGCATCAAGACAAAATCATGCAACTTAAACACACTCAACTAAAGAGTTTACATGCTCAATTCTAATTAATTACGTTAATTAACATGCTCAAGATTATTAACAACTAAACATGCTTAACAAACACATATCAATATCTCGAGTATTGATACAAATTTAGGGTAAGGGTCGTTGTTAGCATTATCATTTATTAAGCATGCTTGATTAAGGAAGTAAAACAAACAAATAATGGCAGGACCATAACAAGGGAAATAACAGCATTATAGCTAATAACTAAACAAAAAGTAAACATCCAGTAACAAATAAAACTCCTAGTTAATTTCCGGACTTCACATAACCATTTACTGTTACACATTCAACCTTCATCACAATCCTCACTATCAATTGTCGAACTCATATGCAGTCAAGAGAGTATTTATAGGAATTTACAGCAGCCTATATAAATTTGAAGGAAATTAACAAATGAAGGGAAACAATGCCAGTAAAGAGAACAACCAATAGTAAAGTAAGCTACGCTATCATCACAAGAATGTCTGCAGCAAGGAAATTAAGAAGGAAGTTGAACAAAGGAAATAACGACTAACTAACATCAATAAAGGAAACATGTACGGGTATCAACATAGTGCTATAAACACCAGAACATAACTAAAACCCCAGAAAATATTGTGGAGCATCAATAAATCTACCACTCACGCACACTACTTGTGGGTAGGGCCTCCAAATGGCCAAGACATACCCAATTCCTTACCTAAATTGATGAACTAACAGGGACAACAAGGATTCCAAGCCACCCACAGCTCATGCAGCTCATACTCACGAACAGCAGGGACCAGCACACAACTGCTCCAATGTTACATCACTCACGTCTCACACTTGACTCACAATGGCTAACTCTCAATTTTGCCCAACTTACACTCACTGTCGAACCCTCACTCTCACGGTCACTCTTTTCCTCTCTTTCACTCTATAACTCACTTCACAAGCAGAAAAGGGGAAAGGAAAGTAGAACACTAAAGAATGGCAGAGGAGGAGGAAGATATTACCTAGGTGGAGGGGACAAATAGTAGGCACCCAGGGGAGGGAGAGGTCGGCGTTACCAGGGGGATGACAGCGTCCTAGCGTGGAGGGTGGGGAGATGTCATTCGTGTCTACAATTAATGGCTAGATGACAAGATTTCATCATGTTATCCCTAATTTACTCGTAGGTCTAGGCTATTTTGGATGGGTGCGGACACACTGGTCTTGTCCATATTCGTCCGCAAGTGAAAAATCCCTAAGGCAAATTGGTTTTCACGCATAAGGAATGACGTCCTCGACCTAGTCTGTACCATTCGAAGATGCATTCAAACGCAATATTGTGTCCAAAAACAGAGGTGACTCCCATCCAGAGTCCTCCCAACAGTCCCTTCATACGCAATTTGGCATTCGTACGTGTCCGAATTCATCCATAAATTGGATAGATACAAATCGGACAAGGTCTCCCCATGTTAGCAATCGTTCGCATGCGTCTGAAGGTGTCCAGTATTTGGACAGATTCAAATCAAACGCAACTAATCCACGTCCGCACTCATCCGCATGCGTTCGGAACTCCATCAGACAGTGAAGTCAAGACGAAAAAATGCGTCCTGAGTCGTCCCAAGGTTCAGGGGCAACGTGCAATGCATTTACGGACGACACGTCTCATCCGCAGGCGTCCGAAAATGCCCTTGAAAGCTTTTCCTCACCTTTTTGCCACTTAACTCCTATCCCATAACACTTTCTCCATAAATACACGTCATAAAATTACACGTCATAAAATTACACGTATAAATACACCATATAATATCCTAAGTACCCCATCCTCTAATCACATCGTGTATATGGGGAAATCGTAACGAAAATACCCGTTGGACTTGACACTCTAAAACGTCATTGGTAATACCTCGATAATTATCCAACTTAAAAAGTCGAGGTGTTACATACCTCCCTCCTTATATAAATTTCATTCCCAAAATTTGCCTAACATAATACTCTCACCTACGCATCAAATCTCTTCCTAGCTACCCCATTTGATAATGCATTTCCCTTGTAGTCCTAATACTTCATTTTACCTAGACTACCTACTCCCTTCTTGCCTATAACTATCCGCTTAACTTCGTCCAATCGTGTCTCTTTGTACCAAAAGTCCACACTTTCGCTGCGCCACTTTGATTACATCAAGGCCAGAGAAAAATGCCTAAAACATGGCTATTCTTCAACATCAAGAGCAAAATGGCAACTCTTTTATGTCCAACTATTGCTTCAATCCAATAAATACTTCACCGTTGCCACTCAACTCCTGAATCTGTAGCATTTTTATCCTTAATTTGACGTTCCACATCAAATTTCTCATAGATCCCCAAGTGATTAAACACCAAGGGAGAGTCTCTGTAACACACTGACTTTTTAAGTTAGATAATTATCAGGGTATTACCGAGGACATTTCAAAACGTTAAGTCTAGGGGCATTTCTGCTACATTTTTCTCATTTACGCGGTGTAATTAAAGAATGGATAGTTAGGATATTACATTCCGTATTTATACGTGTCATTTTATGACATGTATTATGGGAAAAGTGTTACGGGATAGGAGTTAAGTGGGAAAATGTGGGAAAAGTTGTTTTGGGCATTTCGGACTCCTACGGGCGCCTCTGCGGAAGAGACATATAGTCCACAAATGCATTTCACTCCTTGGGACGACTTAGGATGAGATTTTGCATCCTGCCCTCACTATCCCGTGGAGTTGCGAACGAGTCTGGATGATAGCGGACGTGGAGAGACCTCATCCGATTTGAATCTGTCCATTTTATGGACAACTTCAGACGGTACGGACGAGGACGAGGACGCCATTCCTCGTCCATGAAAACCATTATGCTTTTGAGATTTTACACATGCGAATGAATACGGGTGAGACCAGTGTGTCCGCACTTGTTTGAAATAGCCCAGACTTGCGAACAAATTAGGGTTAAAATATGAATCCCTTGTCGTTTAGCAATTGAATACGCACCGAGGGAGACACGAAGACGATGAGTCCATGAATCCCACGCCTCCCCCATGTTTGACGCCTCTTTCCCCCACGCCCGAGGCCATCCCCTCCCCTTCCCTTAGGCATACGTTTGTCCCCTTTCCAAGTAATGTCTTCCTTCCTTCTCTACCAATTCCATTCATTCTTTAGTCTTCAGCTTCCCCTTTTCTGCATGAGTTCTTCCTTCCAAGGAGAGAGAGACCTAGTGGATTGAGTGTGTTACGTGAGTGAGGTTGAAGGTGAGCTGTGAGTGTAAGTGAGGTGGGAGCTGCTCCCTGCTATCCATAAATGTGAGGATCCATGGTTTGGAGTTGTTGTCCCTGTTTAGTTCTTCAACTTAGGTAAGGAAATAGGGGTGTCTTGGCCATTTGGACGCCCTACCCACAAGTAGAGTGCGCGAGTGGTAGAAATGATGCTCTGTAGTATTCATTGGTTTTAGTTCTGTTCTTGTGTTACTAGCTCTATGATTGATACTCTATAGATAAATTCTCTTGATTTTTAGTGTGTCTCTTTATTATTGATAGTGTAGAATGCTAGTACTTTGTGATTAACTACATTGTGATATCTCCTTTGTTAATTTCCTTGGATGTTCCTTCGTTGTTAGCTGTGATTGATGTTTTGTAGATTTTGGTTAAGTTTGGTGATATTTCCTTTGGTTGATTTGCTCTGTTTTAGTGTCTATTGCGTGATACAAATGCCATGTTTGATAAAGGGATGATGATTTTTTATCCTACTAGAACATGTAATTTACTTAGAATACCCTTGAGCATGTTTAGTTAACTAAAGTAACTAATTAACTAGAGAAATTAACTAGACGTGAGTATGTTAATGAACTTAACTAGATTAATTAGATCATGCTTAACTAGTGGCTTAATTAATAAGTGTTAATCACTTAAGTGAGCATGTTAATTAACTAGAAAAATTAACTAGACAAGCATGCTACTTAACTAAACTTGAACACAACTAGTCAAGCATGTTTAATCAACTGGCTATGCATGTTTAATCCTGTAAACTATTACAAGTATGTTCAATTTGCTAGCATGAGTAATTAACTAATTAGCATGTTTGTAAATTACCTATGTTATGTCATGTAATTGTAATTAGTATGTAATTCACTAGGGTAATTAACTAAAGTAATTAATTAGACTTGAGCAAGCTAATTAACTAGCGTAATTAACTTAACTAGAAATTGAGCATGTTAATCGACTAAAGTAGCGTGATAATCCATTAAAATAACTAATTAGAATTATAATCGAAGTATTTACTTGAGCATGTTAACTAATTGGTTGGTCATGTTAACTCACTATTTGAGTATGTTTAAATTATAAGATTTTGCCTTGATGCATGTAAATTAATTAGAACAATTAACTAGACTCAAACATTTTAACTAACTAACTTAACTAATGAGACTCAAGCATGTAAATACTAATTAGAATGATCTTAATCATAATAAATGTAGGAAGCATGTAAAATGACTAGGAAATTGAGTAGGATAACTAGCATGTTAATTAATAGTATGTTTTGAGTTCTCTTTCAATTATTATTGTGTCCTATTAATTCGAGCATGTTTTCACTTGTTGCAATTCATTGCATATTGTTCTGATATGGGTGTTGATTTAGGCATCCCCTTATTGATTGCGTTCATTGTTTGATTTCCTTATGTGCTTCGCTTCTTATAATTCCATATTTCAATTGTTCTTTGTTGTGCGCTTTTAATTTCTGCTATTCTTTATATGCACTTCCAATTACAGTCGCTTCCTCATTTCAATGTGAATGTATGTCATTTACTTTCCTTATATGCACAATGTGAACTGCATCATGCATCATGTTAGGTTGAGAATGTGTGGTCATGCATCATGTTAATAGAAACTAATAGGGAGTGCCACCTTGGTGGTGGTACTCACACATGCATTATGTGAGGTAAAATATTAAGAAAAAGAAGAAAACGGAGTTGGGGTAAATGGGTAGTACGGATCTAGTCTAGCAGCTAGGATACACCCCTCCTTGTCGGGAAAGGGACTAGTGTGCACACACGAGGTTAAAAGCAGACCAAACTATGCCATTTCAAATGACAACCCCTAATCTTCAGCTCGATGTACGAGTAACGAACGAATGGATTAATGTAAAGTAATAATGAACGAATGACATAATGAAAGGATTGATTTGGGTGGCCCCCATTCCAAAAAGGACTAAAGAGAGGCATTTCATAATTGCATTAAACTTTTTTCCTTACTAAGCCTTTGGGCTTACAGTTACTTATGGTGTAGGTTTAGGTACCTGTACATGAAAATAAATGCATAATTAGGAGTCAATGCAAAAATGATGAACAGGTAATCTAAAGCAGGAATTAAAGATTTGCACGCACGAGACTCGTGGCTAGCCAAGCTAAATAGAGTAAAATAGAGAATTGGATTGTAATTAAATGGTATTTAACTATTTAGTTTCTTTCATTAAGTTATTTACGCTTCCGTAATGTTTTATATAGATGATTTTTTTAACGCTCTTGCATTTCATTAATTGGATTTTCATAATGAGTTTAACGAAAGGTTAGTAGCGGTTTGGTTTAGCCTCGTACTCTGATATCGTTTTAAAAGAGTGTTATAAAAGTTTAAATTTTCACGCATTTTAATGGATTTACTAAAAACCGAATCATTACAGTCTCACAGCCAAAGACTGACAATTTGACGTCGAATTCCCCTTTCCTATACGATTCTACCCTTTAAATCCTTTGCGCTTCATGACTTGGAACCTAGCACTTATATTCTTGTCTCTCACTCCACAACTTCAGCATGCTCGAATGTACTCTCCACTGTCAAATCCATCCATCCAAGCTTTCTAGAGTTATAAACTGCACCGCTATTTAGTTGAGTTGGACACATTCAATCTTGCTTCTCTTTTGTATCTGTACCCGTTTCCATTCTGTTTCAGTTTTCGTTCCCGTTTCTGTTTCATACCTGTTCTTGTTTCCGTTCCTGTTCCTGTTTCCATTCTCGTTTCTGTCTCCATTCCCGTATCCATTCCCATAAATTTATTTGTGGAAACTTCATTTCCGTTTCTATTTCCATTACCATTTTTGTTTATGTCTCCGTCTCTATTTCTATTTCCGTTTCTGTTTCCGTTTCTCTTCCAGTTTCTACTCCCATCTCTGTTTCTGTACTCGTTCCAAGAGAAGCTTAACCGATTGAATCCGCTTTTGCCGTACAAATGTGTAGTCACATTCTTGGTTACCTTGATTGATTTCAAACCGAGATGGAGAACATAATCCAAGTCTGACATAAGTCTTATTATCCATTCAACTATTAATCCAATACTTAACCCAAGTCCCACCGACGGACATGGTACCTCATGTCAGAAACTGCCATCAACTCCAAGTTGGTCGTACCATTAGACTAATCCTTCCAAAGCTTCTCGTCCTTGCAAGAAATCTAACCTAAGCGCATCCTTAGTCAACTACCCTTCATCCAAGATCCAAAACACTCCCATCCCGTAACTAATCTGGACTCTATCTAGTCCGTGGTAACCTAGGTAACCTCGTTATCTATCTAGTTGGTCTAACCTCACTTGGGATTATCTTTTCACTTATTTTCCAAAAATTTGGGCAGAGTCTCCCCTGTTTTTACACTCCCCCAAAGCTATACATCCTACATAAAAAAATCTCAAATAGTTCTAGAATATTCATCATTCATTCATTGACCATATTACGAATCCGAAATTTAAGTTACATTATCCACAAAATGTCAGGCACACCCGCTAGCATACTATTTTCTAAAAGGTAGATGGGTACTCATCTAAATTCAACATACCTAATCACTACTATGCTCACTTGCTTGAATCCCCACAATGTAGGTCAAAGAACTCTTTCCTCCTGCTGTTAGACCTGGAGGGACAATGTCGGGCCGTGTATCCATACCTCTTACTTTGATAACACAGCCCCATCCCTGCCAAACATACCCCAGAGTGCCTCTTGGCACACAGAGGAGACGGCTCCCTTTGTGATGAGGCAACTGTGACTTCCTCGGCAACAACACTCACTCGAAGACACTTCTCGTTCTCCCATCGCTCACTGTCCTCCCTGGGTCTCTTGTTCCTCCTAATGCTAGGTTATTCTTCTTCATTCGGCAATGACAGCAGGTCTTTCAAGAACTGCGCATTGGATCTTCAAAACCCCCTCACTAGGCTCCATGTAATCCATTACCTGATTAACTATATCACTTCCGCTCTTCGCTTCTCTCTCCATGTTATATCCTAACAATGCATTATCAAAATAAAATAAGGGAATCATGTATTAGTACAACATTAGGAAGTGTACTTACAGTAGATGAAGGATTTTCCACATCGAGGCTTATGTTGGCAGGCAAGCTACGTTATCAGTTTCACTTACAGACAAGCTACAGACTTAGTTTTAAAAATGATTATCAGAGCAGTTTAAAAAATCATTTTTAAACCATTGCTTTGATACCAACTATGACCTTACAATTGGTTTTTGAACAAGTGAGCCACAAACTTAGTTTTAAAAAGGATTATCAGAGCAGTGTACAAAAATCGTTTTTAAAACCACAGCTCTGATACCAACAGTAATGACCCAATTTTTTATAAATCCTTAAAAATGCGTAAAAAATTGGACTTTTGTAAAACCGTTGAAATCTCTTTTAAAACAGATCAGAGTGTGACGCTAAAACAAACCGCTACTAACCCTTCTCTAAACTCAGTATGAAAACCAATTAATGAAAATGCCGAAGCGTTATAATATTCTTTATTTCAAATATTGCAGAAGCATAAATACTTTAATGAAGAAACTAAACATTTGAATTCAAAACAATAAAACTTAATGTAATTACAACCACTCCTTATTTTACTGTTTCAGCCTGGTAAGCCCCAATCTCACCCGTGCAAATCATTCATCCCTGTTTTATTATCAGTTTATCGTTATCATCGAGTACCTATACCAACACCACAAGTAAACTGTAAGCCCAAAGCTTAGTAAGGAAAAGGGTTTAATGCAATTATGAAATGCCTATTTTTAGTACTTTTGGAATGGGGGCCACCCAAACCAATCCTTTCATTACCTCATTCTTTCGTGTATTACTTTACATTAATTCATTCATTCATTACTCGTACATCAAGCGATAGATTGGAGGACCCATATGGGATGGTATAGTTGATCAGGCTAACCTCCTGAGTGCATACTAAGTCCCGTTCCCGTCAAGGAAGGGGTTGTGTCTAGCTGCCACACTAGATCCGACTATCCACCAGCCCCCAAATCACCATTTCCTTCATTTTCTTAATATTTTACCTCACGTAATGCATGTGTGAGTACCACTACCAAGTGGCACTCCCTATTGATTTCTATTAGTATAATGCATGACAATACATTCTCAACCAAACATGATGTATGATGCATTATAACATAACATTAACTTAAATTGCGCATATAAGAAAGTAACAACAGTAATTGAATAACGGGAATCCAAAGCGCAAATAAATAAAAGCAAACAATCACAAAATAACGTATTGAAGGAAGGTAAGCAATAATTGAAGATGACAATGATTAGAGCAAGGCATATAAAAGAACAACTTTGGTGATAATAAGGGCATGCATGAACATACAGATCACAACAATAAACGAAATAGGAATCGAGACATACTATTGATTAACATGCTAATTATCCTTACCGATTTACATGCTCAAGAAATATTACATTTATTATTCTAGTTAGTTATCCAAGTTACTTAGCATACTCAAGAAGGATTACAACTATTATTCTAGTGAGTTATCCTAGATAGAGTTACATGCTCAAGATAGATCATCTTTGTCATTCTAATTAATTATTCTAGTTAGTTAATTACTCTAATTAATTGACATGCATACGAAATTAATCAAGTTCATTAATGACTAGTTAATGAATTAGTTGATTGAACATATTCAAGTCTACTTAATTACTTTAATTAATTAACATGCTCTAATTAATTGACATTCATCAAGACAAAATCATGCAACTTAAACACACTCAACTAGATAGTTTACTTGCTCAATTCTAATTAATTACTTTAATTAACATACTCAAGATTATTAACAACTAAACATGCTCAGCTAAAATAGATCAATATCATGAGTATTGATACAAATTTAGGGTAAGGGTCGTTGTTAGCATTATCGTTTATTAAGTATGCTAGATTAAGGAAGTAAAATGAACAAATAATGGCAGCACCATAACGAGGGAAATAACAGCATTATAGCTAATAACTAAACAACAAGTAAACATCCAGTAACAAATAAAACTCCTAGCTCATTTCCGGACTTCACATAACCATTTACCGTTACACATTCAACCTTCACACAATCCTCACTATCAATTGCGGAACTCATATGCAGTCAAGGGAATATTTACAGGAATTTACAGCAGCCTATATAAATTTGCAAGAAATTAACAAACGAATGGAAACAATGCCAGTAAAGACAACAACCAATAGTAAAGGAAACTACACTATCATCACAAGAATGTCTGCAACAAGGAAACCAACAAGGAAATTCAACAAAGGAAATAACGACTAACAGCCAACTAACTGCAATAAATTAAACATGTACGGGTATCAACATAGAGCTATCAACACTAGAACATAAATAAAACCCAAGGAAATACTACGGACCATCAATAAATCTACCACTCACGCACACTACTTGTGGGTAGGGCCTCCAAATAGCCAAGACATACCCAATTGCTTACCTAAATTGATGAACTAATAGTGACAGTAAGGATTCCAAGCCACCCATAGGTCATGCAGCTCACACTCACGGACAGTAGGGAGCAGCACACAACAGCTCCAACGTTACATCACTCACGTCTCACACTTGACACACAGTGGCTAACTCACAATTTTACTCGACTTACACTCACTCTCAAACCCTCACTCTCACGGTCACTCTCTTCCTCTCTTTCACTCTGGAACTCACTTCACAAGAAGGATAGGGGAAAGGAAAGCTGAAGACTAAAGAATGGCAGAGGAGGAAGAAGATATTACCTGGGTGGAGGGGACAAATCGTAGGCACCCAGGGGAGGGAGAGGTCGGCGTTACCAGGGGGAGGTCGTTGTACTAGCGTGGAGGGTGTGGAGAGGTCATTCGTGTCTGCAATTAATCGCTAAACGACAAGATTTCAATATTTTATCCCTAATTTACTAGTAGGTCTCGACTATTTCGAACAAGTGCAGATACACTGGTTTGGTTCGCATTTGTCCGCAAGTGTAAAATCCCTAAGGTAGTTGGTTTTCACAGACGAGGAATGACGTCCTCGTCCTGGTACGTACCATCCAAAGACGCATTCAGACAAGATATTGTGTCCGCAAACAGAGGCAACTCCCATTCGTAGTCGTCCCGACAGGCCCTTCGGACGTGATTTGGTGTCCGCATGAAGTGCCCGCATTCATCCATATATTGGACAGATACAAATTGGATAAGGTTTCCTCACGTCCGCAATCATCTGCATACGTCTGAAGGTGTCCAGGATTTTGACAGATTCAAATCGGACGTGGCTAATCTACATCCGCACTCGTCCGCATGCATCCGGAACTCAATGCATAGTGAAATCAGGATGGTAAATTACGTCCTGAGTCATCCCAAGGTTCAATGGCAACGTGCAATGCATTTGCGGATGACACGTCTCAACCGCAGTGTCATCCATAGGCGTCTGAAAACGCCCCTGACAGCTTTTCCTCACCTTTTTCCCACTTAACTCCGATCCCATAACACTTTCCCCATAAATACACGTCATAAAATGACATGTATAAATACGCCATGTAATATCCTAACTACCCCATCCTCTAATCACATCGCATATACGGGGAAAACGTAACGAAAATACCCCTTAGACGTAACGCTCTGAAACGTCCTTGGTAATACCCCGATAATTATCCAACTTAAAAAGTCGGGGTGTTACAAAAGGTGCTAATTCTATCAAATTGAGATTGTCAACTTTTAGACGACTTTTTGTATCGTGTAATTGGTGGTAAATTTTCCTCGTCCGAAAAATAATTCATTGAGTAACTTCGTCCTCTCGTCATCGGGTTAAAAAAAATACCATAAATAAGTAGGAATATTTTTAGCTTTAATACCAAATGATGCACCAACAGAAGGAGATTGGAATATAACATAAAAATATGTGGTTGAAGTGTTGAATGTAGGTGACCAATCAAAAGAGGTTATTTTCTAAAGCAATGGTCGACGGAGCGGTCAAGTACGTCATCTGAAAAATAAGACAGTGGTGTCCCTGGGAATTTGGTCGATGGTGCGGTTGAGTAAGTCATCTAAAAATTAAGACATAGTTGTTTGTAGATGGTTGGTTGGCTAAGTGGTTGATTTCGTAGTCGGGCTACTCGACCGAATCTCCAATTTCCTTATTTTGGCCGAGAATCACTTTTGGAAAGTTTAACTTTTGAAACTTACAACTCCTACATTTAAGAACATTTTGGACTTAAATTTGAACCACGATTGAAATAAGAAAATATCCCTTCAAGAATTATGTAAATATCCACTATGGATTAGAAAATATGTCGCCATAAATAGAAATAATTGCATTGAACACTCTCGTATGGATTGATTTGTTGATGACTCTTCTTTGGAAAGTTGGACACTACTTCACACATTGTCCCTCCAAGGATGAAGAACATGGATGCCAATAAGAAAGGCTAACCAAGTTACAAGTAATCTTAATCTCGTGATATAATGCACTGGATGGGAAACTTTGGATATAACTCACCAAATGTTGAAAAAGGAATCACTCCAATTTCAAAATTAAGCCAAAGCTTTTCTATTATCAAATTCAACTCCCTTAAACAATTTCATAAGGTAGCTTTAAATAACCAATTACAACTATAAAATAATAGTAAACTAATTAAGTAATAATAACACTAATCGGCTCATAGAATAAGTTGTCTGATTTTCTAGTTAATAGAACTAGGTTAATTAACTAAAAGAATATTTAATTAATATCTTCATTTCTTCTTCTTCTAGCCTAGTTGTATTTGGTAACTAATTCATGTTGGCGCTCGGCCATTGGGATGGTTTCCATATAGAGATTTCCTTGGTCTCCAAGTTTGGACAGTTGGACTTTCCTTAATCTTTGTTCTCGGTTCTGTGGGCTTTTAACATAACAAATGAACTCTAAATTTAGCGATCCAATAGATGCTAGAAAGCTTAAGAAGTAAAATACAATCTTTATGAAGCACTCCTTTTGAAACAATGTCGTTTTGAAAGCCAAAATAGTCAAACACTTGTCAAAGGTCAGAAAGAAGATAGTTTTTTTAAAGTCCATCAAATATTCCACAATTGTCCTCGGACTTCCACCTGTGCTTGACCTTAAATCTCTTCATATTAATCTTGGAAACTTGATTAATAATAGAATGGACTTGTAGTCCATCACAATGTCTATGCTCCAAACTTCTACGTCTCATCTTAGGACGTCTGCAGTTTCACTTTTATCTCTTGTTCGGTCTGTGGCCCAAATGCTTCTTTGGACTAGGCATCCACTTTTCATGTTCTGGCGTCCATAGTCAAAATTGCACTTTTATCCAAGCGTTCGCATTCCGAATAATTTATTTGGATTGAGCATTTGCATTTTGTGTCCAGGCATCTACCCTTAAACTTTCTTTCTGGTTTGGACATCCACAACTAAAGAGGCACACTAGACTGGGCAATCATGAGTGTGTTCTATTTCTCAAAGGGTCTTATCCAGGTGTCCACATTTTAACTCAGGGCATCTGCACTAAGTGATCTTCAACACTTTGATCTTTCCCAATTGAGACCTATATCATAATTTTGTCTTTTACTGCATAAACTTAATAAATATGTTAGAATAATTAAATATCTATTTTCATGGGTATTTTCAATATAATAACTTAGAATAACATAATTAAATAAACACATTCATCATCAAAACAATTATCTTTATATTCCACTAAGCAAACACGACTTATCCTTAAAGTCTCGTGAACGTTCCTCAAGCCTCAATGCCTCTCTCTCTCTCTCTCTCTCTCTCTCTCTCTCTCTCATTAACACCCTATTTCACTTGCTTGACCAATTGATAAAAAATTTACATGTGGCCAAACATAATTGGGTCATGATAGTTTGGGTCAACACAAAAAGCGTTGACCACAAGTGGTGTGGAACACTTACGTGAAAATTTTATTTACATAAAATTAGTGGTTTTTACAGTCTTGAACACGATATTTAATCTCAAAATCACATGCTTTAATAAAAATCTAAAGTCAAAATTCCAATTGACATAATATGAACTTGAATGGCTGAACCGACATCAGAACAAACAACAACAAAAAAAATGTAGATATCCTAAAATTCCACACAATTTACTTAAATTTCATATATTCCAAAAAACATATTTCCAAAATTTAGATGTTACTGTCATAACAAATCAACTTCTAGTATTAAAAATAAAATAACCTAAAACAATTGCAAAAATCACAAAATTCAAAACTGATTTGAATTTGAACTTAAAATATCTTTGAAGATTAAGATATTGAATCTACCCCAAATTATCAAATCAAATTCGCCAAATCAAAAAAATTGACAGCTTTTCGAAAATTTCAAACAAATAAAGTCTAGATTTTACAAAAATACACACAAAGAATTTTGCATATTCTTGCGATAATTAATTAACCCTAAATTTAGATATCACATTTCGAGTAACGAGATTAAAAAATAGCAAACTTCAAGAATTGAATCGTGTAGAGAAAAATTCAATCATGACAAATCTCCAAATCTCCCAAAAATTGCAAAGAAAATTTCAATTTCAAATAATATGTGAATCTAGAAAACTATAAAAATCAAAACTTCAAAATCAATGTTAACATTGGAATCAACAATATACCAAACAATTCATAATTTCTATGCAAATGGACACCAGAACATGTTTTTCCATCGTGTCACTGTTGTGCATAACATGGACCTAAATCAAAATCAACAAAGTTGAACACTGCACAACTCAAAATTGATAATGATAGAGCAAAGTTCTTGGTCTAACCTTAGATGGCTCAATAGAGGCCAACAAACTCTAACAATGGATGGTTGAAAACAAAAGTAGGTGGTGTGTCATGACTAGAATGGGACCCATGATGGAAATGAGGAATGACCTAACCTAAAAGTGGATCGAAACGTACAACCCTTGACGTTAATTGATTAATGTAGCAGTGAACAAATACAAGCCAAGCCCAATATGTAACATCTAAGAAATTTTACGTATGATTGCATATAAAGTAATATTTAAGATTTGAAAAATGATTAATTTTTTTGATTTGGATTAAGTTGGAATTTCATAAAGAAATGAAGTAAAATCTTACTGGTTTATGTATGAAGATTGAGGTTTTGTGGACATCCAGAACTAAGTGCGGACGTCTGGTCTTTGGACACTTCTTTGGTATGGACATATGGGATGTACATTCGACACTTGGATTGCTCTCGAGTTCTGTTGCTATAATACCTGGATAAATCCTCTATGTACGATGTAAAAGATTTTATAGAATGAACAATTGGATGCGTTTCAAAATTTTCTATTGTACACTTTATATTATGCGGTGCGAAGGATATAATGCAATGAGGAATTGGAGAAGAATTATTATTGGATTAATTAAAGTGTAATTGGCATTTTCGGTTGATTGGTCGTTGGCGTCGCGGTCGAATGTCTTAATCGAAATGCATTACAGGATGCATTTCTAGTTTTGGCCGACTAGCGGTCTTGGTCGCGATCGAATATCAGGACTGAAATGCATTACAGATTGCATTTCTGGTTTTTAGTCAGATGGCGGTCTTGGTTGCAGTCACATATCGCGACCGAAATGCATTACATATTGCATTTCTGGCTTTTGGTCAAATGGCAATCTTGGTCGCGGTCGCATATTGCGACTAAATTGCATTACAGATTGCATTTTGGTTCTCGGTTGGATCATTCGGTCGATGATTCAATCAAATTTCTCGATCAAAATGTAAAATAGAGGCGAAATTAGAATAATCAGTTGATGTTGCGATTGACGGTTTAGTCGACTTCCTCAACCAAAAAGTATGATTTTAATGTAGACGCTGCTTTTGTTGCTGCCATTTTCTTTGTTTTCTCCTAATGTTATCCTTTTCTTTCGAGAGGATATGGAGCTTTCCATGTGGCATCATCAAATTGGACCTCCTCCCTTGATCCGAGTGATTGTCCATCAACCCTCACTTCTACTGGTTGTTCTCCCTACTTAGATAGTTGAGCGTGTGATGGTCACAAGTCATTTTCTCCTTTGCTGAGAGATGTGACTAAGTGTGAGGAAGAGAGAGTGTGTGAGGAAGGAGTGAGCACTCTGCCATTTTCACTGAATTGTGGGTGTGAAGGCGTGGGATTTAGCTATTGGTTGTTGGGATTTCTTGGTGAAAACCGTGAGTTTTCGTAGTGTGGAGTCCAGCAGCTTGAAATCTCTAGTAAGTTAAGAAGTGGGTTAAGTCGTGGCTAGAGGAGGCCCTACACCACAAGTAGCGTCTATTTTCCTTAATGTTCTGTGAATGGTTTAACATTTTTTTTTCTAGGATATTCTCCTGATTTAACAGTGCATAATCTTGTGAACTAGTTGATATTACTCTCTATCAAGTTAAAATTATTAGTTGCTAGTTAATTGTTTTGCTCTTGGTGGCTAGTAAATATTCTGTTGCTTCTTGGTTGCTATTAGACACTTCGCTGTTTGTTGAGAACACTAAACTGTCATAGTAAATATCAATGTCTAATTTTGTAGACTAGTTGATAATGCTCTTTGTCTAATCTAATTTGTAATAATTGCGTAGATAACTCTCTGTTATGAAACACATGAACTATGAAGTTTAGATTGCCACTGCTCTCGGATTTTCTTTTTAAAACTTATCGGTTGTTGGCTTAATCCCCATTTTAAATTGCCTATTGGTTCTCGGTAGTTAGAAATTTCCCTATTGCTAGTATTGTTAGATGTTTCCTAATTAATACATAACATGCTATGGTGGATTATGCTCTGAATTATCAATGCGTGATTACTAATTGTTAGTAGTTAGCTTCCTGCTTTGTTTTAGGTTGTTAATAGATCCTGTTGTTTTAGATTTAATCTTGTCTTATATAGCTACATGAGGAATGATGCATCTGCTGATTTTGATGTTTTGATAGACCCTATAATAGTAATTCATTTCATGTGTATTGTGAAGCCCCTGCCTATTTTCCTATGCTAATTTCATATTTGTTTGGTCTAATATACATGCCTCTGCCAACGTTTAGCTCACTTTACTTAAATGTTGCTTTGTTGGCTTTTAATCCATGTTATATTGCTCTGTTAATAATAAAATAAACTATTACCTTTTATTTAAATAGCCCTGAAATATTCCTTTGCTGAATATCTCTTCATGTTATAGCACACTATTATTTCACGCTATGTTTAATGCTCTACCATTATGCTCTTTTTAAAATTCATGCTATGCTAAATGCAATCGTATTAAATTGCCTCACGATAACTCTCTGTTAGTTAGATCATTACTCTTTATTATTTAGATTATTTCTCTTAACCATTGTATTATATTAACCTACTTGGTAATATAGATTGTTGACCTTCCTTTAATCTCTGGTTTTGGCTTGATTGGGTGAAACTGTTTCATTTCTAGCTATACGATATTGATATGCATATTGTTGTAAATATTGCACTGCATTCTCATGCATCATAATTATAGAAACAATTAGGGATACCATGAGATTGGTATCCACATGCATTGCACGATAAAAACCGGACTAAATGAATGTAGTGGGAATTGGGGGTTAGGGAGGTAGTTCATACTCTAATAGGGAGACTTCGATTGAACATTTCCCTTATCGGGATGCGAGAGTCTGTCTCCTAAGAGTTAGTTTCCGATCAGAAACTATTCTCCTCGTTCAGATTCTAACTGGGAGGCTCAAGATTAAACCCTTCCCCTCTAGGATGTGAGAGTCTATCTCCAGAGTGAAAATTCACTCCCAATGTCCCGACTTAATGTATGAGTTTAATGATATATGAGTAAAAGACAGATTGGGTGAATTCCTTTTTGACATAATTCGACATATGCATGCATCATACTACATTCTTACTTCTTGCTGAGCGTTAGGCACATAATTTACTTGTGGTGTAGATGATTGTCTCGACGTCAGCAGTCTTGATGTGGAGGAGGAGGTATTGCCGGTTGAGCACTTGGATTACCAAGCGGATTGACCTGATGGGGTTATGGCTCGCCGGGTGTAAAACTTGTGTTTTGGAAAATGGTTTGAAAATGATAACTATTTTGTTGACTATAGACTTATGTTAAATGTTCGAACTATGTTTTGGATTTTGATAATGAATTCCGCTTACTCACTCTTATCTATTTCCTCTCATAAGTTTTAAATAAATAAAAAGAAAAATTTTTACACGCTAAAGAAAAGATAAGTGAATAAAAACGCAGGGTGTTACAGTTGTAGTCGATCAATCCAAAGAAAAATCATAGTTTAAAAGCCTCGGGTAGTTTTGCTATTGACAGGACTTTAAATAGTAGTTGCCCGCAGCGGGTGTGTGGGTATCTGTAATACCCCGACTTTTATATCGTAATATAATAAGGATAATTGATAATTATCGGGGTATTACCAATGATGCATTCGTTAGTTTTTTAATTTAAGGAATTTATTAAGATTAAATAGAAATTAATGTAATTAAAATAAATATTAATTTAATAAATTAAATTATTATGTTTGGGATAAATAATTTAGAAGGAAAAATTAAAAGAAGAAAATGAGATTGTTGGAATTTAAAATGTAAGAGGTTAATTAATTCAGGGATTTAAGTGAGAGATTAAATTAAGGAGAACTATTAAAATATATGAATTAATAGGGGATTAATAAATTAAATTAATTGGGTTAAATAAAATTAAAAGGGAGACATGGAAGCCATGAACCGATTCAGCAGAACTGGTTCACTTAGTGAACTGGTTGAGTGGAAGAAAAAGAATGGCTTTCAACCATTCTGCGAGAGGACCAGATGAGAGAGAGAGAGCAGGGAGAAATTGAGAGAGCTCACGAGAGGACTCCTAGCGACGGCGAAGGCAAGCTCGGACAACTTCTTTGTAACGAACGACAAGCGTGCTACGGCGAGTCGCGACTAGGGCTCAGAATCAGAGCTCATACGGGCATGATTTTTCGGTGACGATTTGAGGTATGTGTGGTAGAGTTTCTCTTCTCCTTTGCATTCTGTTAATCGGGTGGCTAGCAGGGACGGATGGGAGACAGCGTGGCAGTGCAATTGCAAGGGGCGAAATCGCCGATTTCAAGATGGGCAAGGGATCGGGTCGGGCTGCAATCTAGGAGCTCCGACCCGAGTTCGAGCGATTCCGGTTTGACCTGATTCGGGTTGAACCGTGGACTGCCGAGTCGAATCTTGGACACTCCTTTCCAATTGGATTGTCCACTGTCGATTATGGAGGAACGAATTTGCAGAGTGGGGAACACTCCTACAGCTAGACAGAATTTGTAACGACCCGGTTTTTCATAAATCTTTTAAAATACATGAAAATTTGAACTTTTGTAAAACCATTGAAATCGCTTTTAAAGCAGATCAGAGAGCGACACTAAACTGGACCGCTACTAACCCTTCTTTAAACTCGTTATGAAAATCAAATTAATGAATTGTGGAAGTGTTATAAAATCATTTGTTTAAAGCACTGCGGAAGCGTAAATAGTTTAACAAAAGAAACTAAACAATTGAATTCAAAACAAGAAGACTTAATGTGATTACAATCGTTCCTTATTTTACTCTTTTAGCCTCGCCAGCCCCAATCTCGCCCGTTCAAATCATTCATCCATGCTTTATTATCTATTCATCATTATCGCATACAAGTACTTACAACACAAGAAAAATGTAAGCCCAAAGGCTTAGTAAGGAAAAGGGTTTAATGCAATTTTGAAACCTCTCTCTTTAATCCTTTTTGGAATGGGGGCCACCCAAACCAATCCTTTTATTATTGTCATTCATTCATTTATTACTTTACATTAATTCATTAATTCATTACTCGTACATCGAGCTGAAATTGGAAGATTTTTCTTTGGGAATGGAATAGTTGATCGAATCTAACCTTTTACTTGCAACTAGAACTCCCATACCCTAAGAGGAAGGGCTTCGACTAGTTGCAGACTAGACCCGCTACCCATGTACCGCCCCTCAATTCCCTTTTCTTCTTTCATTTTCTTAACATTTTACCTCACATAATGCATCTTTGAGTACCACCAGATGGCACTCTCTATTAATTTCTATTAACATGATGCATGACCATACATTCTCAACCTAACATGATGCACGATGCTTTATAATGTAACATTATTAGAAATTGAAGTGCGCACATAAGTAATTTAAAGCAACTGTAATTGAAAGCGATATAAAGAAAATAAAGCATATAATAGAAGGAAATAACTACGCACAATAGAAAACAAGTACAATATCGAATTTAAGCAGTGAAAGAACAATAAACTAACATGCTCAAGAATAACTACATTTATCATGCTAGTTAGATATCCTAATTAATTTACATGCTCAAGAATGAATTATATTTATTTTCTTGATTAGTTATCCTAATTACTTAGCACACTCTAAGGATACCATTATTATCCTAATTCGTTAGTTTGCATGCTCAAGGATTAATTACGTTTATTATCCTAATTAGATATCTTAGTTAATTTCCTAGTCCATTTACATGCTTCCTATAGTAATTATTCTAGGTGATTATCCTGATTAGTTGATTGAACATGTTCAAGTCTTCTTAATTACTTAATTAATTTACATGCTCTAGTTAATTGTCATGCATCAAGACAGAATCATGCAACTTAAACACACTCAACTAGATAGTTTACATGCTCAAGAAAGGGTGATGATTAAACATACTTTTACACTAGTTAGTTAATCAAACATGCATCAGGGAATACAACTTAACCTAGTTAATAGTTAGGCATGGCATGACTAAGTTAATTAACATGCTAATATTATCTAATTATTTATATGCTCAAGTTTAGTTTAATTACTAGTTGATTACTAGTTTAGTTAATTTACATGTTCACATCTAGTTAATTATTCTAGTAAATTGACGTGCATCAAGAAATGATCAATTCGATTAAGTCAATTAATCATGCTCAACTAATTAATTTACATGCTCAAGTAATAGTTATTAATTAAACAACTAGTTAACATGCTCGAATTAGTTATTTAACAGCTAGTTAATTAATTAGATTAATTAATATGCTCAAGTATAATTTTCTAATTAAGTTAGTTAACATGCTCTTAGTTACTCCAGTTACGTTAACATACTTAAGCCTGGTTAATTACTCAAGTTAGTTAATTAACATGCTTTTACAATAATTGCAATTAGAATTCTAATTGATTAACATTTAAACTTGTTGGACCTAGCTAAGTTAACATCCTAGTTAATTAACATGCTTAGCTAATTGATATGCTTAAGTAATAATTAACATGCTTAGGTTAATTGCATACTTAAGTTGATTAATGTACTTATGTCTAATTAGCATGCTTATGTCTAATTAATTGTTTTATCTTAGATTAACTAATTTAGTTAACATGCTCAATTGATTAACTATTAACTAAATTGATTAGCAAATAAACATGTTAGGTTAATGAAGTAATAGCAACACAACAATAATGAAGGGAATAAAAGCCTTATAGTTAATAACTAAACAATGAGTAAACACCTATTGACAAGATAAAACTATTAAGTCATTTCTGGACTCAACTTAACCATTCACCATTTACACATTCAACATTCATCACAATCATCACTATCAATTTTGGAACTCATATGCAGACAAGGAAAATTCATAGGAAATTATAACAGTATATGTAAAATTACAAGAAACTAACAATCAAAGGAAAGCAACGCCAATGAAGAGAACAACAAATCAGTAAAGAAATCTACACTATTAACCAAAAAAATCTACAGAGTACCACTAAAAATCAACAACAAAGAAATCTCCACTCACGCACACCTACTTGTGGGTAGGGCCACCACTTGCCAAGACACACCCAAATTCCTTACCTAATTGAAGACACTAAAGACAAGGACAACAGCGCTCTTAGCTCATGGTTTCCCTTGCTCACAGCAGCCACACACAGCTCATAGAGCTTCACTTCACAAGCTCTCAGTTCACACACGTACACACACCAAAGCTAACCCACAATAGCTCTCTCTCACTCACCGGAACTCTCACTCACTGGAAGGTGAGAACTCACGCAAGGGATGAAGACTGAATAAAAAATGGTAGGGGAGGGAGAAAATGGCTTTACCTGGATGGAGGGGACAACGTAGGCATAGGAGAGGGGATGGCTAGAGCCATGGAGGTATGGTCTCGGGCGTGGGAGGGAGAGGCGTTCAGCATGGGGAGGTGACGACTCTGTGTCTCCATTGTCAAGCATTTATGGACTACACGATAGATTTTATTATTTTGAGCCTAATTTATTTGCTAAACTGGGTGATTTTGGACTAGTGCGGACGCATTGGTCTCGTCTGCAGTCGTCCAAAAAAGTAAAATCCCACAGGCGAAATCACGTTCTCGAACGAGAAGTGGCGTCCTTGTCTTGGTCTGTACCATCCAAAAATGTATTCATACATGATATGGTGTCTGCACGAGTCCAAATTTGTCCATAATTTGGATAGATTCAAATCCATAACGTCCGCCTGCGTCCGCGGGCGTTCGGGGTCGTCCAAATTTGTCCATAAATTGGACAGATTCAAATCCATAACATCCGCCTGCGTCCGCCGGCATTCGGGGTCGTTCAAAAACTCACAGCATAGGTGAATTAGGATAGGAATCCGCATCCTGAGTTATCCCAACACACAAGAAGACACTCAAACCATTTGCAGACGACATGATTCGTCTGCAGCGTCGTCCGCAGGCATCCGAAAACGCCATGGACAGCTTTTCCTCACAATTTTCCCCACATACACATCATAAAATAATATGTATAAATACGCAATGTAATATCCTAACTACCCCGTCCCATAATTATATCACATACACAGGGAAAACGTAATGGAAATATCCTTAGATTTAACGCCCTAGAACGTCCTCAGTAATACCCCAATGATTATCCCATTTTAAAAAAATCAGGGTGTTACAAATTGTGGGCATGCTATCGGTGGCTGGAGAATAAACAGCTGGATAGAGTTTGTGGGCATGCTGTTGATGGCTAGAGAATAAAGATCGTGAGGGAGAGTGATAGCTCAAGTGAATTGAGTGAATAGCATTATGCTCTCTGGATGGCAGAGCTGAAAGAGGAGGAAGGTTGGGAGGCTGCTCTCAGGTTCTATAATTTTAGGTATCTTGCTTCTTCCTTATTGATTTTATGGACTCTTAAATTGGCAGGAAAGTTATAGGTGATTTTCGTTCGGTGTTTTAACATGTTTATGTTCTGTTGTTGGAAAATATTCTCCTTGGTTGACTATTGCTTGGTTCTGTGAGGAATGTTATGAACATCAGGTTTGGATTTTGGCCCTCTGTTCCTTGAGACTTATACCCTGTATTGGATGTTGGTTGAGTTTTCTATTTTCCTTAAGTTATTGTTGTTGTTGGATAATTCTGTTGGATGCCATATTAATGCCCTTCATTGTTTTCTGCTGCTTGTCTCTGTGTAAAATTGTATTTGTTGTCTGTTGAAATTATTGAAGAATGAGGATTATGTATGCTCTCTATTTATTTGGCAATGGATGTTGTTTTGTTAAAGTAAAGTTTGTACTCGGGTGGTTATCATTGTTGAATGAATTACTGGTCAAGAATTAGAATAAGCCGTTAAATTTGATTGGATTAACGAGTTGTTTATAATCTCCATGTGATTAGGATGAAGTTGTGAATGTGCTCTCTATTGTTGGTTGTGACAAGTTTATGAACTGTTTAGTTATGTACAATGGAATAATCTGTCTTGGATAAAAAGAATAATGATCATGCCTTGTTGTTGCTAAGTTGTGAATATTGGAATTTCTAAGAATTAAGGTTTAAAGGATTCGAAGAGAAGTTGTTAATAATAAATGTTTTTAATTGTGAAGGTATCAGAAAGAGAAAGAGGATAAAGATTTAGCGCTAACCCACATTAAAGATTTGAGGTAACGATTTGGGTAAGTCTTGGCTAGTGGAGGCCCTACCCACAAGTAGAGTGTGTGAGTGGTACATTTATTGATACTCTGTAGTGTTTCTATGACCGTTAGCTCTGTCCATCAATTTTGTTCTGTGTTTGATACCTGTGGACCTCTCCTTGTTGCTAGTTCTGTTGCTTGATGTTAGCTCTAGTATTTCCTTTGTCGTTAGTTCTGTTGCTTGTTGTTAGCTCTAGTAATATATCTATTGTTAATTTTGTTATCAATGCTTCACTTTGACGGACAATCGATGAATGATCTCTAAGTAGAGAAATGAGTTAGTTGCTAGAAAAGTATGAACTAACGACGTTGAGCACTATGCCTTCGAGGATGACCCAGTTTTCATAGTTTTACTTGCTAGAATATTTTGCTATATTTAGTTTAATTTCCTGCGTTTAAATCCTTCATTCATGCATATATATACTGTTCTACTATATATCTTTGTTTGTTTAATTGCTAATAAGTCCTAAGCATGTTTAACTAGAATCTTGGGATAATGAACTAAGTAATAATTCAGAGCATGCTAATCAATTTACCGTAGCTTAAGTGATCAATTAATAATCTAGATATGTGAACTAATTAATAAATCTAAGCATGTGAATAAATCTATTGGGGCATGTTAACTAATTAGGGATAATCTTTCTAAGCATGTTTAAATTAACTAGACTGAATTGATTAGACTTGAACATGATTAAGTAATTAATTAACTAGTTATAATCTTCCATGAGCATGTCAATAATTCCCTTAAGCATTACTCCCTTAAGCATACTAGTTGATAATTAACTAATATTGGCATGTTAATTTGTTATTAGTTTAATTAGCATGATTAATTAATTAGAATGTTTAATTACCTAACGAGAATAATATTAGCATGTTAATTAATTACGTTATACCATAAATTATGTCATGTTAATTAGCATGTCTAAATCAATTTGCATGTTAAATTAATTAATGAGAATAATGTCAGCATGTTAGTTAAATAATTGTGCCATAATTACTTAATTGATTATTGTCTTCTTTGTGCAGCTTATAACCTTGCTCATAATTACTTGTCTTTAGCATGTTATTATCTACTAAACCTGAGCATGATTAGTTAACTAGCATAAAAGCATGTAATCAATTTTTGAGCATGTTAATTAAATTATGTTTTACTTTTAGAAGCATGTAATGTTTTGTGAAAATTGGTTCAAATGGATGTGATAATGGATCCTTCATGTTAGTAAAGGAAAAGTTTTTCGGTACGTTAAATTTTTTCTATGTATAAGAAGTTAAAAATTAAGAAGTACACGTTTTGAAAAAGTTTTCAAAAAGCACAATAAAAAGTAATTTAAAATGTAGATGTATGAAAATGGACTAGGATTATTCCACGGGGCGTTGCATAATAATATTGAGTTATACCAAAGGTCCAATAGTGACATCTACATAAATTAATAATATAAATCCAATAAACTATGCAAGAAAGTAAATACCACAAAAAATACTAGAACTGAGTATCAAACTAAAAGAAGTAAGCTAAAGTATATGAACCATATCTTAACAATAATAAACTCTCATGTAAATAAAATATCTATGTAAAATATAAATAGCAGAGCTCACTTTTTCATCAGTTATCGTAGATCACCTTCACTAAGACCTGAAAGGGGATGATGTTAAAGAGAGGCATATCATATTGCATAAACTGTAACGACCCAAATTCTTACTTGTCTTAAAAATACATTAAATTTTAAAATTTTGCTAATGACTAAAAATCGTTGTTTAAAAATCTTTCCAAATAGTATCAAAGTGTTTTTCCAAAATCCAATCGCTACCAAAACTCATCTCAACATTTATTAAATAGTGGAAAACTATTAATTTAGAAATTAGCGGAGGCGTAAAATAAATACTTCTCAAGATGTATCGGAAATGGAAATAGAAATATTACTTAAAACATAAGTTAGAGTTTAAAGTTAAACACGTAGCCTAAATACTTGAAACCAAAGTTTGGGAGGTACTTAACGTCTTACAATCGCGTTTGTCATTGAACCCTTAAAAAAACAACAACTTCCTTCTTCACATGATACCACACTACTACTCGGGTGGTGTCTCCTCTGGATACACCACAAGTTCCACGGGAATGGTCTCCTCTACTGCTCCTAGCACAACCATCTCATTACCTACACTACAAGTAAGGACGTGAGCATACGCCCAGTAAGGAAATGGGTTAATACAATTATACATGCCTCTCTTTAGTTCCTTTTTAGAATGGGGGCCACTCAAACCAGTTCTTTATTTACATTCATTGGTTCTTTGGTTCTTTACTTGTACTTCGAGCTGGAGATTGGAGGTTTTCCTTTAAGATGACATAGTTTGATCGGCTTCTAACCTCCTATGTGCATACTAGCCCCTTTTCCCGACTAGGTGAGGGTGTATCCTAGCTGCCAAGCTAGATCCGAACTACCCATCTACCCCAACTCCCTTTTCTTTTCCCTTCCAGCATATCCCACCTTCAGCGTTTCTTTCAAGGATAGGCGTATCCCGCCCATCCTGAACATTCTTTTCTTAGCATTTTTCCTCACTCATGCATGTATGGGTACCACTACCCAGGTGCGACCCCCAATCTGGTTTCTATTAATGTGAATGCAGGATAACACTTCCAAATTAAATAGCACATACATGGAACGTAAATAACGAAAATTTGAGAACGTCAATCTAATAATTAAATAACAGAGAAACAAATACGGAGAACGAAGGCATAGCTGAATAATTATAAGGCAACTATAAAAGAAAACACGCAATATTCGAAAATTGAACAGACTACTATAGAACATGCTTTCATGAAAATGAAGATAAAAACAACGTATAACAAAGGAGTAAAAGTAAATCATGTTCTTAATATCTAATAAAACAAATAATGGAACATACTTCTACACAACAAGATAACAGCAGTGTATAACAGCGAAATAGAGATAAATTGTGCTCTCAACATCCAATAAAATGAAGAATAGAGCATGCTTTGATAATATGAGTATAACAGCAGCATAAGCAAAATGATATTAAATTAGTACGATGAAACATGCTTTTTAAACAATATTGTATAGTAGCGAATTACATCAAATTAAAACGGCAAAGCATGCTTTTAAATGGCTAAAACTACAGTAATTAATGATGAGACAAAACAGCAAATCATGCTTACAAATCATGCTTCCTATCAGCTTTAAATAGTAGTTGACAACAATGAAAAAGGACTGTGAATCGTGCTTCGCAAATGATTATATACTGCAGCAAATATTATTGAATTACAACAGCGAAACATACTTTTGAACGACTAAAATAACAACGGGTAATATCAAAATGGAGCAGTAGAAACATACTTCTTAACAATAATAACAGCAGTGCGGAATAACGAAACGAAACAACGATAACATGCTTTTTAACAACTAGAAAACTGCAGCATCCATATTGAACCAGAACAGTGAAGGACATGCTTCTTAAATCATAACAATAGCAGTAAGAATAGTGAAAATGAACCCACGAAGACATACCTTTTAATTGACTATACACAGCAACAAAAATAAAATATTGAAAATGAAATAGCGAAACATGATTTTTAATCGACTAATATAGCAGCATAATACGAACAACTAAACATGCTTTTAATTGACTGATACAAACAACTAAACATGCTTTTAATTGACTAATACAGTAGCAAAATACGTACATCTAAACATGGTTTACTCGACTAATACAGCAGCAAATTACAACATCTAAACATGCTTTTAATCGACTAATGCAGTAGCATAATGCGAACAACTAAACATGCTTCTTAGCGATTACATTAGCAATAAATATATCAGAACAGCAAAACATTCTTATTAAGGCCAAACGATACAGCAACGATAATAACTGAACAGAGCATCTAAACAGGTTTATTAAACGTCTAAGGACAGTAGCGCAATACCATGAAATAAAACTATGGATTGTGCTCCCTAACAATCAGTTAAGCAGCAAGGTAATACGATGAAATAAAATTTCAAATTCATGCTTCTTACGACGAATAAAAAAAACAGTAGGCTAACGCTGTGAAGAAAACCACAGATCGACGAATAAAACAGCAACGTCTTTCCAACGGAATAGTAACGACAAAACAGGCTTATAAGTGATGACTATAACGGTAGCAACGCACAACAACATACTTTTGCAAAGATTAACAACGCATAAAAATGGAGATTATATATCAATAGCAGAAGTACTATAAACAACTAGTTAATGTAGAGAAAGAACCATGAACAACCAGAAGGTAAATCCATTCTTTGAACAGGAGCAAATCGCAGAACAAAACACTACAAGTATGCAACATTATATATCGTAAGTACAGGTACATAGTCTAGTTCATTCATTCGTTAACAATCACCATGAAGTCCTTAGCTCATGGTTCTCTACTACCAACCATACCAAACTTAACATTCCATAACTCTAAATCAAGCATTAAGCTGTAGGAAAAATAAAACTAACAGTGATGTATATATATCAAGGGAGTAAACTACGAAGTAAAACATCTAAAAGCAGTGAGGAAATCTATTAGAAATAACGACAGAGTAATACACCCACTGAAGATTACAGAAATGAAGGCACCAAGAAATTTACAGAGACTTACTACAACCATAAAATCATCACACATGCATGCATTTACTTGGGTGTAAGGCCTCCACATGGCCAAAACTACCTCATTCCTTACCCTTGTAGATGATTCAGCACACAAACAGCAGCTCCACCTCTTATCCCCTCACTCCACGCAAGAACCTCTCTAGGAAGAACACTGGACTAATATGAAGAAGAGGATGAAGGGAGAAGCTGGAGATAAATGGAGGGCTCACCCTGGGACAAGCCGTACGTTTGGCAGGGGACAAGTTTCTGGCCGATCAGGATCGTGGTGAGTACGATTCTGTGTCAAGGATCATGGTTTTCATTGGTTGAACATCCACTTCTTCTGATTTTAAATTATTTTCTGTCGCAAATCTGCGATCTTTTGGACGAGTGCGGACGCATAGATCTCATTTGCATTCGTCCGCATGAGTAAAATTTCCAGGCTAAAATCATGGCCTCGAATGAGAACTGGCTTCCTCGTCCAGGCCGTATCGTCCATAGACGAGGTTCAGACGCATTTTGGCATCCACATGAAGCGTCTGCATGCGTCCGTATATGTCAATAAATTGGACAGAGGCATATCGGACGAGGCCTTACCTCATCGGCACCCGTTTGCGAGCGTCTGAAGGTGCCCAGAAATTGGACATATTCGTTGCGGACACATCTGTCCTCATGCGCTTCATCCGCATGGCATCTGAAAGTCCATGACATGGTGAACTTAGGACGTGGAATTGCGTCCCAAGTTGTCCTGAGGTTCGGGGCGACGCTCCATTCGTTTTGTGGACGATACTTCACGTCCACAAGGTTATCCGCAGGCATCCGATTGTCTCCAGACTTGGACAAATTCATTGCGGACGCATCTTGTCCTTGTTTGCATCATCCACGTGTCGTCCGTAAAGGGACAGAGTCACTTCAGGACGCGAGAATTCATCCTGCCTTCGTCCCCTAGTGTTCATGCGGACATCGATCCTGGTCCATGTGGCATCCGCATATGTCCGCTTAACCAACTCCTCACTTCCTTCACTTTTCCCCTACTAACTTTTCATCCCAAAATGATTCCCCCATGAATTACACGTCACAACTTAACATGTATAGGGACGAAATGTAATATGTAATTTATCTCCAAGGTTTGTTTACATCGCTTAAAAGAAAAAATTAGTATCGAGGTATTACATAAACCCTTTTCCTTACTAACCTTTGGGCATGCAGTTTACTTATGGTGTAGGTGTAGGTGAAACAAATGCACAAATTGAAATGCAAGGATGAAAGATTTGCATGCGCGGGAACTTGTGGCTGGCCAGGCTAAAAAGAGTAAAGAGAACTCGGTTGTAATTAAGTTGTATTTAGTTGTTTAGTTTCATTTCTAAAACGCAGTATTAATTGTTTAGTTTCCATTACTCAAATAATTTACGCTTCTGCTATGTTTTAATAAATCCGTTATGTTTTCATAAAAGATTTTGTAACTGCTTCCGCTAGGTTTTAACGAAAAAGGTTTTTAACCGTACGGTTTGGCACTTTGATATTGTTTTAAAAAGTTTTTATAAAAGTTTTCAATTTTAGCGAATTTTAAAAGGAATCAAAAAATCGGGTCATTGCAGTATCTGTGGATGTGTACGTATTCACAACGTATGTGTGGGTATCTGCAAATGTGTTATGATATTGTGATGAAGTTGTTCGAGGATATGTTATGATTGTGCATTCATTCTCATGCATCAGATTTTGTAAGAAAAATGATGAAAATGTTTTACAAGCATATGATTTCATTAAAAAAGACTAAAATGAACAGATTAAGCAAATATGTAATGGGTCGTTGTGGGCGGGGTTGAGTCGGGCTGTCCTTAAAGATGGATCAAATAGTGTCCACTCACCTCAAATCTCGAGTTGGCTTGTCCCAAGTTGTAACACCCTGATATTTTTAATTATCAGGATATTACAGGGCGTATTAGGAGCATTAGGTCTACGGGTATTTTAGCGATAAAGAATAAATTGGATCTAATTCAATAAATTAAATCAATTGAAGGTTATTTTAAAGCTAACAAATAGGATAGGGTTAGAAATGATAAATTGGGGTATATTAATTGAATTGGATAAATGAAATTAATAATGGGGTATTTTAAATTAATTGGATAATTGGATTAATAAATTAAATTTAATATTTAATTAAATGAGAATAGGTGAATGGAGATTTGACTGAACCGGTTCATTCAGAATCGATCCAGTTCATTAAAAGAATGGCCCACAGGCCATTCTTCACTGAAGAACAGGGAATGGCCGAAGGCCATTCTCGAAAATGAAGAAAGAGCCGGAGATAGAGTGGGCGAGAGATGGGAGACCCTGGGAGAGGTGACGAGGGAGATGCACCGGTGAATGAGCGGAGGAACAGCGACAGCGTTCGACTGATGCCGAAGCAAAGAGGTGAGCGTTGAAATGGATAGGGCTCACGAATTGGGGCTCGGGTACGATGTTGTTGATGGGATTTCGGCGATGGGACGAGGTAAGTCGTCTGCTTTCTCCCTTCCCCCTTTGTTGCGTCTATTAGCTAATGTTCGGAGCTCGGCGATTGAGCTCGCCCTCTTCGTAGGGGTGGGGAGCACTGGAGTGGCTCCCAGTTCGGGCTGGACTAGCTAGAGGCCAATGGTCCAGCTTGCTATGGGCTCAAACTAGCCCATCAAAGCTGGTTCTTGCTGGGCTGGAAAACGACAGTGTCGGGTGTGGGAGACACTTCGTACAAGCTGGGCAATGGATATTGTCGGAAGATATTGTGCTAGTCGGGCATGCTGTAGGCTACATAGGGTTGTCTTCTGGGAGGATAAAATGGTAGAGGTAGAGGGGAGTTGAGGGTGAGGAGCTGATTCATTGTGAAGCTGATGGCATCCTGGAGCTGGGTATTGCTCTCGATTAATTCTTCTGAAGTCCAAGAACTGAAGTGGGAGGTGAGGCCGAGAACTGAAGTGTGTTCTGTGATGAGGTTTTCTCCTCTACTATTTAATCATTGATCCTGTTTTTGGATGCTAAATCCCACGTTAATGCTGAGTAGTATTTTGGAATGTTGTAGTTAACTTGAGATGTTCAGTGGTTATAGAACTTCTGTTGGGGTTTGGATTCTGGTCTTTAGTGTTGAGTTTTGGAATGTAATCTGCAAATCTAAGTATTTCTAATGGAACTTTAACATGTTGGGATTGGTTGGTTAATATGCTAGTTGGATGAATGTTATGAGAAATCAAGGTTCCGTTACTTTGGGTTAATCTGTTGTTTTAGGTTAAGTTCTATGATGGTTGACATATGGTTTGTACACTTTGTTGGTTAATTCTGGATGCATAATTGTGTTAGATTTGGGTCATGCCCATGGAAAATAAGTTGTTAAGTTGCATTTAATATTGTTGTAGTTATCGGAAATGAATATCGGAATTTAGTTATTAAGCTTAGTCTATGAGATTAAGTAGTAAGTTAACGAGTGGATTGAATAATTTTAGTAATGACTAGCTATTTCTAATGAAGGTATCGGAAAGATATAGGAGATAAAGATTTGGTGCTAACGCGTGAACGCTTCGAGGTAAGAACTTGGGTGTGTCTTGGCTTGAGGAAGCCCTACACCGCAAGTAACGTGTGCGTGAGTAGTGGAGTCTGTATGTTTTCCTTGATACTCTGCATGTTTATATGCTTGTTAGTTGCAGGTTAGTTCTCTGTAGATTTATGTTGGTTGGTTTCCATAGTTAGTGTTTGCTTTATTGGTGATACTGGAATGCTCACTGTTGATGTTGATAGTATAGAACACATATTATATTGCTCTGTGATATTGTCTATGCATGTTGGCTGTATGTTTTGGATACTCTGTGCGATAGCTCTCTGTGATAGTGTGAACCTGTATGTTTATCCATGCTTGACATTCTGTATGTTGCTGTAAATTCTTTGTTGATACTGCGTAGCTTTATAGATGATTTCCTTACTGTTGACGCCTTGACTTAGATATCTGCTGTGAATCATTGTTAAGTTCCTTGTTGTAAATAATCCTTGTGCATTGTATGTCCATTATGGTTGTTATATGAATTCTCTTCTGTATGTTGTATGTACTTTTAGTCTTAGGCATCATAACGATAGAAACAATTAGGAAAACCACCACGGGGTGGCCATAATCGCGTAAGGTTAAGAATTACCATTCCCTTATCGGGATTATAAGGCTAAATAACATAATTAATTTGAAACCATAGGATTCCCTAAACTCTACTCTCTATGTACAAGCTATTCCTAAAATACGTAACTATGCCCAATATACGTAATTAAAAGATTGTTTTGGGGTGGACTCATTCCAAGGAATTAAAGAGAGGCATTTCATCCTGCATAAACTCATTTTATTACTAGGCCTTTAGGCTCATGTCTTACTTGCGGTGTAGGTACACATGACGCACGGAATCCTCGAGCAATGAAGAAGCAGTCAATAAGGGATTTGCACCTACGAGCTTGTGGTTGGCCAGGCTACGAGCAGTACAAGATAATTGAGTTATAATTAATTTAAATTAAGTTTCTTTTCTTAATTTGTAATTTAATGTTAGTTCATTTCCTTTACTTATTTACGCTTCCGCAAATGTTTTTTTTAATTTATGCTTCCACATTTTCTATTAAATAAACGCTTTTATAACGAGCTTTACGAATGGTTGGTAGCGGTTCGGATTAGGCACGCTCTAACACGTTTTCTCGAATTTTAACATATTTTCAAAAAGTGACCAAAATCCGAGTCATTACACAAGTGGTGGGTCAAATGGTGACTACTCTCTCCTGATGTGCTCCAACGATCACATTGTCCAGTGAAAAGAAAATGAAGAAATTAAAATTTTGACCTTTCATGTTTTCTTAAAAAGCATATGGCATGTTGCATTATGTTAATGTGTATGTTTAAGTTAAAATTATATATTACTTACTGAGCGTTAGACTTATCCTTGAATCCTGTAATGTAGGTAAAGGAAATTGATGAGGAGACTCACTATGGAAGACAACGAAGTTGATGGTACATATTTATGAAGAGCACTTACAGTTATTATGACACTTTTGACCTATGGTTAGTGGCCCAATTATATATTGTTTCTATAATATTTTATGACATAACTTAGTAACAAATAATTTTATATATGAGAGGTTTTGATAAAATAATGTTTTGTGAAAATTGGTTCAAATGGATGTGATAATGGATCCTTCATGTTAGTAAAGAAAAAGTTTTTCGGTACGTTAAATTTTTTCTATGTATGTAAAGGAGTTAAAAATTAAGAAGTACACATTTTGAAAAAGTTCTCAAAAAGCACAATAAAAAGTAATTTAAAATGTACATGTATGAAAATGAACTAGGATTATTCCACGGGGCATTGCATAATAATATTGAGCTATACCAAATGTCCAATAGTGACATTTAGATAAATTAATAATATAAATCCAATAAACTATGCAAAAAAATAAATACCACAAAAATACTAGAACTGAGTATCAAACTAAAAGAAGTAAGCTAAAGTATATGAACCATATCTTAACAATAATAAACTCTCATGTAAATAAAATATCTATGGAAAATATAAATAGCAGAGCTCACTTTTTCATCAGCTATTGTAGATCACCTTCACTAAGACCTGAAAGGGGATGACGTTGGGGTGTGTCAGTTGAACTCAATAGGGATTCAACTTTTATATACATAAAAAATATTAAAAAAAATGATTGAGCGTGCTACCATAAAATCATATGGTAAAAATTTGAGAAAGAAAACATCAATATAGTAAATGTCAAAATAACTCATTATACTATAGTACGTAAATAAAATATGCTCTTGCTAAAATATTATAAAAAACTCTAAGTAAAAATTGAGCTGCTCACAAACTCCAAGCACAGTATTAACAAGGCATAAAAAAAAAAGATGATCTCAACGATTACAATAATATAACAACCCTGATCATGTTTAGAGTTTCGCACTCAGGAACACATCATAGTCAGTTATCTCATTACTCTATTTTACATAACACAAATACATCCTCATATAGAGAACCCCCACTTGGGTTTATCAAACACAGTTCACCGGACCGAGTTGATCTGCAGTTAAAAATGATAAATATGAATGCTTAAATAAAATATATTAGGAAAAATCATACATATATAATATAAAAACCAGCATGTTGACAAGACAAGACATAACATAAAAATATAAGACTGCTTTTCAAAATAAGTTTTATAAAACTATGGAAGTAAAGCTAAACATAAAAAGTAAATTTCTACCTCAATGAGACATACCAATGGCAAAAGCCCAAAAATTGAAAAGTCTAATGTAATAGTCAAAACTCAGTACCCAATCATAATTTTCACTTGTACCAGTCTAGGATAGTTAAGTTTATATATAAAAGCCATGAATATGATAGAAAGGACTTAGAATCAAATGGATTGAAAGCCCATTTTTAGCCGAAAAAGGGCCTAGTGTCGCAGCTGACTCCATTCGAGTCACAGCTTGACACATGTTAGACACACACATGTCAAACAAACATATTTGAACCACAATTTAACATCTTCTTAAGGTGCGGCTTAACGTCAAAAATTGATGATCTCTTTTCGAAAATCTTCCATTCCCTCCGATTTTCACCAAATTTTCCTTAATCTCTATCACCAAAACCATTCAAACTAACCCTAATATATTTATGTTCATTTACATATGATTTTTTTGTCCAAAACTTCATAAGTTCACACTTTAAGGAATCAGACTTTTTTTTAAAAAATCATATTGTTAACTTGAACGACCCAGTTTTTATTTACTTTAAAAATCGTGTAAATTTAAAACTTTTCTCTTTATATAAACATCAGAGTATTCTTCCTTTATAAAACTCGGTCGTTAAAACTCTTTACTTAAAACATTTATCAATTGCAGAATAAGTACTAAAATCCTTTTTATAAAAATGCAACGGAATTTAAAACAAAGCATTAAAGAATATTAAATAATTTACAAACCCTAGTTACAAATAAATTCCTTTTAAATTCTTTAGCCCAGCCAGCCACAAGATCCACCCGTGCAAATCCTTCATCAACTGTCTTTGACATGTTCACCTGCTTCTCGTACGCACCTACATCACAAGACCTAACTAATGAGTCTAACGCTAAGTAAGTGATAAAAGAAAATGAGATGCAAATGATATGCATGATCATACAATGCATTACAGAAGAGAGTCGTATCTATCCTGGAAGCCAAAAGTGAGATAAACCCAGGGTCATGTGGCCTAACCACTTCACTCCGACGAGGAGGTATATCCATCGGGGGTGTTCCACAAGCCGGTATCACACTCCTTGTTAAAGACGTTGGGGATTTCAGAACTGGAGAAGGATGAACCCAGATTCCACGTAGATAACTCCTACCACACCGCTCCCTATATGGGAGCATTCTACCTTATGGAATGTCACTGATCATTCCGAACCCCCATATGCCTATTTACATATATTAGGTATGTCATGCAATATGTTCGTGATTACATACAATCCTATATGATAATATGTCTAATAAACATATCATTAAAAGAACACACAACATGCAATCCTAACTCTTGTGAAGTAGGGTCCGAAGACCAAAACACAGTAAGTATCAAAATGATTCCATCTTTTTTATGCCAAAATCTAATCAGTAATTAAATTGCAAAATGGTACCCAACCGAATTAAATCCAAGTAGAAATCAAGATACAAAGTGTTTATCATATCACAGAACCAAGGAGTCTAAACCAAAAGAGGCCCAATTCATCAATAGAGTATTTATATTTACAGTTGATCCCAACAGAGACATAGTGTAGCTCTCAACTTTAATCATGACAATCCTTACACCACTTATTTTTACATCATTGCCTCACAGCTTAACATTATCCAAACAAGTGTTTAATAGTTAAACTTAGCAACTAATAGACATCCAAAACAGAGACAATCCAAACCAGTACAACATAGCTACTCCTCAACATATCAATACACATGAATTACAATGAAAGGGGTAGAACCAACTTAACAATGAAGTAACTTATCCTCTATCATAAAATCCATACAGCAACTCCCAACAACCAATTATTTCCAAACATTATTTTGTGGAACAATAACAACCTAAGTCATTTAATAACCAAGCAATAACAGGGCAACAATCATCCATCATCCAACAAAATCAAGGAAATAAAAACAACCCCCCGTTCACGTCAATTTCAATCAAAACTATAACAATTTCAAATTTATCAAGCTGGAACCAAAACATTTAGCACGCTGGAAAACCATAGCGTAACAGGGAGAAAGTTCTAGCTCTCGGACCACAACATTTCATTCAGTGACTGGCCCAAAATGCAAAACGGAGTTCAAACCAACAAAAGACTACTAGCTAATCAGACCTCTTCTTACCAAACAAAATTGAACCAAGTTTTATCAACCTTGAAACGGAAATCCAACACAGCAGAGACCAAAATGGACAAGAAATCAACCAATATCACACAAAGCAACAGGTTATTCAATCCAATTTACAGTAAGAACTCCACCAATTTCAGCAAGAGAAAGACAGAAGCTTACCGAGGAGAAAAGCAAAGGAGGAACTCTTCATCACTCTATCACCAAATTTTCTTATTCACGGTTCACACACATAGAACAGAATCTCACAATCCACATCACACTGTCTCACAACTCACCACACAGCCAGCTTCCTTTCTCCACAATCGACCATTGATTTATAGACTGTAGGAGTGATGCCATGTCTGTGGATAAATTGCCCACTTCAAGGGAAGTGGTCCATTGCCCAGCATCCACATGGAAAGTCGGCCAGAGGAGGAGCTAGAGGAAAAACCCCATTCTGGTCCGGTCCAGTTCGAACAACGATTCACGGCTCACACACCCCAACCATCGCTAAATCGCCTCTATCAATTTTTACCTTCGAAATTCGCCACTGCCTCCGTCCAACCATTCGCCCAATTCAGAATGCCATGAAGAAGAATTCAAGACAGAAATTGGCTTACCTTCACCGACGATTCTCAACTCGCAGCATTCTTCATTCCCGCAACACGGGCGCACCACCGAGCCCTACCTCGCAACCACACACCGCCTGACATCTCCGTTAGACGCACCTCCATTCGCCGAACAGCAGCCCAAGCCCGAGCGTCCTCGACTTCGCTCGCCGTCTCCCATCGCCTTCGCTCTGTTCCGATCTCACTCTCTCTCTCGTTCTTTCTCTCTTCAAATGGCCAATGAGCCATTTGTCTTCAATTCAAACTGGACCGGTTCAAGGATGAACCGGTTCAGTCCATCTCACCCCTTTTATTTATTTCTAAATATTTCCTTTCCATTCTAAAACTCCACACTTTAATTATTTATTAAATTCACGACTCAAACCTATTCCACTTATCCCAAAACAAGTCACTATTTATGTTTCCTCCTTTATGACAGAGTTACCCAAATATTTCAGACCGAACCGAACCAAAATGGATTCAGTCCATATATAACAATTATGTGTTTAGTAATATCCCGATAATTATTTGACTAATTCAAATATCCTTAATTATTTTCCAATTTATTCTTTTTAAAATTTTTGATATAAAAATCAGGGTATTACATTAACAAACCAAGAGTAACATTTTTAGGAATTTGATTTTATCCCCAGAGTGGACCAAACTGTCTGTCGCTTGACATTAATTAATTAATGTAGCAACGAAAGACTTAATAGCAAATAAAAGTGAAGCCCAATAACATTAGGTTACACCAAAGGTGTAGTGACTAAAATTTCCTCAAAAGGATTTAAAGATATTGAATTATATTTATGCAATGCGATGAATATGTTGTGGCCATGTTGATGACTTGTGATTTTATGTCATGTAGAATTCAAATAATGACTTAAGATAGGTTATAGCTCATGGAATTAAGGTAATGGACCTCTTGTGTTCAGATATTGTTTTGGATGTTTTACAACTTCTTGATTTGAGATAATGGTTGTGGTGTTTATGGTTTGTTGGATTGGAGTAGGGACTAGGGTTATTTTATGGTAAATATCAATAGATAATAAGGAATCGAAGGGATTTATGTTCATGAAATGGTGAAAGGTTGTACGTTGAGGGAAATGAAAGATGGGGAATTCTGGCATTAACAAGGGCATCTTTAAAAGAGATTATAAACTGTATCTGTGGAAAGGGAGGTGTCCACAGAAAAGGAGGTTTCTACGGAAAAGGAGGTGTCCACGAAAAGTGAGGTGTCTGTTGTATGGACAACGTCATTTGGTAAAGATTGTGTCAGGGTGAACAACAAAGTTGCAAAAAAGAATGTGTGTGTGGATGGAGATGCATCTGTGATTGGGATGTACCCATGGAAGGAAATCTGTCCGTAGGGGAGTTAGAAGAACTCATAGATTGTCATAGTTTGGGTGAAGTGTCCGCTAAAGAAGAAATCAGCAGCAGATAATGCGTCTACAACGGGTAATTGGAATGCGTGGAATGTCTTCATTTTGGCAAAGAGTCCACTAAGGATGAAGATCTGCAGAAAGGAACATGTCCATAGCAAATAGTGAAATGTGTGAAACACTATTATTTGGATGAGGTTTCCGCTTAGAAATGAATCCGTGGAAAAGACCACATCTATGGTGGATTGGTGGAACATGTGAAATTTCATCGTTCGGGAGAAGAATCTGCTAAGGACGAGGAACTATGAAAGGAAACGTGTTCGTGGTAGAAAGGAAAAATGAGTAAAATGTCACTGTTTAGATAGATGTATGCGAGAACAGTGCGTATCGTGGAAACGTAGATGTCCACAAAAATGAACACATCCACTGAAAGGAATGGGTCTGCCAACCCAAGTGTAACACCCCATAGCGATAAAACTTTTTTTTAACAATAAAATTATGCGTTCGTAGAAAAGTCATGTCTTTATAAAAATATACAACATATGTCTTAAAGAAAATCTCCTTTGAAATCCAAGCTTAGTAGAACTCAACATTAATTAACTATTCTTTTGTACCTTTTTAAAACCATAGAGCAGAAGTCTCAACAAAATTTCATTTAAAGTCAAACGTAGTAAAAATCATCATTTAAATAAATATAAGCATTTATAAAAATGTTTCTACTTAAATCTTAACAATAATAGACATAAAAATTTCTCTTTAATCCCGCTATCCATTGTTCTCATCATTTAGATTCTTAGTAAGTTCTTCATTACCTACATCATAAAATTCAAACTATGAGTTTAAAGTTTAGTAAGAGATGTGTAAATATGACATGAACCTGAAATGAAACTTTTCATAAAAAACATGAGTTTTTTTTAGTCATCGTTCTTTTCTTTTCTTCCACTTAACAGTCTATTCGTTGTGGGTAATTTAGTCTAGGGAGAGAGTCAACCCATTTGGTCAACCTCATGCGGGAAAACCAACTCAAACCCTACCCATGATAACTATTTATGTTTATTCAGTCAGTCTTTTAGTCTAGGGGAGAGAATGACACCATTAGATCCACCTCATGCGAGATACTCAACTCAAACCCCTCATATTTCTTTTCTGTACCTTAAATTCTATTTCTGTTTTCATGAAAACATATGCATGTAAACCATTTTCGTTATTTTTCTTGAAAACATGATGCATAAAACATTCACCTGAACATACCGACAAATCATAATATAAAATAACTATTGGTCTAACATGCATGACAGTCAGCAATACATCTCCTAAGTCATTACCTTTTAACTAACATCACATATTTCTAGGGAAAATCATAATAACAGTAAGCATATCCTCATATAACATCTCAACAAAACATTAGCCAGTAAGCAGTAAATATATCATCAATCAATGTCTCAAGTATAAACAATAAACAGTCAATAGTAAGAATATCCTCGAAGTAATCATAACAAAGTGGTACATCCTCGAATCAATGACACACAGCGTATCATCCAACAGTGCCATCAACCATGCATGCAAATTGTGACGACCCGGATTTTTCTTTACTTTAAAAATGCGTTAAATTTAAAACTTTTATAAAACGATTGAATTCTTATTAAAACCTTTCAATTGAAATCAAAGTTCTTTTCTTAAGAACCTGATCATTAAAACGTCTTACTTAAAACTCGTTACTTAAATCTTTATTAACAGCGGAAGACTTTATTTATAAAATTTATTTTTCTTAATTAATGGCGAAAGCATAAAACATCTTATAGTGGAAGCATAAATCGTTCATTTTAAAAAGACAATAAATAATTTATTACTGTACATTTATAAAAATCTTTTCTCTTTTACTTTCCTTAACCTAACCAGCCACAAGTCCTGCCTGTGCAAATCCTTCATCAACTGCTCATTGATCTGTTCATCATTTTCTCGTGCGTGTACCTACACCATTAGAAAATTGTGAGCCCGAGACCTAGTAAGAAATGAGAAATGCAGTATGATCATGTCTCTCTTTAATTCTTTTGGAATGGGTTCTGCCTCAAACCAATCTTTTCTTTACATTTCATTCTTTCATTCATAACTCATACGTCGAGCAGGAGATTGGAGGAACCTATGTTGGAGGAATAGTCTTGGTCAGCTTCTAACCACCTAGGGTAGCTAGTCTCATTCCCAACAAGGGAGGAGACTTAGTCCAGACTACCTGATTAGATCTGAACTACCCGTCTGTCCCCCAACTACCCATTATCTTTTTCTTTCATTCATTTCATTTAACATTTTTCCTCTCGTAATGCATATGAGTACCACCCCAAAGGTGGCACTTCCTAATTGTTTATATTCTCATGATGCATGTCAATGCGAAACATTATCGTAATGCATGTCAATGAAAAGCAATAATCGTAACAGTATAAAAGTATGAGACATAAAGCAGTAATCACAATAATATAAAAGTATGAGAAAGTCTATTGACATACTAAATAGGCATGCTTATTAATTTAAAGGAAGCGATAACAACATAGAAAAGCTTTGCGATTTAAAAGAAACAATAATAATCTAGGCATGCTAGGCAATTTAAAGAAAATAATAACGATATGCTAATAATCTAAACATGCTTAGAGATTGAATTAATAACGTGTGAACGACATAGGCATAATATGGCAGCATAGTAAAAACGCAAACAAACAATAAAGGAAAGACACTGCTAATAGTGTAAGGCCTCCACTGGCCAATGACTCTACTGTTGGGGGTAATATGCCCAACAAGCAAATGTAATAGAACACTTTTGTAATATATGAATAAATTTATATTGATTGATATTATGTTAACATTTTATATTATGTTTTATAAAATTCATAGAAAATTCCTTGGTTATTTATGCTAACTTTATATTAGCATATGTATTGTATATATGTGGGATAAAATATAAAGAGTAATAACCAAAATATGTCCATGACTTATATTTGAAGTATGGAATCTTCAAATAGTTCATAGTCATAACATAGTTTATCTCGTATTTTTGTTTTAATTTATTCTTTAATTTACTCGGTAAAGTTTTGTACAAGTTACGATTCGTATACCTTGTATATTAGGACTAAATTAAAATGAATAGCTGAGAATGTTAATATCGATACAATGAAATCCATTCCATAGATTCCCTTGTTTGTTAGTTCAAGGATTGAATAATTAGCGCGCAATTCATAATCGTTATGAATTAATTATTCAATTAAGAACTAATAGTAGTCAAGGATAAAGAAGCAATATGAGAGGTTAACGGATGATAAACCTAGCTCTATTGCGAATCTAAATGGAGGGTTAATGCATATGTAATGACTATATCAATGGACATTACTTTAAGTAAAAATACTCTATAGTTTTGAGAGTGCAACTCTAAGTATTTAGTGGAATTACTTTAAAGTTAATAATTATGTTAATTAATATAAAGAGTTTATATTAGTTAACAAAATATTATTGGAGTTTAAAACTATAGGTCCATCGGTCCCTTTGTCACATTCTATCATTATTCGAATAATAGAAAAATGAACAAATAAGATTAAATAATTAATTATGAATTAATTATTTAATACACTCAATAATAAGTTTATTATTATTATTTTTTCATTAGATGAAATAATTGAATTATTGATTATTCAATTAATTAAGACAAAATGACAAAAGTTGTCAAAGTTAATATATTTGTTATGTTTCATTAAATGAAACAAATTGAATTATTGATTATTCAATAAAGTAATAAATATAAAGTAACTTTTAAAAATAGTTTTTAAAATGGATTTTGTCAAATTTGAATTAATGTCAAATTTGATTTAATGTAATGACCTTTTATTTCTCATAACATTTTTGTTATAAATGTGTTATAACTTAAATGTGCCAAGTGTTGAAATATGGTGAAAAGACTTTTGATTTTCATAACATTTTTATAAATGTAATGAGGAATTTATAGGGTTTTTTCTCTAAATGCCATAATGGCCATTATGGAGAAATACCACTATAAATAGAGGTCAAATTTCATTAGCAAAAGAGTTTTTTTGAGTTTTTGAAATCTTTGAAAAAGAAATCCATTTTTGAGAGAAAATTTTTTTCTTCCATGTTGGCTTTAGAAAATTGTTTTCTAAATCCAAAATAAATCGTCTCATGTGTTGAGAATACGATCTATCATAAATTGAGTGTTATCTTGTTTCGTTCATCACGCCCACACGTGCTTATTTGAGGTAAGGAGGATTGGCGGAGAAGATCGACGGTTGATTTAGTACCCGTGTGAAGTGAGCTACAAAGGTAACATTCTTTATTTTTAGATTAGATCTAAATACATATTATTATTAATATATTATAACAACGATCCATTTTTATGTTCATGATAAAATTGTTTTTTTCATGATACATAGGTTACGCACGTTACCGTTGTTGTGAACATCGGTAATTCCGTCGTGCGAGGGAACCTAAAAGCCAACATCTACTCAATTTCTTACCTCGAAGCTTTAACCCGTATTGGCACTCGATCGCTATCCTTTTTCTCCTTTTTAATACTTTCATAATTCAATAACATTTGCTCATTAATAATCATAACTTATTAATTTCATTCTTTTCCTATCCTAATTTCTTTTTCATCATTTACTAGAGTTTCCTAAATGAAATCGCTTCATTAATATAACTTAGCTTAATAAACTAATCCCAATACTAATATCTAATCCAAATATGGAACTACATTTATCAACTGGGCAGCGTATAGTGACTAAATTCAGTTAGTGAACTGAATCCAAAACAACAGATTATCGCAGTACATCCAAACGTACAGGGTATATTCCTAACGTGCAGAACACTCACTTAAATCTCACAATACATTTCACTTGATAATCACCAGCATAAATTAAACCAATAGATTATCCAACAATAGCATATTAACCAACTGATTCCACATATTCATGCTTTCGGTAATAACCAACATAGACAACATCCGAAGACCCAAAACCAATACCAAACAGGTTAATAACTTATCTCCAGCAACTAGCACCAAAAACACACTCTCATAACATAAATTTAATCCCTTAATATTGACAATAACAGAAAACAACAATGCACAATCCAATACACTTAACAGAGCACCAATCAACTATGTTTGCAGACCAATAGCAACCAGAGAAATCTAGAAACCATTCTTAGCTCCACAATATACATATTCCACCTTTGACTAACAATTATTCCATAAGTAACATAAAGGATAGAAATGCACTATAACACCCCTCAGTAAAAACCAACCTATCTAGCAGTGCATAATACCAATTTTCTATTATTCTCTATGATATATTCTTCACAAAATCCATAAAAGAATGAAGGAATTTCTCTTTACCTGAAAGAACAGAGGAGACCCGAGAGGCAGCAGCTCCACCTCCTCACCAGAGAGACAAGCACAATGTGCCATCCCTGTCGTAGGTCATTCCCAACCTTCACCATACCCTGCTCGCACGACACACTGTCGTTTTTCTTCAAAGCAGGACAAACCGGTTCAGACCGAACCGCCAGCTAGACCAGTCATTCCACCCAAACCACCAGCACCAGCCATCGACCTAAACCTCGCCTGTTGATCACCACGCCAGTGGTAGCCTCACCATCGTCGTCCTTCCATCCCTCGACCTGGTGCTCCACCTACCCAACCCGCGAAGCCTGACGACCCGTAGAGCCCAAGCCGCGACCCGACGCTCCACTCGTCGCCCACTGCTCACCTAACAGAGTCAACCCGAGCCCAAGTTAACCATCTGTCGTCATCCCTCACGACCTCCTATCGCTCGTCGTTCAATCGCTCTCTCTCTCTGTCGATTCTCTTCTCTCTCTCTCTCGATTTCTTTCTCTGCCACGCCTTCTGGTCTTTCTCATTCAGCAAATGGCCACGGGCCATTTGATTTAACGCCCCCCAACCTACCAGTAAGCAGTGAACCAGACCAGCCACCCATCAACGCCACACGAACCGGATTCCTCTCCCAATTTCCATTAAATTCCCTTTTTATTTCTTTATTTCACTTAAACCCTCACTTTAATTATTCACTTAATCCTTAATTCAAAACAATTATAATAAATCTCATTTCTTCTTCTTCTTTTAACTAAAAATTGAGTCACTTAATTGCTTTCGGACCGTGCCGGACCAAACCTGTTCAATCCATGTTTCTCTCTAATTATCATTCAATAAATTCCTATAGATTATAATCTAATGAATACGTCCTTGGTAATACCCCGATAATTATTCAATTAATCCAACTACCCCAAATTACTTTTCAATTATCTTTATTAAATTTCAATATAAAAAGTTAGAATATTACACAAATAGTCAAAACATCTTTAAAATCATCATTTTTTTATCCTAACATTACATGTTTCTAAGAGGAATAACAGTAAACATATCTTCGATCCACGTTTCAACATAACAGTAACCAACAAGAGATATACATATCTTCAATCAACAATTCAACTTTTCAAACATAATAATACTAACAAGCATATTCTTGATCAATGCCTTAGCATAACTATAAACACAACTAGTAACATATCCTTAATTAATAACCCATAAGCATCACAATATAACCTCATAATTCTACCTTATACTAGCACTTTGTGATGCAGTCAAAGGCCAAATGCAAGTAAAACATCTCTTACATGAAGTTCTCAGTAGAGTCTATAATTCCCAACTATTCCAACCCGCTTGTTTTTCTTAAAATAACAGCAAAGATAAGGTAAAACTTATAATTTCAAAACTTCAACGACTTAGAAACAACTCCCTTATTCAGCACTATCATCCATCAAACCCATGAAATCTTCACTATAGAAAACATACCTCCAAGGACTTGCAAGAAGATCCACCCGAGAGCTTAAGAGAATGGTTCTCTTGTCATTGCGGCTCCATGTTAAATAGGATTTCGATTCAACGTTTTCCATTTATAGACCCATAAACAAAGAATTTTGCAAAAGAAAATCTCATGGAAATCGTATCTCAATTTTATCTTTTCCTAAATAGTCTAATGATCGAATTGTAGCTCCTAGAGAATCTGAAAACTAACTTATCAAAAGTCTGTCTGAGCTACAGCGGACATGCAAACACTCCTGGGGACATCCGCAGCAACCCGCTTGTCTAATGACCAACAATCACATTAGCCTTAAACTTGCATTCATGGACGCTAACACTTCCGTAGAAGCCAATGTTCTCATGGAAACTCCAATCTACAAGTTCTTCCATCAATTGTCGTCTGCCACGTGTACTTATCCATTGAGAAAATCTCTTCCCAAACACTAACACTCCCACTAGCACCAACATCTCTGCAAATTCATTAAATCCAACGACGACGTTTCACTTCGTCCAAAACTTGCTGCAGACAATAACCTTTTCAGGAAGCGAATGCTTCTACTTAAACACTGTTAACGTAACTCACTAATCCAAATGACGTCATTCCAACACCTAAATTTGTTACTGTCAGTCACAAAAACAAGCTAAAATGTAAAACAACGATGTTCCTATTTACTTAACTCCTACTGAACGATATCTTTTCCTTCCAGGAAAGAATCTTTTCTTAATACAACGGTTCACACTCCTACCGCTAATTAAATCCTACGGTCCAACACCCTTCATGATCCAAGCCGCATCCAACACTCCCCAAGAAGCATCTTTTTCCAATCCAACGATCTATGTTCCTTCCTCAAATTCAATCCAATTGTCCAACCTGCATCAAAAAAGTATTAAACACTCCCGTAGAAGCATTTTTCTCCATCCAAATTGATCTCAGTCGTTTCTAGATCACATCCTACGATCAATCTTGCATATGGTCCTTCTTACACGATATTTCCTTAATTTTAAAACATAATAAATCAACAATTAAACATATTTTTCCAAGAACTACTCTTTTTCTCCCTCTCTTCATGCCTAGCTTTTCTAATTCCATAATTTGCCTTATATATATAATATTTTTATTAAAATAAAATCTCTTCTCCAATCTTCCTTATTTTGTAACTTAACTAACAAATCCCATCATTATTCAATAAAATGTGAATTTCTCTAATAAATTCTATACATTTTATTATGTCATTATTCTTATATATATATATAATTTCTATTGTTACATTATTCATTTTATAATATTCTAAAGCATCACACATAAATTACTCTTAAAATTTTGGAGTGTTACACAAGGAAATGTTGTCGTCTAGATTAAAAATTCGCATGGACCAATTCGTATCGTGGAAGTGTAGGCGTGTGAGGAAAGGAACGCATTCGCCAACCCAAGAAAACGTTGTCATTTAGATTAAGGATTTGTGAAGAACAATGTGTATCGCAAAAGTGTAGGCGTCCACAGAAAATAATGCATTTTACAGAAGCATAGGCGTCCGCAGTAGGGAACGCATCCGCAAGAACGATGGACGTCGTCGTTATGTAACCAAGGGCCATCCGTCCACGCCCTAACCTTAAGTACAAAAAGGGGGATATATGAGAAATCTGAAATGCTTGATTGTTGTCGGCGATAGTAAAGTTATCATAAAAACTCTAGAACGCATTTGGGGAAAACGAGGTAGAGCTATGAGAGAACTAACTTCCATTTAAGAAATCTGAGGTAAGTAGTGTAGTGTGTGCATGACCTTCGGGTCCTACAACACAAGGTGCTAGGTAAGGTAATTGAAGGAGTTCTATATATATATTAAATGTTAGTCGATATATATATATATATATTAAATGTTAGTCGATGTCTGCTAAACTGTGATGATATATATAAGGCTATTATCGACTCCCTCTCTGTTGGTTAAATGTTGTATTAAGGATTAATGCAAACTGTGGTCTTGCTGGTTTGTTGGATATGTTTAGTTAAATGATGTTTACCTTCTAGTGTGATGACTATGCTTCGAGGACCTATTATAAGCTTTTTATGATGTTTGTGATGACAAAATATGGGTTTTCTTTTATTGGTATTGTAGTTGAGACAATTTGCTTAGCTTATACATATGTCATATACAGTTATTGATGAAATGAATACAGATGATTATGTTGGTTGTGGTTGCATGTTCATAAGCATTCCCATGCATCACAAAATTGTTTCCTAAGAAGGGATTGAACAAGAAATTTTTCATGCGTATGTTATATGAAAAAAAAAAGATGAATAAATGAAAACGATGATAATGAAAGTAGCTTTCGTGATTCAACATCCATGTAGCTTAGGAGTTTATCTCCCAATGTAGCCTTTGTGAATGTGTTCGAACAAAACATAGTAGGGTAAGTTTTCAAAACAATCTGAATCTACTATAGAGTAGTACGTACCATAAAATAAGTCACTACTGTGAATTTCAATAAAAATAAAGTCATTAAGGGACTTCAAGTATACCATGTCACCGGTAGTAACAATAATGATGATACTCGGTGATTCCAATAGTCACAAACAACCATGTTCAGGTTTATAGTTTTGCACCTAAGGACACTATAACCACCAAGTTTTTATTACTTTTGAAAACGCGTGAAATTTAAAACTTTTGAAAACATCTTTCTTTTATAAAATCAACAGAAAACCTTTCTTCCATAAAATCTTTTTACAAATTGCACCGAAAAGCTTTTATAAATAAAATCAATTATTTGAAGAATAAAATAAATAAATCTTTTATATTCTCTTACAAAATCTTTTACAATCATTTTCCTTTAATGTTTTTAGACTAGCCAGCCATAAAATCCACGCGTGTAAATCTTTCATCAATTGCTTCTTCACCTGTTCTCGTGCGTGTACCTACATCATGAGATAATTATGAGCCTAACGCCCAACAAAAAATAAAAATGCAGTATGATGCAAGCTCATGTCTAATTATGTTTGTCTCATATAGTTAAACTCGTATGTCGAGTTCAGAAATTGGAAGTCTCTTCACTCGGGAGACAGGCTCTCGCATCCCATCAAGGGAATGATTTAATCTCGAGTCTCCCAATTCCCATTACATTTATTAAATCTAGTCTCTCCCATAAAATATCTCTCCTATGCAGTGTGAATACCCATTCAATATGGTATCACCCCTATGTCTATTATCATGATGCATGTTCACACAATGCTTATAAATGCTATAACAACATGGATCATGGAAATCACAATCAACAGAGAGTACAAACATATGTATCTCAATATAGAGAATGACAATACAGTGTGATATTAACATAAATCAGAAGCAACAAAGAGTAATACATGCGATATCAACATAGAATGAATCTAAGGCAAATACGTGCGAAATTAATCAAGACATGAATATATGAATCTATGAACCTAATATATATCGCAAATCTTAGAACAAGCAATTTAAATAAACAAGTCCTAATCTCATGATGTAGGCCATTACTAGCAAAACACATGCACTATTTCTTACCTGGCGTCCGTAATGCGTTTCTGTACTTCCTCTTTCCCCTTTAAGACCTTCAAACTAATTAATAATCTATTAGTTAATAATTATAGATTATTCACCTAATCTCAACAACTAATTAATCTTAACTGGTTCCTAATTAAAATTCTTTATTTATTTTCTTAACAAAATATCATTGCCCAAATAATCTCAATCACCAATACAATACTAACATAATAACATATTCATCCGAAATCCATAATTAGACAAAATCCACAAGTAGTCATAGGAATAACCATACCTTGCGGCAAAACCCATTAACATACGCACATTTATTTTCATCTTTCCTTTATCATAGCTTCATCCATATTTCACAGGAAACATGCGAGAGTAAACCCAACCCCAAAAGCATATTTTTTCCATTTATCTTTTATTTAGCATTTTTCATAAACTGTAACGTCCAATAACATTATCCAAAATACTACAATCATCCAACAGAGAACGCAATAAAGAACCGAAATCCATAACCAGTGAGGAAGGAACTCACCTCACTCGAAACACAGCCAAGAGCAGTAGAGTGACTTCACCGATTTTTCTCCTCCTTTCTGTCTTTTTATTTTCTGTTACTTTACTTCATATCCAAAACCCTACATCTTCCCAGAGAATTCCTCTTTCTCCTCATTCAATTTCCATCACACCGAAATCCAAAACAAAAAACCAAAGACGAATTCAACATCAAAAACAGAACTAAACAAACCTCAATAATCGGCGTTGAAGGCCAAGACTCCAAACACGGCACACTTACCTCACATAGGCGCGGGAGAAACATCGCCCCTGCCATCCGAAACCTAATCTCCAACTTCGCCAATCCACTAGCCTCGGTTAGGCGCTGCAACACTATCCCGCCACAGGCACAGACACATATCGGGAGCAGTTCACGATTGTTCGATCCCACAGCTCGACGCAAATCTCGTCGTTCAGCGTCTCCAACGGCGTCGTGCACGCATGCCCACTTACACAGAGCCCTCCAGACGCGTTGTCGCCCGCTCCCGGAGACGCCAAACGCTCGCACGTCAGACCCCCCTCATCGCGAAGGAGATTACTCCCCTCGGGAAACACCTCATGATTTACCCTCATCTTCGCCTCTATCTTCCCAACACAGAGGAGCTCCCGTGCTGTATATATGCACAAACCACAAAATCCCATGATTCCATGCGTGGATGCTGATTTCTCGGCATTATCTTCATCGCCCGAATCGCCTTTGTCCTCTCCGATCTCACTCTCTCTCTCTGGGTTCTTTCTCCCCTTTCATCAGCAGACCAGGCCAAAAGAAATCTTCCAAGTTTTGGTTACTTCAGAACCAATAGACCAGCTCGAACTGAACCACACCGAACCAGTTCTCCTGCTGAACCGGTTCAGCTTCCCTCCCTTAATTAATTTCCTTTTTATTTTATTTTAATTAATTACTCCAATTAATTTAATTAATCTCTTTTTATCTATATCCAATTAAATCACTCTACTCCATCATTAATTTACACTCCTTTCAACTAAATCTCATATCTTAATTAATTTAATTAATCGATACAAGTTACACCATGACCTACTATGTTTATTAAACTTATTTTCAGGGTACAATATCTCATTATGAAATCTCCAATAATTGTCAAAATTCAATTAATTCAATTACACTCAATTATTTTCCAATTATCCATATTAAATATCGTTACGAAAAATTGGGGTGTTACATTCCTCCCTCATTATATAAATTTCGTCCTCGAAATTTGCTTAACGTAAACGTTTTTTTTAACTCAATCAATCAAAACATAACTATGTCCAAATGAAACTCGCGCAAATAATAGTTGCATTACATTCTTATTACTTTCTTACACCAAATCTTGATCAAAAATTCGATACAATAACTTAAATTACAGACACTACGCATCACGCCACACACACATATAACTCCACAAACACATTTTTCATTTATTTCCACAGAGATCGAAGTCATTTTGTTACAACTTTTACTAGTTTTCTTCTCAACATTGAACAGTTTTTGACCAAATGTCCAATATCACCGCACTTGTTACATTGTTTGGTATTGACTTTGCACTCCCCAAAATGCCTTTTCTGACAGTTAGCGCATGATCTGACATGAAGAACCTTAACCAAAGTAGTGTCTGACTCATTTCGTGCATGCTTGCCCTTGCATACTGGTCCTCATTGTCACACGTCCTTTTAATTCTATCGAACGTACCCGCTTCATTCCATTAATGTAACTAAATTATTGCAACAAAGTCGTCCTGCTTTGAGGTCTGATACTTAATTTCTTCAATGTTCAAAGCTTTTGATATCACATCTGAGTAATCAATATCTTGAATTCCTGATATCGCAACACCTTTGAAAATTTGTCTTAAGTCCTTGAACAAAGTAGTGTATATTATATTCATTACTGCTCACTAGATACGAGGTGAACTGTGATAACGCCTCAATCTTACACACATTCCAAAGCTAATCCTTCTTGTTGTAGATGAGTATATTGATGTGCACCACATCACAAGAGTCGCTAAAGAAGCAATCGGGTAACGTATGCACCAACAATCTAACCACCAATCTTCAGTTGTGAATAACTTCTGAACCCTAATGAATTAGGAGCTAAGATTTGGAGGAGCTTGTAACAACACTTACAGAATACGTATATCAAAAATTCAGCTTAAAAGTCCATCAGAATAACCAGATATGATCAACAGAAGACAGCCCACGGAATCAGGGTTTTACGAAACAGTTTTGTCGACACGGAATAAAACGTCAAGAACTCAGTGAGCATACAGCCAATTAGAGCCAATTTTGGAGGTTAACACAATAACAATATGAATATTAATACTGCCAAAAATGAGCACAATACAACGAACATAAGTGCTTCAAAACGCGGAGATAATCTCAAATCAGAGCAAACAATATCGCAGAGCAGTTTTCTCGGCTGAAATAAATGTCTTCTAATCACAGCTCAACTAAAATAAATTTAATCCAAAATAATCCCACGATTTTAGAATATCAAGAAGACAACAAGGGTTCAAGAACACAAGAATAACTTCAATACTAGCAGCAACAAAAATAGAAAAGAACTCCAAGGAGTCCGCACACCTCCAAAGGGAAGAGGGGGCGACTTTGCTTGGCCTCTCCAAATTGGGTAGGCACTCTCCAAGGGGGTTATTGCTTCTTCTACCTCCACTCCACAATAGACCACTACAAGAGAGGAGTTGTTTGGAAGAGGCAGCACCAATCAGCTCGACCAAGAAGCAACAAGAACAGTCGAGTTGATGCAAAGGGGAGAAAGGGTCGTGGGGAGAGGGAACTCCGCGGTCTTCACACCAAGGGAGAAAACTAGGTTTTTTTCAAATCTTCAAAAATCGTGTTTCCTCTTGCCTTAGGAGGTAATAAGTACCCTAATGGCCTTGCAAAAGGAAAGGACTAAAATACCCTAAAATAAATTTACAAAATAAACCCCAAAATATAAAACACATACAACAAAATAAAAACAGTTTCTTGTCCTATTTTTTATCCTTCTGTTAAATCTCCGTTTGACATAGTAAACAAGCTCCAAAATTAACGCTAAAGTACTCTCTAGAAAGCTTTACAAATCAGCTACAATTGTTATGAAGAGCACTTTCCAATATGAAGTTTGATAGATCTCCAAAAACACAATGCACACTTTGGGGGTCAGTTTATAAGCAGATTTTTGGAAAGTGTCATCTATCTCCAAAACTTGTATTATGCCTTCCATCAATGCTCAACTTAAATAACTCCAAGATAGACCTACAAAATAAATAAAAATATCAGAAAATAAAGGAGCCCTTGTCTCGGGCTCAGGTGACGGGACCTTGGGGCACATCATAAATTCCACAAATTTCGTCGCGCAATAATTTTCATAAGATTCTCCAAGTTTTAAGACTATCTTTTCAACTGATGAGATTTTCATTCCAACAACCTTGTCCACCGATTGATGATCTCCTTCTATGGTTGACAGAATACTCATCCAAGTTTCTCCATACCTTTGTCTTTAGAATCGTCAATCTCCGACATGCATTAAGTTCATATTTCATCAATTTGAAATGCCTTTTTAATTCGAACTAGTGGTGTTCATCTACATTTTCAAATAATCTTCAAATGTACTTTCCTTGCTCGCTTAATTATATTTACTATTCTCTTCCTTTAGCATATGTAGACATGTCCTTCCTAATTTTATCCATTCTTTATCACTGGTTGGGTTGGTATTATCTCCTCCACTAACTCCTTATTCTAGCCACTCAGGCGTTTCCATATTCAACTCTTTCCATTAATTTCTTTAGGTGTCAAAAATTCTTGTTACCTTAAACTGGTTAACCTATTGATGGTTTCATCATTGCGATTGAACCAATATTTGACCAATGTTTCTTTATTAGTTTGTTCAACGTTTCTTTAAAATTATGTTGTTCAATATTCCTTTATACACTTCTTAAGATTATTTGTCATCATCATATACTAATTTCATATTTAATAGATCCAAAACACTATTAATGATGTTCCTTATCATTTTCGAATATTTTCTCAATTTCTTTGCTTACAAGCTCCTTCATTATTTGTGCGCTAGGGGAAGCTATCTTTACCAATTCTTATTTGAGTCAGACCAAGTATGTCCTCAAAATCCAACTTAGTCTGAAATCCTCAAATGTTCTTTCTGTCCATTATAATTATTTCCCCCATCTAATCTTTTTCATCTTAGGCAACCCCGTCTAATTGCTTACTTAATCTAGTTTATGTAAGACTTGTCCCCTTTTTTTCTATTATTTCTTTTGTCTAATTTATAAAAATTTGGGTGAGTTTTGTCACTTTTCTTTACTTTTTCCAAAACTTATTTCATCCAAGTAGTTCCAGTACTGTTTATCATTTCACTACCCAAAGGAAGAATTATCTTCATTCAGATACAGTACTGTCATCTTTTTCCATAGACTTTTTCACTTTAACTCATTATTCTATTCCTACATATTTCTGTGGTGTATTAGGAAATTGATTTCGTACATTAAAGAAGTATTAGGATTTTTTTTTATATTTATTTTTTTTTTCTTCCCAATTAAAAAAAAATTTGTGCGAAATCTCCCTTGTTTCTACACTCTCCCAAAACTACATTTCATACATCCTACACAAAATCTCAAGCAGTTCTAATAGTTTGTATCTCATATGACACACAAAATTAAACTTAATCCTCAACGATATACCACAGAGCCCAAACATTTCATCAAACTTATCTGTCAACAAGGTATTTTCTCCTGCAATGTCCATCACGCTATAATTGAGGCATAAAGATACATCGAAAGGGGCTATGCAAAAATTTTATCTAAATCATCTAACAAAACATAAAATTAAACAACCTTAAATGAACTTATAGTCAATGAAGTATTTTCACGTCGAAACTTGTACTGGTAGGTAGTATACATAATCGATTTAAAAACAAAGTTGCTCTGATACCAACTGTAACGATCCAGTTTTTATTACCTTTGAAAACGCGTGAAATTTAAAACTTTTGAAAACATCTTTCTTTATAAAATCAGCAGAAGACCTTTCTTTCATAAAATCTTTTTACAAATTGCAGCGGAAAGCTTTTATAAATAAAATCGATTATTTGAAGAATAAAATAAACAAATCTTTTACATTCTCTTACTACATTTTCCAATCATTTTCCTTTAATGTTTTTAGCCTAGCCAGCCACAAGATCCGCGCGTGTAAATTCTTCATCAACTGCTCCTTCAACTGTTCTCATGCGAGTACCTACATTATGAGATAATTATGAGCCTAACGCCTAACATGAAATATAAATGCAGTATAATGCATGCGCATGTCTGATTATGTTTGTCTCATTCGAAAATTGGAAGTCTCTTCACTCGGGAGACAAGGCTCTCGCATCCCGTCAAGGGAATTGTTTAATCTCGAGTCTCCCAATTAGAGTCTCCCAAATCCCATTACATTTATTAAATCCGGTCTCTCCTCCGATGCAATGTGACTACTCATTCAATATGGTATCACCCCTATATCTATTATCATGTTGCATGTTCACACAATGCTTATAAATGCTATAACAACATGGATCATGCAAATCACAATCAACAGAGAGTACAAATATATGTATCTCAATATAGAGAATGACAATACGTATGATATTAACAAGAATCAGAATCAACAAAGTGTAATACATACGATATCAATATGGAATGAATCTAAGGCAAATACGTGCAATATCATCATGGAATGGATCTAAGGCAAATACGTGCGATATTAATCAAGACATGAATATGAATCTATCAAACTAATATATATCGCAAATCTTCGAACAAATAATTTAAACAAACAAGTCCAAATCTCATGATGTAGGCTATTACTAGCAAAACACATGCACTATTTCTTACCTGGCGTCCGTAATGCGTTTCTGTACTTCCTCTTTCCCCTTTAAGACCTTCAAACTAATTAATAATCTATTAGTTAATAATCATAGATTATTCACCTAATCTCAACAACTAATTAATCTTAACTGCTTCCTAATTAAAATTCCTTATTTATTTTCTTAACAAAATATCATAGCCCAAATATTCTCAATCACCAATACAATACTAACATAATAACATATTCATCCGAAATCCATAATTAGACAAAATCCACAAGTAGTCAGAGGCATAACCATACCTTGCGGCAAAACTCATTAGCATACGCACATTAATTTTCATCTTACCTTTATCATAGCTTCATCCATATTTCACAGTAAACATACGAGAGTAAACCCAACACCAAAAGCATATTTTTTCCATTTATCTTTTATTTAGCATTTTTCATAAACTGTAACGTCCAATAACATTATCCAAAAATACTACAATCATCCAACAGAGAACGCAATAAAGAACCGAAATCCATAACCAGTGAGGAAGAAACTCACCTCACTCGAAACACAGCCGAGAGCAGTAGAGGACTTAACCAATTTTTCTCCTCCTTTCTGTCTTTTTATTTTCTGTTACTTTACTTCATATCTAAAACTCTACATCTTCCCAGAGAATTCCTCTTCTTTCTCCTCAATCAATTTCCATCACACTGAAATCCAAAACAAAAAACCAAAGATGAATTCAACATAAAAAATAGAACTAAACAAACCTCAATAATCGGCATTGAAGGCCGAGACTGCAAACACAACACACTTACCTCACATAGGCGCGGGATAAACATCACCCCTGCCATCTGAAACCTAATCTCCAGCTTCACCAATCCACTAGCCTCAATTAAGCGCTGCAACACTTTCCGCCCACAAGCACAAACACATATCGGGAGCAGTTCATGATTGTTCGATCCCAAAGCTCGACAGTAATCTTGTCATTCAGCGTCTCCAACGGCGTCGTCCACGCATGCCTACTCACCCAGAGCCCTCCAGACGCATTGTTGCCCGCTCCCGACGATGCCAAACATTCGCAAGTCGTACCCCCTCATTGCGAAGGAGATTTCTCCCCTCAAGAAACACCTCCCGATTTACCCTCATCTTCGCCTCTATCTTCCAAACACAGAGGAGCTCTCGTGCTATATATATGCACAGACTACAAAATCCCATGATTCCAGGCGTGGATGCTAATTTCTTGGCATTATCTTCGTCGCTTGAATCGCCTTTGTTCTCTCCGATCTCATCAGCAGACCAGGCCATAAGAAATCTTCCAAGTTTTGGTTCCTTAAGAACCAATAGACCAGCTCGAACTGAACCAGACCGAACCAGTTCTCCTGCTGAACCAGCTTCCCTCATTTAATTAATTTCCTTTTTATTTTATTTTAATTTATTACTTCAATGAATTTAATTAATCTCTTTTTATCTATATCCACTTAAATCACTCTACTCCATCATTAATTTACACTTCTTTCAACTCAATCTCATATCTTAATTAATTCAATTAATCGATACAAGTTACATCCTAACCTACTATGTTTATTAAACTTATTTTCGGGTTACAATATCTCATTTTAAAACCTCTAATAATTAACAAAATTCAATTAACTCAATTACACCCAATTATTTCCCAATTATCCATATTAAATCTCGTTACAAAAAATTGGGGTATTACAGACACGACACATACAACTATCTCATTACTCTATTTAACAATAACAAACAAACACTTCCTCCAACGGTCTAATGTGCGTAAGGGAAAACAAGACCCTCACATGGGTTGATCAAACTTAATTAACACGATCAAGTAGATCAATGAAATTAAATATGCAAATTCAATTTAAACATGTCTGGCAAAAATATAATAGATAATATAAAAAACTAACGAGCCATCAAAATAGTCATGTTACTTTTCTATGATAAAACGTCTCAAAATAAGTTTTTAGAAAATATTGTAATGTTGGACATAAAATAAATATCTATCTCAGTTGGGCTACCCAAGCCATAGCCCATGAAAATGAAATCAAATGTCCAAATCTCTTATTAAATCGTTGAACCTACCAAAGTACACATATTCAAATCAATTCAATTTTTTTTTTTAAACCTTTAAAAGTTTGTTGGAGCCCATAATGGAAATAGAAATCAACTCGGGGAACTTACAAAATGATCCCCTGAAAAATCATGCTTTAACAATTGGGTCCAGATGTCTGCTCATTAAAAGTCATCCATTCTGCCATATTCCACTCGACCGCAAATTAAGCGTATGGATGCCCGCTTTTCAAGCAGCGTCTCCTCTATCCATTTTCGTGAAAGTTTTCACTCTCGCGGATGCATGCGTTTTCACGAATATCCTTCACTTCCTTAGATATGTGCCTCTAGCATGCTTCCACGGAAACTCCTACTTTTGTGGATGTACGCGTTTCCCCATAACTCTTCACTTTCGCGAACACGTAACTTTTGCGTGCTTATGTGGAAACCCTCACTTCTACGGTTGCATACATTTTCACAAAATTCCTCACTTCCATGGACAAGTGCTTTCCGCATGCTTCGAAGGAAACCTTTACTTCTGCAGATGCACATGTTTCTGCATAATCTCTCACTTTTGCTGACACGTGCCTTTTTGTGTGCATAAACCTTTGCTTCTACTAATGCATTTATTTCCACAGAAGCAAAGGCTTTCGCGGATACGTTGCTTCTATGTAGAACCCTTCCAGTACTGTGAAAATTTTTATCTTCTCACAAAAATTTCAACCTTTAAACTCTAAACAAAACACAAATCTTTAATTCATATTTAACTCACAAGGATAGACAATCGATAAAACATAATTGAAGTTTACCTTTTGATGGTGTATAAATCCCCCAAGCCTTCGATTTTAATTTTTATCAACTTCTTCAATTTTCAAAACGTGAGAACTAGGATTAGATCTAGCCATAAGCATTTGATTTTCGCTAAATATCATGAACACAACATTGAGGAAGATCACCTATCTGGATTTTATCACCCAAAAATTTGAATATCCGTCAAGGACTCCTCTCAATGATATTCTCTCTCTCGATGATGGCTATCAAAATGCATAACAGAGGTGTCTTCCCCACTAGGCTATTTTTAATTGCAAGAATTAAAAGGAGAGATTTTAGGAAACTACTCCTTAATAGGGGTGATGAAGAGTTTATTAAAGAAAACATTTAGCTTAATTCAAAATTCACAACTATTACATTCTCTCCCACATAAGAAATTTTGTCCCCGAAATTTAGAACAACCTCAAAAGTTTCATCTAACAAGTGTGGGTACCACGTCACTCCCCCAACTTGATTTCCCAAGTAGCTTCTCCTTCACCATGGTTTTGCGACCGATCAATTATGTACTTCCTCACCACTGAAACATAAGAAATGGTGTGAACATAATCCAATTGTGGCGATAAATCCAACTAATAAGCCACCAAGTAAACAAGCTCATTAATCCAAAGAGGCCTAATAATTGTGGGAGTTAACCTCCTTTTTACACCAAAATGACTCATAGCACGATGCAACAGAACCTTCAGAAACACAAAGCCATCGGCTTCAAATTCAACTTCTCTCCTAAAAAGCTCTTCACATGGTGATATACTAATACTGATTAAAAAGCCGTTAATACATACAAATCCCATCCAAACAACTTTTCAAACTATCACCAAAATTCCAAGCACAACCTCATCATGCCCTCAAGATTAATTATCAACTAATCAAATTATCCATCTGTTTGAAAATGATGAGTTGAATACAAATAAAACCCAGTGTCTAAAACTTCCAGTTGAACTTTCCAAAACTTCAAAGTAAATTTGAGTTCCTGTCAAAAACTTTAATAGAAAAAAATACTATGAAGTCTAAGGATGTAACGACCCGGTTTTTATTTACTTCAAAATCGCGTGAAATTTAAAACTTTCTTCCTTTATAAAACCGATCGTTAAAACTCTTTACTTAAAACATTTATAAATTGCAGCAGAAGTAATAAAATCCTTTTATAAACACAGCGGAATTAAAACAAAGTATTAAAGAATATTAAGTAATTTACAAATCCTTTTTACAAATAATTTCCTTTTAAATTCTTTAGCCCAAACAGCCACAAGATCCACTCGTGCAAATCTTTCATCAATTGTCTTTGACATGTTCACCTGTTTCTCGTACATACTTACATCACAAGACCTAACTAATGAGTCTAACGCTCAGTAAGTGATATAAGAAAATGAAATGCAGATATGATGCATGATCATGCGATGTATTTCAGAAAAGAGTCGTATCTCTTCTGGAAGCCAAAAGTGAGATACACCCAGGGTCATGTGGCCTAACCACTTCATTCTGACAATGAGGTATATCCATCAAGGGTGTTCCACAAGCCGGTATCACACTCCTTGTTAAAGACATTGGGGATTTCAGAACGGGAGAAGAATGAGCCCAGATTCCATGTAGATAACTCCTACCACACCACTCCCTATATGGGAGCATTCTACTGATGGAATGTCACCGATCATTCCGAACCCCGACACACCTATTTACATATATTAGGTATGTCATGCAATATATTCATGAATTCATACAATCCTATATGATGGTATAAATGTCTAGTAAACATATCATTAAAAGAACACACAACATGCAATCTTCTTGTGAAGTAGGGTCCGAAGACCAAAGCACAGTAAGTATCAACTTACCTGGAGTCCGTAGCTTGCTGCACTTTATTCTTTTTCCTTTAATACCTTCAAAATCATTAAATAACATTCATTAATAATTACTGACTATTAACCTCATTTCCACAGTTCATTGTTCGCGAAGAGTTCGGCACAACCAATTCTCATAATAGAATTCCAACTAATCACTAACGGTTTCCAGTCATTATATCCATCGATACCATAACCAATAAAAGAGAAACATTGATTCAACTAATTATCATATTCTTATATTTATGGTTAGAGGGCAACTCCTATAATCAAAACAGTGAACCTTCCTTTGTCTAGCATAAATAACATGCCAACACTCTGTACCCAACATTAACATACATGAAGTTGAACAATATATCTCATATCACAATATTCCTTTTAACTTAGCACTTTAATCAGCTGACAGAGAAATAGAGCAATAGCTTAACTACAACAGGCCTAACAAATTCCAATCATTGCAATCTAATAGGGAGCCTCAACGATATGCATATATCCAAAGGGTGAACACATTACAATCCACAATAAATCACAGAATATTATTCAGTTTCCAATCAAACAACAGAACAACTGTAACGACCTGGATTTTCATACATTTAAAAATGCGTTAAATTTTGAGAAAAACGTGTCAGAGTGCGCCTAATCCGGACCGCTACCAACCGTTTGTTAAAACTCATTATAAAGATCTAATTTAAATAAACATGTGGAAGCATTAAAAATAAATCATTTAGTTATAATGTTGCGAAAGCGCTTAGAAAACTTTTTTATTAAGAAATACTAAACAAATTAAATACACTTTTGATTACAATTTAGGAAATTCTTATTTAATCAAATTATAAACCATTTATCTCTTATTGTTCGTTGCCTGACCAACCACTAGCCCACTCGCGTGCAAAATCTATCATCAACTGTGTCGAATCCATACGCTATCTTCTCCTACGGATACCTATACCACGAGTAAACTGTAAGCCTAAAAAAGCTTAGTAAGGAAAGGGTTAACAATCAAAGAATAGAATTTAATTATATTTATTAACCTAGATGATTTAAACGTGCGTGTTGATTAAGTTAATCTAGACCTAATCGATTAGTCAATTCATAACCAATTAATAACTATAGACAACCAAACTAATGATATGAGCAGAGCTATCAACGAAGCAACCATCAACTAATCCTAAAACTAACAGGGAGCTAACAACAACCAATAACCAAGCAATAAAACTAACAATAAGGGAAATGTCAGAGCAACAAAAGCCTACATGCATATAGGCAGTCAAGGAACTTTGTGCTAACATCAACCAAGATTATTTACATGTGAACCACCAAGCATAGAATGTACAAAGTATCAAGCATAGAACGTACAAAGTATCAAGCATAGAAAACAGGAAACTAATAGCAGATACAACCTACAAATTCTACCATTTCACAGAGCATAACATTCCAGGAAACTAAGCAGCCAACAACCGAATCACAATCATAGCTTAACTCACACATACATACTCGTGGTTAGGGCTTAGACGGCCGGACACTACCAAATCCTTACCATTTGAAGAAAACCAAAAATAGGGACAGCAGCTTCCGACATCCAGCAACTCCATCCTCGAGGAGAGAACACTGCCAAATCCGAACCCATGCCCGAAAGCTCAGGCTCTAGTAGAAAAACACCCAAGAGCTTCCTCTAGAGAGCTCAGCCATCACCCTTCTCTGCTCTCTCTCTCACTCGCAGAAAATACACACAATTGGCAAATTTGAAATAGAAAACAACCTGAGGCAGTTAATCCCACGATTTCAGCTACAGATGCAAAGTCTTCATATCAAGCTCCATGCCTCTGCCTCCAACTCCCTTCCAAACCGTTAGAGAAGAAATCAAAGGATGGACCGGATGAACCAAACTACGAGCAACACAGAACAACAGCTCCAATCGATCGCGAACCAAAGCCCTGTGCAAACCATTCCTTCGCAGTGTACGTTGCTGCCACGCCGTCCCTGCCAGTCACAATCACCCAAACACCGGTCAAGACCAACATACCTCAACCCGATGCCCCAACGATCCATCCTGTGAGCCGAGATCGTAGAATCTGTGCCCTAGCTCCGCGTCGATCATCGTCATTCGCAGTCACTCGCTCGCCTACCGACCACCAGACACACCAGTACGTCGCCACCCGAGTCAACGTCGTTCACCCTTCGTCGTTCACCAGCACGCGACTCACCAGCCTAGGCCATTTCATCACCCATACATCAGTTGTCACTCCTAAATAGGCAGAGAAGATGCAGGTAAGCAAAGAAGTCACCCACTTCAAAGAAAGGTGGTCCATTGTCCAAACTCCACGTGGAAAGCTTGCCAAAGGAGCAGCTGCAACCAGCTCCAATCTGGTCTAACATGAACACACAGGTCGCGGTTCACCCTCCCCTGCCATCACACTCGTCCCTTCTATTTCCAACCGATGCGAATTCACAGCCAATTCGAATTGAAGGAACGCCCAAATCAGAGTGTCATGGAGGAGAATTCAAATTGCATAATTAACGACTTACCATAGTCGACAATTCGTGGCATCGTCAGGAGTTCCATTCCTGAGTCCTAACCGCGACAACCAGCAGTTCACCGAGCCGTGACCAACAGACCACCGCAAAGGAGCACCCGCGATGCAAAGTCCAACACCTTACTCCCCGTCGTCGACTCCCGACCTGCTCACGGTCTCGCCTTCGTCTTCACGTCACCTTTGCCACGTACAGGTCGTCGCTCATCCAAATGGCCTGCGGCCATTTTGATTCTCCTTCAACTCAAATTGGTTTAGGAAGAACCAGTTTCTTTCTCCCTCCTCCCCCTTTCTTTTAATTTCATTTATTTAATTTCCATTTATAAATTATTCCAATTAATCTCTAATTTGATCTTTAAATTAAATCTCCAATTAATGCCCATTTCTTTTAATTTCATTTATTTAATTTCCCTTCATAAATTATTCCAATTAATCTCTAATTTGATCTTTAAATTAAATCTCCAATTAATTACTATCCTACATTTTAATCCTAACTAATCCATTATTTCTCTTCCTCATTTTTAATTATTAATTGAAACCAAATCATATAATTGTTTCCGGACCGAATTGAACCAAACCGATTCAGTCCATTTTCTCCCTCGGTTTAATTCTATTTTTTGGACGAGGGAAGTCGTCCGTAATCATCCGGACCAGTCCAAATTGATATGGACGCAGAACCTCATCTTCATATCGTCCCAAAGTGTTTTGCAGACACGGTATCCCATCCGCGTGTCATCCGAATACCCCAATTTACAAGCTTTTTTCTTAAGTTTTGACACTTCATTTGTTTGCCCAATATCATCCCCATATTAATTTGATTATCCAATATAATACTCCTCCTAAATTAATCCTAATTATCGCTCAATAAATTCTCATAATTTATAATCTAACAATTATGTGTTTGGTAATACCCCGATAAGTATTCAACTAATTCGAATATCCCCAATTACTTTCACATTTATCCCTTTTTAAATTCTGATATAAAAGTCGGGGTATTACAAAGGATATACTCCACATAAATCCCACTTAACTTTGATAGAGAATAACTCAATTGTAAGGGAAGAAACATACAAACTTAATTAATCATCCAATAATCTACCAAACAATATATCTCAACACATTTTTTTTTTTCAGTAATCTAGACAATAAGCTCATATTAATTTTATCTCATTTCCACATTGGATATATATAAAGATAGTAAAAATATAGCAATCTTAAATGTCTAAATATAGACAGCCAATAGGTGAAACATATAACCGCATTTATACTACATCCAGCTCCAAGCAAGTCCATCAGCTTTCTCATAGACGTCAATACATACTTTTACATTACCATAATAAAATATAAAATCTCAACTTATGGTTTTCAACAAAAATTCCTTGCTTAAAATTTAAATCCCCTAGCACTACCACTATGCCTTTAAACAACAGAAGTTCATCGGCACTGACAACTGAATCAGTGTGCCTAAATCTTTTCTTAAGTTCATCAACAAGTTTTTATATTTCTTAGCACTATCCAAAATATTAGAAATTGCTCTTAAGTTATATCTACAAACCACTAGACCATTGTCTTAACATTACACATCATAGTCGTTGGCAGACTAAGATTTCATCCAACTTTTAATACCAAGTGAAGAAATAAAGTTTTAAGAATGTCAACTCAAAGCATCCCCCATAACATTCACCTACCAAGATAATAGTCCAAAATAAGATTTTCATTTACAATAATTTTTTACTGATTTCCTTAGCCTGAGATCTGAATCACTTTCATAAATAATTATTTTGTACTGTTATGGTATGAGAAACTTTGAACTTCTCACCATAAAATTAACTCCTTCAAATTTTAAAACAACATAAAGATTTTACTAGCTTGTGTCCATGAATTAAGCTCATTCACCATCAGAACTTATAGATATTAACTTTATTATACCACATTATTACGCATCCAAATCCAACTTTCAATGCTTCAACACAACAGACACACATAGTGAATGTACTTATGGTATTGCCAAAAGCAGCGCAGTAGCCAATTTGAGCTTTAATTCCTCATAAATTAACTAACAGATTCTCATTTTCAACCAAACTTGACGTTTCTCTTATAGGCTTACCTAATGATTCCAAAAATTGGTGAAATTCTTACAATTAAACGACAGCGCAACTATCCGAACTCTAGAAAATCTAGACCTCAATAATGGTCATTGGAAGGCCCCAATCTAATATAGCCTCAATCCAAGTTGAATTCAATGAGATATAGTCTCCGAAATCAATATGTTCAAAAAAAATTAACTTATCATTCAAAAGTTTCATCCAACTACACTTAGTTTACAACTGATGATCTTTAAAAAAAAATTTGCAACAAAGTCCTTAGATCTCCTATATGCTCATCATATTCATGGTATCAATACAACCACATTAAGGGATACTTTAACAAAATAATCCAATTAGACATGAAGCTTCACTTCACCTCATTCATAACACCAACAAGTCAAACCAAACATCAAAACCTCAAACTCAAAACGTACAACAACTCAAAAGTTAACCGTACAAACATCTCCTTAGTGCATTTTAACTAATGACGGTCCAAACTAGAATCATTCATGAGAAAATATAATAATTCACCTACCTGATCAAACATGACATTATTCCTTAACAAAGGATCATCAATATCGATCATTGCCTAATATAACTTCGGAATTTAATGAAACATTGGAAACAAACTATTCTGTCACCTAAACAAGTATCAAAATTGTTATCTCTTGTAGTGACATACTTGATACCATAAGCAAAAATCATTACATGAAAAATTATTTTGTTACTTATTAAGGCTCATCAACTATGCCTAAACCATCCCGTACGAAACAATAGAAACTAGAGCAATGCTAGAACAAAATAAGTACATAACTCAAACTCATGGTAGGGTGGTAACACTGACAAATGCTCAAGAAAAATGTTAGAACACACAATCTCAACTGACAAAATTAGATCATGAAAACTCATAATCACAGTTAATAGCAAACATATTCTCATAACGCTCTTGTCTATATGGCCGCATAGACAAACATTGAATGTGAGAAACGTCCTGCAAAACAGAAACCTGCCTACTCACTAACTGAAGAGTCGCACTCTTCATATAACAATTGAATTTGGTTTTACACAGTAACACCCCAAAATTCATTTTCCCTAAAATTTCAAAACCCGAAAAAAAATTTTCAAATTGATTGAAATATTAGGTCAAATTAGTTTATTAAAACTCTAATTAAAATTTTAGAATTTTCTCAAAAACATCAAAGTCTTTAATTAAGCGGAAGAAAATCTAACATTTATCAAGGAATATTAAATTTTTAGTCAAACATTAAAAAAATATATCCATGGGAATATATATATAGATTTGAATATTTCTACAAACACAATATTAAAAGACAAAACATGTATCGAAACTTTTATTAATTGAAAGTACTGAATTAAATAAAATTTCAACAATATTCTTCAAATAGAATTCCCATCAGGATTTATTCATAAAAGAAAATGGTATTTAAATAATTAAATTATTCCTCTGACCCAATGGTATCTTCATTTATATGCTCATCTATAATGACCCGATTTTTTGTAAATTCTTTCAAATGCGTGAAATTTAAAATTTTGCTAAGACCATTGAAATCACTTTTAAAACAATAATCAGAGAGTGTCTAAACCAGACAGCAACCAACCTTTCGCGAACCGTGGTATACTGTGAAATGTCAAAGATATAAAATCATTTGTAAAACATAGCGGAAATGTTATGAAATCATTTATTTAAAACATTGCGGAAGCGTAAATAAATCGTTTAAAGAAGAAATACTAAACAAAGCAAATACTGCTTGTAAGAGATGAAACTAAACGATTTAAATACAATTTAATTACAAATTTTAGCTCTCCTTTTTAGCCTGGCCAGCCACGAGTCTTGCGCGTGCAAATCCTTCATCCCTGCTTTATCATCTAATTATTGTCTTTCGGATTTGCTCCTAAGTCTATGCATTTATTCTACGTACAAGTACCTATACCTACACACAAGTAATACATGAGCCTAATGGTCCAGTAAAGAAAAGAGTTTAATACAATTATGCTTATGACTCTCTTTAGTTCTCTTGGAATGCAGCCACTCAAACCAATCTTTTCGTTAGTTCTTTACTCGTACTTCGAGCTAAAGATTGGAAAAACCTGTGGCGGTAAAATAAATCTTTGTTAACTTCAACCACCTAGACAATCTCGACTAGAGATGGCTCGCCAACCCACCCATTACAATAGCAAGCCAAGCCAAATCTGAAAATTCAATTGCCCAGCAAGGCTGGGCAATGAGAAGGTTCATTTCCCCAAAACATATATAATAAAACCTTTATTCAAATTTTAAAATTTTATTACTTACTCCTCCATTTCTTTGGAAATATACTTTCCACAACACTACAACTCACCTTCATTTATAATTCATTTCTCAACCCTTTCTCTTCTCATTTGTCGATGTGGTATTCCACTCCACCCATTTTCTATTTCTATTTGGGAAAATGACAAATCAACCATCGTGGTTTCTAGTCAATGACAAGTCAACCATTGTGGTATATTTGCTAACAAGTTAACCACTAACGTATGAGAAATTGACAAATCCAACATCACACTCAAGTTAAACCAGGAAAAGAAAAAGCCTGGACGCCGCTGGTTTGCAGCGTCGAGGCAAACAAACAAGCCTGGACGCCGCATGTTTGCGGCGTCTAGGACCCACCAACCCAATCATTTTCCCTTTATGAAAAGGGAAAATGAAAATTAGGGCTCTCAGTCTCGACTCTCCCTTCCCGAATCTGAAACATACCCTAAACCTAGCGATTTGTGAGAACTGAAGCGAGAAGAGAAAGGTATTTTGGCAAAGTTGAAGCATTTGTTTTCAAGAAAATGGCGCATTGGAGTGCTTGGAGTGTCGAAGAAGCTGATATTAACCGTAAAGCTGTAGTGGGGCCTTCAGAGATATTATTGGCGAATGAAAACGAGGTACGTGGAATTGGAAATGAAGTTGCAATTGTGTTGCATTCTGTATCTGCAAGTCTAAATGAAGAGGACAATGAGGACCTCCGATCAGTGTGCCAATCCACTAGTGATGAAGACATTAACATGGCACAGAGTAGGTCTATATGCCAAGCAGAAGCACAATGCAGCTACGTTGGTATGGGCCTCGGCAAAAAATACAGTTCATTGACGAAAATTAGAGAAGAAATTGTTGATTATGCATTGAATAATGGGTACGGCATAAAATTCACCCATAGTGATGCTCGTCGGTTGAGGGCTGTCTGCCAGGAAGGATGCACATGGAGGATGTACGCGTGACAAATAGGACGTGAAATGACGTTTCAAATAAAGTCCTACAACGACGTTCACACTTGCTCCCGAAAGATGGAAAGCCGCCATGCCACTGCCAAATGGGTGGCAACGCATTACTTAGACAGATTTAAAAGTTAGGCCAATTGGGACGTATCTTCCATAATTGAGACTGTCAGGAAGGACGTCAACGTCAACATCACACCCAGCCTTGCTAGAAGGGCAAGAAATGCGGCAAAGAAAATTAACGAAGGTGATGGCAATGAGCAATACAAGCTCATTTGGTCCTATGCTGAGGAGATTCAGAGGTCGAATCCCAGAAGTTCACTGCGTGTTGACCTTGATATGAGTGTATTTAAAAGAATGTACATGTGCATGGATGCATGCAAGAGGGCAGTGTTGAACTGTGGTAGACATGTTATTTGTTTAGATGGCTGCCACTTAAAGGGAGCGACTCTGGGCCAACTGCTGACTGCTGTCACCATCGACGGGAACGATGGTATGTATCTGATTACTGTAGCAGTCGTAGAAGTAGAAAATAGGGATTCATGGAGGTGGTTTATAGAATTGTTGCTAGACGATCTAAACACTCCATCTGGCAATGGATGTACAATTATTTCTGATCAACAAAAGGTGTTGTGCATTGCTTTTGAATTATGTGTTTATGTTATGCATGTTTTTTCCAATGTCTGTCTCATATTATGAAAGTTTGCAAGGACTAGTGCCAGCTGTGAGAGAGGTGGCATGGCAAGCAGAGCAACGGTTTTGCATCTGACACCTGTATGCCAATTTTCAAAAACAATTTAAAGGCAGGTTGTTGAAGGATGCAATGTGGGCTGCATCAAGAGCCACAACAGTGGGGCAATTTGAGAAAGAGATGGCCAAGTTATTTGTCCTTGACCCGGCGGCCCATGAATATCTACGTGGAATAGAGGTGACCTGCTGGGTCAAACATGCTTTCTCTTCCATCCCAAAGTGCGACATAAGCCTCAACAACCTCAGCGAGTCCTTCAATGCCTGCATCCTACCAGCTCAAGACAAACCCATTCTAAGTATGTTCAAGATCATTCGAAAGGGCATCATGAGTAGGATCGTGAAAAACATGAAAAAATGGCTCACTCGACCGATCTGTTGTGTCCAATGATTAGCAAACGGCTCGCCAAAGTCCAACTTGCCAGTCGAAATTGGAGTCCCCAATTTGCAGGAGCGGCCAAGTTTGAGGTCAGCAACAATACCGACATGTACTCTGTCGATTTGGACAGGTGTACTTGTACTTGTAACCGGTGGGAGTTGACCGGCATCCCGTGTGTCCATGCAATTCCGTGCATTCACTTCATGAGGAGATCTCCTGAGGAGTTTGTGCATTGGGGCTATCACCGAAAAACATACATGGTGATGTACTCCCACTTTCTCCAACCCCTCAATGGCCCAATCGAGTGGCATCCTGTGACGAATCTGGATCCAATTATCCCACCGCCGTATAAAAGGCTTCCAGGCAAGTCCCGCGTACGTAGAATACGGGATGTGGATGAGGCTCCAAGCTGGACAGTGCTTACCAGAAGATATTTAAACGTGCATTGTGGCCGGTGTGGGGGTGTGGGCCACAATGCCCGCACGTGCGAAGGGGGAGGGGAATCCAGTGCAGGGGCTGGCAGAGGCAACAGAGGGGCGGCTAGAGCCAGAGGAAGAGGTGGCAAAGGAAGGTCGGATGACACATTTATGGGTTTCAGAGTCCCCGAGACAGCTATCGATAGAGTTCATGAGACGCAGGTCAGCGCATTATCGCATTATGCTTTTAATTGATATTTGAACTATGCTCATTTCCTTTGTAATGTGGTCTGCAGGAGTTTGATGCTGAAGGTTCTCCCACACCTACGTATACAGATGTGGACCTTAACCTGCCGTGATATAACCCTTTTTGCTTGCAACAAATGTACATGATAGTCAAAGGCCATTGATGTAATTATTTTGTTGAAAATAAAATGAGTTTGATAGACTTGCCAATTTTTTAAAAATTTGAACAGAATGTCCCTTGTTTCTTGACTCCACATAGTTATTCTCGTACATCCTGCACAAACAGCCCAAACAATTCCAGTATCATCAAAACATCTCATTCATCCACTAAATGTAAATTACACCTAACCTCCCAACATATCATTGACAACTTGACATACATTTTAACGTACAAGTACACAAAATCAACTAAACAACGCATTCTTCTTCTTCCTGGGCTGTTTCTGGCGCAAATCCGTGACCAGAAACGACAAGTTCACGTCAAAGGCTACTTTCTCAGCTCGGGCGAACAACGGACCCTCATACTGAAAGGTTGGAGGTTCGTGCAGGTGGAATTGTTCCTTAATGTGGCACTCTGATATCACCCTCATCCCCTCAGGGGTACACCGAAAGACGCCGAATGACCTGTAATGCAAAGGGAACAAGTGTCGAGCAATTACGTGGAAAGCAAAATTAAGAATTTACACTAGGAAAACTACATACTGCTGTTTGTCAGTGGGAGCTGTGATAATGGAGATTGATTCCGGCAACAATGTTTGGTAAGCGAATTGCATGTGCAGATCAACGGACGACATAAAACACTCATGTTTCGGGTGTGACTGCAATTTAGAAAACACATTATATGATCTCAGTAAACATTAACTCCAACCTGGAGAAACGACATGATTACTTACGTGAATCCATCCAAGTGTGAGTAGATCGTGTCGCTGTTGATAATTGAAAACTTCTGTGTCTGCTTCTGCCATCCTATAGCACAGCATATAAGTTTGGATGAGTACTAAGATAAAATCTTATACACTAACACCCAAAAAAGGCCTCTCACCGTATCTGGTGTTCCTTTCTGATCTGGGAAGATGAGTTCATAGATGAGGTGCGTATTGTCGGTCAGCTTTCCTGCAAGAATTGCGCATGTCTCCATGTTCTTTTGAGTATTTGCCCGGACATAGTCTTGGAACTTACTCATCAAATCATGAGCCTGCAACAAACGGTCAGCGTAACCATGAATGAATACACATATATACCGAGATGAAAGACGTACCAGGCACAAAATTTTAAGGGGCGGCAGCCTGAGAGGCACGGCTGGAGGAGTTTGTAAGCGCTTCCGACAGGTTCGTTGCAAATTAACAACACGTCAGTACATGAAAGACAAATAAAGTAAAAATTGGAATTCACGTTCAACAAAATTAACTTACAATCGGAATGTCGCATCTGGTGCGTCCAAGGAGGATGACGCACTTCCTGAATGGGTTGATTGCCTCTCACCTTGCTTAATTGCTGCCACCATCTCACGATGCCACTCTGCTGCTTGCACATGCCACTGTTGTTCTATACCCCACCTCTCTTCTGCGATAGCCCACCTCTCTTCTGTGAGCTTGGCCGCTTCTTGTATTTGGCCTTGTTGCATTTGTATCTGGTCGGCCATCAATTGCATTTGGGTCATGGACATATTATGGAGCTGCTCCATCTTGCTCATCCAGTTGAGTATCTCAGCAAGTATCGAACTAAAGTGAGATGACTGAGGAGGAGGCGGCAGTGCATGCGAAGGGACTGAATGCGAAGGCCCAGGTGGCAATGGATGTGCTGCTACCTTCTATCCCTTGCGGAACCATTCACCTTCTATTTGGGTGATACCCATTCGGTCCAATAATGAATTGTTGTACATGTCATTGACCGACTCTTCAATTCTTGGCTCATTCTCCGGGATGGGGACCCCAAACTGCTCAACGATCCTCTGGATTAGCCAGTTGTACGGCAGGGACTTCGCCGACTTATTGAGCACCACTTGCATGTAGCTCAGGATTATATATCCAATGTCCACCTTTTTTCCCATAAACACCTTCTCCAGCATATAGAGATCCATGCTGGTAACAAGGTCGCGATGCCCATTTCGAGGCAAAATGGTGTACGTCAAGATCAAGTGGATCAATCGGGCGAAGGCATTCAACTCCTTTCCCGTTGGCTTTCTGTAGTCGACAACCTTGGGATCCTGGTGCAACAATCTAAGCACCGCTAACCCACCTCCTTGTTTTACAAATGGTGGCTCCCGAGCCATATGATAATATTCCTCGCTTGGCTCATCCAGTACACATCCAAGCATCATGTTTACATCGTTGGAAGTGAAACTCAACTCCCTTCCAAAAATGTACGTCCGCACCTCTAATGGGTTAGTGGATATTCACAAATTTGCATAAAACAATCTTATAACTCTCTCGCAGTAACTGCCACTCAAATTGCACAACCCGGCTAATCCAGCAGCTTGAAGCATACGATCAATTCCCATTTCTGCGAAAGAGTCCAAATCTACTATTTTGGACACAGTAATTCTATGATGTAGTATATCTTCTAAATACCGTGTTTTGTAATTAGCGTTCCAGAATAATTCTTCTTCAAGGTCGGCGGTTTCTTCGTCTTCCACCACTGTCGCGGGTTGGACATCTTCCACTTCCGTAGTTTGAACAGGTTCAACGGCCTCCACCGTTGCCTGCCGACGCTTTGACCTCAATTTCTTAGGCCGCGATTCCATGCTGATCGTTGAGAGTAATTTGCCAACAACCTGCAGTATAATCAAAAATACAATCAAACAAAGATTTGTGAATAATAAAACATCCTAAATCAACAAACCACCAAAAAATAGACAGAATGCAGTTTCATAAATCACCAAACACAATTTAGCTTTAGCCAATGGTACAAGCAGTTTCATAATTGGAAGTAGTGTATCGAGTTTCTTAGTACCATTATCGATTAGAATTGCATTTTCTAGCAAACAAACCAAAACTGCTATTTTGTTTTTAACAAAACTAAAAATAACTAACAAACTCAATTTAACTAACAAACAAAATAACAAGGAAATTACCACAAAAAATAGACGCAGTGCAGATCTACCATAGGATACTAACAATCTATCAAAGAAAGGCTAGAGAAAGGCGAGATCCGAGACCGTTCGGTGGTTGGCGTCGCGTGGTGGTCGCCGTTCGGTGGTTGGCGTCTCGTGCTCGTCGCCGTTCGGTGGTCGGCCTCGCGTGCTCGTCGTCGCCGTGCATTAGTTGGCCTCGAGTGGTCGTCGCCGTGCGGTAGTCGGCCTCGTGTGGTCGTCGCCGTGTGGTAGTTGGACTCGTGGCCGATTGAGAGAGAGTGGGAGAGCCGATTGGGAGGGAGAAGAAGAGCAGGGGGTCGGGTAGGGGTAGGAGAATGAGCCCTAACTTTTATTTTCCCTTTATAAAAAGGAAAATGATTGGGGTGGTCCTCAAGCCTGGACGCCGCTGGGGTGCGGCGTCCAGGCAATTTCTTTGCGTAATATAAATTCAACAAATAAACAACTTATTAAATTTATTAATATTAATTATCATCAAAATATAAATACGCCTAACACACTTAGGCTAACGCTAACACTTATTACATGTAATTTTTATATTAATTAAATAATTTTATTATAATATTTATATGACTAACTATAATAGAGACACTCATTTGCATGAAGGATTTGAACGACGCAATTACAAGAAATCAACAATGAGAGGACGAAATATTAGAAGATTTCAAAATTTTGGACGTTGAAGATTAGATTTTTATTTAAATTTGGATGTATTGTAATTTGAATTTTTAATTATTTTTTTAACTTGTAATTTTATTTGACATTTTGCACATGATTGGCAATTAGATGGGTGTTAACCTAGTTAGTATGTATCTATTTTGTGTTGATGCAAGTGTCAAATTGATAATGAAATATTATTTTTTTATATATTTGTCTCAAATATTTTTTTTTTGTAAACAAATAATAATATAACATATTATTAATTGATAATATTTGCGTAATATAAATTCAACAAATAAATAACTTATTAAATCCAATAATATTAATCATCATCAAAATATAACTAAAATTTTAAAAATATTAAATCCAATAATATTAATCATCATCAAAATACAACAAATATTATATATATATGTATGTATATATGTATATATATGTATATATATTTAAAATAATTTTATTTATATACATTAGGCTTGTTAGGCTCGGCTCGTTAGGCTTGTTGGACCAGCTCGGCTCAGCTCGGCTTGTTAGGCTTGTGGCTCGCGAGTCGGCTCGGGTTGAAAATTTTTTGAAGTCAGCTCGTTAGGCTCGCCAGGCTCATTAGTGTAACGCCCCGTTAATTTAAAAACATTTTTCTCGTTTCAAAAAACGTCATATAAAAATTTTTTTCGCTTTTATTTATTTATCATTTGAAATTCATTTCATAAGAAAACGAAATCATAGTAAATGATGCGGAAATTTAAACATAGTTTCCCAAATGTTTTAACAAAATACCAAAGTCCCTAATACAACGTTCATAATATTCAAAACACTAAAAATAGTAAATTACCAAAATACCCCTCTTTTCTCACAACGTAATTATCAAAATACCAACAACTCCCAAATTATGCGAGCAACATCCAACAGGTCAATTCGTTTAATAACACAAGGGGTCATCCTATAACGCCTCCTCGTCAACTGGAATGAAATCTTCATTATCATAATCACCTACATTACGAGGAAATCAATGAGTCTAACGCCCAACAAGAATCAGAATAATATATGCAATGCTTATGATGCATGATCATACGATGCATTACTAAGGAGATCCGTATCTCATCTATTATTTGGGATGATGGATATGTCAATTGCTCTCGTGGCTTAACCTATGTTTTCTATGGGGAAACACGCCAATAAGGGTGTCACCACGAGCCATACCCAATCATTTTGTTGAAGACATTGGGGATTTCAGTACAAGAGAATCGAGAATCTTACGATTCTCGTGGCTTAACCTATGCCTTCGTGCCCTCTAAATGGGGGTAGGCACTCCAATAGGGGTGTCACCACGACAACCATTCCAAATACTCTCAAACCCTCACATGCCTATTTACATAAATGTTAGGATGACATACAGTATGCGAACAATTTCATAAGTTCTAGGATGAATGTATGAATGCCAGGAAATAAATCACATTATAAACATACAAGGAATCATGATTCAGCATGATTATCATTATAAATACTACTTAGGGAGCAATTAAAACCAAAAAGCTTTCATGTTTATACTAGTCGAAGTCGATCACACTATTTCCTCATTTATTGACAATTATGAGCAAGAATGACAACTTATTTCATTTACAGAGTTCGCTTAAACTTTACTCTACTCTATGCGAATTTCTCAATTTAATTAATCCTATTACAAGCATGTTTTTATTGAAATGATAACTGCAATAATGTTAACTATGGTATTAAGTCAATCAGGTCACCCTTAATAACCAAAACTATGTTCATTGCACCCGAAGGAAGCTTAACTAAGGATTTTACAGCTTCAATTCAGTGTTCGTACGTGTAAACTCTTCGTATTCTTATAACAGATGTCAATGGATATCAATCACATAGTAACGAAGAGGCATCCAAGGATAAAATAACAGTTCACACTTCTCAAGTTCAGACTATCATGCTTTATCATGTTCACATTTGACGATAACGACATAAACACAAAATACAGAACTTTCAACCATGATTGAATAGAAATATTGAGTCATGGTGCACAAGATTCCATCTTCACATTCCAATATTCAGCTCAATAATCTCGGTTATTCCTCTTGAATATAATTTGAAGCAATGGATCAATTCAAAGTGAAACAAGAAATCAACCCAAACCATATGAGGCAGTATAACTCAATCCAGCAAAGCAAATGGGAATTTAACAATTCAAAGCAATACAAAACCCGTAATGTAGGGCCTTCCTTTGCCCAAAACATAGTCCTGAATTCTTACCTTAATGGTCACCTTAATATTCAGTAGTACACTTTAATATTCAGCCGTAAAACCAGTAGTAAAACGTGTCCTCAATAGTTCTTCAACAGTTCCTAAAATGACATAACATCAATATTCCAATCAATTCAGTACAAATCAAAGTTCATCATTAATGCAACCTATCTCAAAACAATTCCTTACCTCTGCATCAAACTACGGTGATCAGGAAGGGTATCCAACAAAACAACACATAATACTCTTCACTTCACTTCCTACTACCTTTAAGTTTCCCTTCCTCACGAAGCACACTCACAACACTTCACAAATTTCACTCACAACACAAATTTCACACCCGTTTTCCAGAGAGGAACACTGTGGAGAGAGCTTACCTAATATAGGTGAAGGAAAGAGAGGAAACTGGCATCTGCTAAAGAGAAATTGCAGGGATAAGGACTGTCATTGCCCAATTCAAGGAGAATGTGGTCCAATAACCCTAGACCACATGGAAGGCCTTCCACTTTGCAGGGAAGACTCGATGTCGCAGCAGGGGGGTAGAGGGAGAGAGAGAATTTGGTGATTTTTGCAAGAAATCGGAAGAGAGAGACAATTAAAAATGGGTTTCTCAAAATTCCCCGATGTTACAGACAAGTCGAGTCGTCCGCAGTACTCGTCCGCAGCGTCCGAATGTCGATTTAGGATGAGAAATCGTGTCCCCATTCAATGTCTGTACCATCCGCAGGCGCCCTGCGGATGCGACATGTCGTCCGTATGTGTCGTCCGCACCGTCCGAAAGTCTCTAGGATTTTAAGACAAATTCATTCGGACGCCATATGTCCTCGTGCGCCGTCGTCTGAATTGTCCAGGATTTAGGACAGATTCATTCGGACGCTGCCCTGTGTTATCCACACTGTACGTCGGCGTCCGCAATCCGACACTTATGTATTTTTCCTAATTTTTTCATATTTAGGTCATTTTCCAACATTAACCCTCTACTTTTCGTGCACAATTTATGCTCACCGTTGCATAATTTAACGTAATATTCATATATTAAGATTACCCAGAATTATTACATCATAAAAAGGGAAATACATTTTTGGGGTATTACAGTTAGGCTCGGCTCATTAGGCTCGCCGGGCTCGATGAGCTAGGCCTTCGCAGGCTCGGCTCGACTCGGCTCGGCCAACTTGTTTAACATCTCTCGTCTCAACAAGGGAAAGGTAATGTTCTCTTTTAAATCCTGTCTACCTGGCTGATCCATACTTACCCCAAGTCCCTGTTCTTCTTTTTCTCTTTTTTATCGTTTAACACTTTTCCTCACGTAATGCATGTGTGAGTACTACTACCAAGGTGGCACTCCCTATTAGTTTCTATTACCATAATGCATGGCCATACATTCTCAACCTAACATGATGCATGATGCATTATAACATAACATTAACTTAAATTGCGCATATAAGAAAAGTAAACAATAGTAATTGAATAACGGGAATTGAAAGCACACAACAAATATAATTGAAAGTGCATAACAAGGAACAATTTTAAATTCGAATTGAAAGCAACGAACACCAAAGTAAATTAAGCAACGAACATTAGAGGAAGCAAATAACGAATCATGAAAGCAATACTGAAATCTAGTATCTGAACAATTGACAACGAGTTATAGCATACTTGAATGTAAAGAACATAACCATAAATGGAACAAAAGTCGAAACATGCTATTAATTAACATGCTAGTTGCCTTAGTTAATTTCCTAGTAAATTTATATGCACCAATTTACTTAGCATACTCAAGAAAGATTACCATTGTTATTCTAGTGCGTTATCCTAGATAATTTACATGTTCAAGGATTTATTACAATTATTTTTATAGTCAGATATCCTAATTAGATTACATGCTTTTATTCTAGTTAACTAATCATGCTCGGGTTTAGTAGACGATAACATACTAAGGAAAAGTAATTATAAGCAGGATTATAAGCAATACCAAGAATACAATACCAAAGGAAATATAAAAACACATATTCACATAGTCAATGAAATTCTAAATCCGTTCCTACTTAGCTCATTCTTCTTTCTTCTTCTCCATTCTTTTCTAATAAGGTAAAGCATCTCTAATATTTTCAATTAAAGTAAAGCATTGTAAAAGAAATTGCAGCGAGAGGAAATGTAACTACATTAAAGGATATTGCAGTATAAGAGTGATATACAGATTATTCACAAAGGAAGGATTAACATGTTAATCTAGTTAGTTAATTAAACAAGCTAGTAAATTAAATATACTTTTAATAGCTTAAAGGATTAAACATGCATAGCTAGTTGATTAAGCATACTTGACTAGTCGTGTTCGAGTCTAGTTAATTAACATGCTTGTCTAGTTAATTATTCTAGTTAGTTAATTGCTCTACTTAATTGACATGTATCAAGTAAGTAAACATGTTCAACTAGTTAATTAACATGCTCGCTGGTTAGTTAATTAACATGCTAATAATTGATTTACTCACGCTAATTAATCATGCTAGTTTGCTAATTGATTAATTTAAACATGCTAGTAAGTCAATTTAAACGTGCGAGTAAGTTAATTAAACATGCTAGTTAATCACTTATTAGTTAATTTACATGCTCAATATTAATAGTTAATTAACATGTTTGTCTAATTAATTATCCTAGTTAGTTAACTATTCTAATTAATTGTCATGCATCAAGAAATAACTACGTAAATTAAATATGTTCAACTAGTTAATTAACATGTTCAACTAGTTAATTGAACATTTAAATGTGCTTAGGCCCAGGTGAATTAATATGCTGGTTAATTTAACATGGATATCAAACAAAGGGAATGGCAAAACAATTACGGTAGCACAATATGTGCATTTGAATGAATGGAATTGACAGTTTATTTAACTATTATGCTTAACATGGAGATACTTAACTAAGCAGAACCAATGGCAGCATATGAATTATGAAAGGAAATGACAGTTTAATTGGCATGAAGAATTTAAACTACAAGCAAATTAATAGAATGTCTAAGAGAACTCTTAACCTCTTTCATTATTCTCACCATTCATGCATTTATCATTCTATACCCATCACATTCAGACATTGATCATTCATCACAGAAGCTAAATAATTGCAGTAACACGTCTTGCTTCTCTTTTTGTATCTGTACCTATTTCCGATTAGGTTTCAGTTCTCGTTCTCGTTCCTGTTTTTGTTCTCGTTCCTGTTTGCGTTCCCGTTTCTGTTCTCGTTTCTGTTTCCATTTCCCTTCTTGTATCCATTCCAAGAAATTTATTTCTGGAAACTTCATTTCTGTTTTCGTTCCCGTTTCTATTTCTGTCTCTGTTCCCATTTTCGTTTCCGTTCCTGTTTCTATTTTTGTTTATGTTCCAGTTCCTACTCCCAACTTTGTTTCTGTACTCGTTCTAAGAGAAGCTCAATTGATTGAATCCACTCTTGCCATACAGTTGTGCAGCCACGTTCTTGGTTACATTGATTGGGTTCGAATTAAGATGGAGAACATAATCCAAGTCCGACATAAGTCTCATTATCCATTCGAATACTTAATCCAGCTTTACTCCACTTATGTCAAACTTCGCCGTTAAACCAAGTTGGTCGTACCGATAGACTAGATTTCTCCAAACCTTCTCAATTCTAGTCTATATAGGAAATCAACTTAACCCAAAATCCAATAGGATCTTCTTTCAACTACTCTTCCTAAAGGTCCAGATCTTATTCTCTTACTTCTCCTTCAAAGGTCAATACTAAGTGGGCGTTTACTTGGTTACTGGAATTCTATTCTCCTACTTCGGTTTAGGACGGTTTTTCCTTTCTTCCTTAAACTAATCTATCCTTTCTCTAGTTCGTGGTAATCTAAGTGACTTTGGTTAACTATCTAGTTGGTCTAACTCATCGTTACCTAAGCGATTTTGGTCTAGTTGATCTAAAAATTTTGGGTAGAGACTTATCTGATTCTACACTCCCCCAAATCTATAAATCCTGCATAAAAGTTCCAAGCAGTTCAGAATATTCATATGACATCCAAAATGATATCGAGTACACTGGCGAATCTACCATCCCAAATGTAAACAAAATACTTGTCACATTTACCTAGTCCGCTAGTCCACTAGTCATTACATATTATCTCATAACAATTCATCTATTGAATTAGAATAAGAAATCGTGCATTAGTAAAGTGTTAGGAAGTATACTTACAGTGGATAAAGAACTTTTCACGTCAAGGCTTGTGCTGGCAGGCAAATTACATATATATATATATATATATTTATTTATTTATTTATTTTTCAATAAAGAAATAACTTGTTATTTCATTGCTTTCCTTGTTTGTTTTTCTCTCTACAACAATCAATGCCAAAACATGGAAATTTTCAATTCCTATATCAATTTTTTGGTATTCATATGTCTTATCGATGGTATGTGCTTTAAGTTTACAAATTATTTCGTGAGTAAACATTTTCTTCTAAATTTTCATTTTCATTTTCATTGTTTAATTAAGCTTTTTTTTTTTTTCTGCTAATAGCTGTTGGAATTTCATAAACATTCCAAGTTGGAAAGGGTATTGTGCTTGTTCATGTCTGCAAGTAGGATCGAATCGAGTAACCGAACTTTCTTATTTGTGATTAGAAGTGCAAAATCGAAATTAAACCGAGAAAAACCAAAAATCAAAGTTTGATTTTTTATCGGTTTTTAGGTGGATTCAGTTCGGTTTCAGATTTTCTTTTTGAAAATCGAATCAAGTCTGTTCGATTTAAATTTAGTCTAAAATCAAACCGAACTTAATCGATTCCACCCATAGGTGATTTGTCATTTTCCCTAAACAAAAACCGATCTAAAATCAACACATATCCAAAACTGAAAAATGGGTCCAACATGTGACCCACGTGACAAAACCCAGCCAGGCAAGATTTCGCCATGTTAACAAGCATCTTAAAGATGCATTTTAACGGAGTATTGACAGAGCTTTATCGTTTTGCAGCAACGGTATTGGCGCGAATTGCAGAGACATTGGGAGTGAAGTCAGTGAACCTAAGTAATGATCCCTGTCAGTCGAAGACGCTTGATATGACCACTGTCAGGCCTAAAATTTATCAGAAAGGCGTTACCAACAACACCATTATCTGCAACTGCAACTTTACTGACGGCACTGTTTGTCGCGTCACCACATTACAAGTACCTGCGTTGATCATTTGTTTTGTTTTGGTTGCTCATAAATCGATAGAAAATGAGAAATTGAACTTTTGAAGATTTTAGATTCTTCTTAAAATGCTCGATTCGTTGCGATTCTGTTGTGTTTCTTCCTTTTGAAAATTTCCTTGTGTTGCGTTTATGGGTTCCTTTAACTTTTCGTTCATGAATTGCAGAGCGCTGAAAACTTTCAGTCTTCTGGGAAAGCTTCCTAAGGAACTCGTCAACCTTACACATCTAGAGAATGTGTAAGAGGAATCATTATTGGGTTTTTTTTATGTTGTGTTCAATATAAGTGAAATGAGATTTTATTTTGAGGCCTATACACAATATTGCAAGGATTATTTGTAAATTTATGATTAGGGATTCGAGTATTTAGTGTTGTATATTTATAATCCCCACTCCTGGCGTGATTATTTAAGATTTATTTTGATTGAAAACTCTAGGAATGTATGTTTTTTGTTCCTTCTTCTTCTTTGTCTTCCATCGCTAAGCTGCTTTCTTCTCCACTGCTACTTAACTTGGTTTTCAAAGTCATTCCAGTATTTGATTGCATATTTTTCTATAATTCTTTTCCTTTCATATGGTCAAAAATCGTTCAAACTGGAGATGAGCATTATTCCAAATTTTCCTATCCTTTTCCTCGATTTCGATTTCAATTTCAAAACCTCTTCCAAATGAAATACTCCAGTTTTCCTCACATGGTACTTGAGTGGATTAGTAATTTTGTGAGAAGATGGCCTAGTTAAGTAGGCAAGAACAATTTTTCTATACTCTCATGTTTGAGTTAGAAACAATATGATCTGTGGAAATTCTCCATTTTGTCCCGTTTGCAGGGACTTGACACGCAATTATCTGGAAGGCCCACTTCCGAAAGAATGGGCTTCTTTCCGATATTTAAGTGTTAATTTGTATTGCCCTTTATCTTTTTTTATCCACAAGACTTTCATCCTTAATGAAAAGAAAATTTTACTTGCAGTTCTCTCACCGCAAATCGCTTGTCTGGGGTAATTCCTAAAGAATGGGGAAGTTTTTCCAGCCTTACATACTTGCATGATCTAGTCTTGACTGCTTTAGTATTACTGTTTTAATAAGCAAATGGGAAAAATTATATTTTTGGCTCCATGTATTGATGATGTTTATTAAATAACTCACATCTGGAGTCTGATGATCAAGATAGATTGTTGATGATACGTTGCTGTTTACATGCAAGTTTACTACCATGTGATGATGTGGATGATTTAGTTAGTTTACTGTACGTTGCTTAGCTGTAGTTTATACTCTGTTTAGCTCTGCTTTTCTTACTATAAAACAGAGTTTTGTACGTGATTGAACTGCTGGGTTTTATGAGAAGAAAAGCTTCTTTTCTTGTAATATGGTATCAGAGCCTTGAAAGGCGGTTACCTTCCCGCCATGCCTAGAGGTAAGAATACCTCCTCTTAAAATCCAGGAAATTATTCTGGATCCAATCCTACTTCTCTATCTGATGCTGAAACTGTCGGCTGTAATGCGATCAACACTCTCCCTTCCTCTGGCAGCGATGTAAATGTTCAGAGTTCAAATAATTCTTCTGAATCAGCTGGTAATCCATTTTTTTACATAGCAATGATCATCCTAGATTAATTTTGGTTTTCATATTCTCCACGGTTCGAATTATAATTCATGGAGGAGAGCGATGATCATGGCTTTAACTGCCAAAAACAAATTATCTTTTGTTGATGGTTCTATTTCAAAATCGCTTTCCGCCGATTGTAGGTTTAATTCTTGGTGTAGGTGTGATAGTATGGTTTTTTCATGGATCCTCAATTCTGTAAATCGCGAAATTTTCGATAGTCTTCTTTACCTTACTTCTGCAAAGGCTGTTTGGGATGATCTATTTGAGCGATTTTCACAATCCAGTGGACCTCGCATTTTTGAACTACGGAAACTTTTATTAACAATTTCTCAAGGAACACTGGATGTAAATAGCTATAATACTCGGATGAAAACCTTATGGGATGAGTTGCAGGATTCACGTCCAGTTCAAGTTTGTACTTGTGGAAGTATGAAGCACTTTCTATTACAACAACAACAAGATTGTGTAATGCAGTTCCTTATGGGGTTAAATGATACTTATGCCCAAATACGAACACAAGTTCTAATGATGGATCCAATTCCCCCAATTAGCAAAGTATTCTCTTTAGTGGTTCAAGAAGAAAGACAACGCACTATTGTTTTTAAATCAGTTCCTACTGAACCAGCGACTTTCCATTCATCAGCTACAAACTCTCAGTACACTAAAGGAAAGCAAGACAAACCTTTTTGCACTCACTGCAAATTTACTGGACATACAGTAGAGAAATGTTACAAGTTGCATGGATATCCCCCTGGTTATAAACTCAGATTAAAATCTGCAGCTAATCAGAGTTCTGTGTCTTCAAGTTCCCTTGATCATGTTATTCCACATACTGATTCTACTGTTGACAAAGAGATTGCTCATTTGCCTGATCTTACTACCAATCAATGTCAGCAGCTGATTGCTCTTGTCACCACCCGAAGACGGGCCTGACAGAACCGCCGAGTCAGGCGACCCGATCCTCATAGAGAACCCGATCACCCAGCCCAAGGCGTGTGTTTTAGCGGAAGACTTATAAATATTTAATTCGGCCCAAGATGATATGGGCCTAGGTCCGAGTAAGGATCACGAGAAAATAACGGTGCATAAATTAAAATGAAATCCAAGTACTGTGCAACAAATCCAAACCAACAGTGTTTAAGGTTTACAACCCAAATAGAAACATAAATGTCCTCACCAAATAACAATGAACCACTCAAGTAGAAATAATATTGTAGGATCGATATACGCCTATAGAGGGGGGGTGAATATAGCGTTTTAACTTTTTCGTGCGATATTTTAATCTCTAATTACCCTAAGTGATTTAATGCATATAATTAAAATTTCGATAACAAATATATGCAATAATATAAAGAGTAGGGGTTGGAGAAATGCACACAATATTTGTTTACGCGGTTCCGCAAACTAGCCTACGTCCGCGCTCCAAGTTGCACTTGGAGATACACCAAGTAATTGGCTTGCGGGTGCCAATAAAACTGTTTACAAATTGACTATTAGATGGGGCGTCACCCTTGACTAATTATAAGGTCGTCAACCTTAGACTCTTACGAGTCATCACTCTTAATTTGACTATTTCGGGGCGTCACCCAAGTGTGGTAAATTCTTAGAGAATCACCCTTTACAATCAAGCACAATAAAAATTCGGAGATTAAATCTCAAATCTATCTAATCCAAATTCTCCCAAAATATAACACGCAAGTTCGGAATAGGGAGAATTGGATATACAACAATATCGAAACGTCACAGAGATTTTATCGCGTATGAAAATCGGCAGAGCTTCGCTTTAGAATCCTTGGTTCGTTATGGAAACCTTGGAGTGTTCTCATATTTATAAACACTGCACTTCTGGACGACCTTAGCGTCCACATCTATCGTCCGGATGACCATTGCAAAATGCCTGTTGAGAAAAATAGCCGTTGGACAGAAAATTATGCACTTGCGGACGCCAATTCTATCGTCCGCTTCGTTCGCACAAATCCAGAACTGGACAGATTCAAATTGGACGCCAATATCCGCGTCCACACCATCCGCACCTACTGGGTCTATCGTCCGCGACTGCACAAATTTGAGGGGGACACCAAACCATCGTCCTCTTCTTCTTTTTTGTCTGCACAGCTGAAGACCTGTGGACGCCATTTCACGTCTGCCTCGTCCGCGACCACAGTCCGCATATCCATCAAAATGGGCAGAAGCAAATCGGACGCCATAGCCTCCCGTCCGCCTCATCCGCAGCGTCCTCAACTGCACAAACAACTTCTTACTTTCACAAAATGTTTCCTCTAAGTCATACGAACGTTCTATTCTCCTGCATAAACTTAGAGAAACACATTAAACATTCTCAATACCCTTAATCAAGGGTATTCTCAATTTAATCGATAAATATGATATGTAGAAATCCAATGTATAAACAACTTTTACACTTTATTAAATTTCACATCATCTTTATCACATAGTCTACACAATCTCCCTTATGATGATGTCCAAAACATATAAAGTTGTTTATATCCAAACCTAAACATGTGCCACAAATATTGCATATTTGATTTACTTAATTAAGTTATGCAATTTATCCACCAATTAATTCAAGCCACATGCTACTAAAATACAACTTATTGATCAACTAAATTAACACACAATTTAGTCATCATCAAAATAAAACTTAGCCAACCAAAAAGGCTAACAATCTCCCCCTTTTTGATGATGACAAAATCCAATAAGTTGTTTACCCTAAAACTAAGCATTTGCATAAAACTATTGCATATTAGATTTCTCCAAATAAGTTATGCAATATATCAACGATAAATCCATGCACAATGCTACTAAACTCTCCCTAAAAGATATTACAACTTATATATCTTTCTCCCCCCTTTTTGTCATAATCAAAAAGTAATTCTAGGGGAGGAGAGTTTAAACACAATCAAAAAATGTAAAAAAAAATATATCAAAAGATGCATTGAAGAAATTCTCCCCCTTAAACATTAACAACATGAGAATAATTCCCCAGCATAAAATTCTCCCCCTTAATCAATGAAACTAACCAAGAAGCAAACCATGGAGAGAAATATAGATTCAATTTCAATTTGTGGTTAAAAGAAAAATACCAATTGTAAATAACCACAATCACAAAGATTTAACAAAAATATTCTCCCTCTTTCCTATTAAGCAAAGAAATTCATTTGAGGAAATATATACATTAAAGTTCAATGAGTGATCAAGGATAAGGTACCAAATTAAGCAACCACAATCACAATTTAAAAAAATATCAACTCTCTTTGTCATTAAGCATACACTATTTATTGGAGGGATTTAGCATTCCAATTCTATTTGTGGTGTAAAATATGATACCAATTTGAAAAACCACCATTAGGAAATATTCAATCAAAAATATTTTCCTTCTTTTTGCTCATTAAGTCTAAACATATATAAGGGTATTATGCATTTAAGTTCAAACAGTAAGCACAAAACAAATGAGATTCAAGAAATAGATACCAAATGAAGGAAATAGAATCCACTTTAAAAACAAAGAATTGTAAACAATATTTTCTACTTCTAGCAAGTGATACCAATTTAAGAATTAAGAAATTAACAAAGGATACCAATTGATAATTCACAATTTGAAGCTAAACAAGTTTTTCAAAGAATTATACCCATTGTAAATCCAAAGTTAAAAACTAATCATTTTTGCCAATTATGATATCAATTGTAAGTTCAAAGAGATTTCTAAGAGAGATACCAATGTGTTAAATCAAAATCAATTCAAATATCTCTCCTCCCATGTTAATCACAACAACAACCTAATAGGGATATACCACACATTTAAAATATTTGCTCTCCCCCTTAGAGCAATAAGAAAAACCAATTTAAACATTTCTCTCCCCATATATAATTATCACCAAGCAAATAGGAGAGACTCTAAAGACTTAAGAGAACCATCCAATTTAATCAAAAAATATACCAATTGAAAGATAATTCATGGATGAATTCAACTTTAAAACAAAACAAATTCTCCCCCTATCATTATGCACATAATCAAATAGTTGGGGAATCGAAATATGATATCAAATGAAAATCTTAGGAATATTATACCAATTGTAGAGAAAATATGATTTTATTGGTACCAAAAAAAAATAGTTTCATACATGATACCAATTTAAAAATTAAGTCCAATGATACCAAATTTTTGAATCAATACATAATTGTTAAAATTCAAACTCACACAATGATTGATACCAATTTAGAGGTTTCAAAACGAAAATCATTATTGATACCAATTGATGAAATGAATTCTAATTTCAAACATCCTAATTGATATATCTATCGTTCAAAGATATTCAAGTTAAAATTCATTCCTCTCCCCCTAAATCATTGCACATAATCAAAACATTGGGGATGAGAATTCAAGATAGATACCAATTATAGAAGTTTAAAGAAAAATCAATTATTGATATCAATTGAATGATTTCAAATCAATGGAGAATATTGATATCAATTTGAAAAACAACTATAAAATTTCTTCCCCTTTATAAATCTCGAAACCAAAAACATTTGGGGATTATATGAAGGTTTAAAGTTTAAGCACAAACGGAAGTAAATTTATCAAAAATTAAAAATCTTGTATAATTTTTCAAAAGCAAATCAAAGATCTCCAATCAAATTTAACATCTCTATTTTCTCCATGTATAAAATTTAATCCAAAGGAGAAACCAAAGACATTTGGGGAATCACAAGTTGAATCAAACAATTTTAATTTCTCCCCCTAAATCAATTAACAAAATTCAATCTATGAGAAAATCCATAATTAAAAACAAATCAATTTTCTTTAAAATATTTATCTTCCCTTTCATTAATTTAAAAGCAAGGAAGAATTATCAAAGTTATAAGCCTAAGGGGAAGCAAATTTATCGAAACTAAAAATTAAAGTTAACATTTAAGAGCAAGTCAATAAACTCTATACAACTTGATATTCTCCCCCTATATTCATGATCTAAATAGCAACTATGGGGAATTTAAAAATTAAAAAACAAATCAAGTATCTAAACCATTTATCTCCTCCTTTTATCATATACACATATAATCCAAAGGAGAAGATCACAACAAATTTTTTTTTTTTAAAAGGTATAATAATTGTCCATAGCAATGATCTCTCTCTTTTAAAAGAATCAAAATCAAATCAAAAGAGGGTTCTAAATTTTCAAGAATGGAACATTTGCCTAAACAATTTATGTCTTCCCCCTTTTTATCTATAGCAAAATCAATTCATAGGGGAAACCAACACATCAACATTGATATCAACAATTCAATATATAAAACTAGAAAACTAATTGTTGGAGGCCAAATCTCAAGCAACAAAAATAATCCAAGATAAGAATTATGCAAAATTTAGCTTAGAGATACCAATTGTAAAATACAAATTTCAACCTATAAGCACACTATCAATATCTTCCTTTCCAAACTTGAAAATATCGAAAATAAGCTCAAAGCTACGTATTAAAGAATTTAAGTCAATTCAAATTCAATAAAAAATAGAAAGTCATATTAAGTCAATTTTAATAAAATCAACAATTGAAAACAAATTAATAATTTCTATACAAAATTATTTTTCTCCCTCTTAGTATAAATCAATTTAAAAGCAAGGGAGAAACATCAAAGTGTGGCTTAGCGGAAGCAAAATCTATCTAAAATTATAACTAAAATCAACATATTAAAACAAGTTAATGATTTCACTACAATTCTATTTTCTTCCTCTATTTCATTATTCAAATTCAATTCAAGGGAGAAAACAACAAAACATCATAATTAACAAATTTTCTACTCTTCTCCCCTTATATCTAGTTCATTTTAATTCATGGGAGAAGTACATTCTCAAAAATATAAAGCAATTTATTTCAAAAAATCATCTAACTTAGAATCCAACTTAGCATCCAACAATCCAAAATTTGCACTAGCATGTTCAATTTAGAGACTAGGTTGTTGGAATGCAAACCATCAAAATGTAAATTGAAGGAATAATGACATCTCAATTCATAGATATCAAATGAAGAAATAACCAAACTTACAACCTATGATATCGATCTATTCACTCCAAAGACAATCAATTTATCTTAATGCAATCCTAAATCAACAAAATTGAACATCTAACATTCTTTCAAATATATGCAATTTAGAAATCAATTGTTGAAACCATTTATCAAAATACTAATTGAGTGAATAAAACATATTTCAACTTATATATACAAAGAGATTAAAGCTAACAATTAATTCAAGTAAATGTTCTACTAATCAAAGTTAAACAAATTCAAGAATCAAAAACAATTTAATCCAATTCAATTCCTAATCAAAATCCATAGAATTGATTCCAAAGAAATTTCAACCAATTAAAGTCTAAATAATCATCCAAATCAAATTTCACAAGCAATTTTAATCAAAACAAAAAGAGTTGTGTACCTCCAAGATAATTTCCATCTTTAAAGCATTGGAGGCATTCTTGAGGCTTCTCCCCTTGTATTGGATATTCAAGTATCCAATTCCTTTTCAAGCTCCTTGGGAGAACCTCCAACTTACAAAACAAATCAATTCGATTTCTTTGGTACCCAAACCATTTTGGGTACATTGGTTATAGGTTTGGTTCCTTTAGGAACCCACACAAATTTAGAATTTAAATTGAATTTAGAATTTAAATTAGACTTTGCATCCAAAGAATAAACAAACTTTGAACTAACATTTGATTTAAATTTAGAGTTCAAATGAAAAGGATAGACAAATTTAGATTTAGCATTTGAATCCAATTTAGCATTCAATTTTAAAGGACAACAAAAAAATTTATGTCCAACACAATTGCAAGAGTTACAAATAGATGAACTAACAAAACGATTAGTGTAATTCTTTTTCTTTGCAAAGGGTTCATAACCAATTCCGGCTTTATCAAAAGTGACCCTTTGTGAATTTAAGAGCATATTTAAATTTTTGCTCCCATTTGTGAATTTAAGCAAAATAGAATTCAAGTCATCATTTTTGGTTTTTAATTCACAACCATCAATTTCAAGAGATTTAATTTTCTCACTAGCATCTAGAATAGATTTAGAATTAGCATGCATGGATTCAATCTCTTTTTCATGCGATTTGATCAAAATATTCAAACTATCATTTCTAATGTTTAAATCACAAATATCATGTTTATGACATTCATTAATAGTAATCAAATCACAATTTTTATAATTTAATAAATCAATTTCATTTTCATGTGATTTGATAGTACCAATCAATTTATCATTCAATAATTTCAAATTGTTACAATCATGTTCAAGAGATTTAAAAGAAGCATTAGAACTATCAATTATGCTTTTAATTTTATAATTTGATCATCAAGAGATTTATTCAAAATAGTAAACTTTTTGATCAAATTATCATTTTGCTTTTTCAATAATTTATTTTTACCTTTTAATGCATCCAAACTTTCTTGCAATTTATTTACTAAATCACCATTATCATTACTACTAAAACTTGAATTGCTAGAAGAGCTTGTTACCTCAATTTCTTCTTTGGCCATGAAGCATGTATTGGCCACTTTCTCCTCCTTTTCGTAGGATGAGCTTATTCCACTTTCCATCTTTTGAATTGTGCCTACATGTGTTAGCTCAAGAGATTTCCAAATATCATATGCACTAACACAAGATTTAACTTTATCAAATTCATTTTGACTGAAGGCACTATACAAAATATTCATTGCTTTGGCATTTAAATTCCAATTTCGTTTATCTAAATCATTGAATTCACAAGTTGGTCTAGGAAGAGTTATTCCATTTTCAATGATTTTCCATAAAAAAAAAATCAATAGATTGTATAAACACTTTTATTCTACACTTCCAAATCAAATAATCATAATCATCAAAGTGTGGAGGTGTAGTTGTGCATTGTTCTAACTCACACATATTGAAATCCTTAATATGCAAATATATATAAAATTTTCAATAAATGCAACTTAACAAATATTGACAATGTGCACAAAATATCACAAAAAAATTTAAATATCCGCTCTGATACCAATTGTAGGATCAATATACGCCTATAGAGGGGGGGGTGAATATAGCGTTTTAACTTTTTCGTGCGATATTTTAATCTCTAATTACCCTAAGTGATTTAATACATATAATTAAAATATCGATAACAAATATATGCAATAATATCAAGAGTAAGGGTTGGAGAAATGCACAAAATATTTGTTTACGCGGTTCGACAAACTAGCCTACGTCCGCGCTCCAAGTTGCACTTGGAGATACACTAAGTAATTGGCTTGCGGGTGCCAATAAAATCGTTTACAAATTGACTATTAGACGGGGCGTCACCCTTGACTAATTATAAGGTCATCAACCTTAGACTCTTACGAGTCGTCACTCATAATTTGACTATTTCGGGGCATCACCCAAGTGTGATAAATTCTTAGAGAATCACCCTTTACAATCAAGCACAATAATAATTCGGAGATTAAATCTCAAATCTATATAATCCGAATTCTCCCAAAATATAACACGCAAGTTCGGAATAGGGAGAATTGGATATACAACAATATCGAAAGCTCACAAAGATTTTATCATGTATGAAAATCGGCAGAGCTTCGCTTTAGAATCCTTGGTTCGTTATGGAAACCTTGGAGTGTTCTCATATTTATAAACACTGAACTTCCGGATGACCACAGCGTCCGCATCTATTGTCCGCATGACCGTTGCAAAAATGCCCGTTGAGAAAAATAGCCGTTGGACAGAAAATTATGCACTTGCGGACGCCAATTCTATCGTCTGCTTCGTCCGCACAAATCCAGAACTGGACAGATTCAAATCGGACGCCAATATTCGCATCTGCACCGTCCGTATTGACTGGGTCTATCGTCCGCGATTGCACAAATTTGAGGGGGACGCTAAACCATCATCCTCTTCTTCTTTTCCGTCCGCACAGCTGAAGACCTGCGGACGCCATTTCACGTCCGCCTCGTCCGCGACCACAGTCCGCATATCCATCAAAATGGACAGAAGCAAATCGGACGCCATAGCCTCCCGTCCGCCTCATCCGCAGCGTCCTCAACTGCACAAACAACTTCTTACTTTCACAAAATGTTTCCTCTAAGTCATACGAACATTCCATTCTCCTGCATAGACTTAGAGAAACACATTAAACATTCCCAATACCCTTAATCAAGGGTATTCTCAATTTAATCGATAAATATGATATGTAGAAATTCAATGTATAAACAACTTTTACACTTTATTAAATTTCACATCATCTTCATCACATAGTCTACACAATCTCCCTTATTGATGATGTACAAAACATATAAAGTTGTTTATATCCAAACATAAGCATGTGCTACAAATATTGCATATTTGATTTACTCAATTAAGTTATGCAATTTATCCACCAATTAATCCAAGCCACATGCTACTAAAATACAACTTATTGATCAACTAAATTAACACACAATTTAGTCATCATCAAAATAAAACTTAGCCTACCAAAAAGGCTAACAAATATAACACTTCAGCTCCTGATCCTCAGCTACTCTTTGCCTTTACCTGAAGTTTTGGGGAGGAGTCGTTTGGGGTGAGTGACTAACTCAGTAAGGTATAGCTATACTAAATGCACCTCGTGCAAAATTGGTTTGTCTATATTTTCGAAAACAAAGTTATATTTCTCATTTTACCGTACATGGATTTTTAAATCGTTTCAAAACTCTTTATCATTTTAACAAACCGGCCCAAGGGCCATCGATGAGGCTTTTATTCAAAACTTGCTGTATACATAGACAACTATATCTCGTAAAATAGGCCATCATCGTTTTCCAATCCAAAACATCATAAGTGAAAAGGGGTGGTCACTCATGGACTCACCCGTCACACAGCAGAGAATAGGTGGACACCAGTCGACGTCAACACCTTATGAGGCAGGAAGAAGTATAAATGACGGTGGTCCGTAGATCCAACAAGTCACCCGGATTACCCGCGAGAACTCTGCATCGTTAGAACTAATCTAGGGGTTTCAAACAATGGGGAGAACTCTGCGTCCTAATCTAGGGGTCAAATGGCGAGAACTCCGCGATGACAATCCGTACGATCAAATAGAACGGATACGATTACTCGCCATATATGGACTCAGTATAAATAAGTCTCGGCGAATGACAACCGTCAAATCCGTGTGACAAAAACGCTGGCCAGGTTTAGGGGCTTGCGACCCAAGGAGACGTCATCACTCTCCCATACTAATTTACGACTTTCAGGAGTTTCAACCCGAGGACACGTCACAATGCCCTACCTATATTTTTATATGCCAAACAATCAACCTTCACGCAGAAGAAGGTATTCAAGGGGATAGCTAATTTCATCCCTCAATCTATGGACAATAAATTTTAGACCACGTACGGAGTTGAAACTTGAGAAAACATGCTACTAATAAAAACTGACGTGTTGTCGAACAGTCCCCGTCATTTTTCAAGTGTGGTATTTCGCAAAATAATTATTTTTTTTAAAACGGGGTGGGGATGCAATGTAACGCAAGAGGTATAGAAATCCCAACCTCGATGACGATCTGCCTTACCGACCGAAGCAACCAATTACGCAAGAATCGTATCACACTCGCTGAAATCATCCAAGCCTGGCAAATGTACCAAATGCGAAAGTTCATAAATTTATCCCAAAAAAATAAGCGAAGGGTCCTATACCAGAATAGGAGCCCAACGAACCCTATTTAAAAATTCCAATAAAATTTTCAACTTTATCTAACAACATTATTTAAACTCAATATCCAACTTTGAACACTTCAATAGTTTTTTTTCTAAAATCCAAAACAGACTCATAATCAACTAAAATACTCAACTTCAATGTTATTATAAGCTGAAGTTCATCCTTATGAAGAACAAATCCAATAAGTCATTAGTTTTATCAATAATGTCCATCAAGCAGATTATTATAAACCCACAGCTAACATCCAAAAGTTTATCACTCAAGACAGAAGTCCAACAGAATAGTGGAAACACAAAATCTATTCCATCCAACAACAAAATAAAACCAATAAATTTTCCAAGAACATGATCTAAACCCAACGTACATCACTGTAATCAATAGCAATACTCAAGTGTTATCACCCAAATTAGAAACCCACTGTAGAACCCAATACATGAAACTTCAATACAACTAGGCCTATACAGAAGCATTTTATTTGCACATCCAAGTTAACAGCAGTAAATGTAGAAATCCTTTAGCCCAATCAACATATTTGACCAGGATTGACATCCATTACCGAAGCAAGAATTTAACTAAACTTTTCACACTCAATAGACCAAAATCACAATGCACTACTAATCCAAAATAGAAATTCGACAATAGCAATCTATGTATCCACGTGTCTCTGCCAAAATTTCCAAAAACCAAAACAACATCAAATCTGAAATCCATTATTGAATCAAAAGCTCAAATGAAAATCGCTCACCCAAGCACAAACAGAATCGATCATTCTGTTTTACTCACCGAAAATCGAAAGAAACGGTGGAATGCTCTCAGTCGGGACTGCCTCTGTCGCCGGAACACCTCGGGAATCCCTCAGATGAAACAACCGCTGTAAAACCCACAACACAAATCAACCAACTGCATTTCAAAACAAGACTTAACATTCCAAGCAAAAACTCAAACCAAAATGCCTCACCAACAGAGCAGAATCGGGTGTTCTGTTTTCACTCACCGGAATCGGAGCTCTCTACTTCGGCCAACACTCCGTCGCGCAGGGAGTCCTCGGCCACTGTTCGAACTTCCTCAGACGGAGACGCTCCGCCGCTTAACGGAGCTCACGAACGTCGGGATCGTTCGTCCCTGCCTCGGCCGACATCGAAGCTGCCTTCCGCACGGACCACCCAGACGAGGCCGCTCATGCCATCCTTTGTCGCCGGAACGCTGGTCGCCGGTTCGCACTCGCCATTCCTCTCTCTCTCGGAAGTCATCGGCCGGCGTCTCTCTTCTCCCTCTCAACTTCTCTCTCGGCCGACGCAGACAGGGGAAGAAGAAATGGGGGAGGAAGAGAACCCTAATCTCTTCTCCCCTATTTCTTTTTTTTTTTACAACTTAAACCCTGTACTTTGATAGTTCCAAGCTTTTGGGTGAGATTTTTCCCCCCTTATTCTCCCTCTTTATTTTTCATCTTCTCATACTCCTATTTCAATTATTCCAACTCATTTATTTCTTTTATCCAATAATTTTTCTAATTTCTTTTTCATTAAAATAAATAAATGTATATACATTAATTTTATACATTACCCTTTTATATAGTCTACTCAAACTCCCAATTTAATCATAACATCGTCTAACGATGTTATAGTTCCAATTTGACTGTCCAACTTTGTTCTTTAATCGAATTCTTTGTTCGAAAAATTCTAGTTTCGCCGACTTTGACTAATAAACCAAATTTGCGTACGTGGCCGCTACACGACAATTCGGTTAACTTTTTCAACGCCATGACCGATTTTCAACCCGAAAAATTTACACGTGGAATTTCTTATTTAAAAATTTCACGGCTTTTACAGCTCTTCTGAGCTCTAAACTTCAGCATAATTTAAATTCTTCCAACAATGACTCCACTTCTACTCCTTCTATTTTCAATTTCTCAGGTACATATCCTTCCCATGTCTCCAATTCTTCTTGGATTCTTGATACAGGTGCTACTCACCATGTTTGCATTAATTCTATTTTTTTTTTCTTCCTTACGAAGTCTTTCCAATGCTTATGTTACCTTACCAGATAATTCAAGTATTCTCATTACTGGAATTGGTACCATTTCCATTTCTTCCACCATTCTACTGCATAATGTTCTCTATGTTCCTCAATTTTGTTTTAACCTCTTTTCCATCAGTTCCTTTACTGCTTCTTCAAAATGTTATGTCATTTTCAACTCTAATTCATACATTATTCAAGACCCTATTTCGGCGAAAATGATTGGGAAGGGTAGACGCATTGGCAATTTATACATCCTGCAACATGATGTGGATTTGCAACCCGATATACATGCTTTTTCTTTTCAGTCTGATATGTCTTTGTGGCATAAACATCTTGGCCACCCCTCTGATGTAATCATTCAATTACTTAGCAATACTTTACAAATTTCTTCAATAAAATCTTATGTTTGTCCAATTTGTCCATTAGCAAAACAGAAGAGATTGCCGTTTCCATCTCATGGCTCCATTTCAGATACTATCTTGAATATGATTCACTGCAATATTTGGGGTCCATTTCAAACACCCACACATGACAATTTTCGATATTTTTTGACAATTGTCGATGACCATTCTTGGGCTACTTGGGTTTATCTTTTTCATTCTAAGTCTGATGTATGTCATATACTTCCTAATTTTGTTCAGACGGTAGAAACACAGTTTAATGCCATTGTCAAGGGCATACGCTCAGACAATGCACCAGAACTTTCTCTTCATGATTTTTTTGCCAAGGTATTGTACATTATCATTCATGTGTTGAGACTCCTCAACAGAATTCTGTTGTTGAACGCAAACACCAACACATTTTAAATGTTGCAAGATCATTGCTTTTTCAGTCTAAAGTTCCTCTCAAATACTGGGGCTACTGCATTCTTACTGCAGTGTATCTCATAAACCGAATTCCCTCCAAGCTCTTGAATAATAAAACTCCTTTCGAGATATTATTTAAACGGCCACCTTCCTATTCTGATTTAAAAGTTTTTGGTTGTCTTTGTTTTTTGTCAACATTGATAGGACATAGACACAAATTTTCTCCTAGAGCCAAAGCTGCTCTTTTTCTTGGATATCCATCCGGATACAAGGGGTACAAGGTTTTATATTTTGAAACAAATTCTGTTATCATTTCCCGAAATGTTATTTTCCATGAATCTGTATTTCCTTTAGCTACATCTGACCTGTTATTGATCCTATTTCTTTTGATAATCTCCCTGTTGTTGGTTTACCTTCTCCTGATTCATTTTCTGACAAAACGGATTCATCAGTTCCTAATATTTCTTGTCCTGCTGATAATCATATTATTGATTCTCATTCTTCTTCTACACGTCCTGTTCACAATTCTAAACAACCCCCTTATCTTCATGATTATCATTGTTATCTTACTCACAATTCTACTTCTCCATTTCTTACTGCATCAAAACATCCTCTTTCTCATAATCTGTCCTATGACAAATTATCTCCGAGGTTTAAAGCCCATTGTCTTGCCATATCTTCAAATTTAGAACCAAAAACTTATGCTCAAGCCATTAAGTCTATTGAATGGAAGAATGCGATGATTGTTGAGTTGAAAGCTCTTGAAGACAATTCCACATGGCATTTGACTGAGTTGCCTGTGGGTAAGCATGCCATTGGATGCAAGTGGGTTTTTAAGATCAAATATAATGCGGATGGTACATTGAGCGCCATAAGGCTCGCCTAGTTGCAAAGGGATACACTCAACAGAAAGGTGTAGATTATTTAGAAACCTTTTCTCCAGTAGCAAAGTTGGTCACTGTCAAGTTGCTCTTAGCTATGCAGCTGTAAAAGGTTGGTTTCTTTTTCAATTGGACGTCAATAATGCATTCTTACATGGTGATCTTCATGAGGAGGTTTATATGGAGCTACCACAAGGATATGTTTTCACTCCACAATCTTCTTCTCGCCTAGTTTGTCGTCTAGTAAATCTCTTTACGGTTTAAAACAGGCCTCACGACAGTGGTTTTCCAAAGTTTCTGCTACTTTGCTTGAATTCGGCTTTTCTCAGTCACTTTCGGACTTCTCATTGTTTCTACGGACAACATCAGATTCTTTTCTCATTATTTTGGTCTACGTTGATGACATTATTTTAGCAGGAAATTGTTTATCTGCCATTCAACATTTTAAAGTTTTTCTTCATGACAAATTCAAGCTCAAGGATCTGGGTTCTCTTCATTTTTTCTTAGGTCTTGAAGTTGCTCATTCCAGTAAGGGGATTGTATTTAATCAAAGACATTACACTTTGGATCTTCTACAAGATACTGGTTTTCTAGGCGGTAAGCCTGCAGCTTCTCCTATGGATCCAACATGTAAACTCACTTCAACTACTGGTACACTTCTTGATGATCCTTCTATTTTTCGTCGATTGGTTGGACGGCTTCTATAACTTATACTCGTCCAGAGATCTCATTTGCTGTTGGTGTTATTAGCCAGTTTTTAGCACAGCCACGGACTTCTCATTTGAATGCAGCATATCGCATCTTGCGATATCTTAAATCCGCCCCTGCGCAGGGCCTTTTTTATCCTACATCTTCATCTTTGCAACTTAAAGCTTTTTGTAACTCTGATTGGGCATCTTGTATTGAGTCTCGAGGTTCAATTACAGGATTTTCTATTTTTCTCGGAGACTCCTTAGTTTCATAGAAATCCAAGAAACAGCAGATGATTTCTCGTTCATCTACAGAAGCTGAGTACCGTGCGATGGCCCATATAACATGTGAGCTAATGTGGTTACGTGCCTTGTTACAAGATTTTGCATTTCTGTTTCTTCCCCAGCTTTATTATTCTGTGATAATCAGTCTGCCTTGCACATTGCTGCGAATCCGGTTTTTCATGAACGGACGAAACATATCGAGATTGATTGTCATCTCGTTCGCCAGGAAATTCAGCGGGGTCATGTGAAGCTACTGCATATTTCTTCTAAGTTTCAGTTAGCAGATATTTTCACAAAAGCATTACATCCTAATCCTCTTCAGTTTTTACTACGCAAGATGGGGATAATCAATATCCAGTCTCCATCTTGAGGGGGCGTATTAAATAACTCACATCTGGAGTCTGATGATCAAGATAGATTGTTGATGATACGTTGCTGTTTACATGCAAGTTTACTACCATGTGATGGCGTGGATGATTTAGTTAGTTTACTGTATGTTGCTTAGCTGTAGTTTATACTCTGTTTAGCTCTGCTTTTCTTGCTTTTTTTATTTTTTAAAAAACAGAAGCCTTGAAGCTAACCAATTTTCTGGTTTGATTGCATATGAATTGGGAAATTTGGTTAACTTGACAGACCTGTAAGACATCATCTTGCATTCTTATATGAGTGTGTCTTTCAGAATTGAAAACTTGTATTACAATGCTTCATGTTGCACCTTCTGGTTTATTTTTCCAGAATCCTTTGCTCTAATCAGTTTACGGGAAGCTTACCAGAGGAATTTGCGAAGCTTAAAAACTTACGTACATTGTGAGCTTTCATTTATCCTAATTTACAAGTTTCAAAATCCTAGGGAGAGAAACATTTTTACATACTTCAATTTCTTTAACTTTGCAATATCCAGTCGTATCAGTGACAATAGCTTAAATGGCACTTTACCAACATTCATTGAAAACTGGGCTAACCTCAATATCCTGTGAGAGTTATATTTTTGCAAAACTTTTATGTTTCGGGGATAGACTAGAATTGACTATTGATATTAGCATTCCTTTTCTCAATTTGCATTGATGAAGAGAGACACATGCAAGTGGAGTGAGAGGTCCAATTCCCGCTTCCTTTTCTTTTCCACAAAGTCTTAATCAGCTGTAAGTCTAATACCTTTGAGTTGTAGTGTTGTTTCCATTTTAATGCTGTTACGAATAGGAAAGAGTTATCCACAAGGTGGGTAGGCGGGTGGGATAAATGAAATAGGAGTCTTCATTGATATGAATAGGACATAGTCTACATTTCCCAGAGTAACTAACACGATTGAGTACTTGTATGTTCTATGACTAAATAACATACTCATTATGTAATAGAATTTGTTCCAACTGAAAGTATTGATGCAACTTTAAACTTTCTTTTAGGGTGTTGAGAAACATCAATCTGCCTCTGAATGACATATGACCAAGTACAATGAGACAGACTTTTCTTTCGCTGCAAGAATATCGAAAAGTAATAGGAATCATAGCCTTCGGTGATTAAGCTGGTTTGATTGTTGTAACTTAGCACCCACAAAATTTGGATCAAGTTTCTCAGCCGATCCTTAACTTTTAGCCTTCTTTTAGAATCTCTGTAAATACCTACCGTATTGCATGTGTTGCAAATATGTCATGACCTGCAAGGGATTCGAGATAGAATGGGGAATGACCTAACCTGAAAGAACCGAATCGCCCGACCCTTTTAAACTTTAACTTTTTAATTAGCAGTAGAAGTTTTATAAATATTAATTACAAGTCAGGGCCTGACAAAATGTGAGCTTAACAGATCCAATAAGTGATATTTGATAATAAAGTAATATAATACAAAATGAAATAACTGTGCAGAAATTAAATATAATAATGACAATTTATTAATAATAAAGTTTACCGCATAAGTTTCTCAAGAGAAAAGTATTAAAATATTGAAACTAAAGTAAACTTCGCCGAATTTAGTCTTGACTTGCCAATTGGAAATCTTGCTGATAAAATCTTGAAAATGTGTTATTAGGGTGAGTTGACTAAACTCAATAGGGATTAAATTTAAAATTAACAATGCTTAACTTGAAATAACGTTTAAACATGGATGAATTTAAAACTCGAATTTTATAAATTCATTTTTAAAAAAATTTGTATAAAGAGACATGTGTTTAAAACAACTCACTAATATGTGATATGTAATTAAAATATGTAATTGTTGTACTAGATAGAAATCCCAGTGAAAATGGAGTCACTCACAGAGTTTACGTACACTATGACATAAACATATCAAAAAATAAATACAATGCTCGGCAATCCCGAATACCACATAAATATCCTAATCAGGTTTAGGGTTTTGCGTCCAAAGACATTGTGACGACCTGAATTTTTCTTTACTCTAAAAATGTATTAAATTTAAAACTTTTACAAAAGAACTGAATTATTATAAAAACATTTCAATTGAAATCAAAGTTTTTTTTTCTTAAAAACCCGATCGCCAAAACATTGTACTTAAAACTCGTTTTGAAAATCATTTAAGCCGTGGAAAACTACAGTTACAAAATCTTTTATCAAAACATAGCGGAAGCGGAACTCGTTCATTTTACAAGGACAATAATTAAATGATTGCTTTACATTTGTAAACCTCTTTTTTCTCTTACTTTCCTTAGCCTAATCAGCCGCAAGTTCCGTACGTTCAAATCCTTTCTCAACTGCTTCTTGATCCGTTCATCATTTTCTCGTACGTGTACCTACACCAAGTAAACTGTAAGCCCAAAGGTTTAGTAAGGAGTGGGGTATGCGGTATGCTTTATGCCTCTCTTTAGTTCTTCTTGAAATGAGTACCGCCCCAAATCAATTATTTCCTTACTTTCATTTATTCATTCATTATTCTTATGTTGAGCGGAAGATTAGATGAACCCATGTCGAAGGTATAGTCTTGGTCGGCTTCTAACCACCTAGGGTAGCTGGTTCTGTTCTCGACGAGGGAGGGGCTTAGTCCAGATTACCTGGTTAGATCCGAACTACCTGTCTGTCCCCTATCTTCCCATTTTCTTTTCTTTGAATTCATTTTTTTCACTCATTCTTTTCCTCACGTAATGCATATGAATATTGCCCCAAAGGTGACACTTTCTACTTGTTTCTATTATCATGATGCATGTTAATGAGAAACATTATCGTGATGCATGTTGAAGCAATATAAAAAGAACAATAATTGAACAACGCATATGAATGAATTATAGTAATTAAAACGAATAAAAGAGAAGAATATAGTAACGAATTAAAACAATTAATGACATGCTTGAATATATAGATCATAACAATAAAAGGAACGGTAGATTGAGCATACTATAAAAATTGAGATTTAACGTTAAATGACAACGAGCTATTCAAAATAATTAGGCATGCTTAACAATATTAACTGGACGTGAAATCGACAATTAGCTGGAAACATGCTTTAACGATTGACTGAAAACATGCTTAGTAAATAGCTAACAGAAACATGTTTGGTAAATAGCTACGGAAAACATGCTCAATAATTAGCTAACGAAACATAGTAAATATCTCATAGAAGCATGCTTATTATATAGATAAGGTTAATGAGATGAATTGATTCTAAACAAGTGTACATCTAGGATTAAAGCATGATCCAATGAGTTTTATTTCAGTTATGATGAACAGCTTGATTTACAATTACAGGATAGTAAATCAGATTAACTACGCATGCTCATTTAAAGAAACTACAGCTTCTATAGCATAAAGGATTAACAGTATTATTCATCAGTCTACTATACTAATGAACAAGGTAACGTGCAGTGCATTTAAACAAAAACATAATCATTATTCATGAAGTAATACTCAGATAATTCATATGTAGTCTATCATCTCATTAGTTCAGTTCGTGAGTTCATATCATAATTCAAAGCATCAGTAGCATTATCATTTCTCTATCATTCAGAACATAAGTTTGCAGTAAAGGAAATTATAGAAAATTTAACACAGAACACACGCGCACTTGTGGGTAGGTGATAAGAATTGAAATGGAATATCAAATAGAAACAGAGAAATTATACAAATAACAAAGAAATCACACGATAGCGTAGACATTGGAGAGGTCTGCTAGCTCTTCTACTTGACAATTCCTAAATTTTCTGATGCCCTTTTCCCTTTCAATTCCTCCTTTTTATAAAAACTCACACCCAAATACTAAGAGACTGTTTAAAAACCCTAAAAGGCCTAAGAGACTGATTAAAAAACCCTAAAAGGCCTTATAGATTAATTCGCCCGTTTTGTTTTTCTAATATAAGTAAATTAAGTGGGGAAGACGTATCAATACCCCCTTCCAAAAGACACACCTTGTCCTCAAGGTGGAAGTTGGGAAATTGATGATTGATAAGGTTAAAAGGCTCCCAGGTGGCATCCTCCGGAAGAAGACCCGCCCATTCGATAAGAACTTCCACCTGAGTAATAGTGCCGTGCAAAGGTTGACAAACTCCTCGCAAGGCCCGTGACTCCACTATTACTTCATTGTCAACTGTGATAGGAGGAAGACAAGGGGAAACAGTGTGTGAACCAATAGCCTTGCGTAATTGTAAAACATGGAAAACTGGGTGGATGGACGATCCAGAGGGAAGGCCAAGCTTATAAGCCACTGGTCCCATTTTGGCTATTGCAGGAAATAGCTCATAAAATTGAGGACTAAGTTTCTCGTTACGGCATTTGGCCAACGATTTTTTACGGTAAGACTGTAATTTGAGAAAAACAAGATTATTTTCCTCAAATGTGACGTCATACCAATGACTATCTGCTGCTTTCTTCATCTTTGACTGAGCTCGGTTAAGGTGGTGCTTTAATTCGTCTAAGATCGCATCACGATCGCGGAGAAGGAAATCAACGGACAAAATTGGAGAATTGCTAACACCATTGCAAATCAATGGAGGAGAATCTTGTCCATAAATCACTTGAAATAGAGGAGTGTTGGCTGAAGTGTGGAATGAGGTATTATACCAATATTCATCCCAAGGTAACCATGAAGCCCATTACTGAGGCATGTTCCCCACAAAACAACGTAGATAGGTCTCGAGGCAACAGTTAACTACCTCAGTTTGACCGTCCGTCTGAGTATGGTAGGTCGTGCTATGTTGTAACTTGGTGCATTGTAGTTTGAATAAATCTGTCCAGAGTAGGATAAGAAAGATCTTATCTCTATCAGAAATAATAGTGCGCGGGAAGCCATACAACTTCACAATATTGGAAACAAAAGACGTAGCCACTGATGCTGCCGTAAAAGGATGCTTGAGGCCAATGAAATGAGTGTATTTACTCAGTCGATCCACCACTACGAGAATAGAATCCATGCCAGCCGAGTGAAGAAGACCCTAAATAAAATCCATAGAAATATCTTCCCATACTTGATTCGGAATAGGAAGTGGTTGTAGCAATTCTTTTGGGGGATAAAGCTTGATATTTTTTTTTTGACAAACCTCGCATGCCGTAACATATTGGCTAACATCTTTCTTCATACCCCGCCAAAAGAACTCTCTTGAAATGCGAAGAAGAGTTTTAGAAATCCTCGAATGGCCTCCAAATGTAGTATCATGAAATTCTTTGAGTAAGAGAGGAATGATGGTTGATTATTTGGTCAAAATTACCCGATTCTGAAAATATAGGCCCCCATTATGGATATGATATTCTGTATGATATGGTACTCCTTTTTGTAAGTCAGTATAAATTGCTCCCAATTTAGGATATGATCTCACCTCGGAATCTAGTTGCTCCCATGGAATAAGTGTAATGAGGGACATCGCCATAAGTTTTGAATATTGTGGTCTTCATGATAAGGCATCGGCAGCCGTGTTCTCCACCCCTTGACGGTAATGAATCTCAAAATCATAGCCCATTAGTTTGGTTAACCACTTCTTATGGTGGGTACTTACCACTCGCTGCTCCAGAAGAAACTTAAGGTTGCGTTCATCTGTTTGAACAATAAATTTTTGTCCCAATAGATATAGTCGCCACTTCTGTATGGCAAAGGCTATAGCTTTAAGCTCACGTTCATATACTGAACTCTGACGGGCCGACTGAGGGAGCGCTTGACTAAAATAGGCAATGGGTCTGCCCTCCTGCATGAGGATTGCCCCAGGTCCACAGCTTGAAGCGTCGGTTTCAATAATAAAAGGTTTAGAGAAATCTTGTAGGGTGAGCGAGCATTGGTACGGTAGTCATAGCTTCCTTAAGACAATCAAAAGCGAGTGCTGCTTCGAAATCCCAATTAAAGCTATCTTTCCGTAGTTGATTGGTTAGCGGCATTATTATTTTGCCATATCCCACGACAAATTTTCAATAATAGCCAGTGAGGCCTAGGAAGCCTCAGAGGTCCTTCAAAGTGTGGGGTGTCGGCCATTGGAGCCTGTCTTGGATTTTGGATTGATCGGCAGCCACCCCTTCAGTAGAAATAATGTGTCCCAGATATTCCAGTTGGTACTGTGCAAAAAGACATTTAGCTTTATTAACATAAAAAGAGTGCTCTCGTAAAATCATGAAAACCTATTCCAAATGCTGCAAATGAGTTTCCAAGTTGGGGCTAAATACCAAAATATTGTCAAAGAAAACTAAGACGAATTTGCGAAGGAAAGGTCAAAAAATTTGATTCATCACCGCCTGAAATGTGGATGGTGCATTAGTAAGGCCAAAAGGCATTACTAAGAATTCGTAGTGACCCTCAGGCTTACGGAAAACTGTTTTAGGAATATCTTTAGAACGGACTCGAATCTGATGATATCCATATTTTAAATCCAATTTGGAAAAAATCTGTGCTTCGTGCAACTTGTCCAACAATTCATCTGTAATCGAAATTGGAAACTTGTTAGGCACTGTTATTTTGTTGAGGGCACGATAATCGACACAAAATCACCAACTTCCGTCTTTCTTTTTTACTAACAGTATGAGACTCGAGAATGGGCTGCAACTATGACGAATAATTCCTGCTGCTAACATTTCTTCCACCAACTTTTCCATCTCATTTTCTTGAATATGGGGATAACAATAAGGTCGCACACATACAAGCGATTGCCCGTCCTTTAGAACAATAGCGTGGTCATGAGCACGAGCGGGAGGAAGCTCGGTAGGGGTTTCAAACAATTCTTGATATTGACTGATCAATTGTTGAATACCTGTTGGGAGACTTCCTAATTGTGAAGACTTGGGCTCAGTCAGTTGCAAGTTGTAGCACTCCAATAATACCCCTTCTCCGCCTTTCTTTACAGCTTTCATCAAGGCTTTTAAAGAAACCGAATTCTTACTAAGACTTGCATCTCCTTGTAATCGAATATTCTGGGTTCTAGCCTTGAACTTCATAGTTAACTCAATCAAGTTCACGTGCAATATGCCTAAAGTTTGTAACCACTGCATCCCTAGGATGATGTCGGAGTTTCCCAATTCCAAAGGAAAAAAAATCAGTCAGAATTTCCAGATTTTGCAGCTTCAGTTGAATCACATGACAAATCCCTTGCCTCTTGACTGAGAATCCCATGCCCATCCAAATTTCGTAGCTGCTGGTTGTATCCATTGCCAAGTTTAAAAGCTGAACGAGCTATGTTGAAATAAAATTGTGGGTGGCTCCACTGTTGATTAGAACAATAATTGATATACCATCAATGTCTCCCAGCAACTTCATCGTTTCTGGTGGTGTTAATCCCACTATAGAATTCACCGATAATTCCACGATGGTTGGAAAAGGGTCTGTCACTTCTTCCTTGATTTCCTTTATAAAATTGTCACTTGTATCTGCCTTATAAAAATTGTGACAAATTAGCACTCGTAGTTCTTGACATTTATAACGATTGCCAATACTATATTTCTCGTTGCATCGGTAACACAATCTTTTTCCCATCTTTCTTGTAATTCAGAATCAGTTAACCTGCGAAACTGGGCTTTTGGGGTTGGAGCAACCATCTTAACGACCGTTTGATTTCTTCCTTCCAGTGGTCTAACTGAGGAAAAATTTTCATGTCTTTACACTTGAACTTTGTACTGAAATTTTTCCTGCAAACGTGCGAGTTGGATATGATAATCTGAACTCCCTAACCCTATTAATATTCTTGTTGTACTTGAGAATAACAATTTTGTCTTCAATTCGTTGGCCCGTTTACATGATCTGATTCAAACCCATAGGTCGCAACACTAATAATTTTGCCCATATTTCTGTGTGCAACCCATTAATAAACTGGGCCTCCAACATGTGATACAGAATGTCTCGAAATGGAGCAGCCAACTTTTCAAACTGCTACCTATACTCTTTGATTGATCCCTCCTGTTGAATTGCCAAAAATCGTTCTGATAACGTTTCTTCATGTGAAAAACGAAATCGATCCAATAGTCGTTCTCTTAAATCCCCCCAACTTCGAAATGGTTGTCTTCCATCCTCCCTTTTTTTTTTGTTTCCGTTAAATGTTGAAGGGCAAAGAAACGTTTAACCCTAAATACCCAATCATCGGGTCTCCATTTTCGAACACTGACATCTCCAAGTTTTTAAGTTGGCCATCCCCAGCAAAAACTCCAAGTACCTCCTCCGAATTATGGCAAAAAAACGAATCATTGTCCACTACACGGTCCATGCCATTTTGCTCGCAATAAACCGGGCCTTACCAAGTTGGTAGCCCACTTTGGATACCCTTATTATGGGCTGTCCTTTTTTCCAACATGAACTCCTAGCCCATATGCTGCCTTTTTCCATTATCAAACAAAATTCCCTGGCCCATGTGTCTTTTTCCTTCGTGAACCAGCAGCTCTTAAGGGTGGGCAAGCCGGTTCTTGCTTCTGGTTTTGGACCTCTTGGAATCGACCATTCGGTTCTCGGTTCTAAGAGTGAGGAACCGGAACTGAAACATAACTCGGTTCTGGTTCCTAACTGGTTTCTCTTATTCCTGCCTGTTGCCTATTTTCGTTTTGTTGTCTGTACCACACAATCGGAGCCACCACCGAGGGCTTCGTCAATTTCGTCGCCAAATTGGTGGGACAAATCGCGATGCGAGTTTATTTTCTCGACGAGCAGAATAAGTCTGGCGAGTCCCGGAAGAAGAGGAACAAAAAAAAAACAACAGCAAAAAGAAAGAGGAACAACAACAAAAAAAAACAACAACAAGAAGAGCAGGGCAACATTTTCAGTAGAACACTGACCAGTGAGCAAAAAATCGAGAACAATTCTATCATCGGTCAACCAAGCAAAACAGAAATGATGAACAACAAATTGGCTGAAGCCCTAGCAGAAATCAAGCAGAACCCATCACGAAGGTCAAAACATAATTGGGTGTTTGCTTGCAGTCGTAGCTCGCACGTCGTGCTTTTGTTGTCGCTCGTAATCAGGTTGGCCCAAGCTCTCTCTTCCTCTTGGACGGACAACGGAATCACCGTATTTCATAGCCCTTGACAACCCGTAGACACTGCCGAATCGACTTTGCTGAATTGGGAAGTAACTCACGAGGTGATGAGGAGTTGACTTTGCTGAATCGGGATTTCCTGCCGAGGAAAATAGAACTTTCGGTGTTTCCTCGAGCTGACCCAAAAGACTGGTTGTTCCGAGCTGAGAGGTAATTCAACCTTAACCGCTTGACGAAACGCGAGAAGATGGAGATAGTGACGGTTTTTCTGGAAGGACCGACGTTGCCCTAGTTTCAGTGGGAGAACGACAATCGATCATTCTGTTATTGGGTAAGTCTAAAAAGAAGGATTCTGGAGAGGTTAAGTCGCTCGCAAGACAGAACAGGTTGCGGTCGTCTATTAATGCTGAAGTAGGAAGGTTATGTGGAGGAGTACAGAACACATTTTTAGTCCATGTATCCAATTTGATGGGGATTCTAGAGGAAGTGTTTTTCAGCGCATTTTTTAATCGTTTGAAGAATGAAATTAAGGGAGATGTGCGTCTAGTGCGATCTGTTGGCCTACAAAATTTAATGGAGTCAACTCAAGTGGTAAAGGAAAGAAATGTTTTAATAAGACTTAAAAAAAATTGGAGTACCTCAGGTCATGGGAAGACAGAACTGGGAAACCATTGTCAAAAGTCCTTCAATAGAATTTCCAATATTACAACCGAAAACAAGAAATAATGAAGTGTAACTAAAGGCAAAGATGAGGGTGAGAAAGGAAAAAAGATTATGTTTTCGATGTGATGAAAAATTTTCACCTGGACATCAATGTAAGAAAACAATGCTCACTGATACTACAAAATGTGGAGGAAAATACCAAAAATGAGAATGAGATAGTAATCCATGAACTAGAGGGAATAGAAGAATTGAAGGAATCAATTGAACTATCTTTAAATTCGGTGAATGAGTTGACTACTCCACATACAATGCGTTTGTGGGGGTGTATTAAAGGACAACAGGTTGTTGTTTTAATATGTTCTTAGCTACTCACAATTTTTTTGCTACTCAGATAGTAGAAGAGCTACAATTGCCAATAATATCTACTACACAATATGGAATTCAACTGGGCAATGGAGAATCTATTCAATGAAGAGGTATTTGTAAAAATGTATTATTGATTTTACTAGAAGTGAAAATTTTAGAAGAATTTTTGCCATTCGATCTAGGCACTCAGATATTATTTTGGGAATGCAATGGTTGGAATCTATAGAAGATATGAACGTCAATAGGAAACTCTTATCCATTAAGTGTAATGTGGGCACTAAAATAGTGCACATAAAGGTTGACGCTAGTTTGGGAAGGACAAAAATTTCTATGAAGGCTATGATGAATACTATTAAAAAAGAAAAACAAGGGTTGTTAGTAGAACTTTGAGAAATGGAAGTTGAGCTAAACATACCTGATGAAAACTGTTATGAGGAGATTGAAGGCGTAATGTCTCGTAGCGTCAAACTCTTTTTTTTTTAAACCATACATTTATAGAAAACCAGGTTCTTTAAAATTCATACCATGAAAGTCTTTAACAAATTCTCTTTTGAAATCAGAGCTTAGTAAAACTCAATATTTACTAAATACATTTTCGTGCCCTTTTAAAATCATACAACAGAAGACTTTATGAAAACTATTTCAAATATCTATAGTAAAACTCATCTCATAAAATAACTAAAAACATTTATAAATGTTTCATTTTAAACCTAATATAAATGAACATAAATCATAATAAAGAGTTTACATTATTAAAATTTATCTTTTCTTTAATTCTCCCCCATGGTCAAATTTGCTTTGACAACGTTCTATATTCGCCCATGAGAATTCCTTTTCAACTGTGCTATTAAATGATCCTTTTATCATGTTCCTTAATCTCTATCATTACCTACATCACAAAGTTCACCTTTGAGTTTAATGCTCAACAAGAGATGTATAACATAAAGCATATAACATACAAAATGCAACATGTGCTATGACTATGAGATGCAGTACGAAAATAGTCTTTCTTTCGATCATTAGTCTTTCTTTTCTTTTTCTTTCACTTTATAGTCTAATCTTTTGGGACATCAGTTTAAGAGAGAGTGACACAATTAGGTGCACCTTAGGCGAGATAGCTAATTCGAATCCCGCCCATAACAATCCTTTACGTTGACACCATTTGGTCTATCTCATGTGGGACAACCAACTCATTTCGTATGTTAAATTTTGTTTCTTTTTTTCTTTCATGAAAACATATGCATGTAAATCATTTTCGTTGCTTTCTGGAAAAACATTATGCATGAAATGCATATGATACATTATAACTGTCTAAACACATCCTTGAGCAACATGATATCAGTTAACATATTCATGACATAATAACTGGTCTAACATCCCTTACAAAATCTACAAGCATCATATAACATATCCTCGATTAACAGCCCGTAGACATCATAAACACAATAACATAAACATAACAATGATCATATCCTCGAGACTCACAAGACGAGTATCATATTCTATCAACAAACTCATCAAACAAATCCTCAATCAACAGTCCTTAGGCATCATGAACACTAACTATGACAAATACAATAACATATCCTAAGCATAACAATAACCATATCCTCGAAATTCACATGGAGAGCGACATATTCTTTCAATAGTTTCATTAAACAATACACATCCTCAATGAACATAGAAATCCTCAAACTTCGTCTATCGCATCAAACCTAAACAGTATATCACATCCTCATTTCAAGACATAAATAATCGCAACAACAAAGCATCACATCCTCAGAGCAAGACAAACACAACAACAAAGCATCATATATCATATCCTTGGTCATAATAGTAAACGAGCATCCTAAACATCATATCCATCAAAACATCATATCCTAACTCCTTTGTCATGTAGGCCAAAGACCAAGCATAATCAACATCACTTACCTGCTTATGTAGTAGAACCAGAAATCTCTTTCCTTCAACAAACCCGTGGTACCCTTAACATTAATAGAAACAGAAAATGGGTTAAATCAAAGAAGTGGTCAAAGACATAACACCCTACTTGAAACATTATCTCCCAGTTCATCTTATATCCTTACCAAGACTTAAACCTAGAAGTGTGAGGCTTACCTCTAAAAGACTTGAAAAAAACTTAAAGAGAGAACAATTTTCTTCTTCCTCCAAGCGGCCGAGGAGAAAATAGGGTTTCCATCCAACAAATCCTATTGAAAGACCCATAATCAAATAGCTATGTGGGATTAAATCCCATGAAAAATGCATCCTTATTCCATCATTTTTTAAACTGTCCAATGATCAACTCGTAACTTGCATGAAATTTGGAAATTAATCTGTTTAAAACTGCCCGAGCTACAGTGGACGCCAAGCCACCTACGAGAGACCCCCACGGAAGCCAGCTCGACCAATGGCCAACAATTACTTCAGCCTTAAATTCACAATCACAATTGCGGACGGCAACACTGCCGCGAAAGCCAACGCTTTTGTAGGACCCCCAATCCAAAGCCTCACCGTCTGCCACGTGTTCTAATCTATCGCTAGACCACAAACTCGTTAAACTAGACGACGACGTTTTACACTGTCTAAAGTTCTATTTGCAGACTCCAATCAATCTACGGAAACGAACGCTTTCACAAAGACACAGTTAACCAAGACAACACTAATCCAAACGACGTTGTTCAACTTAATATTCTCGCTCTGTGTAAATGATCCAACGATTAACCCTTCACTTGATTTCCTCTTTTAAATCCAACGATTGAAAACACTCTCGGAAGGAATCTTTGGCTTCTACAGGAGCATCTTCCATTAGATCGAATGCTCACATTCCATCTCTGAGTCTAATCTAACGGTCATCATTTCCTTTCCATGTTCTCGCGGCTCCTCATGCTTCTGCGGAAACCTTCCATCCACCACGGTTAGATCACAGCCGTCTGAGACTTGATCCAACGTCCGATAATCCAACCACTGTTTCCTTAATTTCACAGCGTATTAAATTAACTCAACACTTAAACTTTTCTCCTTTAATTGTGGATTACCATTATTTCTTTAATAATCCTAATATATTTAGATTTCTTGGTTTCTTAATAATTATTTACTTAATCCTCCTTAAATTTTTAAATAATTTCTATTTTATTCTATTACCTATAAAATAAAATTCTATTCTTTAAATCTTTCCTAATTACTATAATTCTAGTGATTCCACCATTTTAATTTTCCTTCATAAAAATTCCCTATAACTGAACAGATTAAAAAAGATCAATTTTGTAGGATGGAAGAAGCTGAATCCACTTTCCAAAAGTTAAAAAAAGCCATATGTTCTTTACCAGTACTAGCTCTTTCTAATTTTAAAGACACTTTTGTTGTGGAAACTAACGCTCTTGGAACAGGGTTAGGGGTAGTGTTAATGCAAAATCAAAGACCTATTGCTTATTTTATTCAACAGTTATCTAAGTAAGGAAAATTGAAGTCAGTTTATGAACGGGAGTTATGGCTATAGCGTTGGCTATTCAAAAGAGGAGGCTCTATTGGTTGGGTAATCGATTTATTGTACGCATTGACAAAAAAAGTTTGAAATTTCTATTAGAACAAAGAATGATCGTGGTGGAACATCAAAAGTGGTGAACAAAATTATTGGGATATGATTTTGACATTCAGTACAAGTCGGGTCGTGAAAATAATGTGGTTGATGCATTATCTCATAATGAAGTTAACAATATGGCTAGTTTTCACCTAAATGAGTTGACTTGTGAAGGTGTACATAGTTCAAATGACTTAGAAGTGAAAGTGGATAACAATGCAAAGTTAAAAGCAATTAAAGAGGAATTAAGGCAAACAAGAAATTCAAAGTGAGGATATATGCTTGTTAATAATCAGTTATTTTATAAACATCAACAGGTTATCTTTCAACACCTTACTTTTATTTTGAAGATTTTGACACTATTTCATTCTAGTCCTATTGGAGGTCATTATAGAGTAACTAAAACTTTTCGTCGGATAGCAGCTGAGTTGTATTGGGCAAGGTTGCGTGGGGATATTAAGAAGTCTGTGCATTGTTGTGTTATTTGTCTACAGAATAAATATGAAGCATTATTCGAAGCAGGTTTACTTCAACCTTTGCCAATTCTACATGACATTTGAGAGGATATTTCCATGCATTTTATTAAAAAAATTGCTCAAATCGGAAGGATTTGATGCTATTTTTGTGCTTGCAGATCGTTTGAGTAAATATGCACACTTGATTGGTTTATATCATCCTTATAATGCTCAAACTGTAGATGACTCTTTTTTTGATAATTCTTTTCGCTTGCATGGTATGCCCAAATCTATAGTGTTCGCTCGCGATAAAATTTTTGTGAGTTGGTTTTGGAAAGAATTGTTTCGTTTGTATGGATCGACATTGAAGTTTAGCTCGACTTATCACCCACCAACCAATGGACAATCAGAAGTAGTGAATCGCACTATTGAAGCTTATTTGTGTTGTTTTCTAGGTGATAAATCGAAAGCTTGGAGTAAGTGGCGTTCATGGGCTGAGTTTTGGTATAATTCATCATTCTATTCTGCTATCCAAATGACACCCTTTAAGATTGTGTATAAGAGAGATTCTCTTATTTTTTTTGGGATTTGACATGCTAGCTCAGATGTTTCGACTTTAGATAATCAAATGATGGGAAAAGATTTCATTTTTGACTTGTTAAATCTCCATTTGGCAACAATTCAAGCACAAATGACTATAACAGCAAATAAAAAAAGGAGGGACGATGAATTTAAAGAAGGCGATTTTGTTTGGCTTAAGATTCAACCTTATAAACAAAAATCTTTGACTGAACAGTTACATGTTAAATTTTCACCAATATATTTTGGTCTCTTCAAAGTTTTACGGCGGATAGGAAAAAGGTTTATCGATTGCTGCTGCCCGAGTTTACAAGGGTTCATCTGATGTTTCATGTTTCTTTATTGAAAGAGGTGAAGGGTGAAGTCCACAACATTACTCATTTACCAAAGCTTTTTACTAAAACAATAAATTGATAGATTTAACCTGAATCTTTGTTAGATATTAAGCAATAGAGTGACTTTCTACCTATAACTATTGTTCTTATTAAGTGGAATCATCTTCTTCCTTTTGAAGCAACTTGAGAAGATTATGATCAAATTTGACTACAATTTTCGGACTTCAACCTTGAGGACAATGTTCTTTTTTGAACCAGGAGTAATGATAGTCCTCTATTGCGATTTACTTATGTTAAGAGGCCTAAGAAGATATAATGTTAAGTGTAATGTAATTTTAATTATAAATATTAGAATTTGTGTGTGAAATAATGATTAGTGGGTAGTTTTAGTGTTTCAAAATGTTGTGTGGAGGGAAAAGGGGAGATTAATTTTAAGAGATAAATGACTCTCAAATTCCCTTTTGGTGTGCAAGATGGTGTGTAATTTCATTGTAAAAGTGTGTGTTTTGTGCATTCTTTTGCCATTGTAAAGAAGAATTGCTTAATATAAAAAGTAAACGTTTGAAGAAATAATTTTTTCTTACCACCTTATTCTTTTTTATATATCTTTGTTAAACATAAAATATTGTGTCTCTTGAGAATAGAAACCTGACAAATACGTACTAACTCAACTCCAGAAGACTTTACGTATGTTTTAAACACGATGACTAATAATAGATTTATTCAGTGTTTTCTTATACTATGATCAGACGTAATCATCTAATTATTATACTTTATCATCAAATGTGTATCTTGTCAGATTTTTGAGTGGCAATATGCTTTCTGGAACTGTTCCAAATTCGTACCTCAGTTCATCGCACAAAGTGTATGTTCCTTAATTAAGGATCTCGATTTTTTAGTTTTCGATCTTTATTTTTCATGACTAAGATGCAAAAAGAGAAAGATTTGTAAAATTCCTTATTAGCCATCTTTGAAGTTATACATGTGCATAAAATGTTTCCATTTGAAAGGTTGTCATAGGATGCCTTTGATAAGTCCTAATTATATCATTTATTTTTACATCTAGATAAATATTCTTATCATTCATCGCATTTGTTACATCTTATTGAAGATATTAAGTATCAGTTGCAGATTAAGTTATTAGGTTCTGGTAAGAACAGAGAATAACAAACAATAACAAAGTAGTAATTCACTGGAAAATCAAATTGCATTCAACTTCAAAGCAGCAAGAACAAAGAACTAACGGACACTATAGGGAGGCCAGGTTCTCCTCTAATTCCTACCACTGATTTCCTACCAAATTCTTCCTTCCCCTCTCCTTCAGCATTCCCTTTCATTTATATCCCTTCCACATCAACTAATTGCCTTCAACCAGCCCTGATCCTCTCCCATAACCGTCTTCCCACATTTCCTCTTCCAACCCCGCAATATCTATTGGTATCTTCGTTTTCCTCTTGGACCTCTTAGCATGAGGGTAACTTATTGGAAGCCTATCAGATTCTTCATCAGGTTCCTTTGCAATGCATTTAACGAACATCTAAAAATTATTTAGTTCTTGTGGCTATAAGTTTGAGTTCTCATATAATCAAACTCTAAAAGAGAATTGTTCGCCAATTAAAATAGGAAAACCATCTAATTTAGGCAATGGCTTAGTTGAAAATGAGACTGATTTAAGGTAGTCATCCAACATATTAGGAGCTTTTATTAAGCTCCTGAAGGACATTTATTGTAAATGTTAGAAACTAAGTCCTGAAGACTGGATAAAAAATCTCTATTATGTTATTTTGAAGATTGTACAATTTTCTTAAAAAAGACATAGTAAGTGGTCTTTTTTGTTTTTCTTCTCCATTACTCTGTGATAGAGGCTATCTGGTTGGGGCCAATATTTTATGTTGGTTCTACTTTTGAGAATTTTATCTTCTCCTATATATATCTCTTTGAATTATTGATTTAAGGATCTGTTAGGAAAGAGTAATTACATTACAATCATGGTTTAGAAATCTTTGAACAATACCAACTGCTCATAAAATTGTAAAAACCTGATGCTACTCTTCACATAAATAATTCTTAATATTCTTTTCTTGTGGCTTTGAACACCCTGGTATAAAGATCTACCTTCCATTCAATTGTCATGCATTATTTCCAAATCTTGTTACTTTACTTAACTGATTGCATGCAGTGATCTCTCCTACAACAACTTCACATGGAATAGTGGCTGTTCGAAGAGCTCGTAAGAATATTTAAGCGCAAATTTAGTAGTCCTCCACTAGCTCTGTGTATCTAATTTCTTTTTTGTTAATTACAATCAGAAATATCAACATGTACCTGAGTTCAATCGTGAAAAACAACTTGTAAGACTTTCTACTCCTAGGCCATATAAATCCTATTATCATCTTCTAAAGTTTACCGCATATTTTGATATGTTTATTAGGACAGGAATGCTTCCATGCTTAGGCCTAAACACGTGCTTGACATGTAAGTATAACGTTTTGGATCATTGAAGTCTGTTTTTTAGTAAATGCATGGGCTGTACTTGTTACCAAGATGATCAATTCATATTTGGATAAAAAAAATTGAAATTATCTGTAAGTTATGGTAGAAGCAAAATAACCAAGCAGCCCCGAGCCCATGTCTCTTTTCAGGTTCTTTTATTTCTCCACAAAGCTTTCCTTCTAACAGTTGGCTCAGCTTGGAATCAGTTTATATCTGTTTCCCTGTTCTTGAGCTTAAGGTTTTTTAAGGTTGCTCTCAAAACTTTTAATGCTATGCACTTCTGTGATTGCCCAACCAAACTGCTTCGGCAGGCTTCCCTTCTGTCAGTTTGCAAGAGCTGATTTTTGTTGTCTTCCTAATTTGATACTTTATCAAGTGATGCTTAAAATATTTACAAGGTATTCTTGGTAAAGAAATTTTACTAATTCCTTTTGAGTGATTTTGGCATCCCTAACTGTAAAATGACTGTTAGGATTGAGTTTGAGAATCATAGATTATCATCTTTTTCCTTAATACGTTCCTCAAGCTTGATTCGAAAATACTTTTCATTCCAAACACGCTAATGCCAGAGCAAAAAGTAAGATTTTGAGAGTCTCTTTGTGAAAACATTAGCAAGTTGTTGTCTGGAACGAACATTATTTACGCATATTGTGTCATTATATGACTTATATGTGATGAAGTGTCGATCAATCTCCATATGTTTTTTCTTGCCATGGTGGACCTAATTATGTGTTATATTAATGGCCAATTTATTATCATATAATAGTCTCAGAGGCTCATTAAGGTTTTATCTAGGACGCTCCGCTTCAAGTAATGGTCTCTCCTCTCACTATGCAAAAATTAATTCACAATTTGTTTTCATTCTGAACCATGAAAGTTATGTTGTGTTTTTAGGGAAATGGAGAGGAGGAATTATGTATTCGGAAAGGCAAATATGTCGCTGCAGTTTGGGAAACACTATTTGTAAGGTGGCAAACTGTTAGAAATTGAGTGTGCATGCATGGGAATGCCAATGGGAGTGAGAAAGGGGTAAAGCATGATTGATCATTTCCTTTAGGATTGAAGCAGAAAGAGATAGAAGTAAAGATAATTTTGGGATCTGTAGTAATTTTTCATGCTTGTGGCTAGATTATTAGGGTTCACTAAGAAAAAATAAGACCGGAGTGAAATAATGGAGGAATTAGAGGACTTGTTAGGCATGAAGACAACTTTAGAATTGGCAACTATCCTGTAACATTCTATAACTTTTTCCGTATAAAAATTTTCTTTCCTTGAAAACACTCGTAAGGGAAAACCAGAGTAATAAAAAGCATAAGTCTTAACTATATAAAACTCATAGTAAACGATGTACGGAAGTCTTTTACATTTAAATACCACAAACCAACCATTTAAAAACTATTTCAACACGAATCGCTAAAATATTTATTTAAAACCATTTAAAGCTAATAACACTTAAAAACTCTTAAAACAATTAAACACGTTTATTCCATCCCGTGAGCCATAACCTCAGGTCAATGTTGCCAACAGCACAAACGTTCAACCCAACAATACTCCATCAGCTATGTCCTTTATCAGCTTTATCCAATTATGAGTTTCTTACCTACACCACAAGACCTAACTATAAGCATGAAGCTCAGTAAGCAGTATGAACGTAAAACTTGAAACACATGTGCAACTTTTAAAGTCTGTATACAATTTTATGTTTTGCTTATCTGATATTGTTTATGTCTTTTATAGTTATTTATTCTATTTTCTGTGCTGGGCGTATCCAACTAGACCACGCAAACATCTATTTACTGTTCCTTTCTTTTACTGTTATTTATTCTGTTTCTGTGCCGGAAGTATCCAACCAGACCACAAAAACAACTATTTATTACTCATGTCTTTTGCCGTTATTTATTCTGTTTCTGTGCAGGGCATATTCAACGGGACCACAAAAATAACTATTTACTTATTTTTGGTTTTTGTACCGTGTGTATCCAATCAGATCACAAAACGGCTATCTACATTTATTCATTTTTGTGTACTTTAAGTTTCTAAGTCTTAACATGTTGTGCACATACAATCCTATCTAACGTGTAATGTGTTCATCTATCGTATCCTTAAAACATAATCCGTTCTAACTAAGGAACTGAACTTAAATCTAATAAACATACAATTCAAACAATCAAGCAAATAAACACCCCCTAATTTCCATTATGTAGGCCCTTTCGGACAAAGCACATGCAGTACCACTTACCTGGAGTCCTTAGCTTTAAAGAGTTAACACTTAGAATTATCCTTCGCGAAACCTATTCATGATTAACACATATAACTATTAATAATTAATTTCCAATAATAAAATACAACCAGTGAGCAACCCTCGTCTAATTCCATCAACTTAATAGTTATAATCTTCAACTAGTATTCTTTAAATTATTTCCAACTTTATCCAACAACTTATCACTTCACCCATTGTTAACAAGTCTATCTAATTCCTAACCGTAGTATTATTTTTTAAATCTATTATCTTAAACCATAACATCAACAATGGCGGGGAATTAAAACCAATATAGCAGAATATTAATCCAACAATTCTACTACAAACCATCACCCAATGAGAAGCATTCTCCAAACCCTTTAACAATCCATGCAATTGAGGCCATAATATTCCAACAATCATCATTTCAACCCAATAATTAGTCTAATATTTTCCACTTTCTACCAACAGAATAATAATCAAACTCCATTATACTCTCACCAATCATGGTAGTAAACTTAACCTAAAGCAACATATTTTTCATCTATAAAAACATGGTATAAGAACTATACCTGAAGAACCCAAAACTTGAAGAATCCAAAAGACAGAAAGATGAAACTCCACCTTTCCTCGCGTTCTCCTTTCTTCCAAAACCCTCAATAAATCATTTACTCATTGTCTGCACCTCACGATCCTTCACAAAACGCAGCAGCACACAGTTATCTTCACAGTCTCTCACCCATCAACTCCCTCAGTTATTCTCCTCTGTAAACTTTCATTCACAACTCACAACAAACATCAACCATGTTTTCACAGTTTCGCACTCACAGACCCAACCACAACCTTCACAGCCTTTCACGCAGTGTCTGTTCCTTCAGACCTTCTCCCTTTTGAACTACTTATCCCTTGAATCACAGAACCCTCACGGTTCCACTCTCTTCTTCAGATCCTCACAACTTCTCTCATTTTCCCAACTCCAGAAGCAAGACTTCTCTCAAGATTTCGGCAGAGCTTTCGCAGGGTTTTCCTTCTCCTTCAATCCTCGTTCCCTCGCTTCTCTATTTATAGGCTACTTCCAGCGACTCCTCATCATCCGGGTGAAGAAAAAAGGCCAAGAGAATGGACTTTCCATTGTCCAGATGCGTCCAACGTTGACTTTAGAAGCTTCTAATGACACGTTTTCATTACTAGGGGACTCTTAAATTTGAGGTCGATCGCTTCATCTTTGGTCGATCGACCGCCAGTCCATCGATCGACCGCATATTTCATTGTTCCAAATTGTCAGACGATTGCATCCTTGGGCGAACGACCGCCACTCCAAGCCGATCATCCGCTGTTATTTTCTCCAGAATATACATATATACACGTTATTCCTTAATGTGATATAAATATATACAATGCAACCATAGGTCTTAATTGTGATTGTAACGTCATTCAATGCAACTTCATCTTCTCCAAACCAATATGCACTAAATTCATATAATATATATATATATATATGTGAACATCTAAACTATCATTAAATTTATATTACATGTTTCACTATTCTTTCTTCACTTTTGCCTAAGTCAAATTCCAATAACTCTTAACAACCTTATTATTCTCAAGATTTCAGTCCTTACAATTTCCATACAATATCCAAATATGTCTAAATATATTTTCGCTTACTAATTTCACTAACTATCAATCTAATTCATAGTGTCCTATCTAACTCTCTGTAACCGAAATCTTTTCTCCAAATTAAGTATAGACATAATTCAAGCATCGTAGTTCACTTTATCCAAACATGTTTCACTTTGCTAATATCTTAAATTACCCAAGTTAATTCCAATAAATCCTAAATCATCCTCCTAAGCTCAACGGACTAGATTGCTTTTCCAAAGAAAATGGCGGGATGGCTTCCATTCTTCTGTGCTAAACTGAGGAGAGTAGGGTAAGGAGAGTTGCTTGAGCCATGACAACAATGCAGTCATCCAAACTCGTCGAAGAAGCAAGAAACGTCGGCACCTCTTCTGGAACAGCTGCTATCAACCATCAATGACAAAGAAATGAGAGAGAATTGGTATGATAGCAAGGGGAGAGTGAGGAGGCTCAACATGTTGGGGTGGGGGTTATTACGGGGTGTATAAATTCAATAAGTTTAATATTTTCTACAATTAAGGATAGAGGATTTTGTATTTAATTAGAAGCTAAATTAGGGAGATTTGATTAGATTTTTCCTTATTTTGGTTAGTAATCTTGTGTATATATCAAGGAATGAGTATAGGCGTTGTTGGGCTTCACTATCTGTTTTTCGCACGAATATGTGTGTCGATGGAGGTGGAACAGAGGGTGCGAGGATGCTGCTTCGCGACTTTAGGTTCTTTGGTCTTTGATTGGAATGTATTCACGAGGAGAGAACGTCAATGGCTCTTTGGGTGGCTGAGTTCGTGAATGAAATAGGTTTTGTGTCTATCGACATTGGCAAAAAAGGCGCGAAGAACAAAATCTTGAGTTAAAGAAATTCATCTGGGTTCCATGGAAGGGAGGGTGGGCTTTTGTTTTTGATATGGAAAGGAGACCATTATGGTCGTCTAAATTTCGTGAGAGGGAAACAGATACAAAAGTTGGATGCCCATATTTTTAGCTGGAAAATTTTGGGTGATTTGCGTCCATAATGAGAGGGAGGTTTGACGTCTGCTTGTCCTTAAAATCTGAAATTTACATTATTTTATGAAATATTGATTCCATAAACTTTCTCTAAAATAAATTTTAATTTATTTCCTTAAGATATCAAGATATTACAGTTTGTTTTAGGATTCAAGCCTATAGCCTAAAGTCTTTGAGTATGCATGTTGTACGAGTGTATAGTTTCTTCTTTAACATACTCTTCCTGGCCAAATAAAAGTAAAAGTGTTTCGTTTAATTATTTTAATAATATTTTCATCATTTGTATCTTCTTTATATGCTGCAGATAAAACAATCGCTCCATATAAATTGTGGTGGACCTGATCTAACTGTTACCGACAGCGATGGGACTTTCACATATAGTGGTGATGCGGAAATAACAGATGGAGCTTCTACAAACTTTTATCGTGACTACTGGGGATTTAGCAGCACAGGAATATTCATGGATGCCAATAATGAAAAAGAAAAATATGTAGCTGTTTCTGATCTCATACACGAAGGTCTGTACATGACAGCTCGAATGTCTCCCCTCTCGCTCACCTATTAATGCAACTTGTCTACTCAATGGGAGTTACACTGTAAAGCTCCATTTCATGGAGATAATGTTTAGAGATGATGAGTTGTATAGTAGTCTTGGGAGGCGGCTATTTGATATATATATTCAGGTAATAAATCATGATTTACAAAAAAACAATAAACGTTTTGGGTAATTGTAGAAACTTTTAAATTGAAATATTTACTTCAGAGAGTGATGTGAACCAGGGTCCAATGACTCGTGCCCGAGCCAAGAAACTTATTTCTTCCTTAACTCGTTCTTATTTTGCAGGTATTTCTAAATTATGGGATTTTATAGAAGAGACAACTCATGAAGACAAGGGAAGACCATTTCATTTTGTTTCTTGGATCGACTCACCACCAACGGATTAGTTGACTTCTTTCCGACTTTGAGTTGCCTTAAGGTTGCGATATTTCTATAGTTTATTTCTTTGTTTACTTGCAATTTTCTTGATGTTTAAGAACTTATCTGGCCAAGTCTTGATGTGTTGCTTTTATTTGGTTGGATTTTTTTTTGTTTAGTGAGCTATTTTTAGAGGTGTGCAGTTTGTATGTAAACCGCGCCCTCATGCCCAATTTTTGGCACATTAAGGGCATTTTGGTTTTTGTTCTTTATTGTAAAACTCTTAGGGTTTAAAGCCCTCTTGCTGGAATGAAAAGAGCACTTTTTGAAGAAAAATCAAAAACCCTTCTGTCTTGAGTGAGAAGTGACCGCGCGGAACCCCCCCTACGGCCGAACTCCTTTGGTGCCTGAACTTGTTGCTCTTTGATTGCTTCTTGAGCAAGTTGGAAATGTTGCTATTTCTTCTAACTCTTCATCTTGGTGGAGACTTTGTGGTATGGAAATAGGAGAAACATCGGATCCCTTGGAGAGTGTTTGATCTTCGATCAAGCCGAACTATCCCGTCCCTCTCACGGTTGGAGGATAAACGGACTCCACAGTTTACTTCTTGGTTTTCTTGAAGGTTCTTGCAAGTAGTTCTTGGTTCTTCTTGTTCTATTCTTCTCATAACAGCTAATTCTCGCTTCAGGTTTGGGAGTTATTCCTATTTGAAGATTGGTAGACGGAATATTATGGATTATTTGGCAGATTTCAATCAAGTGCTCTTCGAGTGACTTGGAGCACGTCATTTGGTATCAGAGCCTCGCTTGCGTTTTTGCTGTTTTATTGAGACTATAATTTGATAATCATGAGTACTAGAAGTGGAGCCTAGTATCATAATAATAATAGGGAGACGAGAAACAATCCGGTTGCACCACCCGAGGAAGCTCATGAGCTAGCCGAGCCTAGTGTGCATGGTAGGTTGGATGAGATGTTTGACATGATTCTTAAGCTTCAACAAAAGTTGGCAGCCTCCGACAATGATCAAGTGCGAGGTCCTAGAACTCTGAGGCCTAGAAGAAGACTTAGTACTTCTATTGATTCACGTGATCATGGTGCTAGTGAGTTTGGTGAAGAGTGGGAGGAGGCTGATGATAGTGATTCATTTAGCTCGAGAAGGAGACCGAATAGCAAGCATGATTTGAGGCACGTTAAGGTCTCTATTCCTCAGTTTAAAGGGTCCAGTAATGGTGGTGACTTTCTAGAATGTGTTGAATAAGTAGACCGGATTTTTGATTGCTACGATTATTCAGAAAAGACTTAACTTCAAATTGTGACTTTGGAGCTCTCCGGATATGCTAGTATATTGTGGGAAAACCTTAAATCACAAAGAAGAAAAATTGGGGAAGTTGAAGTCCGAAGTTGGGAAGCCTTGAAAGAACTCATGAGAAGACGATTTGTCCCTCCACATTACAAGCAAGAATTATTCCTTCAATTACAAAACTTTAAACAAGGCTCATTAACGATTGATGATTATTTGACCGAGTTTGAAATTTTGAGAATCCGTTACAAAGTGGAAGAACCAATGGAACAGACTGTAGCTCGTTCTATTAGAGGATTGCAAAAGGAGATTGGTGATGTGGTGGAGTTGCAACCTTATGAAACCCTAGACGAAGTTGTTCAATTGGCCTTGAGAATAGAAAGACAAAGAAAGAGGAGATATAAAGAGGGTGTGACTCGACCTTTCCAAAGAGGCAACAATCCTCCAAAACCAACTCCAAAGGGGGATGGAAAATTTAATACCGTGAAGCCTATTGAAGAAAAGAAAAATTTTGGTGATGTAAGCAAGCCGAGATCTAGAGACGTCAAGTGCTTCAAGTGTCTAGGTTTCGGCCACATTGCTTCTCAATGCCCGAATGCTAAAGTGATGATCCTAAAAGCAGAAACCAATGAAATAATTAGTGAAGATGAGGGGGAGGAATCGGGTGTTAACAAAGAAGAGGATGATGAGGAAACTTTTTATGCTCCAGAAGGGCCTTTACTTGTTGTGTTGAAACGTTCTATGGCTACCCAGAATCTTGTTGATGAGCTACAGCGAGAAACCATCTTTAACACCCGTTGCATGATTAAAGAAAAGATTTGCTCAATGATTATTGATGGGGGAAGTTGTACCAATTTTATCTCTTCGGATGTTATTGAGAAATTGGGTCTTGAAACTATGGCCCACCCCACCCCTTACAGGCTAAATTGGTTGAATGATAAGGATCCGATCAAAGTTACCAAGCAGGTCAAGGTAGCTTTTTCCATTGGAGGTTATGAAGACGAGGCCTTATTTGATGTTGTTCCAATAAACGCTAGCCACCTTTTACTTGGGAGGCCATGGCAATTCGATAGGAGAACAAAGCATGATGGGTATACGAATTTTTATTCTTTCAAATTCAAAGGAAAAACAGTTAATCTAGCACCTCTCAATCCGGATCAGATTGTTAAATATTATGAAAGCATGAACAAAAGCAGAACTGAAGCGTCTCTTATCATCACAAAAAGGGATCTTAAAAGGTCCTTATTGCAGGGAGGGCCGATTATACGTAGGATTTTTTGAGAAAGGTTGGAAGAGATGGGAATCATTCCCGAATCTGTTTGGGAGCTGCTTAACGAGTATGAGGACATGTTTCCAGAAGAGTTGCATCAAGGACTTCCGCCTATGAGGGGAATCGAACACCAGATAGATCTTATGCCTAGAGCTTCTTTGCCTAATCGGCCTTCATACAGACTGAGCCCAGAAAAGTCTAAAGAATTACGTAAGCAGGTGATTGAATTACTTGGAAAGGGCTACATCAGAGAATCACTTAGCCCTTGTGCAGTTCCCACATTATTAGTACCAAAGAAAGATGGGACGATGTGTATGTGTGTGGATAGTCGAGCCATCAACCAAATTACTATCAAGTATCGATTTCCTATTCCCAGATTGGAAGATATGCTGGATGAACTTAGTGGAGCTACTATTTTCTCTAAGGTTGACTTAAAAAGTGGTTATCACCAGATTCAGATGCGAGAAGGCGATGAGTGGAAGACCGCGTTCAAGACGAAGTACGGTCTCTATGAATGGCTAATTATGCCATTTGGATTATCCTACGCTCCTAGCACTTTCATGCGTGTAATGCATCATCTGCTTCGGGATTTCTTGGTAAAGTTTATCGTCGTTTATTTCAACGATATACTTATCTATAGCTCGGATCTTACTACTCATCATATGCACCTACGATTATTATTTGAAGTTCTACGCAAATCTCAGATATATGGTAATCTCAAGAAGTGCGCATTTGCCCAAGATCGCGTTCATTTCTTGGGATTGATTATTACTAAGAATGGAATGGAAGTAGATGAAAGCAAGATAGAGGCTATTCGAAGCTGGCCAATTCCAAAAAGTGTCTCCGAGGTGCGAAGTTTTCATTGTAACGACCCGGTTTCTATTTAGTTTAAAAATCGTGTAAATTTAAAACTTTTCTTCTTATAAAAACATCAGAGTATTTATCTTTTATAAAACTCGGTCATTAAAACCATTTACTTAAAACATTTATCAATTGCAGCGAAAATAATAAAATCATTTTCTGAAACATTTTGTTAAAACACAGCGGAAGTCCTTTTTAAATAAAACAATTATAAACTTTAATTACTTTATAAAGTCTTTTACAAAACTCCTTTACAAACCATATTTCTTTAAATCCTTTTAGCCTGACCAACCACAAATTTCACTCGTGCAAATCCTTCATCCACTGCCTCTTAGTCTGTTCACCTGTGCGTGTACCTACATCGCAAGACTTAACTAATGAGCCTAAGGCTCAATAAGTGATATATAATGTATGATGCACATGTCATGCAACTTTTAAATCTTTTTTTTTTAACTATTTATGTTTCTTTTCTTTCTTTCTTTTATTTTCTTTTACCATTTTCTTGATCTTAACTTTGCTTCATCTTGACTTTACTTTACTATTCATTTTTTTACTTGATCATTACTTTACTTTATCTTGAAAGGCGTTGGAGATGTCTAAAATTGACGAGACGAACCTCACATCCCCAGATGACCCCGTTTGTTTCATCTTTTTCTTTATCTTTACTTTATCTTGAAACTTTACTTCATTTTGTCTTTACTTTATCATTATCTTTACTTTATTGTTTTGCCTTTGATATTCAACTCAAGCCTCAACCAATGGGGGAGTAACCCGCCCAAAGCCTCTATCCATTAGGACCAAGTCCACCAAGCCTCTATTTATGAGCTGAGTTTAATATCAAAGCTTTAATCATTTAACATTGTAATGTAAACTCAACCAATGGGGGAGTAATCCGCCCAAAGCCTCTAACCATAGGGACAATGTCCATCAAGCCTCTATTTATGAGTTACAAGCCAAAGCCTTAACTGGTTGCCATTGGAAACATAACCCATTGGGGGATTAATCCACCCAAAGCCTCTATCCATGGAGACAATGTCCACCAAGCCTCTATTTATGGGTTACGTGCCAAAGCCTTTATCTTTTTCTTTACTTTACTTCATTATTTAACCATGGGGGAACAATCCGCCCAAGCCTTTATCTTTTCTTTACTTTACTTTATTATTTAACCATGGGAGAACAATCCGCCCAAGCCTTTATATTCATTTATTTATTATTCATAACCGTCTCGTTCCTTCTTTGTTTCCTTTTTAACATTTCGTAAATATTTCGTTTCTTCTTTGTTTCCTTTTTAGCATTTCGTAAACATTTCGTTTCTTCTTTATTTCCTTTCTTTCTAAAATCATGTATGAAAGCCATTTTCGTATCTATTTGGAAAACTATGATGCGTAATGCTCATGAATGCATACATTCTCTACTAGAGGAATTTAATAGAGCAACCAACATACAATTCATACTTATAAAAATTGTAAACAATGAAACATGCTATGTAAAACTGTAAACACCGAAACATGCTCTTAAATACTGTAAACAACGAAACATGCATCTCCTATTTCCTACGATGTAGGGTCCGAAGACCAAAGCACATGCATATCACTTACTTGGCGTCCGTGGCATGTTTAACACACTATTCTTTTCTCGTTAGTACCTAAACCATTAAATTCATATATTATTAACCGTACTTATACTACTCACACTTTCACAATCTGCAGATGGACAACGGAATAGAAAACCTCACAATGTTGCTCATTCCATCAATGTGACATGATAAGTTAACTTTACAAAACTCATATTTTCCATAGCAAAGTAGAGAACCATTTAATGCCCACTTTAATATGAAATTATAATATACAAAGTTAACTTCATTATCGTGAATCATCCAAGCTTCACAGTCAATAACGAAATATAGGACGTTACTCAATTTCTTCTCAATCTAATAATACGAAACAATAACATCCAACCTGGCTCAGTTATTAACATTCTAACATGTCTAATGGACAAACTAGTAGTCAACAACAACACTTCTAACAAAACCACAGCTCCATTACAAAACAGAACTTGCAACAAGTCTACAAATCCATTACAAAACAAAACAACCTGGTTCATGGTCGTAACTTCACCCCTTTTTGTTATTAACAGGTCTAGTTATTGTTTATAACAACAGATGCAGTAATCCATATTAACATTTACTTGATATCTGAAGACATAAGGTGACAATCCATACCAATTGAGTCTAACCCACAGTAATACGATGAAGAATATAACACCCCACAGCTCTCCTCAAAATATATCTCTCGGCAACAATATGTATCATAAATCTAAAAACAGAACCTCAGCAACAACATCAGAAATCTAAAAACAGAACCTCAGAAATCCAAAATAGCACATTAACGTAGCAGACATCCCATACTTCCATTCATTTCAATTGATCCTCACAGAAACTTTCTAAACTACAGAGAAGACCATTACCTGAAACTGAAAACAAGCAGACTCGATGGACTCTGTACTCTTCTTCTTCTTCTCACTGACTCACAACTCCAGAAGTTCTTCTCACTTTTATTTCTCCTCTGTTCTTCCTCAAACACAGAGAAAAGCTCTCTGCCGAGTCCAGGAAAGAAGAAAACAGAGCCTTCACTTATAACCAGAACGTACACCGCTTGGAGACATCACACTGTTTACAGAAGAGCTGCCACGTGGAAGACTCCTGCCAGCTAATTAATTGCCTTAACCAATTTAGTTGGAAACTAACGGAACCAGTCCCGAACTAACTTCTCCACCGAACCAAGGCCCTGTGTCCATTGCCGGTCACTGCCATTCGTTGCCAAGCATCACCAACTAATCAAAAATTGACAGAAGAACTCACCTTGACGGAGCTCATCGATCTATCCCGTGAGCTCATCGGACCCGATGGACAACACCGCAGCCCGTCTCGTCGCCGGCCACGGTTCGTTCGTCGGACAGCGCATCAAGCCCGAGCTCTCGTCGCCGGAGATCGTCGTCACTCTCCCCTTCTCGCGTCATCGCCCGAGCTCCGACGCCCAAAGATCGCCCGTCGCGATCTCCCTCGCTTTCTTCCTGCCTCTCTCGCTCGTTCTCCCTCTCTCTCTCTTTCCTCATTTCTTCGATTAACTTAAATCCCTTCAATTAACTTAACTTAATTCCCAATATATTAATAATCCTCAACTTAAATAATAATCATCAATTTAATAATTAATCTCTATTTAATAATATACCCAATCTTCTATATATATTAATTTCACTTTATTATTCCAATAATTTTCAATATTAATTACGTCCTTAGCAACGTCATGAATAATATCCTGATAATTTATTTGACTAATTTAAATATTCTAAATTATTTTTCAATTTAGAAATTTTAATTTCTGATATAAAAATCAGGATATTACGTTCACGGTTTGGCATCTTTTTACCGTCGGTTTATAAAAGATTTTAGTTCTATTATGGCCCCTATTACGGACTGTATTAAGAAGGGAAAGGAGTTTAATTGGTCTACAACTTGCCAGGCCAGTTTTGAATCCATCAAAGATAAGTTATGTAATGCCCCTCTATTATCGCTACCTGATTTTACTAAAGTTTTCGAGATTGAGTGTGACGCTTTTGGATTGGGAATCGGAGCCGTACTTATGCAGGAGGGTAAACCTATCTCTTATTTTAGTGAGAAACTGAAGGGTGCCACCCTAAATTATTCTACTTATGACAAGGAGTTCTTCGCAATAATCCGAGCCTTGAAAGTATGGCAACACTATCTCTTATCCAAGGAATTTATTATTCATTCAGATCATCAGGCCTTGAGGCACATAAGAAGTCCAGGAAAACTTAATAGACATCATGGCAAGTGGGTGGAGTTTCTTGAACAATATCCATATGTTATTAAATACTAGAGAGGGGAAACTCAATCAAGTCGCCGATGCTCTTTCCAAGAGGTTTGTTTTGTTGACAAAATTAAATGCAAGACTTTTTGGTCTTAATTGGATCAAAGAGTTATATCCCAACGATATGGATTTTGGTAGCATTTATCATTACTGCCTGAGTAAAGCGAAATTTTCCTATTCTGTCGAGAATGGATTTCTTTTTAAAGGAGGGAAGTTATGCATTCCTATTTGCAGTCTTCGTGAGGCCCTCGTTTTGGAAGCTCATTGTGGTGGATTGGCAAGTCATTTTGGTAGTAAAAAAACTATAGAGGCGATTCAAGAATATTTTAATTGGCCGCACTTACGTCGCGATGTTCAAAAGATTGTAGAGCGGTGTTGTAACATCCCATATTTTTAAAAAACGTAAAAAGCATAAAATTCAAAACTTTTCTTTTTATACAAACATCAATCTCTTTTTCTTTCATAAAACCCGATCGCTAACACCTGATCGCTAAAACTCTTTACTTTCACTTTCTTAGTTTCCTTTCACCTTTATCAGTTTACGCTCAAAAGCCATAACATTATTTTAATAAATGCAGCGGAATAAAAACAACATTAAGAATAAGAAATACTTTACAAAACTCTTTTTCAAATACTTTTCCTTTCACTTTCTAGCCCAGCCAGCCACAAGATCCACCCGTGCAAATCCTTCATCAACTGTCTTTAACTTGTTCATCTGTTGCTCGTTCGTACCTACATCACAAGACCTAACTAATGAGTCTAATGCTCAGCAAGTGATAAAGTGAAGTACAAATGATATGCATGATCATACGATGCAATTTAAGCCAAGAGTGTACACATGACAAACACCGTGGGATCATGAGAAACCCGCTCACTCTCAAAAGAAACATATATATATATATATCCAGGGTTTCTCAGGCCGTATACACTCCATTGTTACGAGAACGGTGGGGATTTTAGAAACAGGAAACAATGAGCCCTCGTCTAATCCGTCCAACATGGACCTAATACTTTCTAGTCCATCCAACATGGACCTAATTATTTCTAACCCATTCAACATGGACCTAATGAGTTCTAGTCCATCCAACATGGACCTAATGAGCCATCATTGATTTTCCAAATCCCCACACGCCTATTTACATAAATTATTATGTCATACAATATGCACGTGGATTTATACAATCTTATATGCAATAAATGTCTAATAAACATATCATTAAAATAACCTAAATCTAATAAACACACAGCATACAATCCTAATTATTGCGATGTAGGGTCCGAAGACCAAAGCTCAGTAAGTATCACTTACCTGGCGTCCATAATGCCTTTTTGTTTCTTTTCTCTTTTTCGTACCTTCAAAACCATAACAACTATGCATTAATAACACACAATCCCCTAAACCTTATCACTTAATACATCACATTACCAATTCCTAGATCTTAACATATATAACCGAGTAATTATGACCCTACAATGTTGCTCATTCCATCAATGTGTCATGATAAATTAACTTTCAAAATTGAATAGTATGTTATCATGAATCCATATTTCTCATAGCAAAGTAGAGAACCATTTAATGCCTATTATAATGTACAAAGTTAACTTCCTATATCCTGAATCATCCAAGCTTCAAAGTCAACAACGGATACAGGACATTATGTATTCGTTTTCTCAAAGCACGAAACAAAGGTTGAACACACTTCACAATTGATAACATCGAAACCTTAAAATCACAACCCATTCTCAATTTACACATCCCACAACATCAATCAAATTTCATGCTAGAAAGTACACTCAACAGGAGACATATATCCAAAATACTCTTCACAAGCCACCATCATCCAACCATTTGCAAAACAGTAACCAAAGAGTTACTTCGACTAGTTTTTCATGCCAATTATCAAGAACTATCAAGAATTCCAACAACAAACCAATTCTAGCAAGCAACCAGTGACTTTTATATATGCAAGCAATTCTATATATGCAAGGTTACAGCTTTAGACCAACAATACAATGCAGAAACAGTGACTTATTTTCCATTTAAGAGTCTGAATCCAAATGAACATAAACCAAACCCAACTTATACATATCAAATCACTATAACCAGATTACCACAACCAAAATCAATCATCCAAATAGCAAAGGAAGAAGTTCAACTTACCTAAACACAACCGAGGAGACCAATACCCAATTCTGCCACTTCAAAGTCTAAGAGAATTCAAGAGCAGCAGCTCCCAACTATTGACTTCCAGACTTCACACAAGAGAAACACAAAACAGGATGTCCATCTTCTTCTTCTGCTTGTTTCTCTTCCGCAGCAATTCTCACTTCCTCCCGACCTCTCCTCTGTTTATGCTCTCGGCTTCTTTCACAGAGAGCATTTCTCTCCTTCATAATATGAACTTATAGAACACCTTTCCTTATAGCCAAAACGTACACCGATACAGTTACACTAATTACACAGAGGAGTTGCCGCGTGGAAGACTCATGCCAGCTCAAGCACTGCATATACCAGCTCATCGGTGGACCAATTTGGACCGAACCTGAACCAACTCTCCCAATGAACCAAGCCTTGCCATCACCAATTTGTCACTGCCCACATCAACCGAAGCAACTCCGACCACACTTTGGCCGAAATCCATCCAATGTCAAGGAGAAAAGCACGGAATAGAGTGAAATCATCAACGAGACTTACCTTCATCGACAATTCACAGCTCCGAACCGACCCTGCAAGCCGCGGCACACCGAGCCCTAGCTCGCAGTCGCTCGCCGCACAACGTCGCCGTCCGACGCAAACATCGTTCGCCGGCGACCCCTTCGAGCCCGAGCCTCTGCCGTCCGAACTCGTCGCCTGTCGTCTCCCCCTCTCTCGTCCCGATCTCCCTCTCTGCGTCTCGTCTCATCTCTCTTGCTCTTTTCTCTTTAAATGGCCGAAGGCCATATTAAAATAAACCAGGTTCAATTAAATGGAACCATTTAATTGAAACGATTTCCTTTAATTTAAATCCTATCCCACTTTAATTTAAGTTAAATCCCACTTTATTATTTCTTTATTTGTACTTAAAACCGAGTTACTTCATACCGAGCCGAACTAAAGCCAATTCAGTCAATATAGATTACATCATTAGTAACGGCATTAGTAATATCCCGATAATTTATTCGACAAATTCAAATATTTCCAATTTATCATTTTTTTAAATTTGATATAAAATTTCGAGATATTACAGGTGTATTATATGCAAGAAAGCAAAGAGTCGTGTTCTTCCGCATGACTTATATTTGCCTTTACCCGTGGCCACTCATCCATGGGTGGAGCTCAGCATTGATTTTATATTGGACATTCTGCGAACTCCTAGAGCCAAGGACTCTATTATGGTTGTAGTTGATCGTTTCTCTAAGATGGCATATTTCATTGCTTGTAACAAAACCAACGATGCCCCTCATATAGCTGATTTGTTTTTCAAAGAGGTCATTCGTTTGCATGGAATCCCACGTTCTATAGTATCGGATCGTGATACGAAGTTCTTGAGTGCTTTCTGGAAAACCTTATGGCGCAAACTGGGAACTAAACTATTTTTTAGCACGTCCTTCCATCCACAGATTGACGGACAAATTGAAGTCGTAAACCGAACCCTTGGTGCTTTGCTTAGAATGGTGCTCAGTAAAAGGTTGACTGAATGGGATTTGCAATTACCCTACGTTGAATTCGCATACAATAGTCGCGTGCATGTAACTACACAACATACTCCTTTTGAAGTCGTATACGGGTTTAATCCCTTTACTCCTCTAGATCTTCTTCCCCTCCCAGTAGCTAAGTATATTAGTGAAGATGGTGCCATCAAGGCTGCAAGAATTAAATCCCTCCATGAAGAAGTTCGGAAAAGTATAGAGAAGAAGAACTTAGAGTATGCTAAGATTGCAAACCGAGGCCGAAAAGAAATTATTTTTGAAGTGGGTGTGTGTGGTTGCATTTACGAAAAGAACGATTCCCTCAACAAAGGAAGTGTGAATTGTTACCGAGAGCTAATGGTCCTTTCAAAGTATTGGAGCGCATTAATAACAACGCTTATCGTATATAGCTTCTTGAGGAATATAGAGTTTCGACTACTTTCAATGTCCAGGATCTATCACCTTACCAAGGAGAGGAAGATTTGCATGAAGAAAACTTGATGGAGCAACCCTTGGATTTGAGGTCTAATCCTCAATCACCCCGGGAGGTGATGTGAACCAGGGTCCAAGAACTCGTGCCCGAGCCAAGAAACTTATTTCTTCCTTAACTCGTTCTTATTTTGCAGGTATTTCTAAATTATGGGATTTTACGGAAGAGATAACTCATGAAGACAAGGGAAGACCATTTCATGTTGTTTCTTGGATCGACTCACCACCAACGGATTAGTTACTTCTTTCCGACTTTGAGTTGCCTTAAGGTTGCGATATTTCTATAGTTTATTTCTTTGTTTACTTGCAATTTTCTTGATGTTTAAAAACTTATCTGGACAAGTCTTGATGTGTTGCTTTTATTTGGTTTGATTATTTTTGTTTAGTGAGCTATTTTGAGAGGTGCGTCGTTTGTATGTAAACCGCGCCCTCATGCCCAATTTTTGGCATATTAAGGGCATTTTGATCTTTGTTCTTTATTGTAAAACTCTTAGGGTTTAAAGCCCCCTTGCTGGAATGAAAAGAGCACTTTTGGAAGAAAAATCAAAAACCTTTTTGTCTTGAGTGAGAGTGACCGCGCGGAACCCCCCTACGGCCGAACTCCTTTGTTGCCTGAACTTGCTGCTCTTTGATTGCTTCTTAAACAAGTTGGAAAGTTTGCTATTTCTTTTAACTCTTCATCTTGGTGGAGACTTTGTGGTGTGGAAATAGGAGAAGCATCGGATCCCTTGGAGAGTGTTTGATCTTCGATCAAGCCGAACTATCCCGTCCCTCTCACAGTAGGAGGATAAACGGACTCCACGGTTTACTTCTTGGTTTTCCTGAAGGTTCTTGCAAGTAGTTCTTGGTTCTTCTTGTTCTATTCTTCTCATAACAGCTAATTCTCGCGTTAGGTTTGAGAGTTATTCCTATTTGAAGATTGGTAAGACGGAATATTACGGATTATTTGGCAGATTTCAATTAAGTGCTCTTCGAGTGACTTGGAGCACGTCAGGGAGAGAGATATTTGAAGGATTTTAATATCGAAGAGGAAGCCAATGGAACCGGTAAAGTGATCATAAAGCAATTTGTTGTCGATGCGATGGACAATATCCTGGAAATTTGCTTCATGTGGGCGGGGAAAGGGACGACTTGCATTCCTAGAAGAGGAGTGTATGGTGTTCTAGTATCTGCAATATCTGTGTTGCAAAGTAAGTGCATCAGAAAAATTAAACAAACACTAATGCTGATACTAGTGTTTCTTTGGTGCCCTTTATTACTAATAATTCTATGATATCAAGTTTTATAGCTATATGTTGGATCTTCATTACCTATGAATAAAATAGTTTATATTTTGCTCTAACTTTGTGTAACAATATCACAGTTAAGTTGTACGTCTTACTCTACAAATTTTATTTTTTACCAGATTCGTCAGAACCAAAACATACGCGAATTCGTCTTGTATTTGCAGTTGCTGCTTCCATTTTGGGATTTATCATTTTATTTGTGGGTTTTATATATTGGAGGTGTTGTTACAGACGCAAAATTATTAGAGACACAGGTATGCCATTTGTATGGAATGAAATTGAAGCAACTGAATCACATATTTGAACTTCTTGAATAATCATATGTTCATTGCATTTGACACATAAAGACTAATACATTGTACTCATTGAAAATGATTACTTTGAGTTATTTTAATTTGCAGATCTCATAATGCCAAACTGGGTGCTTCACTTTGAGACAGTTAAGAACAGCCACCAACAATTTTGATTCTGCAAGAAAGCTGGGAGAAGGTGGTTTTGGATCTGTTTACAAGGTATTCCGCCTAAAAACAGCATATTATTTTGTCTGCGTCGCTTGATAGATGTCTCTTGAAATTCTGGCATGATTAATTGAGCGGATATGATATTCTCACAGGGTGAACTATTTGATGGTACTTTGATTGCAGTGAAGCAGCTTTTTTCTAAATCAAGGCAAGGAAATCGTGAATTTGTGAATGAGATTGGAATGATATCTGGTTTGCATCATCCAAATCTTGTGAGGCTTTATGGATGTTGTATTGAGGGTAATCAGTTGCTTTTAGTATATGAGTTCATGGAAAACAATTCCCTTGCCCGTGCTCTTTTTGGTGAGATGTATCTCTCTCTATACATACATACATACATACATATATACATATGTGAATAGAGAATTCCACTGAAGAGTTTATCCAGCAAAAACTCAGAAAAGTATGCACTTGCAAGAAGGGGCGAAAGAATCAGATCAACATCTATAATGGATCTAATAAAAAACTTTGAATTGTGTAACAAAATCACAGGCTTTACATACTACTTTGTCATCATTCATCCTTGGTCATGTTCATGGTCTTATAGGTCGTCTTTCATTTGCATAACATTTGAGGTTTTTCAGTTTTAGAATATCATGGAAGTGTTACGGGTATTCTTCATGTTATCAATTCAGCGTCTCTGTTTTTTGTTATGGTTAAACCTGGACCGAAGAGCATTCCTGCCGATTCCCTGAAGTTGTATGACAGTCTTAGGCCCCGTATGAGACTTAAATGTATTCAACCAAATGATACAGAAAACTATGACAGTCTTAAATGTTCATTTTTAGATAACAAAAGATGTCTGCTAGGATTTTTAGAACCCCAACTCCCTCTCAAAATATTTCCTAACCTCCTCTTGCAGACACTTCTTTATTTAAATACTACCTTATCCCACTAACAAGCTTAACCTTATTCTAACATCAGCCATGAAAGCGTAACCAGCTGTTAAGCTCACTCTCAAGGGTAGGGGATTATTATTAGACTTTCCAGTGATTAGAGTGCAAAGTTACAGTTTCCAACAAAGAATTATTACAATGTCATTTTTTGTTTCTTGTTCTTTCTGTATATAAATTAAAATGAAAAAGAACAAATTTTTGAGTTTAATGTAACTTTTGTAGAAAGAGAAAAAAGTGCTCTGAAATTGGATTGGTCAGCAAGGCAGAAGATATGTGTTGGGATAGCTAGAGGTTTAGTGTCACGGTCCTACTTTTGAGAGACTTTTCAGGAAGGCCGTGCGGCACTCGTTGTTAGGGGGAACAACGAGTCAGCCTACTAAGTGTGCCAACGGCACCGATGGCCCACGACGTTAGAACAAGCTTGAGTGTCTAACGAGCGAGCGAGCAGCGAGCGAGATTTATCGAAAGCGTCATTGAGTATAAAGAGAATAGTTTGAATGTAAAAAGCCTTTTCATTGAATGCTAGCAAATTACATTGGGTAGGGGGGTCTACGTGCAGTCATGCCTCTCCCCCTAAAGAGCATTCTGGACCATCTCCACTATGGCAGGAGTGAACATGCTATAGTGGCGAGGAGTCACTTTGCCCAAAATGGAAATAAAAGAAATACAAGGAAATTACTATAAATGGAAATAAACCTAGCTAAGCAGTAGGGGCGGCCATGGACAACACGTCCTGGACAAGCCCGGATTGTTACATCCTCCCCCAACTGAGCTGTTGACGCCCTCGTCAACTTGTCTTCAGCTTGAAATCTTCAATCTTCTGTGCTTCATTCCCCAGGTTGTCTTCTTTCTCCTAAGTCACTTCGTCATCTCCAAGTCCTTCCCATTTGACCAGGTACTCTGTCTGTAGACGGCCGCCTGCCTTGACGCTCCTTTCTGCTAGAATTTCTTCAACTTTCTTCTTCTTCCGGTAGTTGAGGGCGATGTCTGGTCTTGTGAGGTTGTTCCTGGTACTATCTTCATCGTCGGGGTGATACGGCTTCAAGTTGCTAACATGGATCACCGAGTGAATTTTAAGCCACCCAGGTAGACTAACTCTGTAGGATGTCCGTCCAATCTTTTCGAGGACTTCAACTGGACCTTCATATTTACGTACAAGCCGTTTATCTCTCTTACCTCTAAATCGAAGCTGTTCAGGCAACAACTTTACTAAAACCAAGTCTCCCGCTTTGAACTCTCGCGATCGTCGCTTCTGGTCTGCCCACTTTTTCATGTGTTTTGAAGCTCGTTCCAGGTAAGCACGAGCTACTTCAATATTCTGCTTCCATTCTTTTGAGAAATTGTAGGCTTTTGGGCATTTCCCTGAGTAAGGTTGATCCAGGGTGTGTGGCATTGTTGGTTGTCTACCGCAGACTATCTCGAATGGGCTCATGCCTGTCGAGGAACTCTTCTGACAGTTAAAGTAGAATTGTGCCGCATCAAGCAAACTTGGCCAATTCCTTTGATTGCTGTTGATAAAATGCCGAAGGTATTCTTCCAGTAAGCTATTGAAGCGTTCTGTTTGACCATCGGTTTGCGGGTGATAGCTGGAAGAGATGTTCAAGCTTGATCCCAATATTTTGAACAACTCTACCCAAAAGGCTCCAGTAAATCTAGTGTCCCGATCGCTGATGACACTTTGAGGTATCCCCCATAATTTTACCACGTTTTTGAAGAAGAGTTGGGTTGTCGTTTCTGCAGAGCAATATTTTGGGGCGGCTATGAATGTAGCATATTTGGAGAAGCGATCAATTATAACCAGAATTGCCTGAATGTCATTGACGGGTGGCAAGTTTGTGATGAAGTCGAGCGACACGCTTTCCCAGGGCTTTGTTGGCACTAGTAATGGTTCTAGCAAACCAGCAATCTCGTCTTTCTCGGTCTTATCTTGTTGACACACCAAGCAGGTCTTGGTGTATTGCATCATGTCCTCCTTCATCTTTGGCCAATAATATCCCCTCTTTAGAAGGGCATAAGTCCTTTGCCAACCTGCGTGACCCGCCCAGAAGGTGTCCTGGCATTCTCGTAACAGTGAGCGTCGCAGATCATTACTTCGGGGTACGTAGAGTCTGTTCCCCTTGGTTAGCAACAGGTTTTCTTCGATCCAAAACTGTCGAGTCTTCTTTTCTTGCACCAATTGCATTACGGCCCGAGCAGCAGGGTCGTCTTGTAGGCAGTCTCGAATCTGATCTTTCATGGATCCACTAACTCTACTTGCTTGGAGTTGGGATAGGTAACAAAGACTGGCACATTCTGCTTTTCGACTAAGGGCGTCAGCTACCCGATTTGATTGCCCTGACTTATGTTCGAACTGAAAATCAAATTCAGATATAAGTTCGTGCCACCGAGCTTGTTTGGCCGACAGTTTTGGTTGATTGAAGAAGTGGCATATGGAGCTATTGTCCGTCTTCACTGTAAATTTAGAACCCAGCAGGTACTGTCGCCATACTTGCAAGCAGTGTACTACCGCTAACATTTCTTTCTCCGCAGCAATATATCTTCTTTCTGCTTCTTTTAACTTACGACTTTCGTACGCAATAGGGTGGCCATTTTGCAGCAAGACCCCTCCTAATGCGTAGTCAGACGCATCTGTTTCCACCTCAAATGGTTGAGTAACATCAGCGAGGGCTAAGACCGGACTCTGCATCATTGTATCCTTCAAATTGTCAAATGCATTTTGACATCCCTGGTTCCACTCCCAGAGAGTACCCTTCTTCAATAGTTTAGTAAGAGGAGCAGCCCTCTTCGAGAATCCCTCAACAAAACGTCTGTAATAGTTTGCAAGCCCCAGAAATGAGCGCAGTTCAGTAACAGAAGTGGGGACCCTCCAATCTCGGACTGCTTTGACCTTATCAAGATCCATGCGTAACTGCCCTTGCTCGATGATGTGACCAAGGAACCCAATGCTCTTCTGGGCAAAAGAACATTTCTCTTTCTTGATGTACAGCTGGTTCTTCCTTAGTTTTTCTAGGACAAGTCGAAGATGGCTTTTATGTTCCTCCAAGGTTTCACTGTAGACTACAATGTCGTCTAAGTAAACCACCACAAACTTGTCGAGGAAATCATGAAATACTTGGTTCATAAGGGTGCAGAAGGTCGCTGGCGCATTTGTTAGTCCAAACGGCATTACCAAGAATTCAAAGGCTCCATAGCGAGTTACGCATGTCGTCTTTTGCTCATCACCTTCAGCCATTCGAACTTGATAATAACTCAATCTTAAATCGAGTTTGGTGAAGTATTTTGCTTTATACAACTGGTCAAATAGATCAGTGATAAGAGGAATTGGGTACTTGTTACGTACCGTGACCTTGTTGAGTGCCCGATAATCAATACATAGTCGTAAGCTACCATCCTTTTTCTTCTGAAACAATACAGGTGCTCCAAATGGTGCTTTTGCGGGTCTGATGAATCCAGACGCAAGTAACTCATCAAGTTGTTTCCTTAACTCAGCAAGTTCAGGTGGAGCCATTCTGTAGGGTGCCTTCGCGGGAGGTTTAGAACCTGGATTCAGTTCGATCTGATGATCAATGTCCCTACGCGGAGGTAATGTTTTGGGCAAACATTCTGGCATGGTGTCTTGGTATTCCTCCAAGACTTCTAAGATCTCTGATGGTATCTCTTCTTCAGTTCCTTCATCTACAATCGAGGGAACCAAGATGTAGGTCGGATCTTGGTGTTTCAGCCCTTTCTTAAACTGCATAGCTGAGATCATTTTTGCCCCACTAGCAACAGGTTGTCGAAGTGTCGCAGGGACCACTGTCGGATTATTTCCTGTGATTACCAAGCATTTTGCTGAAGGAATGGGAATCACCCTGTGCTCCATCAAGAACTCCATCCCCAGGATGATATCAAAGTCGTCCATCTGTGCAACGACAAAGTCAATTGGCCCAGTCCACGAGTTCAACTTTAGCTGAGTCCTCTTCACCACTCCCACTACCGGCATTGCTTTTGCATTCACGGTTTTCATCTTGCCCACATTTTCTTCCCATTTTAGGCCCAAATGACGAGCTTCCTTCTCAGTGATGAAGTTATGTGTGGCTCCAGAGTCAATTATAGTGCTTTTAGTAGCCCTATTATCGACAATGCTTTCCACATACATGAGGCCCTTGTCTGAAGTCTTTTTAAGCTCCTCCATTTGTTGTTGGACCGCAGACAAGAAAGTCATAGTGCTAACTTCTGCCACTTCTGCGGGCGCCTCTTCAGAAACTCCTTCAGTTGAGTTGTCACTTTGAATGTAAGCTCGTGCAGCTGCTAGAGCCGATTTATGCGGGCATTGGTGAACTCGGTGAGGTCCTTTACACAAGAAGCATGACATTGGCCGCTGCGTATTGTTCCCTTTCCATGTTTCTTGGCCTTCCTTCGGGGTTCTCCATGCTTCTTGGTTTTCTCTGGGTGCCCTCCACGTTTCTTGGCCCTCTCTTGGGGCATATGGCTTTCTTTTCGGAGGACCCGTGTTTGGCCTCTGTGGTCTCAAATTATTTGTAGCAGGGAGATTTTTCCGGGGACTAGGATTCTCATTGGCATAGTCGAATAACCGTTGTGCCGCTGCAAGCGCGCTTGAGAGACTTTGGACCCTTTGTTCATATAACTTAGTTCTGGCCCATGGTTTGAGCCCCTCAATGAAAGTGAAGATTTTGTCTTTTTCAGCCATGTCACGTATGTTGAGCATTAGGCCCGAGAATTGTTTCACATAGTCACGGATGCTACCCGTCTGCTTCAGCTCCCTAGTGATCTACGAGCATTGAACTCAACATTCTCGGGGAAGAATTGGTCTTTCAGCTGCTTCTTAAATTCGTCCCAGGTTTCAATGACACAAGTGCCATTGGATATGTCATTGTATTTTGATCTCCACCAAAGTTTTGCATCTCCAGTAAGATGCATTGTTGCTAATGTGACTTTAGACTCTTCACTAGTCTTGGTTGCCTTGAAATATTGTTCCATATCGAAGATGAAGTTCTCTACTTCCTTCGCATCTCGAGTCCCATAGAAGGAGTTCGGTTCTGGTATCTTCACCCGACTAGACTCAACTACTGTAGTAGCTTGAGTTTGGTTACCCATCGCTTTCATGGTGATGTTCAATTTAAGGTTTATCTCGGCAATTTCGGCTTTCAGAGAGTCGAACATCACTTTGAAGTCTTTTGTTGTATTGGCTACAGTGTTTGCTAGTTGAACACGAGCATGGTCTACTTCTTCTACGCGTTCTCGTAACCCCACCATCGTGTTTGTGGAGCTCTCTCCACTTTCTATTGCCTTTCCTTTCTCTGGTCGGGATTCAAGATTTTCTATCTGATCTATCAGCTCTTGGATCGGGATAGTGTCTATCCTACTACGCATAGCAGCAATTTCAACAGGAAATTCAGCCATTTCCTTCACTCGTTCCTCTAGGAAACGTACATTATCAGGGATTTCTTGGAGATACGTCATCTCCTCTTCCAGCGCGATTAGCCGTTCCAGCTGGTCCATCGACGGGTTCGTCTTCTCTGACGAAATTTTTTTCGGCATGACTTTTCTTGCAACTTGAGCCAACCTGGCTCTGATACCAACTGTCACGGTCCTATTTTTGAGAGACTTTTCAGGAGGGCCGTGCGGCACTCGCTGTTAGGGGGAACAACGAGTCAGCCTACTAAGTGTGCCAACGGCATCGATGGCCCACGACGTTAGAACAAGCTTGAGTGTCTAACGAGCGAGCGAGCAGCGAGCGAGATTTATCGAAAGCGTCATTGAGTATAAAGAGAATAGTTTGAATGTAAAAAGCCTTTTCATTGAATGCTAGCAAATTACATTGGGTAGGGGGGTCTACGTGCAGTCATGCCTCTCCCCCTAAAGAGCATTCTGGACCATCTCCACTATGGCAGGAGTGAACATGCTATAGTGGCGAGGAGTCACTTTGCCCAAAATGGAAATAAAAGAAATACAAGAAAATTACTATAAATAGAAATAAATCTAACTAAGCAGTAGGGGCGGCCATGGACAACACGTCCTGGACAAGCCCGGATTGTTACATTTAGCCTTTCTCCATGAGGAATCCCCTCTTAAGGTTGTGCACAGGGATATTAAAGCCACGAATGTTCTACTTGACAAAGATCTGAACGCTAAAATATCAGACTTTGGATTAGCTAAGCTTAACGAAGAGGAGAAAACGCACATCAGCACCCGCATTGCTGGAACTATGTAAGCTAAAACATTCCTATCTCTCTCTTCCCAAGAATAAATAAACAAACAAAGTAGATTATAGGTTTCAGGGTAGTGTTTTTTTGGCTCTCTCTCTCTCACGAATAAAATACTTACGTGTTTCTTCTTATTTCAGAAGGTACATGGCTCCTGAATATGCATTATGGGGTTATCTGATAGAAAAGGCAAACGTTTATAGCTTTGGAGTGGTTGCGTTGGAGATTTAATACTAATTACAGGTCAACAAACAATTGAGTCTGTCTTCTCGACCAGGTATTTTTCTATTAATTACCTTCTGACTGAGCCTTGCAGCTGACCCTGAGGTTTGATTTTGCAACCGTGATTCTTGCAGGGTTTTGTTTTGCAAAAGAGAGGAAAGTTATTGGAGATGGTGGATCCAATTTTGGAATCTGAATTTAACAAGGATGAGGCTGAAAGGATGATAAAAGTAGCTCTATTATGCACAAACGCATCCCCAACACTTAGGCCTTCGATGTCAGCTGTGGTGAGCATGCTAGAAGGACACTGTATCGTTCATGAAGTTATGTCTGACCTGGAAATGAATGGTGAGGATGTTAGATTTGCTCCTCTTAGAAACCACTATCAGCCAGAGTCTTCCAGTTTTAGCCCGAGCCACAGTCTACTCTCCTCTAATAGTTGATGAGTTTTTGCTCTCCAAGAGTTAACCCACTCTCGTTTCTTTGGTGCACTGCCTTGGTTGTTGAAATAACTTTGAAAGGGAGAGACAATCATAGGAAAAAAATAATAATTTTGGCTTATTATTTGCGTTGTAAGATGCTTCATTTGTAAGCTCTTATTTTATTCTTTAATTGAAGAAGAAACTATCTTCAATTCATTAAGGTTGATTGTCTGTTAAAACATGTTCACTGTCAAATATACATAATATCAAATTTTCGAGGACTAAAGCTATCTAATTTAGAGCAAAGGGACATGTTTTCTTTATTCCTTTATATATATATATATATATATATATATATATATATATATATATATATATATTAAAGCATATACAACATGACCAAGAAGCAAAATATGACCAAGAAACAAAATATGACCAAGAATATCATCAGCATTAGATTATTCAATATCAAACACGTACATCTAAACAAGCTATACAATAACAAAACGAAGAGGAGTGCACCATGGGACATAAAAGAAATCCTAGTCATCTAGAGTTGGACCAACGTTGGAGTGAAAGAGTGGCATGCTCCGGTTTGATTTAGGTTCATCACCTGGTGGCACATTCAGTTCAACAATTGTGAAGAAGTTGGAGAATTGTTGCCAATATGTGCCATTAAAATGCTCTATGCCATGCTCCATGACATCAAATCTATGCTCAAATTGCTAAAAACGAGCATCAACATTTGACCTAAAGCTCATGAAAGAGGCATTGATTGAAGCACTCAAACCATCAAGCTTCTCAATAATGATATAGCAGCGATGACATAATCTGAGAGCCTGCTAACCACTGGCTGTTTGTCCCGGCATAATCCAGAGACCTTGCAATAGATACGAGCAGCAATGGCATAATCCGAAAGCTTGCTAGCGACGATAGCATAATCCGTAAGCTTGCTAGCGACTGTGCCACAAAGGCTTAGCCACAAAGGCTTTAACAGCCTCGTGTCATATCGTTGCCTTTTTCTTTTCTTTACTTTAATTATATTAGTTATTTCTCATTTCTCTTTACTCTTTATAGCTTATTATTCGTTCGTTATCTATTTCTTCATTCGTCATCTGTTTCTTCATTCGTGATTTGTTTCTTCGTTCGCTTAATTACTTTTTATGGCTTATGATTCGTCCATTATTTGTATTTGTTTCGTTTGATGCTCGTTAATGTATGCAAATTTCTGAAAGCATAAATAAATATCGAAACGTGCTGTAAAAGTAGTAAACAACGAAACGTGCGGTTAAAACTGTAAACAACAAAACGTACGATTACTAATTATAAGCATATTGTAAAAGCAATAAAGAACGAAACGTGCGATTAAAACTGTAAATAACGAAGTATGCTGGGAAAACAGTAAGCAACGAAACGTGCGATTAAAACTGTAAATAACAAAGCATGCTAGGAAAGCAGTAAACAGCAAAACATACATCTCCTAATCTTGCGATGTAAGGTCCGAAGACCAAGACATATGCATATCACTTACCTCAATTGCTTTAAGCGTTCTACGCTTATTTGCTATCCTTTCTTCCTTCTTTAGTACCTTCACAATTTAACAACGCTTAATTATTGACCTAATCGCTTTAATCAATTTATTAATCTTACCTTCATTTGTATTCTTATTTATTATACGTCATCTACTCGAGTTCCTTAGACGAAACCGCTTCATTAATCATAACCCGGTTTAATAAGTTAATCTCGATTAATAGCGTTTTGAAACCTAGTACAACACATAGTGAAAGCCAACATGATTCCATCCATAAATTATAGACCCATAAATCGACGTCCAATAATAATATCTGAAATGAGTCATAAAACTATACGTATCCAATTTTTATAATATACTTATCCGATCAGTGAACCAAATCCAAAGAAAACAATAGATTATCTAACAATAGCAAATTAACCAACTCATTTCAACATATTCATGCTTCTCAAAACAATGAAGACTAGCTAAACAGACCATCAATGGCATCCAACCCAGGATATAGAAACCTAAACCAAATGATAGAATATATCCATCCACTAATGAACCAAATTCAAGTCAACGAGATATGCCATCTAACATAGAATGTTATCCATATTTTTAACGTCCAATAAAATTCAGCCAACACTAGCCAAAATAACACGACAGATGATATTCAACAACTAATCAGCAACCAATTCTCAAAACATAAATTCAATCCTTCAGTGTTGACAATAATAGGACATGAGTCGATTAATGAGAAACATGGAGTATTTTAAAACAACAGAGAAAATATCTAAGAACACAAACCAATACCAAACGACAGTGTATTTTCATGCTTCACAGTCAAACACTAGGCAGTAGCTATACCAAAACAGGTGATCTAAAATATCCATCACAGAGAGTTAACAGAACACATTCCCGACTAACAGAAAACATTTCCAACACAAAGTAGTTCCATATGTATTTTAATGTCCCATCACAAAGATGTAGAGAGCAATAATCCGAAGCAGAAATAATATAAGGAGACAATGGTCTATTCTCCACAACAGAGCATCAATAATCCAAAGAAACATGGAGCACATTTAACTTATACCCACTTTCGGCAGTAAACAACATAGCAGCCAACAGTTCCATTCCAGCAACAATAATCAAGAGGCAAAATATACTCTTAACAACATTTGGCATAACCAGATAACACAATAATGTACCACATCCATTTTTCTATCATTTCCTACTGCCCATTTTTCACATAAACACAAGAAGGTTAAAGGAAACATTCTCACCAGAAACAGGGTAGTACTCCAGGAGCATCACCTCAGCCTTCACTCCAGAGAGAACTAAGCTCTTCAAGTTTTTCTCGCCACTCCTCATTCTCTTGGTTTTCCTTCTGCCTTTTAATCCTCTTCTCTTCTACCTTTTATCCTGCCTCTCTCAAGAAGACAACCACTCTGGGCAGAAAGCAAAGTTCTCCAACACGTCCGACCAACAACGTCATTTTCCCTATGCAGCTTTCCAGAGGCTGCTCCCCACGCGAGTTGTTGGTTTCGTCATCACCGGTTCGACCTAGCAACTAGATGGACCAAGGCCTTCGGCCGGTCCAGCTCGAACCGTCACTCCGATCGCCCCTGCCACCCGCAACTCTCCAGCCCAATCGTTCCTTGTCAACTCCCGAATCACCAGAAAACCGAGGAAGAAATTGACTAGCTAACCTCGAAATGACGCCAGAATCGCTGCCGGACTCGTCGCTAGAAATCTCCTCCACGGGAGCCCCAAATTCGAGCCCTAACTTCGCACCCGCACCGGTTCGTTGTGTCGAATGTCAGACGTCGCCAATCGAGCCTTGGCCGCTCGTCGGACCCATTACCGCTGTCTCCCGATCGACGTCTCCCTTCGTCGTTGGCTCACCCTCCTGATCTCGGTCTCACTCGCTCCCTTTCGTCTCTCTCTTTCTCTCAGTAAATGGTCGATGGCCACATAATACAAATCCCCCCTTTTGATTTTTCTGAACTGAACCAATTAAAACAGCATGAACCGGTTCAACTGAACCGGTTCGACTGAACCGGTTCATTTCTTTCCCCTTCACTTATTTTAACCCTTTTTAATTTTATTCTATTTTAACTATTCCGTAATTACCTCTAATTTAAAACAAACCCAATAAATCCCACTTAAGTAATAATTTTCACTTAATTAATATTAATTATCGTTCAATGAATTTTTGTAAATTAAAATATAACGGATATATTCTTGGTAATACCCGATAATTATTCAATTAATCCAAAAATCTCCAATTTCTCTCCAATTGTCCTTATTAAATTTCGATATAAAAAGTCGGGGTATTACATGAATTGTGGCTGGCTAGGCTAATAAGGGTAGGAGAGAACTCAGTTGTATTTAAATTAAGTTTTATAGTCAAACTAATTATGCTTCCGTAATGTTTTAAATAAATGATTTTTATAACGCTTTCGCAATATTTTACAAATGATTTTATATCAGTGACATTTCACAGTATACTATGATTTGCGAGAGGTTGGTAGTGGTTCGGTTTAAACACACTCTGATATCGTTTTAAAACAAGATTTCAATGGTTTTATAAAAATTTTAAATTTCATGTGTTTTTAAAGGATTACGAAAAACAGGGTGGTTGCAAAAAACCCATCATAATTTCTCCAGCCGAACCGAACCAGTGAACCGAGCCAAACCGGCTCACTATCCTCCTTCTCCAATTGATTTTTCCTTTATTTTAATTTCTTCAAATTCCATTTAATTTTTCTTTTTAATTCAAATCTTCTTTTACTCAATCAAATGCTCTTTTAATAATTTAACTAAATTATTCATTTAATTAAATTATCCTCAACCCAATTTCAATTCCCAATTTATTCTGAATATTTCTTAACTATAATTATCAATCCAATTTAATTTCTTCGATTCGGTTTCCTAAATTAATTTTTCCATAATCAAATAAATATTCAATTATCTAATTATACCCAAATAATTTCTCAATTAATTTTACTTAATTCTATCATGGAAAATTGGGGTATTATAGGGTAGCCCAAAGAGAGAGCTTAAATACTTTCTCAAAAATTAGGGTCAATTTCTTAAAAGAAAATTACAAAAATGCCCTCACAACACACTTACTCGGCTAGAATATGATCTATTCGACTAACACTTTTACTTTGCATTTAAAACAAATCCCATTAACATAAACTAAATAAACATAAATCTAAATTAATCATCAAATTTCATTATGCAGCAAAGATCCCAATAAGAATCTTCATGCTCCTCTTTCAAGTGACATAGTTTTCAACTTCGAGCTAGGATGATGGGGGCTTTTTGGGAAAATTTATGGTCTTTGTTCATGGCTCTTTGGCATAATAAATGATCTCCATGATAGTTTAAAAATATTATTAGAAAACCTCCGCGCTTGATTGTGAATAGACGAAATCTGTGGCACATCACTACTCATACTTAAAAGAAAAAAAAAAAGAAAGACAATGAATGAAGAAGAATGAGAAACCAATGTTATGAAATGTCATGTTCATGGTCTCATGCACTACTTCCTAAGTCTTGGACTTATAGATGAACCTTGCGTTGTAGGTGAGGATGGTTTGGATGAAATAGCCACTGAGGAGTTTTAGGTTGAAGAAGCTTGCCTATGATGAAGACTTGGTGTTGTTGGGACTGCTTGATAATGGATTATGGTTTGAGACTTGACCATAACTTTTGAAATGGTTCTTATGACAATATTTCTATTTTGTTATCGGGTTCTCTGTTTTAAGTATTGAATTTCACATAAATTGTAAAGAACTTTTAAATACACATTTTAAAGGATTTCGTGTTAAAATTGTTGAAGTTTTCCAATGCATACATTTCACTCATGCATGGTTTAATGGTTGATTTCAAATGTGGATTTATTTCAAGTAGCATTTGAGTGACATGTTTTAATTGTTGTGATTAAAAACAAACATATAAGATAATTAAGATTTACAAAAAGGGGCGTTACATAATCGTTACCATTAAAAAAATGAAGGTCTAGAAATAGATTGCCCTTCAACTTAAAATTCATTTATATTTGAAGCCATATATGAAATTTCAAGAAACATTTCTACAATAATTTAATCAAAATAAAACCTTATAGCTTGCTTTGATAGTAGCTATAGGATTGACATAACCTAAGAGGGAAGTGGGTGTGAATTATGTTTTCTAACTTTTCTTGGGATTAAAATTTTCTTTAGTTTGATACCATAATTTATATATTTTCTTTCCTAATTAGATTTACTAAGTCTAATATGCAGGCAAAACAATAATAATAAAGAGAGAGAGAGAGATAAAGAGATAACAAACAAATTTTTTAATGCAGTTCAGCCAAACTACCTACACCCACACTCTAAGGCTCCTTATTGGAGATTACTTTCCAATAACTCTTCTAGTTACAAGCGATTGAGCTTCCATGTGTCAATCGAACCTTACAACTGTTACAGGACATCACCTTTCTCTTTAATTGAACTTACGGATGTCAATCAAACCTATCCAACTCTGCAAGGGTGTCACCTATTTATGTTTCCACAACGAATAAAAAGCAAAAATAAATTCTTAAGTACAATGGCCTAACTCTCTCAAGAAGTAGAATCTCAAGTTTAGAAATAGAAGAGGTTAGGTTTTTTAGCTCAACATTGAAGGCTCAAATAATCGCAAGTGAATGTGTAATGCCCAGATAAATTCTACCTATATTATGTAAAGATTGTATTGTACGAACAAATATTTTATAAATGAAGAAATGTTTCGTAATTATTAATTTGGGGTTTGGTGTGGTGTAATTAAAGGAAGAAATATTTTGGGAAATTATAAGTTTAAAATTGTCACAGAATGTACATTTATGAGTTTTTGGTTGACATGCGGTCATGGTTCAATCGAATGCTTCGATCGAAAATGCATTATGGTGACTCCCTACATTTCTAGTCGAGTCGAGGTCGAGATGTTGAAATGGTGTCTCGACCTAAACTCGTTCCAAGTCAAACTAGAGGTTTTCGGTCGACATACAGACGACTGGCAGTCGAGTGTGATCGAGAAGCGTTTAAATCTGTCAAATTTATTTAACCTTTGGGTCGATATACGGTTGATTGGTGATTGAGTGCAGTCGAGAAGGATTTGAATCTGTTTGTATTTTTAGACATTTTGGTCGACATGCGGTTGAGGCTTCAGATGCCTTCCTCGGCCAAAAACACTATTCTGAAGGAAATTTTGGGAATTCGATTGATACATGGTCAAGGTTCGGACGTCTTCCCTCGATCAAAAAACCAACTTAAAGCTAGAGATTTTTTTGTGTCAACCAATATTCTATTTCTCCTCCAAGCAAAACTCCTCTCCTCTGTAATGACTCGATTTTTTGTAATCCTTTAAAATGCGTGAAATTGAACTTTTGTAAGACCGTTGAAATCTCTTTTAAAACATATAAGAGTGCGACGCTAAATTGAATCGCTATTGACCCTTATTTAAACTCGTTATAAAAATCCAATTAATGAAGTGCAAAAGTGTTATAAAAATATTTTGTTTAAAACGTTGCGGAAGTGTAAATCGTTTGAGTGTGAAAGCCAAACAATTAAATATTACTTTTGAGAAATGAAAACTAAAACATTAAATACGATTTAATTACAACCGTTTTCTCTTCTCGCTCTAGACTAGCCAGCCAAGAGTCTTGCGTGTGCAAATCCCTCATCTTTGCTTTATTATCTATTCATCATTATCATTGTTTTCTCATATAGTACCTACACCTACACCACAAGTAACCGTAAACCCAAAGACTTAGTAAGAAAAAAGAGTTTAATGCAATTATGAAATGCCTTTCTTCAGTTCTTTTTGGAATGGGTGCCACCCAAACCAAATCCTTTCATTACGTCATTCGTTCGTTTTATTACTTTACTTTACTTTAATCCATTCGTTCCTTACTCGTACATCAAACTGGAATTGAAAGATTTTTCTCATGCAATGGCATAGTGGATTGGATCTAACCTTTTTCTTACAACTAGAACTCACATACCCTACTAGGGAGAAGTTTCGCCTAGTTGCAGACTAGAGCCGCTACCCATCCACCCCAATTACCTTCTTCTTTCATTTTTTAACATTTTACCTTACATAATGCATGCTTGAGTACCACCAGATGATACTCCCTATTAATTTCTATTAACATGATGCATGACCATACATTCTCAACCTAACATGATGCATGATGTTTTACAACATAACATTAACACTAATTGAAGCGTGCATTGAAATGAAAGTAACTGTAATTGAAATTGCGCATATAAAGAAGTAAAGCATATACTAGAAGGAAATAACTGTACACAACAGAAAATAAGTACAACATCGAATTGGAACAGCGAATGCGTACAAATAAAGGGATGGTACGGTAAACATGCAAGTAATTTATTTAACTAAATTGTCTAGGCGCTTAGAAATAGAGACATGCATAGACAACAAATAACGAAAATATGCTTGTAATTGGTAACTTTTATTCTAGTTGGTTAAGCATGCTTTTATTCCAATTGATCAAACGTACTACAATTTATAGCCTAGTTTATTATCCTAGTGAATTACATGCTCAAGAACGAATTACAATTATTATCCTAGATGATTTAAACATGTTTTTGTTCTTGTTATACCCCGACTTTTATATCAAAATTTAAAAAGGATAAATTGGAAAGTAATTGGGGTATTTGAATTAGTCGAATATCTATGGAGATATTACCAAAGACGTAATCATTAGATATGGACTGAACTGGTTGGGTTCGGCTCGATTAAAAAATAGGTTACTCAATTTTAATTAAAAATGAAGAAAATAAATAATGGGATCAAATTGAAATAATTAAGAAGTGGGAGAATTTAATAAATGGAAGGAGGGAAATTAAAATGAAAGGATAAATATATTGGAAGAAAAGAGAAGGGAATCGGTTGGTTGGGAGGTGAGTGAACTGAACTGGCGGTTCGGTTTGGAATTAAAACAAATTGGCCTTGGCCCATTTGGGAGAGAGAGAGAGAGAGAAGAACAAAGAGAGGGAGGGCGATGCGATGAGGACAAGGGGAGAAGAGAAGGCGACGAACGATGGCAAGGCCTGGGTGTGCGTTGTCTGGCGTCGGGGGGCGACTGTGTGGCTGCGGGAGACGTGATGAACGACGGGTTGCCACGGTTAGGGCTCGGGAACGGAACTCCTGGCGCTGACGCAAATGGTCAGCTGTGTTAAGTTAGAAATTTTACATTTTGATTTCTCCTCCATAGCTTCTGAATTGGCGAACGTGATCATTTATGTCCTATATTATTCTTCTTGTCTTCTGATTATGGACAAATCGGCATTGGCAGTGGCATTTTGGTGAAGTGGCTAGCGTTGGGTGGAATTGGTCCGGTCCTGTTGGTTCCACATTGGATCGATTTATTCCTCCTGGCTGGCCTGGCAAATTCTCCCTCCCTGAGAAGATTGGGTGCTGCCCATGTAACAACCCGGATTTCTTAATCTTTTCCAATTTACTTTCTTAATCGTTTTCAATACGCATTATCCATCTATCATACAAATTCTTTCATTTGTAAAACTTCTTTTATTTGTCTTAAATAAATCAGAGTGCCAAAATCCGATCGTTACTAAATCTTCCCTAAGGAAAATCTTTCTTTCTGAAAAACAAAAAGGAACTAAATGCGGAAGCATAAATCAATTGAGTTAAAAATGGAAAAAGGATAGCATCTAAATCTTTTAAAAACAACATACATAAAGAAACTTAAACCATAAACCGAAGTCCTTTAAAATCCAACCGAAATTCATACTATAGGTTTACATCACATTTAAAATTTTGCATAAAGGATTACGAAAATCACCATTTGATTCTTACTAAACCTTTTCCGTTCTTATTTCTCGTTCTCGTGCCGTACTACAACTACTCCGTTGGCGCATCCATCGGACCTATCGCAGGCTCCACGGGAAAGGTCTCCTCCTTCACTTTCGGTATAGCCAACTCGTTACCTACACCACAAGTAAGGACGTGAGCTTACGCTCAGTAAGGAACGGGGAAATCACATATGCTTCTCTCTTTAGTTCCGCTTGGAATGGGGGCCACCCAAACCAATTCTTTCATTGCGTTCGTTCTTTCTCCACTCGTATCCCGAGTGGAGGGGGATTCACGTAAGTAACCATCTCGCTTCTCTAGGTAGTTGTTCATGTTAACTGAGATCATCTAATGTGTTGTTTACATTGCAGACACACCCGAAGCATAATTGTTTTATGTCCTCCGTTGACCTGCACACTCAATACGCTTACCAGCGTTTGCTGTCAGAAGCAATCTCCCTGATTGTAGCTCCCACTGACAAACAGCGGTATGTATTTTCCCTTGTGTAAATTCTTAGTATTGCTTTCCGTGTATTTACCCTTATGGCAATTGTTCCCTTTGCATTGCAGCCCGTACGGCGTCTTGCGGTGTACGAGTGTGGGGAAGAGGGTGATGCGCTAGTGCACTATTCAGGAACAATTTCACAAGCACGAACCAGCAACCTTTCATTATGAGGGTCCCTTGTTCGATTTAGCTGAGCATGAATTCCTTGACCAGCAATTATCTTTTCCGGTCAAGGATTTACGACCGAAACGAACCAGAAAGAAGGAGGCATAGGACTTTAGGACTTTATGTTTATGTACACTTTGTTGTAATTTGTTTACATTGACTTTGTAATGTATGTTTAGTTGAATTTGTGTACATTTACGTTGTAAGTGCTTTGTTGTAATTTATGTTTTGTTTAATTTGTTTACATATACTGAATGATACTGGAACTGCTTTGGATTTTTGTGCAGGATGTATGACCATAGCTTTGGGGGAGTAAAGAAACAAGAGAGACTCTGGCCAAATTTTTAAAATTAGGGTGACGATAAGTGAAAATTAAATCCTATATGACTTAAATTAAGTACATAATTAAACCAAAGTGTAGGGAGAACCTTCGGTGAATTCAGTGCAACAATTTCAACGGCTTTCATAAGCAAACTGCGGCGTTCTAGTCACAAGCCGCGACGGTTTGTGAGAACGCCGCCGCGGCGTGTACTCACACGCCGCTGTGGCTTGTGACCAAAATGCCGCATATAGCGGCTTGTGACCAGCACGCGCGTGGCGGTTTTTTAGCACGCCATCGCGGTTTGTACTCACACGCCACAGCGGCTTGTGACCAAAACGCCGCAAGCAGCGGCTTGTGACCAGCACGCCGCAGCGGTTTGTGAGCACGCCACCGCGGTTTGTACTCACACATCGTAGCGGCTTGTGACCAAAACGCCGCGAATTTATATCTTCCAATCAGATTCCCTGCACACTCGTGAACCAAATGTATGGAAACAATATATGAATTCAAATTGATGAAACGAAACAAATTCAAATTGATCAATTGAACATCAAGAAATCAAGTCCTATTTATCAATTCAAATTTTAAAATTTACAAATATCGCTTAAAGTACAATGACATATATTTGAAACCTAATTTATCCAATGAATATATAACGGAAGGTTAAGGCCTACAATCGTGTACGTTTGTGTTTGTCGACCTTGCGCATCAGACTCCTGCAAAACACAGTGCAAATGAAATTAGCATAGTTCAAATAACACTTGAAAACGTAAACGTGATAATGGGCTCACCTGCGTTTCAGGAACTCTATCAGGAACTGTCTTAGGGACTAGGGCAGGAATTATCTCTGGCGCTGTATCGGAAACTATGAACCTCATAACTGTGCCCTCCAACCTTGCTCTGCCTCCTCTGCCTCTTGCTCTGCCGCTCCCTCTGTAGGCCCCTGCAGTTGACTCGCCTCCCCCATCGCAAGTGCGGGAATTGTGCCCCAGACGCCCACACGGCCACAAGTGACGTTCAGATGTCTTCTTGTCAGCACTGTCTGGCTTGGGACCTCGTCCACATCCCGTATTCTACGTTTGCGCGGCCTTTTTGGAAGCCTTTTAAAAGGTAGTGGGATAATTGGATCAAGATTCGTCACAGGAGGCCACTCAATTGGTCCATTGACGGGGCGGAGAAAGTGGGAGTACATTGCCATGTATGTTTTCCCGATGATAGCACGCATGCACAAATTCCTCAAGAGATCTCCTTGTGAAATGAATGCACGGGATTGCATGGACACACGGGATGCCGGTCATCTCCCACTGGTAACAGGTACAAGTACGCTGGTCCAAATCGACAGAGTACTGTTCGTTACCGTTGCTGACCTCAAACTGGGCAGCTCCTGCAAACTGGGGGCTCCAATTTTGATTGGCAAGTTACAGTTTGGTGAGCCGGTTGCTGATCATTGGACACAAGAGGTAGGTCGAGCGAGCCATCTTCTCATTTTATTCACGATCCTACCCATAATGCCCTTTCAAATGATTTCGAACATACTTAGAATTGGTTTGTCCCGGGCTGGTAGGATGTAGGCATTGAAGGACTCACTCAGGTTGTTGAGGCATATGTTGCACTTTGGGATGGACCAGAAGGCATGTTTGGCCCAGTATGTCACATCTATTCCTCGTAGATAGTTGTGGGCCGCCGGGTCAAGCAAAAATAACTTGGCCATCTCTCTCTCAAATTGCCTCACTATTGTAGCTCTAGGTGCAGCCCACATTGCATCCTTGAACAACCTGCCTTTAAATTGTTTTTGAAAATTGGCATACAGGTGTCGGATGCAAAACCGATGGTCTGCTTGCCTTGCCACCTCTCTGACAGCTAGCACTAGACCTTGCAAAGATTTATAATATTAGTCAAACATTGGGGGTACAAAATGCATAACATAAACACACACAGCAGGCAAAAGTAATTAACCACACCTTTTGTCGGTCAGAAATAATTGTCCATCCATTGCTAGATGGGGTGTTTAGATCATCGAGTAACAATTCTAGAAACCATCTCCATGAAGCCTATTTTCTATTTCAACCACTGCTACAGCAATCAGATACATAACATCATTCTCGTCGATGGTGTCAGCAGTGAACAGCTGGCCTAGAGTCGCTCCCTTCAAGTGGCAACCGTCCAAACAAATAACCGGTCTACCACAGTTCAGGACGACCGTCTTGCATGCAGCCAAACACATGTACATCCTTTTAAATGCACTCATGTCCAGGTCAACGCGTACCGAGCTTCCAGGATTAAACCTCTGAATCTCCTCGACATATGACCATATGAGCTTGTATTGCTCATTGCCATCCCCTTCGTTAATTTTTTTGTCTCATTTCTTGCCCTTCTAGCAAGACTGGGTGTGATGTTGACGTTGAAGTCCTTCCTGACTGTCTCAATTATAGAAGATAGGTCCTAGTCAGCCTGACTTTTAAATCTATCTAAGTAATGAGTTGCCACCCATTTGGCAGTGGCATGACGGCTTTCCATCTTTCTGGAGCAAGTGTGAATGTCGTTGTAGAACTTTATTTGAAATGTCATTTCACCTTGCATTTTTTGAGGCATGCAACTGCCACGTGCATCCTTCCTGGCAGGCAGCCCTCAACCGATGAGCGTCACTGTGAGTGAATTTTATCCCGTACCCATTCTTCAATGCATGATCGACAATTTCTTCTCTAATTTCGACAAGGAACTGTACTTTTTGCCAAGGCTCATACCAGTGAAAGTGCATTGTGCTTCTAGTTGCCCTCTAGGCCTACTCTTCGCCATGTCAACGTCTTCGTCACTAGTGGATTGGCATGCTGATTGGAGGTCTTCATCGTCCTCTTCGTTTAGAGTTGCTGAGATAGAATGCAATACAATTGCAACTTCATTTCCAATTCCACGTACCTCGTTCTCATTGGCCAAAAATGTGTCTGTGGGCCCCACTTCACCTTGACGGTTAATAACAGATTCTTCAACACTCCAAGACGCCATTTGCTTTTCAACAAATTCTTCAACTTTGCCAAAATTCCTTTCTCTTCAGCTCTCAGATTTCTCTAGGGTTCTATAATCGTTGACAAAATGCCTCTGAATATCACAAGAAGTTAACTGTTTGCTTATAAAATTCCAGTTTGGGATGCTGCACGGCGTCCCAGGACACCACAGCGTGCAGACCAATTTTGGCATTCTTTTCTTCGCAAGCAACGGTGCCGCGACGTGTTGTTTACGAACTGCCACGGTGCCCCATCAGTTTGTTAACGATAAAAATTACAACGATGATTAATTTGTTAATTTTTTATATGTCAATGATTTACTTATTAAAAAATATATTATAATAATTAATTTGTTATTTATCACAAATTACTCTGGTTGATTTTTCTTTAAATATTTAAGTGCATCAGGGAAGGATTGAAAGGCAGATGGTCAACTCAAAGCTTCGGCTGCAATAAATATGAAATGAAAAGAAGGAAAAAACGCGTTTATTGCAATTATTACAGTCAAAAGCAGCCATGGGAGCAAGTAGAATAAAACCCAGAACCAGAACAAGAACAACACCAACGCAAGTACGCACCGAGACCAAGTCCCAGCTGACCCAACACCAACTCATCCAATAAAAAATTCATTTCTCAAGCAAAACCACTCTTCCTAGAAAATCCGCAATTCAATCATCAATTTCTTTTGAGTTTCTCCTTCTTCCTCTTTCCTTTTTGCTTAACCATGAAAGATCCTCTGGCAATGGATGCTTTGACCACCACACTCTCAAGCGCAATCCAAGCTCTGGGCCGTGGCTTTGATGTCACCTCCGATATTCGGCTTCTTTACTGCAAAGGCGCACCTGGGTCTAGGCTAGTTCACCTCGACGAGGACCATAATAGGGATCTTACCATCTCTAATGGTCGAGTGGTTCCAAATGTGCCTGTTGATATTGAGTGTCGCCCCGATAAGTTGACCAGAGAGAAAGTTCCGGTGGAAGTTCCGGTCTGCACCTATCCGGAGGTGACGTTTTTTTTTCTCTCTTCTGTATATTAATCCTTCTTTTTCTCAGTCTACTGCTCTAAATTTAGTCTGGCGTCTTTTAGTTCTTCTCCTGAGATTGATTTATGGTCCTATTGTTCTCTTGTTTTACATATGTTGCCTACTTTAAATTGAACGCGGCTATGGTTCTTAGGTGTATACAATTTGGGTCATCTTTCATTTGGCACTGCTCCAAAAGCTGTATTATTTCTACTCTTAATGTCGTCTCCGCCATATCTCTCAATTTTCATGTTTTTGCTTTCTGATTTGCAAGCCGTTTGACCAAAATTAGACACCACTTTTTCCACCAGCTTAGTTACCGTAGGCTGATTTCTATCCACTATTGGAGAAACTGACGCATTGACAATTGTTATGGAGATACATGTTCCAAAGAAGATTATTCAACTGAATTTTAAGTTTCAAACTGAAGGATGAGTGACAATGGCGATTTAATTTCTTTTTGGGGCCTTCTGGTTTATTAATACAATGACGCTTTGGTTTCTCTGCCCTGCATTTACCCATATTCTTATACCAACAAAACTAACTATTGGGATGGATTATCGTTAAAATATTTAAAATTTTTGGCCTTGAAGGAGTTCACCATAAATCATTTTATTGCTTGATTACCATTTCAGTAAATAGAGACCATTCTTATGTGCGCTTGAATTGTTAGTGATTTTCACATTAGCTCCAAAACTTCTTCATTCAGATGCACTTCATCTGGACAGAAGGCTTCATATGTTTACATATAACCTACTTCCATGACTGATCTTTGGCCTGTTTTTGCACGTCTTGCTTTAGAAATTGCATAGGTCATGGACATAATCTATTGCTAGAAACTAGATAGGAACTTTTGATCTGTTAAACCTGATCCTGATCCAACTCTGGTTTGAGAGATGGTAATATTTTTTCGGGATACTTGAAATTACAGATGGCTGAATACTTCAATAAGCAATCAAAAATATCTGGAAGCATTCCGCTTGGAGGCTTTAATGCCATGTTCAATTTCACTGGTTCTTGGCATGTTGATCAGGCATCCACCAAATCCCTTGCCATGGTTGGGTATTTCATTCCTCTCTTTGAAGTTCAATTGGCTAAACAGAGCTTAGTTCTGCTTGACGAGATGAAGCGTGCTGTGCCTTACTCATGGGATCCTGGATTGTTGGCCAGGTAAGTAATTCTTTTTTCTGCCATGAACAATTAATAAGATGACATCCTCAAATACAATGTCAAGCTACACAAGTTCAAAAAGTATGAGCTTCTGAGAGATATCCGACAATGTATATCCGTTGTAGATAAAGATTAATTGATAATTCAAGGCATAATCTTGATCAACTGATATTTAATGTAGTTTGATGAATTAGCAACTAATGGATTTTTTAGTGAACAATGAATATAAATTTTGTCATTATGTCAGCTTAAAACTGCTGAAATGGAAATCTACTGTAACATCGAACTAACTTTCATGATATACACGTCTTGGAGAACTTTCTATGGAGTTTCATTTTATGCCAATAAGATTATTTACAAAGTAGTAAGAGTACATGTCTTTTTGGCAGAGAGGATATAATGAAAAGAATTCATGCACACGTTTGCTTTCAATTTCAGTTTCATTGAAAATTTTGGAACACATATTGTCACGTCTGCAATGATTGGTGGAAGAGACGTGGTTTATATTCGACAGCATCAGTCATCTCCTTTGTCAGTAACCGACATAGAGAGCTATATGAAGGACGTTGGCAACCACAGGTTCCTTGACTCAATGGGCCAATCAAGTGCTGGCCCCTTAAATTACAAAGACAAGGTTGGTATTGAACTTGTCTTGTCCAAATTTCAATATTTTATCGAAATCCGAAGAACTTGGAAAAAAATTAGAAGATGAGAATAAAAAAGAAGAAAGAAAAGAAGCCGATGAGCTTGATTTTTCTTGGTGTAGGATGTTACTGTCATTTGTAGGCGGCGAGGAGGCGATGATTTGGTGCAAAATCATGCAAAGTGGATAGAGACCGTAGAATTAGCACCTGATGTGATTAATATGACTTTTACTCCTATTGTCTCCCTGCTGGAAGGAGTTGCGGGTGCACAACATTTGACTCGTGCGATCGACTTATATTTAGGATGTATGTTCTCTATTAACATTTTTTACCGGCAATTTTTTGGAGGCTTGTAGTTATTGTGTTGAGGAAGATTGCAGTAACTTTTCAGCATCATTAAGCGCAGAACAAGCATGGGAATAGGCATTTGTTCTCATCATTCATAAAGAAAGGAACACAGAAATATCAAGGATTGAATTTTTATAAATTAAGCAAGTTTTATTTTTGCTGCTACGGCTAGCGGGATCCGTTCATAACCGAGAATGATTCATTAATTTTAATTTTGCAATTTCTGCTAATGTTCCTGCATGACTTATCATACAGATTGTGAGTGACTGCTTCCTCGTTGTTTGTTGGTTTTGAGCAGACAAACCGCCCATAGAAGATCTCCAGTATTTCTTAGATTTTCAAGTTGCTAGAGCTTGGGCTCCAGAACAAACCTACCTGCAACGAAAAGAACCCGTATGCCAATCACTTCAGTTCAGTTTGATGGGCCCCAAGCTGTATATCAGCCCTGATCAGGTTACCCATCGCAACTTCATTTTTTTATCAAGAACCGTTGAATATCCTTTGAGGTTTTTGCATTTGCAATTTCATAATTATTCTTAGTCTCTAGTTTAGTGGAATAGAAAAGTCTAAGGTCTTTGCCTCTCATTCATTATTGCAGGTGACTGTAGGTAGGAAACCGGCAACAGGCCTTAGGCTGAGCCTGGAAGGCGCCAAACAGAACCGGCTGGCTATCCATTTGCAGCACTTGGTTTGTCTTCCTAAAATTCTTCAGCCACATTGGGACTCTCACGTAGCCATTGGTGCACCCAAGTGGCAGGGCCCAGAGGAGCAAGATAGCCGATGGTTCGAACCCATCAAGTGGAAGAACTTCTCCCACGTCAGCACTGCACCCATCGAGTACACAGAGGCTAACATTGGCGACCTATCTGGCGTTCACATCGTGACAGGAGCTCAGCTTGGTGTGTGGGATTTTGGTGCCAAAAATGTTTTGCATCTCAAACTCTTATTTTCCAAAATACCAGGATGTACGATCAGACGGTCAGTATGGGATCACAGTCCTTCAACCCCTGCAATCGTGCGGAGACCTGAAGGTGCTCCATCATCGTCCAAAACACTAGCCCTAGAGGATAAAAAGGATGAAAGTTCTAGTTCGAGTTCGAGTTCAAGTTCGAGCCAGGTAGGAAAATTAGCAAAAATTGTTGATATGACGGAAATGTCGAAAGGAGCTCAGGATCTTCCGGGGCACTGGCTGGTCACCGGAGCAAAGCTAGGAGTGGACAAAGGGAAGATTGTGTTGCGCATAAAGTACTCCTTATTAAACTACTGATTGTATAGATTTACTTGGTTCCGAGTTTCCGCTAGAACCCACGAATGAGCAGCATTTCCTCTTTTCACGAACGAGAGAATCTTGTATGTATTTATGCAGTTTTATTGATTCATTGATGTGATAATTAATGGAGCCTCGGACAAGTGACAACTCAAATTGGGCACTGTTGCTATGATTAGTGTTTGGGCTTTCTATCAGCATATGCCCCCTATAATTGATACTGCAAATGTCTGTCTTCTAGAATTTTATTTTGGTTTATTTGTCTGTTACGAGTGACAACTGACGTATAATTTCATTTCGATACAATCACAGCGTTGGCAGTCAATAAATATAGATACATGAAACAAAAGAGACAATGACATCTTATAAACCTAAGTCCAATGGAGCCTACTCCACTCCCTTAGCCAGGTGACGTCATTTTCCCATAATAAATCGGCAATATATAAATATTGACATGTCACGGCAGACAACGCTTGTTATTATATTGTTTTAGTGAATTAAACCTATTTTTATGTGCTGAATAAGTCGGGCCTTGTTTTGGAAGGCAAGCCATGTAAAACATAAAATGGGCATGTACAAATAATCAAATTTGGATTGAATATGTGTCTTTTAGAGAGTTGCTTCCATTGTATAGAAAAATAAAAATTACATTGATTACTTAAAATTAACAATTTCTTAAATTATATCTATCTAAATAAAAAATAAATTATTTACAATTTTTGATAGTTATAATTTAACATCAATACATGATTTGACTGTCATCTCCCTCCAAATTGACGATGGTTGGTTAAAAAACATCAATTTGTTTACTAGAAATTGGTGACGTTTACGTGTAATGGCCTTAGTGAATATATCAACTATCTGCATGGTAGTGGAAACATGAGGAAAAGATATGATGTTATTGTCAAAAGTTTGGCGTATAGAGTGACAGTCTATTTCGATATGCTTGGTGCGTTCATGAGAAATAGGATTAGCAGCAATTTTAATTACACTAGTGTTATCAGCATGTATCAAAGTGGACGTAGATAGTGGAAAACAAAGTTTGGATAGAAGTCCATGTAGCCAAATAATCTCTGAACAAGCAGCAGACATTGCACAATATTTCGACTCAGTTGTAGATTTATAGACTCAATCTTGTTTCTTACTTTGCCATGAGATTAAAGTACTGCCAAGAAACATGCACCATCCTGTGATAGATCGTCAAGTATCAGGACAACTTGCCCAATTAGCATCACTATAGGCAACATGATGAATTGGAGAACCATATGGGTAAAATAAGCCACAACTAAATGTTCCTTAAAGATATCGAATAATACGATGAATAACAGCTAAATGGAGATGTTGAGGATTCTACATAAATTGACTAACTTGCTTAACAGAAAAGGAGATATCAAGTCACGTGATAGTTAAGTAGTTCAAGCTATCAACAAACTTTCAATAAACTGTAGGATCAGAAAGAAGATTAGCCTCCTCACTACAATATTTGGTGTTGACTTCCAGTGGAGTATCAATAGATGAGGCATTTTGAAGATCGACCAAAGTGATTAAATCTTGTGTGTACCTATGTTGATTTAAGAAAATACTAAAGGAGTAGTATGAACTTCTAAACCCAAGAAATAAGTAAGAGGACCAAGACTTTTCATATGGAATGGAGTCTGAAGATTATGCTTAAAATGAATAATTGATGCAGAATCTGATCTAGCGATGACAATTTCATCAACAAAAACAAGAAGAATAACAACTCCTTTCGATGTCGGGCAAAGAAATAAAGAGGAATCATATTGACTTTGCTTGAAAGAAAACTCAATAAATGTTGTCTAAAATTTATCAAACCAAGCTTGGGGTGATTGTTTCAACCCATATAAAGATTCTTTTGGTTTACATACTTTTGAAGAGGATGATGAAGACACACTAGAACCAACCTACAAACCTAATTCAACTGAAACGTTTACCTTGGCCGATGATTTCGTAGCCTGCGGAGAAAACCGAAGCTTCTCGGTTCGTCCATCTCGCAGCTCGGCCGTGCCCTAGCCCCTACAAACAACGCCAGACAATTGGACTCCCTCGTCGTCGTCGTCAGACTCCAGTTCCGTGCCGCACGTCGTCTCTCACGTCTCCTGCTCTCGGGTCCTCCCTGTCGTGTTTCCCCTGATTTCCCTCTCTCTCAAGTACTCTTCTCCAAGCTGCGGGTTTTCCTTTAGAAAGCCCTCTTCTTTTCATTTCAGCAAAACTAAATCAATGAACCAACAACAAACCGGCCAGCTCGAACCGGTTCACCTGCTGAACCGGTACAACCCCCTTTTACCCCTAATTTATTTCTTTTATTTTAATTCCTAATTAATTCCCTTCCCTCATTAAATTCTTCAATTAATAATTCACTTTTAATTTAATTAAATTCTACATTTAATTAAATTATTTTCGATTCATTTCCAATTCTCAATTTATTTGGAATATTGCTTGATGATAATTTTTTGTCCAATTTAATTTCTTCAATTCGGTTTTTTCAAATTAATTTCCATCAAATAAATCATCAATAACTATCCAAATATTCCCCAATTAAATTTTTCATAATCAAATAAAGATTCTATAACCAAATAATTTTCTAATTATTTTTACTTAATTCTGTTATAGAAAATCGGGATATTACATTTATGATGAAGACAATAATATGAAGAGTCAAAATTTAAGACAGTTGAAGGCAATTGATTGACTAAATAAACTACCATAGATAAAGCTTCAACCCAAAATTTGGGTGCAACAAAAGATTTAAGTAAAGTTTGAGCAACATCTAATAAATGACGATTTTTTTGTCACAACCCGAGGCAGGCTAGATAGAAACGCTAGGCCAAAAGACTCGACCCTCGTAGTGGACCAGATTGCCTAGCCTAAGGCTTGATAAATTATTGCAGAAGACTTGTACAAAATACCCTGCCGTAGTCCACTTGCGATAACCCACTATCCATATAGTGATTGGGAGAATTACCAATGCCGAATTAATAATTTAAAAGTTTGAATAATACTGTGCATACAATCCGAGTTTCTTAGAAAACCATATTAGGTAGATTACAGTCATCTAACACTTTACTTGTAATGACTAGATTTTTATTTGCTTTAAAATCGGGTGAAATTTAAAACTTTTTTTTTTATAAAATCAGAGTAAGACTTTTCTTTATAAAATCCGATCGTTAAAACCCTTTACTTAAAACACTTATCAATTTCAGCAGAAGTAATGAAATCCTTTTTATAAAATGCAGTGGAATTAAAACAAAGTAGTAAAAAATATTAAATAATCTACAAAACCCTTTTTACAAATAATTCCATTTAACACATTAGCCTAGCCAGCCAAAAGATCCACCTGTGCAAATCCTTCATCAATTGTCCTTAACCTGTTCACCTGTTTCTCATACGATACCTACATCACAAGACCTAAACAAATGAGCCTAACGCTCAGTAAGAGATAGAATGAAATACAATGCACATGATATGCATGATCATACGATGCATTACAGAAGAGAACCGTATCTCAGTAAGAGATAGATGAAATACAATGCACTTCCATAGGATCATGTGGCTGAACCATTTCACTCTGATGGGGAGATATATCCATCGGGGGTGTTCCGCATGCCGGTATCCTCACTTTTGTTAAAGACTTTGCGGGTTTCAGAACAGGGTAAAGGTGAACCCTAACTTCCACGTAGCTAACCTCTCATCTCACCGCTCCCTATGTGAGAGTTTACTACCGTATCGAAGTGTCACCGATCACCCGAACCCCCACACGCCTATTTACATATATTAATTATGTCATGCAATATGCTCTTAAATACATACAACCCTATATGATGATATAAATTTATAGTAAACATATCATTAAAAGAACATAAATCTAGTAAACACACAACATACAATCTTAATTCTTGCGATGTAGGGTCCAAAGACCAAAACCCAGTAAGTATCAACTTACCTGAAGTCTTCAATGCGATTATGTCAATCAACTTGGTACCTTCAACAACTGTTACATGAACAATTATTAGGCCCTTATCAATCTCACTCGTAGAGAATAGAATAACTTAACACACCACAATAGACTACGTTCACAAAAATTCACATCACAAAAGATCAATCCAATAACAGAGGCATTATTTTTCCAAGCTACAGAACATTTCTCATATGAAATCCATAATAGACTGAGAGCACTATCCAATATTCAAAGTTGAACATCATTAACAAATACTATATTTCAACCATGGCTCACAAGCAAAACCCAATCATCCATTAAGGCAATATCATTCATTAAATCCTTCACAGAGACAAAATCAAGGGATGATGAAGTCCATTACCTACAGACATCACACGGTTCTTCACAGGTTCACAATCCTCCAGAGGAACACTCAGTCTTCAACGTTCACAGGAGCTGTTTTTTAATTCTCCACTTCAACACACTGCCATTCCTTTCAAGCACCCAGCAAGCTCTCGGTCCATTCACCAAGACACCCGAGAGGAAAAATCATCACATCAACAACAATTAAATTCCAAAAACTCCATTCTGTAAACAGCAGCCGAGAAAAATCTCAAAATCAACAAAGAAGGAATTGGATACCTGACTTTACAAGACCCGAGAGGAAGCCTCCAGCTCCCTCACTATCTTTACAGCTCCCTTCTTTCTTCCATTTCCTTCTACCATTGCACAGAATGCCCTTGGTCATTCCATTCCCAGAGAGCATTCACCACAACGCACCCGAGATGCCCATCACCTTCTTGTTTCCATCACTCGGTCTTCAACACTGCACAACATTCGTCAACTGCCATCGATTTATAGCCAGGAATAGATAACTAACACAATCACAGGAAAATTGTACACTTCAAGGAAAATGGTCCACTTACCAAATTCCTCGTTGAAATCCAACCAGATGAGGAGCTGGAGGAAGCCAGCTCACGGTCCGGTCCAATTTTCCCCTCCCCTGCCATTTCATCAGTTTGTCACTGCCCACATCCATCGAAGCAACACACGGCCATACTTCGCCAATTGAGACTGTCGAACGATGGAGGAGAAGCCAAAGTGTACAAATCACCAACTTACATGGCCGATGATTCACGACATCGACGAGAGTTCCAATTCCCGAGCCCTAACTGCAGCAACCCGTCCTTCATCACGTCGCCCGCAGCTGCACCTTCGCCGCTCAACACCGGACATCGCACACCCGAGCCTTGCCGTCGTCCGTCGCCCTCCTTCTCCCTCGCGTCCCCTTCGCCCCTCGCTCTCCCTGTTGATCGCCCTTTCTTCTTCCCCTCTCTGTTCCTCTCTCTCTCAAATGGCCAAAGGCGAATTCATTTTAATTAAACTGGTTCAGGAGGAACCGGTTCATTCATTCCACTCCTCCTTTAACTTAAATCAATTTCCTTAATTTAACTTAATAAATCTCAAATTAATTTCTCTAAGTTATTTCTCTTCTCCTTTTAATCCCATTTTCTTTTTTTTTTTCTTCATTTTTAATTAAAACCAAGTTCCCAATTATTTTGGATCGAGCCGAACCAAAATTGGTTCAGTCCATATCTAACAATTATGTCACTAGTAATATCCCGATAATTTATTCGACTAATTTGAATATCCTCAATTATTTTTCAATTTATCATTTTTAAATACTGATATAAAAATCAGGATATTACATTACTTACTAGGAAATAAAGGTTCAACTAGGAAATAAAATAGAATAAATGGAACAGAGTTTTCAGCCAAAATCTGTTCGAGCTCAGTTACTCTTCTCTTTACCTGGAGAAGTGGAGGTCATGGGGTGAGTGACTAGCTCAGTAGAAAGTTTATACAAAATATTATGCATGTGTAAAACTTGTTTTACCACTTTCATGAAAATCATAAATTTTGGGTAACTATGCATGTTTTATTAAATCTTTTGTAAATCCGTTTCTTCTTTAAGGATATCTAGCCTAAAGACCCCTTGACGAGACAACAAGAAATATGGTTGTTTACATAGACAACTATAAGTTAAAAATACTTTTGTTGTGTTTTTATACTAAAACTGTGGTCTGTGATAATGGAGAGTCTCTCAAGGATTCCTCCAAGCAATTTCACATAAAGGTGGACATCAACACGAGCAACACCTCATAATCCTGGAGGAAAGCAAAAGACGATGGTTTGAAGACCCAGCTTGTCACCTGGGTTATCGGCGAGCACGCTCTGCGATGACACAACCCATATATACACCCTGATCAGGTTTAAGGATTTGAAACCCAAAGAAGCGTCATCACCTTCATAATCCTATCTTTCACACACCGCCTGAACAAAAACATCTCCATGCAGAAGGAGATGTAATAGGGATAGCCTCTTGATACTTTGATACTGAAATTGTCCAAAGTATCAGGAGGATTCATTGCTACCAAACAGAATTTTATTATCACATAAAAATATGAAATCTAGTGCGCAAAAGTAAACATGTATAACTCTCGTACATATATAGTATAAAAAGCTAATGTACTGTCGAATACTAAGGAGCATGGTATTCCACAAAATACAATTTTCTTTTAAAAACTATGCTATGCAATGCAAAATACTAAGTATAAAAGCCCCTAACTCATTGGTGATCCTTCCTCGTATACGAAGAAGCAGCTACCTTGGGCACCGGCTTGAAGTCCTCAAACTCGTTAGAGCCTAAAACACATTAAAAGACAATAATCCTCATCAATAAATTCCAAGAAATATGTGGAAGGGTCCTATACTGGGATTAAGAACCCAACCGACTTATAATTGACCCAGCATATGTGAATCGGTTATAGTATGGTCGACCAAAACAATAAGTTTCAGGCATTTTGTAAGGTTTTTGGTCGACTAGCTTGTTTTTGGTTGACCGATTTGTCAACCGAAAAAGTTGGGAGCAATTTGTAATGTTTTTCAGTCGACTAATCTGATTTTTGGTCGACTGCTTAGTTGACCAGAAAAGCTAGTTAACCTGAACAGTTAAAATAGCTTTTCTGGTTGATCATTTTCTAGGTAGTTGACCTAAAATTTTATGGTCTTCTAACTAGTCAACCTGCCCCTTTTTGGTTGACCAATTGGTCATCCAACTCCATTTTTGGAGCAATTTCTTTGCCAAAATGTGTTTTTTTTCCTATTTTTCTGCCTCCATACGACCAATACTCCTACATAAACTTAAAATATACCAATATAATCTAAAGGGATCCATCGGATTCGAGTTTTTAAGCTTGAATCTGATGCCAAAATTTCTCAAACTTCGAATCAAAATCGTCACGAACCGTCTGTTGACCTGTGGCATCCTCTCTCCTTCTCACGGGTTGTCGGTAGAAGAAGGAAGAACTTTCCTCTCCTTTATTCTTTTTTTTTTTTTAATTTTTGTTTTATTTATTTTATTTATTTAATAAATAATATATATATATATATATATATATATATATATATTTCTTTCTTTTTTTTTTTAATTTTGTTTTATTTATTTTATTTATTTAATAAATAATATATATATATATATATACACACACACACATCATTTATCAAATAAACCTAATCCAATACCCAACTTAAATTTTGATTTATTCCAACACTAGGCGACAACAATTCTTTAGCTTGAATAACTTTTCAATTTCACCTTCCAAATTTATTTACCATTCGGTAGTTATCTAATTTGACTGATTTTGACCATTGGAACGAAAAATCATACGTGATTGCTATGCGACAAATTAGGTCAAACTTTCCTTACTTTGACCGATTCCAATGCCAAAAATTAACACATGGAATTTCTTATTAAAAATTTCACGGGTTTTACATCTTAACCTCCTTAAAAGAAATTTCATCTCAAAATTTAAAATAAAAATCGTTACATATCGAAAAGATGAGGGTACTTGCGCATTGTCACGACCCAGAGACAGGCCTAACAGAACCGCCGGGTCAGGCGACCCGATCCTCGTAGAGAACCCGATCACCCATCCCAAGGCGTGTGTTTTAGCGGAAGACTTATAAATATTTAATTCGGCCCAAGATGATATGGGCCTAGGTCCGAGTAGGGATCACGAGAAAAGTAACGATGCATAAATTAAAATCTAATCCAAGTACTGTGCAACAAATCCAAACCAACAATGTTTAAAGTTTACAGACCGAATGTACGTATTCTCACCAAGTAACGATAAATCACTTAGATCAAAATAATATAACACCTCAGCTCTTCATCCTCATCTACTCTAGCATTTACCTGAAGTTTTGGGGAGGAGTTGTTTGGGGTGAGTGACTAACTCAGTAAAGTATGGCTATACTAAATGCACCTTATGCAAAACTGGTTTTGTATATTTTTTGAAAACAAGGTTATGTTCCACTCTACCGTACATGGATTTTTAAATCGCTTCAAACTCTTTATCATTTTATCAAATCGGCCCAAGAGCCATCGATGAGGCTTTTATTAAAATCTTGCTGTATACATAGACAGCTATACCTCGTAAAATAGACCATCATTATTTTTTTCCAATTTGAAAACGTCATCAGTGAAAAGGGGTGGTCACTCATGGACTCAACCGCCACACAACATAGAAGAGGTGGTCACCCGTCGATGACAACACCTTATGAGGCAGGAATAATGACGACGATCCGAAGATTCCGTACGTCACCCGAGTTGCTAGCGCACCTGGCTGCACGACACAACTCGTATAATCGTATAATCATATAATAAAATAAAACGGATACAGTTGCGCGCTATATGTGAACTTATTTAACAGCTAAGATACCTAGAGGCTCCGAATGAACGAGGGTTGCCAATGACTAAACTCGGCCGTCCACCCGTCAAATGGAATTGGTACTTAGGTTAAGATAAGTCTCAGCGACTGTCAACCGTCTGATCTGTGGGACAAAAACCCTGGCCAGGTTTAGGGGCTTGCAACCCAAGGAGACGTCATCACTCTCCCATACGAGATTTACGACTTTCAGGAGTTTCAACCTGAGGACACGTCACCAATGCCCCACCTATATTTTTTGCACGTCAAACAATCAACCTTCACGCAGCAGAAGGTGTCAAAGGGGATAAGGGGTCCACCCCTCAACATATGCACAATAAATTTCAAACCATGTACGGAATTTAACTTGAGAAAACATACTACTAATAAAAGCTGAAGTGCTGTCGAACAGCCCCGTCATTTTCCAAGTGTGGTATTCCACAAAATAATTATTTTGAAAACGGGATACGATGCAATATAACGCAAGAGGTATAGAAATTCCTACCTTTTCGGCGTTCTTTACGATTAAGCGGAGCAACTACCTCCTCGGGAATCGTGGCACACTCGCCAAAATCGTAAAGCCTGACAAAGGCATAGATGCAGAAATTAAAACTTAATTCTAAAAATTAAGCAGACGATCCTATACCGGGAATAGGAGCCCAACCGAAGTGTGAGTGACAAACAAGAAAATCCATATAAATTCTCGAGGCCTTATTTAACATCCTTTAACCCAAAACCCAATCTTGAATATATAAAAAAATTTCTAATATCCAAATTCCATTCACTTAAACTTGACAGATGTCCACTTCAACCAACTTGAAACTAAAACTTTTAAATTTCATAACAAACTGTAACCTCAATAAGTTCAGCCACATGATCTATTTAAAATCCAGATAAAAGTTATGAACCAACCAAAATATCCAACTTTAACATATTGACAACTTAAAAGTAGAACCCATGAACTACGCTGAAATACTCGCATCGAACAATACCAAAGAACTATGCAGGTTATAGACATCTCCATCAAACTAAATTCTTATGAATTAAAATCTGTCTCTATCATCCAAAACAAAAGTAATAGGTTAGTGAGTAAAATTTCAGATTCACTAACAACGAATTTCTCCTAATCAGAAGCAAATCCACATCCAAGACCAAAATCAAAATGAAGCAGTCCAACTAAAAGTTTCCTCACCAATAGGATAGAATCTGTGTCCCATTTTTCCTCGCAGAAAAATCAAAAATACGGTCAGATCTGAAGCTGCCGTCGCCAGAGACTGTCCGTCCAAAATCCCTTAGATCAACCGTTGTAAATCCAATCCCAAATCAACCAACGACATCATAAAAGAATGATCTTAACATAGGAGTAATATCCAGATAGGAAAATCTCACCCACCGAATAGATCGGAGTCCGTTCATCGTCGGAATCGAAAAACAGATTCGGCCTCGGAGCTCCCGTCACAAATTTGAAATTGCCCGCTCACCGGAGTGGGGAAATGGGTTCGATTTTGGGGCCGTCGTCACGGATCCGAGATCGTCGCTCGTCGGAATCGGAGGAACACGCTCGGGTTGAGCTCTTTTGTCGCCAGCGTCGCTTGGGATTGGAAGCTCGCGGCCACCGACGTCGTTCTTCGCCTGCTCGGAAGTCGACCGTTCATGGCCGACGTCGTCGCAACGCCGTGGGTCGCAGCAGGAAGGGTCGCTCCCCTATCGGTCACCCTCCCGTCGTTGGGAAGCTGCCTTGCCTCGCCGATTGGACGTCGTTGCGTCGCTCGCCGGTGTCTCTCCTCGCCGTCCGCCCTCTCTCCCTGTCATCGATGACAGGGAAGAAGAAATGGGGGGGAGGGGAAGAGAAACCCTAATTCTCTTCCTCCCGATTTTTAATTTAATTAATTTTTTTTACAACTTAAACCCTGTACTTTGCTACTCCAAAATATTTGGTGGGATTTTTCCCCCTCTTCTCAATCCCTTTTAATCTCTTTTCTCCATTTAACTTTATTTTTGTCTTCATTCTAAATTCTACAATTTAACCCACTTCATTAAATTTAAATCTCACTTATTTGCTTAATGTCACACATACATCTTAATTATGCATACCACATTTTTAATCCTTTCGTACCCCACTTCCGACGTATCCTGAACGTCGCCAAACAACGATTATCAGCCCAATTTAATTCTCCAAATTTCATTTAGTTTGAAAAATTCTAATTTTACCGACTATGACCAATTGACTAAATTTGTATACGTGGACTTGACCAATTGACCAATTTGTGTACGTGGTCGCTACACAACAATTCAATCAACTTCTTCAAAACTATGACCGATTTTAAATGCGAAAAATTTACACGTGAAATTTATCATTAAAAATTTCACGGCTTTTACACGCATCATCTCAGATTCGACTTCCCATGTCACTTCCCTCTCGGTATGGTTCTTCTCCGGCATGTGAACTAAAGGAATTTCTTTGCGTCGGAGCACTTGAACCTCTCTACTAAGGATATGCTCTAGATCCTCTTCATATGATGTATCTTCCTAGATTAGAACATTAGTCCAAGAGACGACATGAGATGGGTCAGGCATGTATTTCCTTAGCTGAGATATATGGAAGACATTATGAACATACTCGAGCTGGGGAGGTAGATCAAGTTTGTAGGCCACATTGCCAATCCTCAATTATCTGAAACATGCCAATGAATCTTGGGGCTAACTTTTCTTTCACCCCAAAGCGATCAGTACCACACCTCGGCCAGACCTTTAGAAAAACAAAGTCTCTTGCATCAAATTCAACTTCTCTTCTCTTCAGATCCACGTAACTTTTCTGCCTACTTTGCACTGCCTTAAACCTCTTTCGAATCATTTGGATCTTGTCCATAGTTTCCTGAATCATATTTGACCCAAGAGAAATTCTCTCTTCTGCCTCGGCTCAGCAAAGTGGAGAATGACATGACCTCCCGCACAATGCCTCGTAAAGAGAGATGTCAATGCTGGTATGATAACTGTTGTTGTACGTAAACTCCATTAACGGCAAATGATTTATCCAACTATCACCAAAATCCAAGACACAAAATCGTAACATAGCTTCCAAAATCTGAATAGTCCTCTCTGACTATCCATCAGTCAGAGGATGATGTGTTGTGCTAAGATTCAGTTCTGTACCCAAGACCTTCTGCAGAGCCCTCTAGAACTTGGATATGAATCTAGGATCACGATCAGAAACGATGCTTGTGGGAACACTGTGAAGGCAGATGATGTTTTCAATATATAATCAACTCAACTTCAAAAGTGAAAAATCCATATGAATCGGAAAGAAGTGGGCAGACTTGGTCAAACAATTCATAATGACTCACACTGCGTTTAACTTTTGGGGAGCTCTGGATAGGCTAGTGACAAAATGCATCGTGATTTTGTCCCATTTCCACTCAAGGATAGGCAAAGGCTGCAATAGTCTTGCTAGTCTATGATGCTCAGCCTTTACTTGTTTAAAGGTCAGACACCTAGCCACAAAATCTGCAACCTTACATTTCATACCTACTCTGTAACATCCTGTAACGTTTTACCATATAAAAAGTTTCTTTCCTTTAAAACATTTGTGTGAAGAAAAATCAAAGTAAATACATAACAGAAGTTTTAATCATATAAAACTCAGAGTAAATGAAATACAGAAGTCTTTTACATTTAAATACCACAATCTAGTAGTTTAAAAGCTATTTAAATAAACATAGGTATAACATTAACTTAAAACGGTTTGTAGTCAATATTTTGAAACTCTTTAAACAATTAAATACGTTTATTCTATTTCCGTGAGATATAAACCCCAAGGTCAATGTCCCCAACAACATAAACGCCAAACCCGTCAATACTCCATCAGCTATGATCTTTATATGCTTTATCCCATCATTGGCTCTTTATTTACATCACATGACCTAACTATGAGCCTAAAACTCAGTAAGCGGTATAAGAATAAAACATGAAGCACACATACAACTTATTAAGTTCATACACAGTTTTCTATTTTGTTTATCTACTACTTATTTGTCTTTTATTGTAATTTCTTCTGTTTTTGTGTCGGGCATAACCAACCAGACCACCTAAACAGCTATTTACTTTTTTTTGGTTTCTGTGCTGAGTGTAACCAACCCGACCACAAAAATAACTATTTACGTTTATTCCGTATAATTCTGTTACTGTTCCATTTTCATTTAGTTTTAGTTACCCATACAAGTGTTAGAGATGTAAACTTAACAAGGTAGAACGTTCAACACAAGGTGGTTATCCCGTGGCACACACCTAATACACTGCCTAGGTGGCCATCCCATGGCACACACCTAAGTGACCAACTCAAGAACCCACATCTTTAAACACCTATTACATTTATTCATTTTTGTATACTTTAGGTGAAATTGCATTTATTCATTTTCATATACTTTATGATTCAAAGTCTTAACGTTGTTGTGAGATATAATTCTATCTAATGTGTAACGTGTTCATTTACCTTATCCTCAAAACGTGATTGATTCCTAACTAACGAACTGAACTTAAATGTAATAAACATACAATTCAAACAATCAATCAGCAGTACATCTCCCAAATAATAACATAACCTACTCATCTAGTAAATACAAGCATCAAACAACCATAATTCCCGTGATGTAGGCCCTTTTAAAAAAAACACATGCAGTACCACTTACCTGGAGTCCTTAGCTTTACAGAGTTAACACTTAAAGTTTCTTCATAAAACCTATTCATTAGTTACATGAAATTATCAATAATGATTCTCCAATAATTAACTCTAATTACAAGCAATTCATTGCTTAATAGATCTCCTCAATCCAAACTTAACAATTTATTCCAACTTCCACTTTATCTAGAATATTAACTACTACTTATAGGTTTCTATAGCAAACTAATTCCTTTCCTTAAAGTCTATCATGCATGATCATACCAATAGAATATAATTTCAAATCTAACAATGTATCCCACATTCATCAGCATAAACACATGTGTATGCAGTAACTCATTCACATACAATAACCAATATTCTTTGAATTAATTCCAACCTTATCCAACAAATTATTTTAACTACTCAAATATAACCAGAGTCTATACCCAACCTAGTAACAGTCAATGCAATCGAGGCCATAACAATTCCAACAGTTATTGTTTCAACCCAATAACTAATGTAAAATTTTCATGAATATTTTCTTTCAATAATACGTATATTCTTTTAGCAACAATTATGCAGTGGCTAATCAATTTCCAACTTAGTAACCAAGTATAATATTCCAAGTAGTAGTTTCTAGACAATAATTCATTTTCCAAGTAGAAATCAACAGACATAATTCTACTATCAACAGAGTACCAAACCCATAACTTATATCTCCAATACAATTACTTGACAGAAACCACGAAAAAAGAAATTGTTACCTAAATCAACAGAGAACATGAAACCAATGAGAACTATTCCTCCTTCACCTTTATCAATTCCCTGCCACTCACTCGGTTCTCCTATCATCTAATATAATTCACAGTTCCTCACGGGATTCAGAACTCCAGAGACAACACTCTTCATTTTTCTCTTTCTCCCCAGACTCAGCTATGGTTTCTCACTATCCAAACAACACAAAATATCCTCACATTTTCTTTCTCAATATCACAGAACACAGCAGCACAACTTCTCTCAAAATTTCAGCAGAGTTTTCCCATGGTTTTCTTCTTTGTAATATTTCTTCTCCTCACATCTTTATTTATAGGCTATTTATAGGCTACCTTCCAATGACTCTTCAGTGTCCCATTGAAGATGGAAGACCAAAGGAGAGAGACCTCATCATCTAGACGCGTTAAATGTCAACCTAGAAGCTTCCAGGTGACTGCATTTCCATTCCAAGTGGTTGGTTCTCGATGGACCGCCAATCAAAATCGATCAGCCGCTGAATTCCAAATCAAGAGCCGATTGCGCTAGATGATCGACATATTGGACAAATAGCCAGCAGTTCATCCACGACTTATTTCTTTAGATTATGTATATATATGTTATTCCATAACGTGATATATATACATATATATACATTGTAACCATAATTTAAGGTCTTACTTGTGATTGTAATATCTTCCAAGCAACTTCATCTTCTCTGAACCAGTATGCACTAAATATATATATATATATAAACATATATATCATCCAAACTATCTTTAAACTTATACTATATGTTCTACTATTCTTCCTTCACTTTTATCCAAGTCAATTTCCAATAATTGTTAATAACCTTATTATTTTCAACCTTTCAATATCCAACTATATCCAAATATATTTTCTCTTATCAATACCTTAAATAAAGCTTTTATCCGTCACCTCCAATTTCACTAACTATACAACACTAATCTAATTCTATTATCATTTTGTCTAATTTCAAATGTAACCGAATAATTCTCTGATAATCTTAATATTTCTTCCCAAAGCTTAATAATCTAGGTATTATGGTTCATTTTATTCAAATAAGTTTTACTTGACCAATATCTTAATTTATCTATTTTAGCTCCAAAAATCCCAGAACTATAACTTAAGTCATATGCTTACTGCCGTTTAAGATCTTGTTACATCTTTGTACTTCTTGGGTGAATAACGAATCTAGATTTGTGAGTTTCAGCAAGAATGGCCTACCTCAAATCCTGGATATTGAGGACTACCACTCTACCCCGATAAAGTATAATCCCATTAATGCTCACTCCCCAACCATCAAGCAGTTCACCATTGTTCAGCTAATCCACTGTCTCTGAGTTCCCTATCTTGCTGCTGTAACTGCTTAGTCGTTTGAAGCAACGTCAGAGTGGCTACAACATTGTACACACAAGTGGTATCCTCTGACTCGTAGTACTAAAGGTTGAAATCTGCAACAACCACTGACTATTTCCATTCATCGAGGACGAGACAAGTCATGGATCCCTGAGGATATCGACTCAAGGCATCAGCCACTACATTCACCTTGCTGAGATGATACTCCAAGCTGAAATCATAATCCTCCAAGTACTCCATCCATCTGCGTTGTCTCAAATTCAAGTCTCACTGAGTAAAGAAATACTTCAAACTTTTATGGTCGGAATACACCAAAAAATTCATGTCGTACAAGTAGCTCCTTTAAATCTTCAGAGCAAATATTATGACTACCAACTCCAAGTCATGAGTTTAATAATTCTGCTCAAGGGGCTTCAACTGTCGTGATGCATAGGCAACCACTTTTTCTTACTGCATAAGTATGCATCCAAGACCAACTTCTGAGGCATCAATGTATATCGCATAAGGCTTCTCATTGTCTAGTGTTGTCAGGATTGGTGCACACGTCAATCTACTCTTTAATTTCTCAAAAGCATTTTGACACTTGTCGTTCCACTCAAATCATACTCTTTTTTTGGTCAACAGTGCGACAAGTGAAGAATAACCTTCAATAAATTGCCGATATTAACTAGTAAGACCAAGGAAGTTGCGGATCTAAGACACATTTTTTGAAGGCTGCCACTTCACAATTGCCTCAACCTTTGCTGGATCAGCTGAGATGCCCTCACGCATAACTACGTGCCCCAAGAACTTGGCAGCTGATATCCAGAAGTCACACTTGCTCCTCTTTGCATTTACTTGATGATCTTTGAGAGTTTGCAACACAATCGGCAGATATTCCCGATGTTGACTTTGTGATTTTGAATATACCAAGATGTCGTCTATAAAGACTTTGACAAACCAATCCAGGTAGGGTCTGAAAACCCAGTCATGAGGTCCATAAATGCTGTCGGTGCATTTGTCAAGTTGAAAGGTAGAACCAAAAACTCAAAATGTCCATACCTCGTTTGAAAATTTGTTTTTAGAATATTCTCTTCACATATTCTCATCGATGGTGTAATGATCAGATAAGTTATCTATATACGTTGTAAAATATTTTATTAATGCGTAAATATTGTATCAAGGATTGTAACATCTCGACTTTCATAACAGAGTTAATTAAGGATAATTATAAATCTGAGGGGGGGGGGGGGGGGGGGGAAGAAAGTAATTTAATGAAAAATAATTTAGAGGGAATGGTTAATTGTAATTTAACTGGATGGAATTAAGTGGGTAATGAGAGGATGGAGAGTGAACCAGTTTATGGATCAGTCCGGTTCACTACTGTGGTTCGGTCCAGCAACACTTCAAATGACCTATGGTCATTGGTTTAGGAGAGAGAGATGCAAGAGAGGTCAGGGAGAAGGTGAGACCAATAGGAAAATTGAGAGTGAGGGAGAGGAAGAGCGACAGGCAAGGGGAAAATGGCGGGACCACCTAGTTTCTAGGCACAACCTCGTCCCCATCCTCGCCTCCTGCCGATAGAAACACGCTTATGTTCCCTGTCGGCGACGTGCCTCGAATGAGATGGTGATGGATTGAGATCTGTCTCTCCCTCCTTGCCTATAAATGGTTTCAGAAGGGGTCTATTTGGGGGAGCATTTTGGGTGAAGGTGAGCGACGATTTATCGGAGGGCAGAACACCTTGGGTGGAGACCTCCTGGAGCTGCTACGTCGGACCTGTTGCTAAAGCAGGACATTTGTCTGAGGTAAGAATTTGGGTGTGGTCGGCTAAGGGAGGCCCTATATCGCGGGTTAATTTTTGTTGTCAAACTTTGCTAGGTAAGATTGCTTCGCTAAATATTTTGTTAATTGTTGGATAATGGGTTGAAAGTTTGTTGCCAATCTGAACTAGGATTTGTTGCTTCGCCGAATGCTTCCGTTAACTGTTGAATTACATTTTGGGATTTTTATACTGTAAATCGTAATGATTTGGGATGGATAATGGCCAAGGGAGGCCCTACATTGCTGGGTTATGTGCTGTGATAAAACGATTTCGATTATTGCTATGAGGATATTAATGTGAGTGATTTGGCACGCTAGAGGGACTACTTCCTGTATGAATGCTTGTTCAGACTTTACTGCTATTAAATGTGTTACTTAAATCAATATTGTGAAAGCTATTATGTTGGTTACTCTGGATGAATCTTTATGGATTTCCTGCTCTGAATGTTGATGTAACCCGTAATTTCTATAATTTCCTGCATAGTACTTTGTTAACCCGTGGAACAAATTCTAGTTCATGATAAATTATAGGAGACAAATATATGACCTGTTGCGATGAATAGATGGATTATTATCTCCTTTATGTTGGATTCTTGGGCAGAATGCCATAAACTGTGGCTATGTGATTATTGAGTTTTGATTGGTCACTATTGTGTTGATTTACTTTCCTATTTTGTTATGCCGAGAAGAGAATTTAGAAGGATAAAGTTGAAATTGCTAGTAAAATGCTCTCCTGGATATTTAGTCTTGCTAATTGTCAAAATGCCTTTGGGTTGTTGGCTGCTCTCTAGAAATGCTTAGGTGAATTGTATTGTTTTTGGTAAAATAATTCTTTAATTGTTCTAATTAGTCATAGATAAATGCTATACGATGTGTTAGTTCAACTTACACTGTAACTTGTTATTTTTCGTGCTATTGTCATGTTTCCTTCATAACTTGTTTATAATCATGGTTGGTATGAGCATGACATGCATCACGCTTAGGGCTTATGAAATTGTGACATGACATACGTTATAAATGTAAATAAGCATGTGGGTGTTCAGGGGTTATGACGACTGTCCATCAGTGGGGACACTGTATGACGTATCCCCTCATCGGGGTGATAGTTAACCACGTGGGCTATAGTGTTCATCATTTTTCTTGTTCTAGAAATCCCCAATGTCTCAAACAAAAGAGAGTGGTGACGGTCAAGGTAGTCAAGTCATATGATGTATCCCCACGTAGGGGTGACAGCTAGCTACGTGACTGTATGATGCATCCATTCTCTCGGGGTAATGGAAAGGATAGGTTCCCTTCCAAATTGCATTAGCGTAAGACATGCATATCAGGATCACTGCATTCATTCTTATTCATGCCGAGCGTTAGGGTAATTGTTTTCCCCGTGATGTAGGTAATGGTGATTGTGACGTGTGTCGAGGAGGAGACGTTCTAGAACGATCCCTTGGGTTATCAACCGAATTGACCTGATGGTGACGGCTCATGAAAATAGAACCGGGTGTTTTAATTAAATTGCTTATTTTGAACACAGAATACGTTTTGTAACCCCGTACTTTTGTTAAAAACCCTAAACTATGTTTTGAAGTTTCACTTCCAAATTCTGCTTATTTATACTTTGATATGATATTGGTCGAATTTAACTATTTCATTGCATAATTATGAATGAATTAAACAAAAATTTTCTTATCACGAATTTTAAATATATTTAAAAAGAAGAGTTTTCAACAAATGGGGTGTTACAGTTGGTATCAGAGCGCAACTAGGTCAAACTCGATTTTGTATATTGCTGATAACACAAGACTCGTTGTGGAATACTCCTCTATTGTAAGTATAATTCTGCTTTAAATTATAATTGTACTCTTTTAATTCATTGCCCCTTTGCCCAAAATGTAGATAAAACCTTAAGTAATGGCACGAAAAATTGAGAAACGATATACCAGTTCCTAATGAAATAGACGAAGTCCTTAACCATATGGCTAATATGATGGAGCGGTAATCCCGAGTCATGGAGAAACAAGCCTAGTTTATGGTGAGGATCATGGAACGCAAAAATGGTAATGGTAACAGGAACCGTCGTGATGTTGTAATACCTGCGAAGGCTAGCTGGGAGAGGTTTTAGATCCTCAAGTCCACTAACTTTGAGGGAAATATTTCTGACATCATGGAAGCAGAGTAGTGGATACACACTCTTGAGAAGATGTTCGAATATGTCGAGATACGAGAAGCTGAAAAGGTGAAATGTGCCACCTATCTTCTGACCCACGATGCTCAATTCTGGTGGAATTCTGTGAAAGCGACACTGGATACCCTAACTCTCACATGGGAGGAGTTCAAAGAATATTTAATGATAAGTATTTCAACTTTACAGTCTAGGATCTAAAATTGGCAGAGTTTATGAGGCTGCGCCAGACAGGGACTGTATCTGAGTACATTCAGAAATTTGAGGCGTTATCGAGGTTTGCTCCGCACTTAGTAAATGGGAATGGGCTTAAGGTTCGACATTTCGTACAAGGGCTTAAAGTGGAAATCTTAAGAGGAGTCAAACTTGCCAGAATACGGGGTTTCTCGTATGCATAGATCGTTGCTAGGGCACTAGATGCAGAAGATGTTGAGACGATTGCAACAAGACAGCGGGAGTTCAATCTACGGGCAGGGAGTAATAATCAGGAGTTTCCACAGCAAGATACTCCACTGGCGAATAGTGGGATAAAGAGGCCACTTGGGAACGTCATGCAGCAAGGGCGTGACAAACGCCCTGTCATCGAAGCCACTGTTGTTCCACCTAAGCAGTGCCCCAAATGCCTAAAGAACCATAAGGGACCGTGTAAAGCGGGCTTGGGAGTATGTTTTAACTGTGGGAAGCCTGGACATGTAGCGCAGCTTTGTTTGTCCTCTGCGGGAGGATCAGGTGGAGTTGCCCCATGAGTGTTCTCGATGTATGGTAATGATGAGGAGGAGGAACCACCGACAGTCATATCAGGTACACAATTGCTATAAAATCATTATTTACATGCCCTTATATGATATTAGAATTGTTCTCGTAACCTTAGAAATTCTTATGCTTAAATGAATAATATCTCTGACCACCCTAGGTACTATATACGTTCATAATGAAGCAGCATATACATTATTTGATATGTGGGCCATACACTCCTTTATTTCAACTCAATTTTATGCAAAGACAACTGCCCCCGTGGTATTTCAAATGTGGGTACAACGTACTTATACCCTTTGGTGAATATTTGATTGCGAACGGTATTCTAGAGGATTATACTGTTCAGATAAATGGTCAGGAACTCCGTGCTAATCTAATTATTATGAATATAAGAGGATTCCACATTATTCTGGACATGGATTGGTTGACTCAGAACCAAGCAGTCATTAATTATGCAAGAAGTGGTGAGCAACATGTCTTTCGAGGAATCAAGGAGAAGGGAAAATTGACGGTTATTTCTTCACTCAAGGCAGACAAACTAATGGTGCACAAATGTGAAGGGTTTCTTGTGAATATTATGAACACCACGGTCAAGTCAGAGACAAAGGTTGAAGACGTAATGGTGGTGCGCGACTTTCCATAGGTTTTCCTAGACAATTTTCTTGGACTACCACTTGCCAGAGAAATTGAATTCGTAATAGATCTGCATTTGGGCATGGAACTAGTTTCAAAGAATCAATATCGAATGGCACCCGCTGAATTGTAGGAGTTAAAGACTCAACCCGAGGAATTGATTAATAAAGGGTTTATCCACCCAAGTTTCTCCCCTTGGGGACATTTGGTCTTATTCGTGAAAAAGAAAGATGGATCGCTACGGATGTGCGTGGACTTTTAAGAACTGAATAAAGTGACTATTAAAAACAGATACCCTCTACCTTGAATCGATGATTTATTCGACCAATTGCAGGGTGCTCATATATTTTCAAAAATTTATCTACGCTCAAGATATTATCAGTTGAGAGTTAAGCAGGAGGACATACCTAAGACAACGTTTCAAACTAGATATGGGCACTATGAAGTTCTAGTAATGTCTTTTGGGTTGACCAACCCCCTTGCGACTTTCATGGACTTAATGAATCGAATATTCAAGGACTATCTGGACAAGTTCATTATCATCTTCTTCGACGATATTCTCATATATTCACAGTCAGAAGAAGAACTCATTGAGCATATGAGAATTGCTCTATCTATTCTGAAGCAACACCAACTTTATGCAAAGTTTTCTAAATGTTAGTTTGGATCAAGGAAGTTACTTTGCTTGGCCAAGTTATTTCTGAAGGCAGTATTGCTATGGACCTGGCAAAAATTCAGGCAATTGTTGAGTGGGTGCAGCCGAAAAGCATGAGCGATGTCAGGAGCATTCTCGGTTTGGCTGGGTATTACAGACGTTTCATTAGTGAATTCTCAAAAATTGCTATGCCTCAACCGGATTAAGTAAGAAAAATGTAATCTGGTGGTCTGATGAATGCGAAAAGAGCTTTCAGGAGTTGAAGAGACAGTTGACATCAGTACCTGTGTTGACCCTACTAGTGGAAGAGGAAAACTTTTGTATATACTGCGATGCATCCAAATGTAGGCTCGGAGGCATCCTAATGCAGAGTGGGAAGGTGATTGCCAATGCCATGAGACAACTTAAACCACATGAGACCAATTACCCTACTCATGATCTTGAGCTTGCTGCCATGGACTTTACAATGAAAATTTGGAGGATTTATCTCTATGGGTAACGGTGTGAAATTTTTACAGACCACAAAAGTTTGAAGTACATATTTACACAGAAGGAGCTAAACATGCAGCAACGGCGGTGGTTGGAATTTGTAAAAGATTATGACTGTGAAATCAAGTATCACCCAAGCAAGGCAAATGTTTTGGCAGATGCTCTAAGCAAGAATGTTGCTATAATGAGCATAATGTGCAAGGAAATGCCCACGGAATTACAGAAGGACATGCGAGAGTTAGATGTACAGATAGCTCTAGCACAACTGGCAGATGTTTTATCATCCCTGACACTTAAGCCTTTTATACTTGAGAGGGTTAAGGAAGCTCAACAGAAAGACACTTAATGCAAGGGTTTCAAGCTGAATCCAATTTTGCCTAAGTTTTAAGACTATTCCATGTCTGCAAATGGGATAGTGAGGTTTAAAAACAGATGGTATGTGTTTGCGGACTCATAATTATGTATGGATATATTAAAAGAAGCTTACTCTTCGAGTTTCTCCATCCACCCGGGGTGCAATAAAATGTATAAAGATCTCAAGGCACACAACTATTAGTTTGTGATTAAGAACGATATTGCCAAGTATGTTGCACTGTGCCAAGTATGTCAACAAGTGAAGGCCGAACATCAACGACTTGGTGGGATGCTCCAACTAATGCCCATACCTGAATGGAAATGGGAGCACATTGCTAAGGATTTGTTTACCGGGTTACCAAAGAATAAAAAGGGGCATGAGACAATATGGGTTATTATTGATAGGCTAACAAAGATTGCCCACTTCTTGCTAGTACAAATGACCTACAAGATGGATCAGTTCACAGAACTATATGTGAGAGAAATTGTGCATCTACATGGAGTTCCCATGTCCATCGTATCCGATCGGGATCTACGATTCACATCAATGTTTTGGAAGAGCTTGAACAAGGCCATGGGAACCGAATTGAAGTTTATTATGACCTTCCATCCGCAAACTGATGGTTAGAGTGAACGTACAATACAAATATTGGAAGATATGTTATGTGCTTACGTCCTGGAATTCCAGATCGGATGGGGAAAGATGCTACCATTTGTTGAATTTGCTTACAATAATAGCTTCCAGGCAACTATTGGTATGACACCCTATGAAGCGTCGTACAGCAGAAAATGTAGATCCCCACTATACTAGTGTGAAGTCGGTGAAGCTAAGTATTATGGGCCTGATATGATACAGCAGACAGCCGAATCTGTGGCCATCATTTGCCAAAGAATGTTGGCTACCCAAAGTCGCCAGTAGAGCTACACTGACCATCATCGTCGAGACTTGGAGTTTAACATTGTACACCTAGTTTTTTTGAAGCTATCCCCATTTAAGGGTGTGATGCGGTTTGGACGAAAGGGAAAAGTCAATCCGCGATATATTAGCCCCTTTATGATTATGAAAAGGGTTGGCAAGGTGACGTATCGACTACGATTATCGGATGCCATGGAAGGGGTGCATAATGTGTTTCATGTGTCAATGCTAAAGGAGTGTCTTGGGGAGACCAGCCAGATTAGACCTCAGGAAAAAATTCAAGTCTGTGCCAACCTGAGCTACGAAGAGAAACTGGTCAAAATCCTGGACTCCAAAATAAAGAAGCTGCGCAATAAGGAAATCTCGCTCATCAAGGTGTTGTCACAAAACCAGGCCAATGAAGAGGAAGCCCCATGGGAACGAAGGAAGGAAATAAAAGCGAAGTATCTAGAATTATTCACTTAGCCAAATTTTGGGGACAAAATTTTATTAAAGAGGGGAGGTTGTGATGATCGAATAACTTCTCCATATACGTTGTAAAATATTTTATTAATGCGCAAATATTTTATCAAGGATTGTAATGTCTCGACTTTCGCAACATAGTTAATTAAGGATAATTATTTACGATTTAATTGATATAAAAAAAAGGAGGGGGGAGGGGGGAAGAAATTAATTTAATTAAGAATAATTTAGAGGGAATGGGTAATTGTAATTTAATTGGATGAAATTAAGTGGGTAATGGGAGGATGGAGAGTGAACCGGTTTATGGATTAGTCCGGTTCACTGCTTTGGTTCAGTCCAACAACACTTCAAATGACCTATGGTCATTGTGATGTGCCCTAAGGACCGTTAACCTGAGCCCAAGCCAAGGGTTCCTTTGTTTTCTAACAATTTTTATTTATTTTGTTGGTCTTTCTTCTCTAGCTAGCTTAGAGGAGAGTTTTTGTCAATTACACAAAGAGGTGTCCATGCATTTGGACAAGTGGATGTCATGCAATCATAGAAGAAATGGTGGGCTTTTCCATTTCTGCAGAGAATCTGACCTCCGAGTATTCAAGGGCATTTTTGGCATTCTAGAAGGCTTTATATCAAATTTTGTTCTTGATGAAGATTGTTGCCAACAGTCTAAGCTTTCCAAAGTATACTTTTGTACAATTGAATTGCCCTAATTTTTGTATGGAGCTTATAAGCCTCCCTTAGGGCTATTTTGAACCAGTTTTAGAAACCCAATTTTGCTGCTGCAATTCGTGTGAGGAGTTCTCTCCAAACCATCCTCACTGCTTGGTTTGTGTCACCCACGGATTCCTTCACCAAAGTTCCTCCTCTCTCTGTTTCTTGCTCGATCTTGGAGAAAAGGTTCTAGCTAGTTCTTCTAGAATTTCTTCAGGGAAATGTCAGTAGGGTGTGGAGCTAGAAGGCCGAGCAAAAGTCAAGAAGGAGTGACATTTCTTTGAGAGGTCTGAACTAGTCACACATATCGGGCGTTTGAGGCGCTACGGACCTTGTTGGTATTTTCTATTTTGTTCCTCTTGTTGCTGAGTTATTTGGTGAATGAAACTCTGGATTTGGGTTTTCTTGAATGTTCTTTAAAGTTTTGGATGCGTTTTGTTGGGTTTTGGATTCCAAATATTGGACAAGTGCTCAATTTGTTAAAAGTTTGCAATCAATTTTCTACAGTCTGATTTCCAAGTAGCATTTTGTTTCGGTTATAACTCTGTTTTGTTTCGAGTTTTGTACTAGATTTTTGAGGGATTGAAGCCCCGTGGGTTGTGGTTAATTGAAGATATATTTGGTGAAATTTGGATTTGAAATTGGCGATGTTGTACATTGTTCTTTGGAGGTCGCCAGAATTAACTCTGCAGAAACTGTTTTAGGGTAGGTTAATGTTTCATTGATAACTTCCGTTCCATCACGTTTTTGAATGTGAAATTTTAACTAGACCTTATTCTTTGGTAGTCCTTGAGACCCTGTAAATGTCGTGGCATTTGGCTTAATGCCCTAAAAGTTATACTCATTCGAAATTATTGCCCTATTTTGAGATAGCTGATTGTGCTCATTTGGTTAAATTGTTTCTTGTGCATTTTGGGGCACATCACATTGGCTTGGGAGAGAGAGATGCGAGAAAGGTTAGGGAGAAGAGGGGACCGACAGGGAAATCGAGAGTGAGGGAGAGGGAGAGCGATGGGCAAGGGGAAAACGGCGGGACCACCTAGTTTCTAGGCACAACCCCATCCCCATCCTCGCCTCTCGCCGACAGAAACCCACTCATGTTCCCTATCGGCAGCATGCCTCACATGAGACGGTGACGGATTGAGGTCCTTCTCACCCTCCTCGCCTATAAATGGTTTTAGAAGGGGGCACTTCAGGGGAGCATTTTGGGAGACGGTGAGCGACGATTTATTGAAGGGCTGAACACCTTAGGTGGACACCTCTGGAGCTACTGTGTCTGACCTGTTGCTGAAGCGGGACGTTCACCTGAGGTAAGAATTTGGGTGTGGTCGGCCAAGGGAGGCCTTACATCGCAGGTTAATTTTTGTATTCAAACTCTGCTAGATAAGATTGCTTCGCTGAATATTCTGTTAATTGCTGGATAATGGGTTGAAAGTTTGTTGTCGATCTCAACTAGGATTTGTTGCTTCGCCGAATGCTTTCATTAACTACTGAATAACATTTTGGGATTTTTATACTATAAATCATAAGGATATGGGATGGATAGTGGCCAAGGGAGGCCCTATATCGCTGGCTTATGTGCTGTGGTAAACCGATTTCGATTATTGCAGTGAGGATATTAATGTGAGTGATTTGGCATGCCTGAGGGACTACTTCCTGTATGAATGCTTGTTCAGACTTTGCTGCTATTAAATGTTTTGCTTAAATCGATATTCTGAAAGCTATTATGTTGGTCACTCTTGATGGATCTGTATGGATTTCCTGCTCTGAACATTGTTACAGCCCATAATTTCTATAATTTCTATAATTTCCTGCATAGTACTTTGTTAACCCGTGGAACAAATGCAAGTTGATGATAAATTATAGGAGACAAATGTATGACCTGTTGTGATGAATAGATGGATTATTATCTCCTTTATCTTGGATTCTTGGGTAGAATACCATAACCTATGGATATGTGATTATTGAGTTCTGATTGGTCATTATTGTGTTGATTTACCTTCCTGTTTGGTTCTGCCGAGAAGAGAATTTAGAAGGATAAAGTTGAAATTGCTAGTAAAATGCTCCGTTGACTACTTAGTCTTGCTAATTGTCAAAATGCTTTTGGGTCGTTGGCTGCTCTCCAGAAATGCTTAGGTGAATTGAATTGTTTTTGGTAAACTAATTCCTTTAATTGTTTTGATTAGTCATAGATAAATGCTATACATTGTGTTAGTTTAGCTTATACTGTAACTTGTTATTTTTCGTGCTATTGTCATGTTTCCTTCAGTAACTTGTTTATAATCATGGTTGGTATGAGCATGACATGCATCACGCTTAGGGCTTATGAAATTGTGACATGACATGCGTAATAAATGTAAATAGGCACGTGGGTGTATGGGGGTTATGACGACTATCCATCAGTGGGGTTACTGTATGACGTATCCCCTCATCGGGGTGACAGTTAACCATGTGGGCTGTAGTGTTCGTCATTTCTCTTGTTCTAGAAATCTCCAATGTCTCAAACAAAAGAGAGTAGTGACGGTCAGGGTAGTGAAGCCATATGATGTATCCCCACGTAGGGATGATGGCTAGCTACGTGACTATATGATGCATCCACGGGGAAACAAAAAGATAGGTTCCCTTCCAAATTGCATTAGTGTAAGACATGCATATCAGGAGCATTGCATTCATTCTTATTCTTGTTGAGCGTTAGGGTCATTGTTTTCCCCGTGATGTAGGTAACGGTGATTTTGACGTGCACGTCAAAGAGGAGACATTCCAGGACGATCCCTTGGGTTATCAGCCGAATTGACCTGATGCTGATGACTCATGAAAATAGAACCGGGTGTTTTAATTAAATTGCTTATTTTGAACACGGAATACGCTTTGTAACCCCAGACTTTTGTTAAAAACCCTAAACTATGTTTTGAAGTTTCACTTCCAAATTCCACTTATTTATTCTCTAATATGATATTTGTCAAATTTAACTATTTCATTGCATAATTATGAATGAATTAAACAAAATTTTTCTTATCACAAATTTTAAATATATTTAAAAAGAGTTTTAAATAAATGGGTCGTTACAGATGGTACCTAGACCTCAAGTCAATCTTGGAAAAATACCGCAAACCACTAAGCTGATTAAACAAATCGTTGATCTTAGGCAAATGATATTTGTTTTTCGCGATAACCTGATTCAATCTTTTGTAATCTATGCAAAGTCTCAAGCTCCCATCGGCTTTCTTCGTAAATAGTATGGGAGCACCCCAAGGGGACACACTATCTGTGATAGAACTTTCTTGCAGTTCTCTCAACTGTTTCTTCATTTCATTTAAGTATGCCAGATTTATTCTGTATGCAGGAGTAGAGACTTGTGTAGTGCTCGAAACCAAGTCAATATAGAACTAAACCTCTCGTTTCGGACGTAACCTTGGAAACTCATCGGAAATACGTCTGGAAACTCTCCCATTACCGAGATATCCATTTTCAGCTCAGATGTATAGCCATCACCGTCAATCGACTAGAGGTTCCCATACTACTTTAATCTGCTGCGCTATCCCAGACAAAACCGCCAGATATGGTTAGTTATCTCCGTGCTAGGGCCAGCTGTGTAGACAATAACCTATCCATCCTTGGCAATGATTGTGACCTTCTTCTGGTGGCACTCTATAATCACTAAGTACTTCCGTAGCCAATCCATACCTAGAATCACATCAAACTGACTCATTAGTAGTATGACTAGGTTGACGGGGAACTTGTGGTCGTTCAAAATCACACAGACTGACTTTCACTCATACGATACCCCTTTATGAGTACCTAGAGTGGTATTGAGCATTAACAAGATTTCTATCTTCTCCCGACATACCCAAAATGGATGCAAAGATAGTAGATAAAATAGTGTGATGACATAGTATCGAACAACACTCATGAAAAAGAATGAGAGACAAGGATAATATCGTCAACAATTCCTTGGTCCTTCTGCCTGAAGTGCTACTCTGACCCTTCAATTGCATGAGGCTAACTAGATGTGTTCTCTTTGCCTTTGTAGCCTCTATTGTGACCTCCCCTGGACGAACTAGGGCAAGCCCCACAACTCAGGGTAGACTGCTCTCTGTGACTGCCAAATGCCTACTGTGGATAAGGGGTGGACCCATTGCTCTACAGTCAACTGATACTGTGGGTGGAATCTCGATTGCTATAACAGTGTATAATACTGTTTTCCTTGGTGGATAATTATCGGGGTATTACCAATGAGGTATTCGTAAGATTATAAATTATGGGAAATTAAGATAATTAGAATAAATATTAATTTAATAAAATAAATTATTATGTGGGATAAATAATTAGAGGAGATAATTAAAAATAAGAAATTAAAAAATAGAGGGATTAAAATGGAATTAGAATTAATAATGGATAGAATAAATTAAAAGAAAATTTAAAAGGGAAGGAGGACCCGTCCTGTTCAGTATTTTGGTTATGGTTCGGTCTGGGCATCAATTGAAGATTAGTCAAAATGCCTTCCTTGGTTCTGAAGTGAAAAATCGGGAAGGGAGAGAGAGAGGACCCGAAGAGAGAGAGAGAGAGAGGGAGAAGAGGACGGAGAGGACGACCACGCGAGGGAAGGAGCGAGCACGGGTTTTAGGCGGCGTGTGACTCGAGATAGGCTGCCGGCGATGAAGTGATGGCACAAGAGAGCTCCCGAGCTATCTAGGGCTTGGAATCGACTATTCGACGATTCGACGATGAGGCATCAGGTTGTCGGTGCGGCGTCAAGCAACTAGCAATGCTTGATGGCTGGTACAGGGGGTTCGGTTCGCTGGTCAGCTGTTGGTCTAGTTGCTCCTAATTGGACCGAATTGGTCCATCCACTGGTTCTTCCCTTGGTGAAAGACGATAGCTTGCAGCTCAAGTTGTGGCCGCAAAAATTTGATCTGTAGCTGCGTAGCCAGATATTATAGGATACACAATCATCCCTTTGATCCTGTCTTTTGTGTATATATACGAGAGCTGTAGGAGCAAAGTGCCCCCTAGAGAAGAAGATTGGGAATGGCTGAATGTGTGAGTGGTACTTCTGATCAATGTTAAGCTGAGGGAGGAGAGAAGTAGGGACAAGCAGAGCGGCTGGAAGTAGCTCTCAGGTGTTCTCTGGTAAGTGAAGTTCTTCACTTTCATTCTGAAGCTTTTTGGATTTTTATGCAGACAATGGATGGTGTAGCTATGGTTTTCTATTTTAAGTGTTAAGAATGCATGTTCCTTGGGTGAATATTACTCTCTGTTGTTACTGCTTTTGGTTGTGGGAGGTTAATTTTGTTGAAGAATGGTTTAATGTCCTGTGGTGGTGCGGTTCCTAAATGTTGTGAAATATTATGCTTGGATTATTATTCTATGAGGTTCGAATTATGGGTTTATGCCTTCTGTGAGTATTCTGGGCTACACTATGTTCATTGATGAGTATAAGTACTATGAGAATATGTTGGTTTAAGTTAGAATTGAGTAAAAGCATGAATACTGTAATGGCCCAAAATTTTAAAATACCTTGTAAATTCCATTTATGACGTTGTAATAACTCTTGATAATATAATATATAGTTCATAACATGTGGTTAATGCCATATAGTGAAAACCGTTCAATAAAACACAAGGTTGGAAAGTTGTGGACGCATAGGATGATAAGTGGCGTCCTAAAGGCTGAGCTGTCAGTGTGCGAACGCTGGACTGTCAAGTCGCGGACGCAGCGGATGATTACATGAGCGTCCGTTACAACTCTGTAATATTTTTGTACAGATGAGGACGCTGCAGATGATATATGCGGACGACAAACTGCGTCCACAAGGGCAAAAATGTCGGACGTAGTAGACGGGGTGGACGAGAGAAGAAGGCGTCCGATTTGCCTCTGTAATATTTTTGTAATCTTCGGACGTTGCGGACGATAGGTACGGATGACAAACCGCGTCCGCAAGGTCAAAAATGTCTGAGAAATTAAGTTAAATTCGAAGCCTTCTTTCTGCCATTTTTATGTTTCCTTCGAAATTTTCTTCTGGCACACGTCTAGACGACTGAACGGGGTGGTATACATGGATTATCTTTACTGGACCTCTTCTCCAGGAGGTGGGACGTATCACCATGCTATTTCCCCTTCCTCCACGATAGCTCCCTCTATTTTCTTCTACTGTCCATAAAAGTTAGTGAGTAAGAAGACAACAGGATTTTGGAAGAAGACAACAACGTACAAGTTGGTGGGCAGAAAAAAGGTGAGTTTTGTAACCTTACACAGCTTGGTTTTCTGTCTTCTTCTGTCTCATGTAATGTAAGGTATACATATAAAATATATATTGTCTATCCAGGAGAATTGGAATGTAGCAGGGGCAGCTTGAGAATAGGAAGTTTCAGAAAGACAATATCAAGTAAGAATTAGAGTGATGTGTGGCCAATGGAGGCCTACATCACGGGGTTTTGCTTGTGATTGTTGCTTTGGATTATCTGCTATACAAAATGATATGTTATGTCTAGATTTTTTTTGAAAATGATCTATGGTTATCACTGGTGGCACTGCTGGATTACTTTAGCTAGAATTTGTGAAAGGTTGTATGATAGAAATTGAAGTATAACAGTGAACGTTCATATAAAAAACTTGGTTTTATAGGTTTAGAAAGATAATACCCAGTTGGATTAAATTAAGATATGAAATTATTGCTTCTGAGTTTTCTTTAGAAAAAGTACAGATTTGGACAAGAGCTGTTTATGTATTGTACAATTGCTTTCCAAAGCTTTATCGTTGATTACAAGTATAAGGTAACTGTGAAGCATGAATTGGATTTAAGCATCTCTTTACGAGGTAGGGAACTATTGTGAAAATGTTCTTTGAACCATGAATATTAACTTGCTTAGACTTGTCATTTATGCTATGCATGTCTTTAGCTTCTTAGTTCTCTAGGTAATGGTATATACTTTGAGCATGCTAAATTATTTTTATTGAATTGTGTTCTTGTAAGTATGTTGTTTTTCTTTAATTTGATGGCATCATGCATCATACTAGGAATATAAACTTGTTCATAATGTGTGACATATTTAATCTATTTAAATAGGCATGTGGGGGTACGGGGAACAATGATGACCTATTAGGCCCATGTTGGATGGGTTTAGAATATTAGGCCCATGTTGGATGGGTTTAGAATATTACATCCATCTTGGATGGATTAGATGAAGGCTCATTGTTACTTGTTGGGGAAATTCCCAATGTCCTCGTAACAGAGGAGTGTATACGGCCTGGGAAACCCTGTATATGTATATATGTTGATGATTTGTGGAGATTGAGCGGGTTTCCATGGTCCCACGGTGTTTGTCATGTGTACACTCTTGGCTTAATTTGCATTGTATGGTCCTGCATTGCATTACATTGCATTCATTCTAATTCTTGCTGAGCATTAGGCTCAATGTTTTCCCCCGTGATGTAGGTAATGAGCTGGACGATAATAATACTATGGAGGCGGTCTTCCAGGACGATGTTTTGGATTATCAGCCATTTTGACCTGTTGGTGGTGGTGCATCACAGCTATACTATGGTATTAGGTTATAGAATATATGACGAATAGTTTTATCACATCTGGAATTTGGTATTTTGGTTTGGAATGAATGATGAACAACTCCTTAAAACAAAAAGGTGTGTTTTGCTAGCAATAGGATAGTTATAAACTTTTGGGTAATGCAAAAGGACTGTTTTGAAAGCTATGATATCAGTCTTTTGATCAAAGATTTTATACTCGTCTCATAAAAATTTTGCATTTTACTTTACTAAAATGATTTATGCAATTTACTACGCTACAATGGGTTGTCAAAAAAAAAAAAAATTTTAAATAATGGGAGAATTGGGAGGGATGTTACAAATACTCTCTGCAATTGGGTTGATTTTGGAATTGTGAGATCTAAGTAGAGTGTTTTGCATAATAGATTGATACCCTGTTAATGGACATGTTTTCATTTTTTGTAGTTTCCCTAATTGTTAATGATTACTCCATTATTTGTTCTATACAATTCACTGTATGATTTACTGTAAATTCCTTAGGTGTTAATGCTAATCAATCAAGCATGTGCAGATTATTTAGGATAATAATTATACGAGCATGTTTAGCATATTTAACAATCTTAAGCATGTTTAATTAAATAGAACTTTCTACATGTTTAAGTACCCAAACTATTAAGTGTAGTATATTTAATTATTTGAAACAAAGCATGCTTAATCAACTATAATGTAAATTCTCATTGAACTCCTTTAAGCATTCCGAGCATGTTTAAATATATGCAAGTTAGCTAGTATGTCTAATTAACTAATTAACCAATCCAAGCATGTTTAATTATTTAGAACAAAAGCATGTTGTTAATCACGTTTCTATTAGTTAATTTTCAAACATGTTTCCGTTTAATTATCGATTATATGCCTAAGCTTTCATATCATGTTAAGCATGTTCATTTCGCTTAGATAATTCGCATGTTAATAATTATCCATTTTGCCATATCTCTATTGTTATGTTTGGTAAAATCAAGCATGTCATATGTCGCTTTCAATTCATTTCTATGTTGCTTTCAATTATAATATTCTTGTCTTTGTTGATTTCCATAATTACTATTCTTGCTATTCATTGTTTAATTATTGTTATTTCTATATTGTGTTAACATGCATCATGATAATAGAAACAAGTAGGGAGTGCCATTATGGGGTGGTACTTACATGCATGAGTTAGGAAAATGAAATGAACGAATGCAATAAACGATGATGAATGATGCAATGGGGGGTTGAAGGGCGGATGGGTAGTTCGGATCTAACCACATAGGGTTAGAAACCGATCAGACTATTCCATTCCACACGTGTTCCTTCAACTTCCAACTCTATCTATGAGTAATGAACGAATGAATGAAACGTAATGAAAAGATTGGTTTGGGGTGGACTCATTCCAAGTGAACTAAAGAGACGCATGTCATATGCATTTTCTCTTTCCTTACTAAGCCTTTGGAGTTACAGTTTACTTGTGGTGTAGGTACATGTGTATGCACGAGAAGAACGATGAACATAACACAATGCAGTCGATGAAAGGTTTACACGGGTAGAGCTTGTAGCTGGTCAGGCTAAAGACGAGTAAAGTGTTTTGAAAAATTAGTGTTTTACTTAGCGTGTTTTAATTAAAATGTTTTCACTTCCACTATGTTTTAATAAATTATTTATACTTTCGTTATGTTTTAATAAATGATTTTCATAACCAATGTAACAAAAGTGTTTTGATGCTTGATTTTGGCACTCTGATTATGAAAGATTTTAGTTATTTTACGAAAGTTTTAAAATTTGAGTATTTTAAAAGCTTACGAAAAATCAGGTCGTCACAATAGGGATTGAACTTGCCCTTGCCTGATGACTCGTAATATATGCTCGGAGCCCGGCTCCCACTAGATCCTGGAAACTAAAACTTGGCTTGATTTTTCTTTATGGCCTTCTTATCCTCCCTCTTAGCTTGCTTTTTCTGGTAGCTGCCGTAGTTGGTATCATAAATTCACTCCATCCTCTGAGCGGCGTCAAAAACCTCCAAGAGAGTGTCGTACTACATAAGGGATACGCCCTGCTATAATTTCCACCTTAGACCCTGATGGAATTTGATGACCTACCCTCTTGTAATTGGCACTCTGAGTAGGGTAGGAGCTCCAGGAATCGTCTGTAGCACTCCATAAGGTCATCAATCCTTGTGCCAGCTTGTTGAACGCTCTGGTCATCGAGTCCTGGTGACCTCTACTGATGTACTGGGCCTTGAAAATCTTCATGAAGTCCTTCCACTCGACTGTCTGCACATCAAGATTCCATTTCATTGCATTCCACTAGTTGTGGGCTAACTTCCTCAGGTAATGCACTACAATCCCCACCTGGTATTCCTTGATAACTTCCAGTGATTCAAAATTTAGCTCCATCTTCTGAAGCTAGTTCTCAACCTCCACTGGATTCACACTGCATTTGAACACGGTAGGATTCATGCAGTTGAATTCTCAGAAATAGGTCATCTGAATCATGCTGGGGTCCTAAGCTACACTACTGCTCAATAAGATCCTCAGTGCTTCCATCATCACTGCTATCGGGTCTACACCCTCATCCTAAGGGTTTCTTCTCGGTGATATTTTTGAAATTCTGAGAAGGAAACACACTTGATGAGTAACATCTTATGCACAGTAAACTTCGTCCGAATTTCTCACAACTAAATTTTCTCAAGCAATTACTATTTAGAAATCGTGGAACCTTAAGCTTTGATACCAAAAATTCCTATCACGACTCGAAGGCGGGCCAAATAGAAACACCGAGCCTAACGACCCGCCCAACATAGCCCCCAATCACCCAGCCCAAAGGCTTGATAAATTATTGCAGAAGACTTGTATAAAGTACCTAGTCGTAGCCCACTTGTGATGGGAAACAGTTTATATAATGATTGCAAGAATTATAAATGCGGAATAAATAATTTAAAAGTTTGAATAATACTGCACATACAATCTGAGTTTCTTAGAAAACCAGATTATGTAGATTAAAGTCATCCAATAGTTTGCTTACCAGGAAATAAATGTTCAACTAGGAAACGAAATAGAATAAATAGAATAGAGTATTCTACCAAAATCTGTGTGAGCTTAGTTACTCTTCTCTTTACCTAGAATGGAGGGGGTCGCGAGGTGAGTGACTAGCTCAGTAGGAAGTTTATACGAAATGTTATGCATGTGTAAAACTTGTTTGACCATTTTCATGGAAACCATGAGTTTTGGGTAATTATGCATGTTGTATTAAAACTTTTATAAATCCTTTTCCTCTTTAAGGAAATTTGGCCCAAAGGCCCCTCGATGAGACAACATGAAAACATAGCTGTTTACATAGACAACTATAAGTTGAAAATACACTAGTCATGTTTTTATACGAAAACCGTGGTCTGTGAAAATGGAGGGTCTCTCAAGGATTCCTCTGAACAATTTATAAAAGGTGGCCATCAACATGAGCAACACCTCATGAGCTTGGAGGAAGACAAATGACTGTGGTTCAAAGACCCGGCTCGTCACCTGGGTTGTCTGTGAGTACGGTCTATGACAACACAACCCATATATACACCATGATCAGGTTTAAAGATTCGAAACCCAATGAAGAATCATCACCTTCCTAATCTCATCTTTAACATAGTGAACAAACAAAACATCTCCATGCAGTAGGAGATGTACTAGAGATAGCCTCCTCATACTTTGATATCAAAACCGTCCAAAGTATCAGGAGGATTCATCGCTCCCGAACACAATTTAATCATCACATAAAAATATGAAATCTAGTGCAGGAAAGTAAAGATGTAAAACTCTTGTACATACACAGTACAAAAAGTTGACGTGCTACTGAACAGTCCTCGTCAAGTTTTTCATATGTCGTATTCCCAAAAATGTTTTATTTTGAATACTATGCTATGCAATGTAAGTAACTAAGTATAAAGCCCCTACCTCATTGGGGTCCTTCGTTGTATACGAAGGAGCAACTACCTCGGGCACCGACTTGAAGTCTTCAAACTCGTCAGAGCTCAAAACACATTAAAGAACAAGAATTCTCATTAATAAATTTCAAGAAATAGGTGGAAGATTCCTATACCGAGATTAGGAACTTAATCGATGTGTATTGACTCGATATATGTGGATTGGTTACTGTATGGTTGACCAAAACAGTAAGTTTCAAGTATTCTGGAAGGTTTTCGATCGACTAGCCTATTTTTGGTCGATCTATTTGTCAACCAAAAATGTTGGGAGCAATCTGTAATTTTTTTTGGTCTATTAACCCACTTTTTGTCTACCAATTTGTCGATTGAAAAAGTTAGGAGCAATCTGTAATGTTTTTCGGTCGACTAACCTGATTTTTGGTCGACCTCTTATGTAATGTCTAGGGTATTTAATTGCGTGTAATTATTAAATTAGTGAAAATGTGAGATATTGGAATTTTTATAAAATGTTAGAATTTTAGGTAAATAAGAAATATATATATTTGTTATTTAAGAGAATTAAGGAATTAAAAATAAATATTAGACGAAAATAGGGATGGAATCGGCGTTCAATCTCGGTGGTCGATCATATATAGGGATATCGACTAGAGATGCTGAAGGTCAATTATGGATGGCGATTAGTACAATGGTGGTCGATCACCCTTCAGTTAAAACAATCGACCGCAATTAATTATCAACCTTTGAAGGAAATATTTGTAAAACCCCGACTTTTATATCGGAATTTAATAAGAATAATTAGAAAGAAATTGAAAATTTTTTGATTTATTAGATAATTATCGAGGTATTACCAAGGACGAATTAAAAAAATTTTAATTTATGGGAATTATTAATTAAGTGAAAATTAATTTGGATTAAAGATTAAGCGGGAATTTAATTAGGATTAAATTAAAGATTAAATTAAGGATATAATAAAAGGGTTAAAAAGAGTGAATGGAGAGAATGAACCGGTTCAGTCGAACCGGTACACATCATTGGTCTGGTTTAAGAATTAAAAAGGGGGAATGTTTTATTTTTGGCCCCTGGCCATTTACGATGGAGAAGAGAAGAATAGGGAGAGAGAGAGAAGAGACCGAGAGGGAGCGATCGGGAGAGGGGGGCCGCGTGATTGGAGAAGACGACGACGTCAATGGCGAGCACTTTAGCGGCGAATGGAGGACTCTGGCTTGCGGTGGTCTATTGGCGTTGTTCGCGGGTACAAAAATAGGGCATGGATTAGACGATTTGCGAGACGAATTGGAGCTCCCGCCGGCAGTGATCTCTGGCTTCGGCGAGTTGTTGTTGAGGTAAGCTCGATCGATCTTCCTCCTCCTTTGCTTTCGATTAATTGGGCGTGGCAGGGACGCTTGGAGCTTGGCATTTCTGTCACAGAACGACGGACTGGCGATTTCGCGATGGATCGACAGGAAGGCTTGCGATTCATGCTGGACCAGCCGAAGGCCTAGGTCCAGCTTACAGTTGGGTTCAAACCAGTGATGAAGAAACCAACAACTTGGCGTGGGGATCACATGTTAGATTATTTAATTATAATCTATGTAAATGTGGTCCATGTTAATTAATGTCACATTGACTTAATATTAAAGAGTTTAATGTGATGGTTGTTAAGCATTAAATACATTAAGTTAATTGGGTTTTAATTCCCTCACCTTAACCTTATTAAAAGTGTATAATATATAGTTGAAGAGACGATAAACGGAACTCAACATCGTCATCAAAAGCATTATATATCATGGACCAAGGTTGGTAGATTTAGTTTAATAATTGATGGTTAAATCATTTACGTTGTATGGGATTTAAAGTATTGCAAGCATGTAAAGTAAATAAAAAATGGGATTAAAGTAGAAAAGTTGAATGAAAATATGCTTACAATTGGTATCAAAGCCATAGGTTCAATATACAATTTGATTTACCATGAAAATGAGTAATATGCATGAGAAATGATAGTTTATATTTCAAAATATCATGCATGTATAGATGTATAGATGAAATCAAGAATAGGATGATAAAAATTATTGATTTCTGTTGAATTTTATCGAATTGTTCGTCGTCCGGACGATGGGTATCGTGATGCGTTCGACCTGAAGTGTGGTCGGACGCGAGATTCATGTTAAAAATGCATATGCGGACGCATATATGAAAGGTGCGGATGACGCGGACGCATGTAAGTATCGTCCGCATTGAATCTGTAAAATGATTCACGAGGACGATACAATGCGGACGCCGCAGACACTACAATTTGCGTCCGAAATGAATTTGTAAAGATACTCACGAGGACGAATGAAGCGGACTGTACGGACGAGAAAAGTTTGCGTCCGTTTTGAATCTGTTTTGATTCATGCGGACGCATCACTAGGACATTGCGGACGCTTAAGACATGCATCCGGTATGAATCTGTAATTTTGATTCACCCGGACGTATCACACGGACGCAGCGGACAGTAAAGTTAGCGTCCGCTATAGGCAGTTTTGGACGACAGTAAGAGTTTGCGGACGCCATTTAACGTCTGCATAGTCGTCCGCAACGCCTAATTATGCAGTTCAATTAAAGAAATTGAGTGAATGAATGTTTATACAATTAATATATCATTGTATAGAAACTAAGTAGTCACCAAAGTGACCTAGTTTGAAAGGATCAATATAAAATTGTGTAATTTATTCATTTAATTATAATGATATTATTGAAATGAGTTTATTAGTTATAAACTATTAGGTCACCCAAAGGTGGACCATTGTTTATAATTAATAACAATAAAGTGACAAGTTTACATAGTTAATTGATATGTTTAAACATCCAAAGATGTTAAACATGTTGTGTTAAATATGTTTATAAGTCAATTAAAGATTATAATATCATGAATGGTGTATTTCTTTAAGTATTACCCAAAGGTAAACTTAATGAAATTTTATATGCTTTATTTGGGATCTGGTTAGAATAGATTATTCAATGTATTGATATATGAGTATTGTTGTTATTTACAGCTACTATGAATTTGTTTGCATCAGGTAATTCATCTGTTAAGTTCAATGGTCTTAACTATGCTGACTGGTCCGAACAAATCCAGTTTCAACTGGGTGTATTGGATTTGGACTTGGCACTAGTTAATGATAGACCACCAGCTATTACTGAGACCACTTCGGAAGCTGACAAGTCTTATTATGAGGCTTGGGAGCAGTCTAATAGGCTGTGTTTGGGCTTAATGAGGATGACGATGGCTGAAAATGTTAAGCCATCGATGCCGAAAGTAAATGATTCAAAGGATTTCATGTTAAAGATTAAGGCCTACTCCCAATCAGACATTACTGACAAGTCTGTTGTGGGAAGCTTAATGAGTGAGTTGAAGACCAAGAAATTTGATTGGTCTCAACCCATTTATGACCACGTAACAAGCATGGCCAATTTGGCTGCAAAGCTTAAGACGTTGGGTATGGACGTGAATGAATCATTCTTGGTTCAATTCATTATCAACTCACTTCCAGTTGAGTTTGGCCAGTTCCAGGTGAACTATAACACCATCAAGGAAAAATGAAACTTTCAAGAAATTAAGGCCATGCTCGTTCAAGAGGAAGGAAGGTTGAAGAAGTTAAAGTCCCATACCGTCAACTTAACTATGCAGAAGGATGCCAAAGGTAGCACATCAAAGGCATCGAGTAAAAAGAACAAGAAGAAGGGAAAGGACCAATTAAAGATTAATGATGGTCAGATCCGTAAGGAAATCAAATGCTTCTTCTGCAACAAAGCCGGACATGTAAAGAAAGATTGTCCTAAAAGAAAGGCTTGGTTCGAAAAGAAAGGTAAATTATTTGTTTCAGTATGCTTTGAATCAAATATTATAGAAGTACCTAATAATACTTGGTGGTTAGATTCTGGTGCTACTACTCATGTTTCTCATGTTACGCAGGGATTTCTTTCGATCCATCCCATAAACGGAGCTGAAAAGTTCCTGTATATGGGGAACAGAATGAAGGCACGCATTGAAGGAATTGGAACGTATAGACTGATCCTGGATACCAGATACCACCTGGATCTAGAAGAGTGTCTTTATGTTCCTGAGTGTGCTAGGAATTTGATTTCTGTTGCAAAGCTAGATTGTAAAGGATTTAATGTTAAGATTGGTGATGGTTTGTTTACTTTGTACAAACACAAATACTATTATGGTTGTGGTATTATGAAAGATAATTTGTACTGTTTCAATCTTGATATTAAATTTATGAATTCTCTGTTTAATGTGGATCATATGATTGGTTTAAAACGCGATGCAACGAATGAAAGTTCAGCTTTCTTATGGCATAAACGTCTAGGTCACATTTCTAAAGAAAGGTTAATGAGGTTAATGAAAAATAACATTTTTCCTCAATTAGATTTTGATGACTGGGACGTGTGTATAGATTGCATTAAAGGAAAGCAAACTAAACACACATCAAAGTATCTTGCCACAAGAAGCAAAGAACTTTTAGAATTAATACATACCGACATTTGTGGTCCATTTGACATTCCTTCATGGAATGGAGAAAGGTATTTTATCACCTTTATAGATGATTTCTCACGTTATAGTTATATATATCTACTACATGAAAAGTCTCAAGCGATGAATGTTATAGAAGTGTTCATCAATGAGGTGGAAAGGCAGCTAGATAGAAAAGTGAAAGTAGTGAGATCAGATAGAGGTGGTGAATACTATGGAAAATTCGATGAAAGTGGACAAAACAATGATCCATTTGCAAGGTTTCTCGAAAGTCGAGGCATTTGTGCACAATACACAATGTCGGGTACACCACAGCAAAATGGTGTAGCTGAAAGGCGGAATCGTACTCTTATCGAAATGGTAAGAAGTATGATTAATAATAGTAATGTACCTATATCGTTGTGGATGCACAGTTTAAAGACCGCTGCATATCTGCTGAATAGGGTTCCTAGTAAGGCAGTTCTTAAGACTCCTTATGAACTGTGGACGGGAAGAAAACCTAGTATGAGACATCTACACATTTGGGGATGTCCAGCAGAAGTTAGGATCTATAACCCACATGAAAAGAAACTCGATGCAAGAACCATTAGTGGTTTCTTCATCGGTTATCTGGAAAAGTCAAAGGGGTACGTTTTCTATTGTCCAAAGCATAGTACAAGAATTGTAGAATCTGGAAATGCTCGATTCATTGAGAATGACATGTTCATTGGGAGTGATGATTCACGAAATGTGAATATCCAAGAGAATCGGGTGACGGAAACGACATCCAATGATTCTTATCAAGTTGTTGTACCATATGTTGTATCACAGTCTAACAACATACCGGAACAACAAATGGATATTCAACCCACGCAAGGTGAACGAGCTAATGATGAGCATGTTAACGTTGATCAAGTCATAAGTGATCAACCACAAGCAACAGAATTGCGAAGGTCTGTAAGGGAGAGACGACCAGCAATTTCTGATGACTATGTGGTTTATTCACTAGAAGAAGATTGTGGCTTGAGCATCGATAAGGATCCAGAATCATTCAATAAAGCCATGGAATGTAATGATTTCGAAAAATGGTTTAATGCTATGAAGGAAGAGTTGAAATCTATGGATGATAACAAAGTTTGGGAACTTGTAGAGTTACCTGAAGGAAAGAAACACGTTGGTTGTAAATGGATTTACCAAACCAAACGCGATTCGAAAGGTAACATCGAAAGGTATAAGGCCAGACTTGTCGCCAAAGGTTACACTCAGAAAGACGGCATTGACTATAAAGAGACTTTCTCTCCGGTTTCAAAGAAAGACTCTTTAAGGATAGTTTTGGCTTTGGTGGCTCATTATGATTTAGAGCTTCACCAAATGGACGTAAAGACCGTTTTTCTTAATGGTGACTTAGAGGAAGAGGTTTATATGGATCAACCTTTAGGATTTTCCTTACCAGGAAATGAAAAGATGGTATGTAAGCTGAATAAGTCAATCTATGGATTGAAACAAGCCTCCCGACAATGGAACATTAAGTTTAATGATACCATATTGTCATACGGTTTTATAGAGAACACCATTGATCGGTGTATCTATATGAAGGTCAGTGGGAGTAAGTTTTGTATCCTAGTATTGTACGTTGACGATATTCTGCTTGTTGCAAACAATAAAGGGATGTTACGTGATGTCAAAGATTTTCTCTCAAAGAATTTCGAAATGAAAGATATGGGTGAGGCATCCTATGTTATTGGAATAGAAATATTCCATGATAGAAAGGTAGGTTTACTGGGATTGTCTCAAAAAGGTTATTTCGAGAAAATTCTTGAGAGATTTAGAATGGATAAGTGTTCCGCTAGTGTTGTTCCAATTCAGAAAGGGGACAAATTCAGTTTGATGCAATGTCCAAAAAATGATTTGGAACGTAAGGTAATGGAACTTGTTCCATATGCATCAGCAGTAGGAAGCTTGATGTATGCCCAGACATGTACACGGCCAGATATAAGTTTTGCAGTAGGGATGTTGGGCAGTTACCAAAGTAATCCAGGATTGGATCATTGGAAAGCTGCAAAGAAAGTACTCAGGTACTTACAAGGAACAAAGGACTTCATACTCATGTATAGAAAATCGAGTCAACTCGAAGTCATTGGATACTTAGATTCTGATTACGGCGGTTGTGTAGACTCGAGGAAATCTACATTTGGCTACGTGTTCCTATTAGCTGGAGGAGCCGTATCATGGAAAAGTGGAAAGCAATCTACGATTGCCACTTCCACTATGGAAGCTTAATTTGTAGCTTGTTTTGAAGCTACAATTCAAGCATTGTGGCTGCGGAACTTTATTCAGGGTCTTAGCATGGTCGAAAGTATAGAAAGACTGCTGAAATTGTATTTTGATAACTCCGCAGCTGTATTCTTCTCAAAGAATGACAAGTACTCGAAAGGAGCAAAACATATGGACTTAAAGTACTTGGCAGTCAAAGAAGAAATACAAAAACAGAGGGTGTGCATTGAGCATAAAAGTACAAGCTCAATGATAGCTGATCCATTGACAAAAGGATTGCCACCTAAAACCTTTAATGAACATGTTGTAAAGATGGGTTTAGGTGACAAGTCTATGTGATTATAAAAGCGTAGCTTGTATCTTATAACACTTATGAATTCAATGAAAGTGTTTTTGTATGTCTAATTATTATTCATATTATGGCTATGTATAATAATTGTTATGAATAATATATGACGGGTTTATAGTGATCTTCAATTATAGAATTAGTGAATTGGATAGTTGTGATACATGAAAAGAATCATGTTGACATAATTCACATGTGCCTGCCATGATTTGATTATGCAATTCATTATGAAAAGATAACTTGATATAATTCACATTAAAGTACACTATATTAATTAATTGTGAATTCAAGTTATGTTAGCTGAAGCAGCTGAAAAGTACTAGCTGAATATCAATTGATATTAAAGTTTATAACATGGCCCAAGTGGGAGATTGTTAGATTATTTAATTATAATCTATGTAAATGTGGTCCATGTTAATTAATGTCACATTGACTTAATATTAAAGAGCTTAATGTGATGGTTGTTAAGCATTAAATACATTAAGTTAATTGGGTTTTAATTCCCTCACCTTAACCTTATTAAAAGTGTATAATATATAGTTGAAGAGACGTGATTGAAAAGACACGAGTGTAGGGGCATGTATGGAGAGTTGCCTTTGTATGGGTGTCTTCTTCAATCACCTAGGGGAGATAAAAGGATTGATTCATTCGAACGAAACTGATCTCTCCCTATTGAAAATACTCTCAACAAATCAAGGTTTTTACACTTCGTTTCCAGATCATCGAAAGAGACGATTTAAAGAGAAAGGTTTTAAGGCGATAAACGGAACTCAACATCGTCATCAAAAGCGTTATATATCATGGACCAAGGTTGGTAGATTTAGTTTAATAATTGATGGTTAAATCATTTACGTTGTATGGGATTTAAAGTATTGCAAGCATGTAAAGTAAATAAAAAATGGGATTAAAGTAGAAAAGTTAAATGAAAATATGCTTACAACACACTCTGTAGGCTAGGCTGTGCTGCTCCGGCGTGCAGAAAGAGCTACACTCCACCTTCTGGGAAGTGGTAGTCTTTGTCTCTTGGCAATGGCAGGATAAAGGAGCAGAGTGTTTGTCTTCAGAGAAGGGATGAGTGCTGTGGAAGGGTGATGGCCGAATAGCTTCGGGTGATTTTCTCCTGGAGGCCGAGGGAGTCTGGAGCTCTCTAGAGGATTGGTCCAAGTGTGTTTCTTCTGGAGGCCGAGGGAGTTGCTCCTATTCTTCAGGTGAGGAAGAGTTCAGTGAGTTAAGAGTTATGTAATGAAAATCTGCTCTGTTAAATGGAATTTCTACTTGATGTTCTGTACATTGGATGATGGATTGTTCTGTTCATTGAATAAATGTTCTCTGTCTCTATGTATTAAACATTTTGAATGGAAGAAGTATACTCTATTGGAATGTTTGATTAGTTAGTTAGCTTTGAAGTTGGATGTTACACTCTGTTAGTCGGCTGGTTAGATAAATAAAATGCCTCTGTTGGATTCTGTTTTGAGTGTTGCCTTGAATTTGTTGGGCATCCAATTCCTGTTTTATCTTGCTGCTTATAGGTTATGGGTTATAGTCTTCCGATTTTGGTTGTTTAAGGAATTGGAAGCTGGATTTTGATCATGTATGCTTGGTTTAGAAATAACATTCTAGAAATTTGATTATTGACTGTGTGATCAGACTGTAAAACATATACCCTGTTGTTGGATGTTGTTCTAACGTATGAAAACCAGTTAATGGACGTTTTGCTTGGTGTAAACCTATTTAGTTAAAGCTTTGTTAAGGTACTCAGCTGTTGGGAAGTTAAATTGTGATGATATGTATGCCTCAATTTGAAGTGTTGATAAACTTGTTAAGTAACAACTTTTGGTTTTATACTCTATTGGATTTCTTAATGAATTTATTGGGAGGAATAATCTGTAGTGTGTTATTTTGTTAGAGGTTGGAAATTGGAAGTGTTATTTTTCTCAAATTTAAACTGGTTAAGTGGCAGCTTTGCTGTTTACTCTATTGATTTAGAATGTAGTCATTTGGAAATGAATATTGGTATTAATTAGTACGCTATGTAGTTATTAAGAAAATGGTTACATTTAGGAAATATTAGTAAGTAACGAGGGATTAGAAAGACGTTAAGATTTAGACTAAATGATTGTATTAATGACTAGATATTTTAAATAGTGAAGGTACTAAGAAGAAGAAAAGTTAGCATTAAGTGATAAACGAAGAATCGAGGTAAGTGATATGCCTGTATCTTGGTCTTCAGACCCCACATTGCAAGAATAGAAGATGTATGTTTCGTTGCTTACCACTTTTCAAGCATGTTTACAGTATTAATTGCTCGCTTCGTTGTTTACTGCTTTATAGCACATTTTGTTGTTTCTGCTTTAATAGCGTGTTTCGTTGTTTACAGTTTTTAACACCATGTTTCGTTGCTTACCGTTTTTCGAGCATGTCTACAGCTTTAAATTCACATTTCGTTGTTTACCGCTTTATTAATATGCTTCGTTGTTTATTATTTTAAAAGCATGTTTATAGCTATTATTTGCACGTTCGTTGTTTACTACTTTTACAGCATATTTTGATGTTTATTTATGCTTTTCTGAAATTGTATGCATTCACGAGTATCATACGAAACAGATACAAATAACGAACAAATAATAAGTCACAAAAAGTAATAACGAATGAAGAAACAAATCACCAATGAAAAAATAGATAACAAACGAAGAATAAGCTATAAAGAGTAAAGAGAAATGAGAAATAACTAATGCAATTAAAGTAAAAAAAAGAAAACGGCAACGATATGACACGAGGCCGTTTAAGCTTTTGTGACTAAGCCTTTGTGGCACAGTTGCTAGCGAGCTTTCAGATTATGCCATCGTCGCTAGCAAGTTTTTTAATTATGTCATTGTTGCTCGAATCTGTTGCAAGGTCCCTGGATTATGTCGGTACAAATGGCAAATGGTTAGCAGGCTTTCGGATTATATCATCACTGCTATATCAGAGGTCAACGATGAAAAGAATGACCAATGAAAGATAACAATTAAAATGCAAAAGCCAAAAGATAATGAGAAAAAGACGAAAATGATGATCTAAAATACAAAAGATAAAAACATAAGAAGAAAACGACGAAAATGATGATTAAAACATAAAAGATAAGAAGATAAAAAAAAAGACGAAAACTGAAAGTGCATGTAGTATTATGATAGGTATTATCACTTACTGAGCATTAGGCTCATAGCTTACATCTTGCGATGTGGGAAAAGGACGAATAAATTTAGGAGTAGCTGATGAAGGATTTGCGCGGGCGAGACTTGCGGCTGGTCAGACAAATTAATGTAAAAGAGTAACTGAGAAGAACAATTGTAAAACATAAAGTAACATTTTCAAATATTTATAAATGTATTATTGACGCTTCTGCTACGTTTTCAAAGAAAAATTAATTTATGTTTCCGCTAGATTATATAACTATAGTTTTCAACAAATCATCACGCTTTTAATAACGAGTCAAAGTGAAGAAAAAGGGTTTCGTTAACGGTCCAGTTATAAGAAGCGCACTCTGATTTCATATTAAAAAGGTTTTAATAACGATTTACAGTCGCTTTTCAAAAGTTTTAAATTTCACGTGTTTTTAAAAAGGTAACAAAAAATCGGGTTGTTACAGTTGTTATCAGAGCGAATTTGTTTTTTCAAATTACTCTACTGCGTTTTAAAAGTTAACTATGTTTTAAATTGCTCAGATATAGTTAGTACCAGAGCAAATGTTTTAAAAATCGATCCGTGTACTTACCGTAACTATGTTTTAAAAATGATTTTTGTATAACGCTCTGATGCGGTCAACGGTGATTTCCAAACTATTAAAAAAAAAAGATTCTGTCATTGCCTACCAGCATGAGCTTCGACCTGGAAATGCTACATCAATTGCAAGTAAGTTACTAAATTTAATTTTTTTTCTAACATATAATTTTTTTTATTATTTATTCCGTGTTAGAGGTATCATGGTTAGAGGACGACGAAAGGTTGGGCAAGAAGGAGGTACGAGTGGTGCGGATGACATGATCACTCTGTTGACTACATTAGTGGAATTATTGCGTGTGGAAATGAGCGAGTTCTGGAACAACACGTGGCTTAGCAGACCAATGTAAGTTGGGAGAAGCTTCAGCAGTTACGACCAGCTCAAATTGAAGGAAATATCACTGATCTAGACTGTGCTGAGGAATGGTTAAGGACCATGGAAGACATGTTGGCCTATGCTAAGATAAAGGAAGAGGAAAAGGTAGCATCTGCCGCATTTATGTTGGTCAAGGACACAAGATTTTGGTGGGACTCAATCAAGATAACCAAGGATGTGACTGCAATGATGTGGACAGAATTCAAGAAGATCTTCTATGAGAAGTATTTCAACCACACAACAACGACAAAGAAGTTGGTTTAATTTGTTCAGCTATGGCAGGAAGGATCAGTTTCTGAGTACGTGCGCAAGTTTGAGGCATTATCGCGGTTTGCCCTGCACATGGTGAGCAGTAATGAGCACAAGATACACCACTTTATACGAGAACAAAGATTCAGGAAGGTGTCGTGGGAGCGAGAATGCAAGATTTAGCCTACTCAGAGATTGTATTAAGAGCTCTTCACCTTGAAAAAGTAAGGAATCGGGTCTCAAAACAAAGTAAGTCCATGGTAAAGTTTCAACTTTATTCACAAGAAGAAGGGTGTACGTCAAAGGGAATAAAGCGACCCTTGGAAGAAGTAGGAAACCAACGGGAGGTTCAGTACCCAAGGTGTAGACGAAATCATGAAGGATAATGCTTGGTTAAGTCACGTCAATGTTTTAAATGTGGGAAGACTGACCATTTTGCCAGAAACTGTCCGAGGATGTAAAGGATAAAAGAATGATGTACTCCTTTATTGTAGTATTTACGTTTGGTTAGTAGTAAGTGTAAGGATGTAAAAATGTGATGCAAGTTAGCTAGTGTTGTATTTGAACGACTGTAGTTGATATGAGCATGATGTTCCTTTAATTACGTTGTTTAATGGGTGTGGTAAATGGATGGATTGTTCTAGGCCTATTCAAAAGGACCCGGAAGTTTGGCGGAACTCACTTAGATAAAGATCCGAAAATGGAAACGAGTTTCTAGAAATGGAAACAGATATAGATACAGAAACAGAAACGAAAACAGAAACGGAAACGAGTTTCCAGAAATGGAAATAGATACAGATACGGAAACAGAAACGAAAACAAAAATAGAAACGTAAATGGATACAGAAATGCGTACGATCATAGATACCAAAACAGATATTGGAACAGGTACAGAAACGAAAACAGAAACGAGGCTCTAATGAATGATGTTGCAGCTTGCTCTCAGAAATATTCGAATGATCTTTAGAATGATCTTTGGAGAACAAGATAAATCTATGTTAGGATGTAGAAGCATTGGATTTCGAAGTGTATTAGATTTTGTTCATATGTGACGTTGTAATGTATTCATTTGGGAAATGAATGCAAACTTGTTTTGGTTACATTAAATAATGCGAAATCATTAAAATGTTTCTTTACTTAAGTTGTACATAGGAATTGGAGTAAGTAGAATCATCTTGGAAGGCACCCTGATGATTTTGAGTGGTCATTTAGAACTAGCCGAATTTGGTTTGGGAAACTAACGGATAATTGATTTAAAGGTTTCAACAATGACTCAAATCATCGTATTTTGAAGAAGAAAATTAGGATCAACAAGCTTTGAAGGAGGTAATTGAACAAAAAGTTGTATGGGTTTAATCATTTATAAGAATTTTGCGTATACTAAGGACAAGAATAAGACGATGCTATGAGGAAGTTGCTTTGGCGAGCATCTTTTGGAATTAATGTTGAATGATAAGGTATAGAGTATAGAAATTTTGATATCCTTAACTGTTGTATAGCTATCTCTATAATGGATTCATCATAAGGAATTAAGAAAATTTACTAAAGTGATACGTCAACTATTGGAGGAAAAGTGAAAATGCTAGATCTTTATGAGATAAGTGGTGAATTGGATAAGGAGTTAACCATTAGGTGATATGAATCTAGCTTAAGGACTAGGGAAGTAATTGTATCACAGTTGTCTTCTTATGAGGATGATGCAATTATGATGGATTTTTGGTGCAATTAAGTTGGATAAGTTACAGTGACTAGTAATATTGGATTAAGGGAAAGAAATCATTTGGATAATAAGTGAAAGAGATGTTACGTTAGGCAAATTTTGATGACGAAATTTATATAAGGAGGGAGGAATGTAATACCCCGACTTTTTATATCGGAATTTAATAAGAATATTTGAAAAGAAATTGGAAATTTTTGGATTTATTGGATAATCATTGTGGTATTACCAATGACGTATTCTGAAAATTTTAATTTATGAGAATTATTAATTAAGTGAGAATTAATTTGGATTAAAGATTAAGTGAGAATTTAATTAGGATTAAATTAAAGATTAAATTAAGGATTTAATAAAAGGGTTTAAAAGAGTGAAAGGAGAGAATGAACTGGTTCTGTCGAACCGGTTCACAACATTGGTCTGGTTTAAGAATTAAAAAGGGGGAAGGTTTTATTTTTGGCCCCTGGCCATTTGCGACGGGAAAGAGAAGAATAGAGAGAGAGAGAGAGAGAGAAGAGAATTGAGAGGGAGTGATCGGGAGAGGAGGGCCGCGTGATCGGAGAAGACGAAGACAGCAAGGGCGAGCACCTTCATGGCGAATGGACGACTCCAGCATGCGGTGGTTTGTTGGTGTCGTTCATGGGTGCAAAACTAGGGTACAGATTAGACAATTTGCAAGATGACTTGGATCTCCCACGGCCAGCGATCTCCGGCTTCGGCAAGGTGTTGTTGAGGTAAGCTCGATTGATTTTCCTCCTCCTTTGCTTTCAATTAATTGGGCGTGGCAAGGATGCTTGGAGCTTTGCATTTCTAGGACAGAATGACGGAATGGAGATTTTGCGATGGATCGACAGGAAGGCTTGCGGTTCATGCTGGACCCGCCAAAGGCTTGGATCCAGCTTAGGGTTGGGTTCGAACCGATGATGATGAAACCAACAACTCGGCGTGGGGAACACACTCTGTAGGCTAGGCTATACTGCTCCGGTGTGCAGAAGGAGCTACGCTCCACCTTCTGGTAAGTGGCAGTGTTTGTCTCCTGCAATGGCAGGATAAAAGAGCAGAGTGTTTGTCTTCAAAGAAGGGATGAGAGCTGTGGAAGGGTGATGGCCAAATAGCTCGGGTGATTTTCTCCTAGAATCCGAGGGAGTCTGGAGCTCTCTAGAGGATTGGTTTGAGTGTGTTTCTTCTAGAAGCTGAGGGAGTTGCTCCTATTCTTCAAGTAAGGAAGGGTTCAGTGAGTTAAGAGTTATGTAATGAAAATCTACTCTGTTAAATGGAATTTCTAGTTGCTGTTCTGTTCATTGGACAATGGATTGTTCTGTTCATTGAATAAATGTTCTCTGGCTCTATGTATTAAACATTTTGAATGGAAGAAGTATACTTTGTTGGAATGTTTGATTAAATGGTTAGCTCTGAGGAATTGTAAGTTGGATTTGTGTTATAGGTTATAGTCTTCCGATTTTGGTTGTTTGAGGAATTGTAAGTTGGATTTGGATCATGTATGCTTGGTTTAGAAATAAGATTCTGGAAATTTGATTATTGACTATGTAATTGGACTATAAAATGTATACCCTGTTGTTGGATGTTGTTCTAACGTATGAAAACCTGTTAATGGACGTTTTGCTTGGATGTAAACCTATTTGGTTAAAGCTTTGTTAAGGTACTCAGTTGTTGGGAAGTTAAATTGTGATGATATGTATGCCTCAGTTGGAAGTGTTGATAAACTTGTTAAGTAACAACTTTTGGTTTTATACTCTATTGGATTTCTGAATGAATTTATTGGGAGGAATAATTTGTAGTGTGTTATATTGTTAGAGGTTGGAAGTTGGAAGTGTTATTTTTCTCGGATTTAAACCTATTAAGTGGCAGCTTTACTTGTTTACTATATTGAATTAGAATGTAGTCATTTGGAAATGAATGTTGGTATTAATTATTAAGCTAAGTAGTAATTAAGAAAACAATTCCATTTAGGAAATTTTAGTAAGTAACAAGGGATTAGAAAGACGTTATGATTTAGACTAAATATTGTTTTAATGACTAGATATTTTAAATTGTGAAGGTATTAAGAAGAAGAAAAATAAGCTTTAAGCGTTGAACGAAGAATCGAGGTAAGTGATATGCATGTGTCTTGTTCTTCAGACCCTACATCGCAAGAATAGGAGATGCATGTTTCATTGCTTACCATTTTCCGAGCATGTTTATAATTTTAATTGCACGCTTCGTTGTTTACTGCTTTATAGCACGTTTGGTTGTTACCGCTTTAGTAGCATGTTTCATTGTTTATAGTTTTAAATAGCATGTTTCGTTGCTTACCGTTTTCCAAGCATGTCTATATCTTTAAATGCACATTTCGTTGTTTACTGCTTTATTAGTATGTTTCGTTGTTTACTATTTTTAAAAGCATGCTTACAGCTAGTATTCGCACGTTTCGATGTTTATTTATGCTTTCAGAAATTATATGCATTCTAGAGTATCTTACCCAGCAGATACAAATAACGAACGAATAATAGGTCATAGAAAGTAATAACGAACAAATAAACAAATCCTGAACGAAGAAACAAATCACTAATGAAGAAACAAATCACTAATGAAGAAACAGATAACGAATGAATAATAAGCCTTAAAGAGTAAAGAGAAATGACAAATAACTAATGCAATTAACGTAAAGAAAAGATAAAGGCAACGATATGACGCGAGGCCGTTTAAGCTTTTGTGACTAAGCCTTTGTGGCACGGCCGCTAGCAAGCTTTCAGATTTTGCCATCGTCGCTAGCAAGCTTTCGGATTATGTCATTGCTGCTCATATCTGTTGCAAGGTCCCTGGATTATTCTGGGACAAATGGCCAATGGTTAGCAGGCTTTCAGATTATGTCATCGCTGCTATATCGGAGGTCAATGATGAAAAGAATGACCAATGAAAGATAGCAATTAAAATGTAAAAGACAAAAGATAAGGAAAAAAAGGTGAAAATGATGATCTAAAACACGAAAGATAAAAAGATAAGAAGAAAACGAAAAAAAAACAATGATTAAAACGCAAAAGATAAGAAGATAAGAAAAATATTAAAACTAAAACTGCATGTAGTATTATGATAGTATTATCACTTACTGAGCATTAGGCTCATAACTTACATCTTGCAATGTAGGAAAATGATAAACAAATTTAGGAGCAGCTGATGAAGGATTTGATCGGGCGAGACTTGCGGCTAGTCAGGCAAATTAATGTAAAAGAGTAACTAAGAAGTGCGATTGTAAAACATAAAGTAACACTTTCAAATATTTATAAATCATTATTTATGTTTCCGCTACATTTTCAAAGAAAAAGTAATTTATGCTTCCGCTAGATTTTATAACTATAGTTTTCTACAAATCATCAAAATTTTAATAACGAGTCAAAGTGAAGAAAAAGAGTTTCGTTAACGGTCCAGTTATAAGAAGTGCACTCTGGTTTCATATTAAAAAGTTTTTAATAACGATTTACAGTCACTTTAATAAGAGACAATCTAATGCTAACCAACCGTGAAGAGAAAATGAGTATATATATATATATATATATATATATATATATATATATTAGTTTGATCTCTTAGTGTTACTATGATAAATTGCACTTTTGCCAATAGATCCCTGTTAATTGTAGGGTTTAAAGTAAATATTGTAATTAAGTCGTTAGCGAAAATCTATGAATAGATAATTTGCTTAAAACGATATTCCCTGCGTGAATTAGAATGAATAGAAATTTATTAGATTATATTAAATGAAAAAATTAGAAGTATGGGTACATTATATAAATATGGAAAAATTATATTAAAGTACATGATAAAAATAGTTAATTAATATAAGTTCTCAATTCATGTTCAAGTGATTGTTTCCATAGGATAGTACTTATAATGTTAAATACTAAGTTAGAAATAATGCGTCAATGATAGATAAATAGATGTATGATATTATAGTGTAATATATTAATAGAAATGTGTTTAGTATTAAGGTTATAGTTGAAACATAGTATTGTCCGTTAGTTGTTTGTAATATTGTTTGCGATATATGAACTACTGTGTATGACATTCATATAGACATGTTAGTAGGATTGCACGTAATGCATTGCATGGGTGAATAATGGAGATAATAAATCATGTTTTCCTACGTGGGTTCGGAAATTGAAGAGGTTGCTCACATATAGAAAACAGCTCGTTTAAGTAAGTTCGGAAACTGAAGAGGTTGCTCTTACTCAATGAGGGGTGAGTTCGGAAACTGTGGAGGTTGCTCTCATCCAAGAGTAAATGAATGTATATGTAAGTGGGCTCATTTTTAGTGAGTTCAAAAATTGAAGAGGTTACTCTCACATAAAAACGAATTCAAGTGGTGAGTTTAGAAACTGAAGAGATTGCTCTCACCCAGGTTATAGATATATCAGGCTTAAGCATGTAGAGTTGTCATAGAGGTTATGGTTATATTACATTTTATATTCTTTACTGGGCAATAGACTTATTATTCCTCATGTGATCTAGGTATGGATTGTGAGCCAGTTGAAGTGAACGATGAAGAAGTGTGATGCAATGCAAGCTTGTGTTACCATGCGCAAAACAACCTCGGGGGTTATGGCTCTAATGAATAGAAATTATTTTAAATGCATAAGACATTATTATGGATTTTAAGTATTTTATTTATGTTATTCTGTAAGACAATTAAATGTTTTTATTATGCGTAACATACTATGATGTTTTTCAATCAAGTATATTTTAATGGGATTTTAAAAAGTTTAAAATTTTACGAAAAATTCATAACGGAAATGGGATGTTACAGCTTAGTCGACTGGAACAGTAAAAACTATTTTTCTGGTCGATCATTTTCTAGGCGGTTGACAACTTGGTCGACCTAAAATTTTATGGTCTTCTAACTGGTTAACCTGCCCCTTTATGGTCGACCAGTTGGTTGTTAAGCTCTGTTTCCTGCGCAATTGCTTCACCGAAAATGGACTTTTTTTCCATTTTTCGACCTCCATTTGACCAATACTTATAATACCCCGATACTATATTTCCCGTAAACGCGATGTAATCAAACTTTGGAGATAATTATAAATTACATTGCGTATCTATACTTGTTAAATTATAACATGTATTTATAGAAAAAATATTGTGGGGTAAAAGTTTAGTACAAAAAAATGTGAAGAAAATGGAAATCGGGCGTATTCGGACACCTGCGGATGCCATGGGGATGAGAATTGGCGTCCAAACATGCTTGGATCACACTTGGGGACAAATGCAAGACGAATCCTCATGTCCTAAGCTTTGTCTCTATGTGGATGAATAAGGATGGGGGCAGATGAGGATGGGGCGCGTTCAATTTGAACTTGTCCAATTTTTACACTTTCGGACGCATGCAGATGCTACATGTGGACGCCAAATTGCGTCCAAATGTCGCATTCGGACTGTACGGACAGAGCAAGGATGCCATTTCTCGTCGGTAAGCACAAATATACCTTAGGAATTTTACACAAGTAGACAAATGCGGACGAAACCAGCACGTCCGCATTCATCTGAAATATCACAGATCTGCAACAATTCAGGATTTAAATTAGACGGCTGGTCATGTAATCATTTGATACGCACTCTCCCCCAACACGAAATGGTCCCCTCTAGGTCCAGACCACGCGGGAGCGGCTCTCCTCCCTCCCTATAGGTGTACGGTTGTCTCCTTGTCTCCATAAGGTGAGTTCATCCTTTTAATCCACAGTGATTCCTCCCTGCGTTCAGTTGGTTTCTCCCTTTCCTCTGCATTCTCTCTCTCCTCTGTATTTAGTTATTCTCATCTGAAGTGTGTGAGTGTATGTGAGTGACTGAGGATAAGTGGAAGCGGAGGAGCTAGGAGTTGTTTGCGTGAAGCTGAACGTGGAGCTGGAGTTGCTGCTATGGAAATTGTTGTCCCTGAGTGTAGTTTAGCCATGGAGGATAAGGATTTGGGTAGTATTGGTCAGAGGAGGCCCTACCCACAAGTAACGCGTGTGTGCGTGGTGATTGTTGGTTGTAGTTAAATCTTTGTGAATTATTGGATACCTTAAACTTCTATATATTTTTTTCCTTAGATACTTTACGCTGTTTTTACATTTCAGTTTGCTTAAAGTTTGATTTTACTGATGTTAAGTTTGGTTGTGTGTTAAGCCTTGTATGACGTTAAGCTTGGTAGAGTAAAATGATGAACCAAGGATCTCATGATGATTGCTAAGTAGAAATGCTTATTTGTTGGACTGTATTTTGTTAATGCATGTTTGTATTCTCCCCTGAGCTGATAGTGTCCTGCACTTAAATAAATTGTTTTGAAGATTAATATTGTCCAGTCAAATTATTCTAAATTGCGAAATTGTTCTAAAACATGCGTTGCTTTACATTCGGATATTTTACTCTCTATATTGTTCGTTGGTTATTCCCTGTAAGCATGTTCATTATAATACCTTCACTGTTGTTATGTTCATTGTTAAAAGCACGTTAACTCCTTCGCTGCCATTATGTTTGTTGTTATGTTCGTTGTTTATTCTCAATATTAAGTCTGATAGATATAATACGTTCGTTGTTATGTTCTCTGTTTATTCTTGATATTAAGCCTGAGGATATAATACTTTTGCTGTTATGTTTATTTTTTATTGTAACGCCCTGTTTTTTAAAATAATTTTTCTCAATTTAAAGTATGTCATAAAAATTTTTCGCTTAATTTATCCAATATTCGAAATGCATTAGAAATGAAATCAAAGTAAACAGTGCGAAATTCAAAACATAGTTTAAAGGTTCACAATAAAAATCCCAATGTCCTTTTGTTACAAATATTAATAGTTTTCAAAATACTATTATGTCAAATTACCAAAATACCCTTCTCTCAAAATACTATAATCTCTCATCCCATACGAGCCACACCCAGCAGGTCAAATTGACAGATAACACGAGGGGTCATCCTGGAACGCCTCTTCCACAATTGGAACGTCATCATCAAAATAATCAACTACATTATGGGGGAAAACAATGAGCCTAACGCCCAGCAAGAATCAGAATTAATGCAATGCAAATGATGCGTGACCACACAATGCATTATAGAAGAGAACCGTTTGTCTTCTGGAAGTTAAGGTGGAATACTCCCTAGAGACATGTGGCCTAACCAGTCACTCCCACGAGGAGATATATCTATCGGGGGTGTTACCACAAGCAGGTATCCTCACTTTTTTTTGAAGACATTGGGGGTTTCAGAACGGGGTAATTGTGAACCCTAGAATCCACGTAGCTAAATTCTAAACCTATCACTCCCTACGTGGGAGAAATCTACCGTATGGAAAGTCACAATTCACCTAAATCCCCACACGCCTATTTACATATTTTAGGGATTACACACAACATGTAAGCAATTTCATAAGCCATAGGATGATGCGTGAATACCACAAAATAAGTCACGGAAAAATGTACAAGAGGGCACCCAGCATATAATCGCACAAAAGTAACACAACCATTAGTTACAGATTGAAATCATTATCATTATTACTATTATCAAAACAAGTGAACTAATGTAAGCATTTCTGTATTTATGCAAAACGAAGGCAATGTCAATTATTAGTTCATTTGTTGACAGTTATAAGCGAGGATAACAACTCAAAATCCATTCTTCACAATATTCAGTTTAGGTCCGTGCTTAAACAATGATAATTTCAAGAGCTTCAACTATTGTATCAAGGTAGACACAGTCATCATTAACAACACACTTAAGTTTATTTCCTTGTGCTTCCACTATTAGATTCTAAAATCCATGCTTGTGATTTATGAGTAAAGTTTACACATTGATAGTCTACGTAACAGCCTAACAGTTCCGATTTTGTGGTGACTTATCAGGACCTAACATTTCAATTCAACCACTTCACAACAATTAATATAATGACAGTTTATGGTTTCCAACAAAATCACTGTCCCAACTTCCAGCAGCTTAACCAAAATTTAGCATCCCAAGCAAGGTATTCAAAGCAATTCAATATCATCTATGACCCATAATGTAGGACCTTCTCAGGTCAAATACAATTCTAATTCTTACCTCAATGTTCACCTTGATATCTAGTAGTAAAAACCAATAGCCAAAACATGTCATCAATCTCTGATTTCTCCCAACAATTCCTTCACAAAAACAACATTAACATTCCAACCAATTCAACCCAAATCGAAGCCCATAATCAATGTAATATTTTCTCAAAACAAACACTTACCTTCCTCCAACTCACGGTTGATTCAGCATGGTTTTTCCAACAATGTAACACCTTACAACACAACACACTTCCTTTAGATTTTCATTATACTCAACAACTACAGCTCACTCAGAGCAGCACTGCACACACTTATACTTCACAAATGCCAGATCCTAGAGTACCCAGAGGAAGTTTACCTCTTATAGACAGAAGGAAGAGGAGAGAAGAACTCAACCCAGACACTGCAACACTGGGAACACAGCAGCACTTGGCCTAGGAGATAGTCACACCCACCAATGGAGAGTGGTCCATTGAGGAGGAGCCATGTGTAAAGCTTCTAGACTGTAGGGAGGGAGGAGAAGTGTTGCAGGGGGCTAGGGAGAGAAAATCTTCGTGTAAAAGAAGAAATCGGAAGAGAGAGACAATTTTAAAATGGGTTTATTGGATTTTCCCAATAATTCGGACGAGACGTGTCATCCGCAGCATCGTCCGCATCCGTCCGAAACTTGATTTGGGAGAAGAAAATACGTTCCCAGCCATTTGTCCGTACCGTCCGCAGGTGTCTTTCGGACGAGAAATCGCATCCGTACATAGCGTCTGCGATCGTCTGAACTGTCCCAAATTTGTACAGATTCATTGCGGACGCTAGCCTTCTTCGTTCGCTATCATCCGCAATCATCCGAATTGTCCCAGATTTGTACAGATTCATTGCGGACGTGAGTCTCTTCGTCCGCAACGTCCGTAAATCGTCCGAATCTATTTGTACATATTTTTCCCAAGTTCTTCGCACTTAGATTACTTTTCTCAATATTAATCCTATACATTTAAGCACAGTTTAACACGTATCGTCGCATAATATGATGCACAATTCATATATTAAATTTTTTATCTAGATTTTATACATCATTAAAAAGGAAAATATATTTTCGGGGTATTACATTTATTCTCGATATTAAACTTGTTAGATATAATATTTTCGCTGCCGTTATGTTTGTTGTTTAAAAGCATATTAATACCTTCACTGTTGACATGTTCATTGTTTAAAAGTATGTGAGCCCCTTCGATGTGGTTATGTTCGTTGTCTAAAGCATGTTTAATTAACCCCTTACCCTTGTTTGACATCCCTCGGACATGTTTCAACTTATTAGTTGCGATTCGAGTATGTTTAATCACTAGCATGACTAATTAACCAATACTTAACCGAGCACATTTAGTTAATAAAAATGTGAGCATGTTTAGCTAACCTAGCATATTTTATTGCTTAATTAACGAGTTTGAGTATGTTAGTTAAGCGATTATTCGGATTAACTAAATTAAGTATGTTAAACCAATTAATGTATGCCAGCATGTTAATTAACTATTAGTCTTCAAGCATGCCGAGTAACTATTGTTTGTTAAATCTTCAAGCATGTTATTAACTATTGTTTGTTAAATCTTCAAGCATGCTATTAACAATTACTCGTTTAATCTTCAAGCTTATTAATTAACTATTCTTCATGAAATTGTCAAGCATGTCAAGTCAACCATGTTAAATAGACTAATTCAAGTTGAGCATGTTTAGTGGTTGACTATAGCTAAGAACATCATTGTTAAATCTTGCTTCGCTTCATATTGTCTATTTAATGCCATCACATGAAGCATGCACTAATATTTAGCTGAATTATAATATTGCTTACTCACTTGAGCATGCAGTAATTATTATAATTCTGTTGTGCCTACTTAATTCGTTGGTATGGTTATAGTTGTTATATATTTTTTCAAGTATGCCCTTCATTCTCGTTGTGTGTTTTAAATTCTGTTATTCAATTATTCGTTTGTCATTTCTTTAAATTATTGTTATTTACTTTCCATATATGCGCTATTTAATTGTCATGTCATCATGCATCATGGTAATAGAAAAAAAATAGGGAGTGCCATCTCGGGGTGTTACTCACATGCATTGAGAGAGGAAAAACGATAAAAAAATGAAAGAAAAGAACAGAAAACAAAAGGGAGTTGGGGGCGGATGGGTAGCGGATCTAGTCTGCGGCTAGGCGAAGCCCCCTACCTTGACGGGAATAGGGACCTAGTTGAAAGTAAAATGATAGATCCGATCAACTATTCCATCCCCTATGAACCCTCTAATCTCCAGCTTGAAGTACGAGTAAAGAACGAACAAATGAATGTAATGCATAAACCCCATTTCCTAATTGGGTCTTTAGGCTCACGTCATTACTTGTGGTGTAGGTAATGAGATGGTTGTGCCAGGGGCAGAGGAGTCCTTACCCGTGGAGCCTGCGAGATATCTAGAGGAAGCGCGTCCAGAGTAGAAGTATGGCTCAAGAAAAGAAAAAAGTATATATTTTGTAAGCATTTAATAACAAACATATTTTGTAAGACACTTACTATTACTCTAACCCTTATTTTTAGTATATAGTAGGTTATGCTATTAACCTTGAACCTTAATTAATGTTTTAAGTAATATTTACAATTACATTTCTGTTGATTTTATAATTAAAGTTTTCCACGATTTAATGACTGTTGCAATGAGTTTTAAGTGACGATAACATTTTTTTGAAAAAGACTAATTTTAATTTGAAGCAATTTTTAATAAAGGTTTTAGTGGTTTTAACAAATTTTAAATTTAACACAATTTTTAAGATAAAAAAAAATCCAGATCGTTACAATACTCCTACATAAACTTCAAATATACTACTATAATCTAGAGGGGTACCTCAAATTTGAGTTTTAAGCTTTAATCCGATGCCAAAATTTCTCAAACTTTGAATCCAAAATCGGGGTGAAAAACTTACTGATTTGCAAACCGTCTTCACGAAAGTTGTTCGCCTCTTCGCTACAAACGTTTTCCTAACGTCGGATCGTCATGAACCGTTCGTTGACCTCCAGCGTCCTCTCTCCTTCTCGCGGGTTGTCGGCCTTCTTGTTTCCTCTTCTTTATTCTTTTTTTTTCTTTTGAATTTTACTTTTCTTTATATAAATAATACACACACACACACACTTAAAATTTGAATTTTTCCAACACTAACCGAAAATATATTCTTTAACCCGAATAATTTTTCAATTTCATCTTCCAAATTTATTTAACATTTGTTAATTATCCAATATTACCAATTTTGACAATTTGATCAAAAAATCATACGTGGCGCTACGCTACAAATTGGGTCAAACTTTCCATATTTGACCAATTCCAATGTGAAAAATTAACACGTGGAATTTCTTTTTAAAAATTTCATGGGTTTTACATTTTTCGTTTAGCGACACCATTTTGTTGTGGTGTATAAGGACAAGAACGTTAAAAAAGAATTCCATTATGTTGTAGAAAATTTTAAAATTCATGGGATATGTATTCTCCAACTGAATTAGATCGAAGTGTTTGATAGCAGAAGAAAATTGAATTTCAATATAGGCCAAGAACTTGTTAAAAACAGAAAATACCTCGGATTTAGAATGACAAAAATAAATCCAAGTATATTTGCTGTAATTATCAATAAATGCTACAAAGTACTTATAATTGTCGTTAGATATTATAGGAGTAATGCCCTAAACATTACTATGAATCAAATCAAAACAACAATTAGCACGATTTCTATGTGAAGGGAATGAAAGACACTCTTTCCTAATTTGTATGTAGAACAATGAAAATTTAGATAAAACGAAAATTGATCTTTATTGCCCAAAATGTAACGACCCGGTTTTTCTAATATTTAAAAATTGGGAGAAATTTAAAACTTTTCTTTTCTCTTAAAAATAGCGGAAGACTTTAAAGACAATAATTCAATTCCTTTTCTTAAAACCTTTGCAATTTGTAAAGCCTTCGTTATAAAGCACAGCGGAAAACTTAAAGAAATAAAACATATAACAAATACAATTATTTTCTTTTACAATTTAAATACAGAACTCTTTGCAAGACCTTTTTCTCTTTCTTACATCCTTTAGTCTAGCTAGCCACAAGATTCGCCCGTGCAAATCCTTCATCAACTGTCTTTGATATGTTCTTCTGTTTCTCATACATACCTACACCACAAGACTTAAACTAATGAGCCTAACGCTCAGTAAGTGATATAATGAAATGCAATGCTAATACTCATCCATGATCATGTGATGCATTACAGAGAAGAACCTATCTTCTCGGTATACCAAGAGAAAGGATACATCATATAGTCATATAGTTATCCATCACCCCTACATGGGGATACATCCTATGGCCTCATTACCATGATCGTCCCCATTCTCTTTTGTTTGGAGACGTTGGGGATTTCAGTACAAGAGAAATGATGAACCTAAGAATCCTTGTGGTTAATTGTCTGATGCAAACCTAGGGTATACGAACCCTAGACCCAACAACTTTTGCGGAATTAGACGGATCGTCTCACGATTTCAAGATCAAAGGGTTGAAACTACGACCCTAGCCAAACCTGTCGACTAGAACCGGAGTATTCCGAAGAGGAGCTTGACCCTAACCAAACCTGTCAGCTAGAACCAAAGCTATCAAAAGGTTCGATCTTTCAAGAATCCACTTAAAGAGATCAAGTTCTTCGCAAAGAAATCAAGAGAAGGAAATCTCCCAAAAAGCAAAGGCTCTCACTTTAATTTGTCAAAAGGTTTTTTTAACAATTGTTCCCTAAGGTGCTTTTATAAGATAAACATAAAGTAAATCTAATCCTAATAAAATAAGAAAACTAATTCAAAATAAAATAAAATGAGATAAGATCTAACTAATTAGGGCATGTGCATGGTATGTGCATAGCATGTGCTCAATAATTAATTAATGGCATGTGCTCGGCATGTGCTCAGTAACTAATTAATGGCATGTGCGTGGCATGTGCTCGACATGTGCTCGGCATGTGCTCGATCCACCTCTGTAGGTGTGTCTTCATCTTGAATCTTTGAATCTTAAAAACGGTAATACAAATATTTCTTTGAAAGATTATTTGAATTAGGCCATGTAAGAATTCACTGGGCCACATCATAAGTTGGTCTTTATATTGATTTGAGCCTCGAATCCGAGTAAGTGAAATCGGACTTCTTAAACAGAATCGTAGGTCTCTATTCGTGGACCTTTTGATATAGCAAACAAACTCCAAATTTAACGAACTAGCCCATTCTGGAAACCTTGGGATGTCAGCTACAATCGTTATGAAGAACACTTTCCCATATAAAATACTTAAGGTCATCGAAGTTGCCAAATAGGACTCGGAGGTCGAATCAATAGTTCCGCATTTTACCATAAGTCTCTCAATCTTGTGCTTGATTTTCCTCATATGCTCTTGAAGAATACCATAATATATTTGAATGATAGATGAATGTAATTCATTATCTTTCTCCTTTGAACCTTTTCTAGGATTTCTTCCTCAAAAAAGTTGAAGTTTTTCATTCATCTTCTTTATCCTTGCTCTAGTTTTTCGGCCTCTAATATCTCCTAATGAATCATTCTCTTTGTAGGTTTTCTGGATCACATCATTCCCCCTTTCTTCGAGAAGATTCGTCCTCGAATCGCCTGCATTATACAAAGACAAGTCAATAATATTAAAAGAGACACTTTTGTTACCATATTTGCTTAGTAGCAAAATTTTATAAGTGTTGTCATTGATGTGCTCCAAGGCTTGGAAGAAAACATCTCGTCTTAGATGCAACTTGTGCTTTCGTTGAATGGCAAATCCTTCTTTCTTTACATGAATCCATACCCATGTTCCGGGCTCGAATATAAGTCTCACTCCTAAATTCCTCACCTTTACATGTAAATTCCTAACAACTTCCACCTTTTCCTTTCCATCAAGACTAGCAAACTCATTAGTAGGTAAATATAAAAAGTCTAATGAAATCAAAAGATTAAATCCATAAATAATTTCAAAAGATGAATAAGATATGATAGAATGAACAATTTTATTATATATAAATTCATCATGCATTAAGAACTTCATCCAATTAGCATAGAATGGATGCTCTATTACAATATTGAAAAATAAATCCAAGTGTCTAACATGTATCTCTACAATTTTGCCATAATCCATATCATCAAAGTATCTAATAGCAAATTTTCCAATAATATATTTAAACACATGATTCATGAACCTCATAAGAATACTAGAAACATCAAATAATCCATCTTGCATAATTGGCCATTCATCTAGTCCATGTTTAAATTTAAACACAACTTTCCAAGTATAAACTTTTTTAATCCGAATTTGATAACATTTATTTTTCAATTCAATCCTAAAAATCATGCATGCTCCATATTCATGAAAATACCAACTAATCCATATCCATATCCAAATTCGAATTTTATGCTCATCTAAGGTCTTAAAAATACCTACTTTCATATAGGTCACATAATTGGCACATGCTCCAAAGATACCACTTTTCAATTCATAAAGATAAAACTTAGGAACATATAATATAATCTTCATCAATAGAATCCCTTTATGCCCATTAAAATCCGAACATGTAACTTTTTCATTAATAATCAAATATTTCCCGTAAAAGTCTATACATGCAATTTCGTCACGAACTATCCAAAATTTTCCATAAAAATCTATGCATGCAATCTTTCCACAAACAATCCAAAAATTTCCATATAGTTCTACGCATGCAATATTTTTACAAAAAATAAAAACTTTTCCATGAAATCCCACACATGCAATTATTTTATGACTATAAAAATCTAAATTTGCAAACCTTTCACAAGCAAACCAAAATCTCCCAAAATGATTGACACATGCTTCTTTGTTACAAACTATCCATAATATCCCAAAACCTAAGTCTTTATCATGCAAATTTTTAATAATTTCAGATTTTAATAACTTAGTTTGATGAGTAAAAACATACCTTTCTGACATTGGGTTGGCAACCACAATGTCCTTACCTTTCTGGATAACATATGGACACACCTTGTTGTACTCCATCCATGGAAGTTCAATCCTTTTTTGTGGTGTTAAGTCTTTTGGTAACTCCTTTGGATGGATGTTTTTATAACCTTGCAAAATAGATGAAACATCCACTAGAAACAAAATAATTAGCTCATGGGAGGTAAAAGAAATATTTTTGCATAAAAATAAATTCAACTCTCTAATTTCCTCACTTTTTTAAAACACTCCAATTCCTTTCCTTTCCTTTTCTCCCTCATATTTTACCTCCTCTCTCACTATTTTTTTCTCCTTCTCTCTCTCAGTTTTTCTTTTCTTATCCCCAATTTCTTTTCTTCCTCATAGCCTTTTTCACTCACTTTATTTATGGCTTTTCTCTCTTTGGCTCTTTTGTCTCCTTTTTCACTTTCGCCTTTTTCCTTTTCAATTCTTTTTATTTCTTCAACTACCAAATTTTGTTCAACTCCTCCCAAATCTGATTTTTCTTCACTTGTTTTTGATTTGGCAAAATTTTGGGACTCTTTGGCAATATCTTCTTGATCTATGTTGGCTTCCTCGACTTGCACATTTAAAACTTCCATTGTGACCAACAAGTCTTCTTTCATTGGTTCTTCCACTTTCACATTTATACAATCTTCAAGTGGTGGTAATTCATTGTTACTTACACTCTTTTCATCTCCAATTTCAAACTTTTCTTCTCGTGTACCTTTTTCAATTGGTTGCTCAACTTTATTGCTCTCTTTTCCTCTAACATCAATATCATCTTGCTTTTCTTCAACTTCTCTCTTTTGTATCAACTTTTCTTCTTGGTTGACATTGCTTGCTTGCTTTAATTTCTCTAGATCCTCATTCACCTCTTTAGAATTCAATGGGGCCATGGTGATTGGCTTCTTCTTCATGTAAGACTCATAAAGTTTGTCTAAAGTCAATTGGGATTTTCGACTTAATTCCCTCCAATAGTGTAAAGGAACAAACCTCTTTCTCATGATGGCCCTCATATATTCCCATGTTCGAATTGGTGGGTCTCCATACCTCCTTTGATCTCTTGATAATTGTGCCCACCAAATGTTTGCGTAATCCGTGAACGTCATGGCAACTAATCTGATTTTCTTTTCTTTCGAGTAGTTTTTGCTTCCAAAAATAAGATCCACTTTTTGCTCCCACTCTAGATATGTTTCCGGATTGCTTTCCCCTTGGAAAAGTGGTAAATTTACCTTTTTATGGCTTAAATTTCCATCTCTCCCATCCATACGGAAACCTCTTTCAAAACCTCTCCTTTGGTTACTTACCTTTTTCTCCTCAAACTTACTTCTTTCAAAACATCTCCTTTCACGGCCTTGTGTTAAAGTTGGAATTTGAAATTGATCAATCCTTTGATTTAGGGCATGGAATTGACCTTGCATATCCCTCATAATTTCGGCTCAAGAACAAAGAAAAGCAAATAAAAAGGTTAGTAAAAAAAATATAATGAAAGTATGGACCTTTCCACTCGCTCACGTGTTTCACTCAACTAATGAATCACTCCACTCGTGTTTACACTCAATTGGATTTTTCAAATTGATCTCACAACTCCGCCTTTTACCACTCTACCTTCCCTTTTGAGTTCTTTACTCACAACTCAATCAAAGAAAAGAAAAGGTTTTCAATCAAGTAAACACTTTGAAAAAATCAAACTTTTTTCAAACTTTAAATTCAAATTGCCTTCAAGTTTGATGAAAACCAAGCTACTCAAACTACTTGTTGTGATTAAGTAGCCTAATAAGCAAATACCTTGAATTTGGAATAAGGTATTATGGAACTTTCCTAAAAAGGAAACTTTTTCTCGAAAAAATTTCTGAAAACTTACAGAAATAAACCGGAGATTAGATATTTGAATAGCACTTTTTGAGATGAAAACAAAGATGATATTCGATTTTGAATAGGCTTTTTGTAGAATAAAAAGTTCATTTTTTTTTGGAAATAAAAAGCCCACTTTTTTTTTTGTAAGATTGATAACAAAAGGAATAACTTTTTGATGTTTGATCATAAGGGTCAAACCTTTTTTTGATAGATGAAGAGAAAGGAAATATTTTTTTTTTTTGATATTTTGAAGGTTGATCGTAAGGATCAATAAAATAAAACTGATGCAGAAAAATAAATATAGCACCTTGAAACGTTCGAGCCTTCGCTCTGATACCAACTGATGCGAACCTAGGGTATACGAACCCTAGACCCAACAACTTTTGCGGAATTAGACGGATCGTCTCACGATTTCAAGATCAAAGGGTTAGAACTATGACCCTAGCCAAACCTGTCAACTAGAACCGGAGTATTCCGAAGAGGAGCTTGACCCTAACCAAACCTGTCGGCTAGAACCAAAGCTATCAAAAGGTTCGATCTTTCAAGAATCCACTTGAAGAGATCAAGTTCTTCGCAAAGAACTCGAGAAGGAAATCTCCCAAAAAGCAAAAGCTCTCAATTTAATTTTTCAAAAGGTTTTTTTAACAATTGTTCCCTAAGGTGCTTTTATAAGATAAACATAAAGTAAATCTAATCCTAGTAAAATAAGAAAACTAATTCAAAATAAAATAAAATAAGATAAGATCTAACTAATTAGGGCATGTGCATGGCATGTGCACGGCATGTGCTCAATAATTAATTAATGGCATGTGCTCGGCATGTGCTCGACATGTGCTCGGCATGTGCTTGGACTAAAACTTTATTGGGTTGTTGGCTCGATAGGAATAGAAGGTGGACACGCGGGGGCTTCAGAATGTGTCGAGGGCTTACATTGGGCTTTCCAGATCAAAACTCATTCTTTACATTCTTTGATTTTTGTATCTTGTATCTCCTCTATTGTTAGCAAGTTCTTCAATATTTTTGGATCATTGATTTTGGGCTCCCTCTCTTGGATTTCTTCCACCAAAAGTTGGAGTCTTTTATTCATCTTCTTTATCATCGCTCTAGTATTTTGGTCTCCAATGGCTCCTAATAAATCATTATTTTTGTGTGTATTCTGGATCACATCACCGTCACTCCGATGAGGAGATACATCATATAGTGTCCCCATCGATGAACAGTCACCAAATCTCCCGAACCCCGACACGCCTATTTACATATATTATGCATGTCATAGAATATGTCAACATGAAATAAGGTGAAATGTAATGCTCCTGCGAATGCAATTTGGAAAGGAACCTATCCTTTTCGTTATCCTGAGAGAGTGGATACATCATATAGTCATGTAGCTGTAACGACTCGGATTTTTATCCTTCTATTTAATTTTAAGGAAAAGCGAGTTGAAAAAAAGTTTAAAAAAAAAAAAAACTTAACTTTCGTCAAAAAGCTTTATTTAAAACCTCTTTCGATTAGAGTGCCCTTTCTAATCCCGATCGTTACTACATTTTCTTGAACTCGTTTAAACCATAAAAGATTAAATCCTTGATTTATTTTGGAAAATCTAGTGGAGATGATGTAGTGGAAATGGATTTGAAAACCATTAATTAAAACATAATGGGAGACGAAAATCTAAATCAACCTCCTAAAAGTTTAGGGTAAATCTGTCACAAGTTCAAAACGTACAAGCTAAAACCATAGTTGATATTTTTACAAAACATGTTTATGATTCAACCCTTACAAAATGTTCTTCTTCTTTCCTTAAGCCATCGGTCTACTCTGGCCTAGTCTCTGCCAAATAATCCCCAGGCTCCATGGGGAGGCCCTCCTCCTTTTCTCCTGGTATCACCATTTCATTACCTACACCACAAGTAAGGACGTGAGCCAATGGCCCTGTAAAGGAAATGGGGAAAGAAATGCTTATGCTTATCCTTTGTGATGGAATGAATAGTGACCAGACCTACCCTTTTTCTTGCAACTGGAACTCCTGTACCCTAAGAGGGAAGGGCTTTGGCCAGTTGCAGACTTGACCCGCTACCCATCCACCCCTCAACTCCCGTTATCATCAATTCCTATTCCCAGTACCTGTGTCGGGCTAAGCTACTAGTACCACAAGAAACTTTATTATCTTAAGACTTTTTCCCATTTTCATCAGCTACTCTCACTCATGCATGCTTGAGCACCACCCTCGATGGGGTACTCCCTATTTGTTTCTATTAGCATGATGCATGAAGACACTTAATTAAACGTGCATGAAAGAAGCAACAGAATTGAAAAGACAATATGCACATAATCAAGTAAATGGCGGAATTCACACAATTCGAATATCATGCTCGAAATAAAATTGAATCGACAATTAGCATGCTTAACAAGATAAGTATAATTTAACGTGCTTATCAATGTAACAACCGAATGAACATAGTTAAGGATATCAAACATGTTCAAGGATATATAACAGAACACCAACGAGTTTTATAACAAGGAATTAACAAGATTAGCAGTTAACTCGGAAACTTAAAGACTACACGAGTACTAGATTAACATACTTGATAATTAAGAGCAACATCCACATTCAAATTAAGGCAAAAATTCTAAGATAACAACGACAATAGCAACTCCTACAACTATTCATGCTTTAAGTTATTTACAGCAGAGTTACATACTTTGTAAGAGAACAATAACGACAATATAACAGTAACGACAACAATTTACAGCAATTATATTTCTATTATGATTTATCATTTGTTGGTTTATAGCAATCCAAACAATAACAGCGGTTTATCATACGTTTAGGATATATCAACCGTAATAAAAATAAAGACAAAAGACTTACATGCTTTCAAGTTTAAGTGAGTTAACTAACAGAAAAAGTTTTACAGGAGGTATATAAAAGAAATCAGAAATCAAACATGTGCAGAGCATTGACTCTATTTCATTTATCCTTAGCATTTAACATAACTCCTTCTCGACTTCCATAACTCATCCGTACTTGGAAACTTGCCTATTAAATCCTAACATTCAGAGTCATAGCAGTAAGAACAATATAACGGTGGGTTAAAAACTATGGATTATATATATTTACCAGTTCATTTTTTATGTTACAGCAACACATTATAGCAAGGAATACCATGTTTTTGAGTTATCATTTGTTATTATTACGATGTGTTCTTAAGAACAACCATTTACAGTAGCAACAACCTAATATGCTAAGAAAACTTAACTTCAGTAAGTAAACTGTAGAAATCGAACTACAACACTAACAACTTAACTTTAGCAAGTAAACTACAAGCAAACTGCAAGCACACTACAACAACTAACCCTACAACATGTGATAACGGAGTATCAATAAAACATCACAGCAAAGCACAACTAACTTACAGGGTATAGTAGCAAGGACAAATACGTATAACATATAAAATATGCTCACATCTTTCAACAATTTATCCTTACTTAGCATCCTCCATTCTTGCCTCATAATCTCCCTTAATCAAAATCTAGTTCTATCACTAAGCAAACAAGGAAATTATACCAAGCACATAGGAAGTTTGTAAATGCAGAACTAAAAGCATGGAAACTACGGAGAGATCAACATCAAGCAGAGAAACCAATTACACAAAATCACTAAACTAACAATCAACAAACAATTTACTTGTGGGTAGGGCCTCCAAATGGCCAAGACTACCCATTTCCTTACCTGAATGCAGAAGATTTAGCATGGTTAGTTGAACTCCACACCAATAAAAGGAAAAGTCATCGAAGAGAGGAAGAAATGCAGTGAAAGACTGAAGCTAGAGAATAAGAAGGAAAGCTTACTAGAAGTAGAGGTAGAGGTAATCATTGTGTAGGGGAGGGATGTCGGATGGCTATTGGGATGCTGGGGCTAAGCGATTTCCTTGTCTGGGCAGTTTTCTTCGCTAGAGATCGTGTAGTAATGAACTACACGACAAAGGGTTGATTTTTAAATCCCTAAAATGTTGCTGTTCTGCGATCTTTCGGATGAATTTGGACGCATTACCATCGTACGCAAGACAAATTTTCTGCGGCCAAATTCTAGCTTTGGACGAGAAATGGCGTCCCCATTCTCGTAAGTACTGTCCGCATTCAGGTTTCAGATGCCATTTGGTGTCCCCATGTGTCCGTACATATCGTCCAAAAATATCCAAAAATCGGACAGATTCAATGTGGACGATACCCTTCCTCGTCCGCAAGGGTCCTAAACTTCTCAAAATTGTGAAGTCAGGATGCTGAATTGCGTCCCAACTCATCCCAAGGTTCGAGCAATGCACCCGGTGATCTTGTGGATGACATTTCACATCTGTACGATCGTCCGCAATCGTTTGAACAAACCAAACCCCCTTTTTCTTCACATTCTTGACTGAATTTTTATCCCGTCATATTTTTTGTCACAAATATATGTTGTAATTCAACACATCACAGTACGCCACGTAATATATATTATCACCAAATGTTCAATACATAGCATACATGAAAAAATTTAGGATTGGGATATTACATACTACCCCCCTTAAAATAATTTTGGTAAAATTAGTTATTGAATAATTTGGGGTATGAAGCACGCATGTCATCCTCTTTCTCCCAAGTAGCCTATTCACGACTGTGGTTCTGCCACAAAACCTTGACCAACGAGATGTGTTTGCGTCGTAACTCCTTCACTCTAGAGTCGAGAATCTGAATAGGCCTTTCACTGTTTCTCAAATTAGGTTGTACATCGATATTGTCAGAGGGGTTTAGTACCACCGCGTCACCTAGGCATTTCTTGAGCATGGAAACACGGAAGACATTGTGCACACCGGCCATGGAGTCTGGTAACTGCAGCGGATAGGCAACCGGTTCTACTTTCTTTATGACTGCGTGGGGCCCCACATATCTAGGATTGAGCTTCCCTCTTTTGCCGAATCGAACAACACCCTTGAAAGGAGATACTTTCAGAAAAATGTTGTCTCCCTCCTCAAATTCAAGAACTCGACGACGATTGTCCACATAGCTCTTTTGCCGACTTTGTGCTGCCAACATCCTCTGTTTAATCAGGGCCCTGACTCTGCTGTTTTTTGTACCATTTTAGGCCCATCGAACGTGCCTCACTTGTTTCATTCCAGTGCAATGGCGATCTACACTTTCTTCCATATAACGCCTCACAGGGTGCCATGCCGATAGTGGCCTGATAGCTGTTGTTGTATGTGAATTCAACCAACAGCAGGATCTTTCTCCATCCTACATGTAAATCAAGAGCACAGGCTCGCAACATGTCCTCAAGAGTTTGAATGGTCCTTTCACTCTCTGGCCGTCTGTCTGAGGATGAAAAGTTGTGCTAAATTTTAACTCAGTGCCCATAGCTCAGCTCAGACTCTTCCAGAAAGCCAAAGTAAAACGCGGGTCCCGATCCGATACAATAGAAACTAGGATGTCGTGCAGCCTCATTATCTCCCTCATATATAAATCGGCCAATTGGTTAATCTTTTACGTCATTGTCACCGGTAGAAAGTGTACAACCTTTGTCAACTAATCTACGATTACCCAAATCGCATCGTGGGCTTGAGCAGTTCTAGGCAGACAAGTGACGAAGTCCATGGTAATATGTTCCCACTTCCATTCCGGGATTGACAGTGGATGGAGCAGATCACCAGGTCGTTGGTGTTTAGCCTTAACGAGCTGAAATACCTGGCATTGAGATATATAATTGGCAATATCGTAGTAGTAATGGGCTTTAAAATACATTTTGTTACAACCAGGATGCATGGAGAAATTGGAAGAGTGAGCTTCCTTCAAAATCTTCAGTCGTACCGTGGTATCACTAGTCACATACCATCGGTTTTTATATTTGACCATACCATCCGCAGATGTAGAGAAGCTATGATACTTCGGTAGAGTCAGGTTCAGCTTGTAGTCCTTATATACCCCATCCTTTTGCTGATCCTCCCTGATCTGTTCAAGAATAGACGGTACCAAGGTCAACTATTCTAACACCACATCCAACAGTGTCGGAACGATCTGTATCTCAAGCCCTTGAAGGTCTCCTTGAAGTCCAGAAGGCATTTCCTGACATATCACGTTCATTACTGCAACCTTGCGGCTGAAAGCGTCAGCAACGACATTGGCTTTTCCCGGATGGTATTTGATTTAACAATCGTAGTCTTTAACGAACTCAAGCCATCTTCATTGGCACATATTCAGTTCCTTTTGAGTGAAGATATACTTGAGACTATTGTGGTTTGAGTAGATTTCGCAGCGCTGTCCATATAGATAGTGTCTCTATATTTAGAGGGTGAAGACCACCGCTGTGAGTTCCAAATCATGGGTGGGATAGTTCTGTTCGTGAACTTAAAGCTAACATGATGCATAGGCAATGACATTTCCCTGTTGCATGAGAACTCCACCAAGTTGTTGCTTTGATGCATCATAGTAAATACTGAAGTTGTCATCCTCCAAAGGTAGTGCCAACACAGGGGCGGTGGTTAACCTGCGTTTCAACTCTTAAAAACTGCTTTCACAATCGCTGGACTAGCAGAATCTAACGTTTTTCTTGGTAAGACTGGTAAGTGGTAAAGTGATCTTGGAGAACCCGTTAATAAAATGCCTGTAGTACCAGGCCCTGAAAACTCCCTACTTCACCAACATTCTTCGGTTGTGACCAGTTAACCACTGCCTGAGTCTTGGACGGGTCAACCAAAATACCTTCCTCAGAAATTTCGTGGCCAAGGAAACTGACATTGTTCAGCCAAAATTCACACTTAGAAAACTTTGCGTACAACTGATGCTGACCAAGAACAAATAGGGCCATCCGTAAATGCTCGTGATGTTTTGCCTCCGATCGGAAGTAGACCAAGATGCCATCGATGAATACGATGATAAATTTGTCCAAGAAGTCACTGAAAATAAGGTTCATCAGGTCCATAAAGGCTACTGGGCATTGGTCAATCCAAAGGACATAACCAAAAATGTGTAGTGACCATATCTTGTGTGAAAGGCAATCTTTGGTATATCATCGGGCTTGACTTTCAGGTGATAGTAGCCAGAGTGAAGGTCAATCTTGGAGAACACTCGGGCACCACTTAACTAGTCAAAGTGGTAGTTGATTCTTGGCAAGGGGTATTTGTTTTTTATCGTGACCTTATTCAACTCTCTATAGTCAATGCACATTTGTAAGGTCTCGTCCTTTTTGACGAATATTACAGGTGCACCACAAGGAGAAAAACTGTGTCGAATAAATCCTTTAGTGACCAGTTCTTCTAATTGTATCTTCAGCTCTCGTAATTTAGCAGGTGCCATACGATATAGATGTTTGGAGATGGGATCCGTACCTGGTTGCACATTGATTTCGAACTCAATATCACAGTCTGGGGGTAGACCAAGAAGATCATCAAGAAAAATGTTTGGGAAGTCGCGCACTATCCAACATCCTCCATCTTAGCCTTAGTGCTCGCGGCAGTATCGATCACAATGACCAAAAATCCATCGCACCCATTTTTCATCAATTTATCCACCTTTAGTGCAGAGATGATTGCATGCTTCCCATTCTCTTTACCTCCTTGAACCGAGTGTCGCTCACCACCCAAAAGACCGAAACAAACTTTCCTTTCCTTGCAGTGAATGATTGCGTGGTGCATGGACAACCAATGCATTCCCAATATGACATCATAGACATTTAGATTCATGATGATCAAATCAACCCGAAATAAACGGCCGTTGATGTCCACCTCATATGACTGGAGCATCCCATCGGTAATCAATTGATTGCCGGAGGGCAACAACACACAATGAGTATAGTTTGTGCTATTGGAGAAGCAATTCGCTCACTCACAAAACTTAGTGGAGATGAATGAGAATCGAAGAGTGCATAAACGGCACGCTTGTTTATATATATCATTCCTGCCAGGGTTAGGTGAGTTGTTTTCATTCTAAGATAAAATCTCCTATTTCATCTAGGGGGAAAGCAAAAGTAATTGTATGAAAGGAAAACTTAAATGCGTAGTGTACTTGCTACAACTGCTGGCTGATCATGGTCATCGGTCCCATACATGGCAAAGACGCATGGGGTAGCACCTCCTTATCCTGTGGTTCGAGTAGGGCTATTTCGGGCTTTATGTCCGAGCTTCTAGCAAGAAAAGCATTTCTCTATACCTACCAAACATTCCCCCCGATGCATCCTCTTGAATTTTGGGCAAACATTGTGTTGAGGAACGTTGGATGCCTAAGTCACTGGCCTTTTGTCTGGCCTAATATGTCCCTCAGCTTCTGTCGGTCGTTTGATGCCCAGTCCCGATAGGGGTCCACTCCGTGAAGGTTGGGTTGGGGTAGCCTTCCATGTCCTCTGGGTAGCTTCTTTCTACTTCCTCACTCCTTCCAAGGCCAATGCTCTTGTCACCATTTGCGAAAAAGGGACCCCCTCAATATCGGCCTCAATAACTCCCTCTTGAGCTTCAAACTTCAGCTCTTGCACGAAATGATGTACCTTGTTCTCCTCCACCACCACCAGATGAGGAGCGTAGTGGGATAAAGCATCAAATCATTAGGCATATTTTGTCATCGTGCCCGTATGACGAATACACATGAATTCGGTCATTTTCTGGCTACAAACCGTATGATTGAAGTACTTGTTGTTGAACAGGTCCTTGAACTCTTTCCCCGTGAGAGTGGCCATATCATGTGAGACTTTGACAGTGTCCCACCAGAAGCGAGCCTCATGCATCAAATAATAGGAGGCACACTTAACCTTCTCTGACTCGACGATGTCTACATAGCTAAACTTGTCTTCGATAGAGCGAACCCACTCTTGCGCTCCTGCGATATCTGAAACATCCCCATTGAAATAGGGTGGTCTGAGTTTTTGGAATTTTCCCCATCCGGCTTCTCGATACATCGGCTGTACTAGCTGGATTGGTATAGGGCGATTGTTTCCATTTTTGTTTACGAGGTTTGGTCCCACATTCTGGTCCGGGCCCATGAATCTTTCCATGAAGCAGAAGTGCTGCTCCATGAACTGAGTATGCTGCTTCATTTGCTGGGACTGCTATCCCACTACAGCCGCAATACGTTCAAAAACCTCATTTCGACTAGGGTCTCCCTGCCGTTCGGGCGCTCGGGCTCAACCCTCATTAACAGGGACATTCCCCCTTAATCTTCTAGCCATCAATAGGTTCCTACGAGTCCACTTCACAATGTGAAAACATGAACCTCTAAGAAGATTTATCTAAGAAAACACTTCAACAATCCTTATGACCACAGCTACTTCTAACATCACACTTATCCTGCATATATTTCTACAATATGAACTTAAATATTTTAATGTTAGAAGGGGAAAAACTTACAGTCAGAAGGGCCTTGCCCGTCGAGTCTGGGCAATCAGCGGAGAGACGTACAGAGTAGACCTGGCTCTGATACCAACTGTAACGACATGGATTTTTATCCTTCTATTTAATTTTAAGAAAAATCGAGTTAAAAAAATGTTTTTTTTAACTTTAACTTTCGTCAAAAAGCTTTATTTAAAACCTCTTTCGATCAGAGTGCCCTTTCTAATCCTGATCGCTACTACATTTTCTCAAACTCGTTTTAACCATAAAAGATTAAATCCTTGATTTGTTTTGGAAAATCTACCAGAGATGATGTAGCGGAAACGAATTTGAAAACCATTAATTAAAACATAATGGGAGACAAAAATCTAAATCAACCTCCTAAAAGTTTTGGGTAAATATGTCACAAGTTCAAAACGTACAAGCTAAAACCATAGTTGATATTTTTAGAAAACATGTTTATCATTTAACTCTTACAAAATGTTCTTCTTCTTTCCTTAAGCCATCGGTCTACTCTGGCCTAGTCCCTGCCAGATAATCCCCAGGCTCCACGGGGAGGGCCTCCTCCTTTGTTCCTGGTATCACCATTTCATTACCTATACCACAAGTAAGGACGTGAACCAATTGCCCACTAAAGGAAATGAGGAAAGAAATGCTTATGCTAACGCCGCTCTTTAGGTTCCTTTGGGCTGGGGGCCACCCAACCCAAGTCTTTTTATTAAATTCGTTAGTTCATTCATTCGTTACTCGTACGTCGAGCTGGAGATTGAGGGATTTCCTTTGTGATGGAAAAGTAACCGGACCTAACCTTTTTCTTGCAACTATAACTCCCGTACCCTAAGAGGAAGAAGCTTCGGCCAGTTGCAGACTAGACCTGCTACCCATCTACCCCCCAATTCCCGTTATCATCCATTCCTATTCCCAGTACTCGTGTCGGGCTCAGCTACGGGTACCACAAGAACCTTTATTATCTTCAGACTTTTTCCCATTTTCATCAATTACTCTCACTCATGTATGCGTCAGCACCACCCCCAAGGGGGTACTCCCTATTTGTTTCTATTACCATGATGCATGAAGACACTTAATTAAACGTTCATGAAAGAAACAACAGAATTGAAAAGATAATATGCACATAATAAAGTAAATGGCGGAATTCACACAATTAGAATATCATGCTCGAAATAAATCTAAATCGACAATTAGCATGCTTGACAAGATAGGTATAATTTAACGTATTTATCAATGTAACAACCGAATTACTGAACACGGTGAAGGATATCGAAAGTGTTCAAGGATATATAACAGAACACCAACGAGTTTAATAACAAGGAATTAACATGATTAGCAGTGAACTCGAAAACTTAAAGACGATACGAGTACTAGATTAACTAGCTTGATATTTAAAAGAGCAACATCTACATTCTAGTTATGGTATCAATTCTAAGATAACAACGATAATAGGAACTCCTATAACTATTCATGCTTTAAGTTATTTACAGCAAGTTACATGCTTTGTAAGATAACAATAATGACAATATAACAGTAACGACAACAATTTACAACAATTATATTTCTATTATGATTTATTATTTGTTGGTTCACAACAATCCTAACAATAGTAGCGGTTTATCATACATTAAGGACATATCAACAGTAATAAAAAAAAAAAAAGACAAAAGACTTACATGCTATCATGTTTAAACGAGTTAAGTAACACAACAAGTTTTGCAGGAGCTATATAAAAAAAATCAGAAATCAAACATGTGCAGAGCATTGAATCAATTTCATTTATCCTTAGCATTCAACATAACTCCTTCTCGACTTCCATGACTCATTCGTACTTGGAAACTTGCATATTAAATCGTAACATTCAGAGTCATAGCAGTAACAACAATATAACGGTGGGTTAAAAACAACGGATTATATATATTTACCAGTTCATTTGTTATTTTACAGTAACACATTATAGCAAGGAATACCATGTTTCCTGACTTATCATTTGTTATTATTTACGATGTGTTCTTAACAGCAACCATTTGTTAACATAGAAAATATGCTCACATCTTTGTGCAATTTATCCTTACTTAGCATTCCTTCATTCATGCCTCATAATCTCCCTTAATCAAAATCTAGTTCTATCACTAAGCAAATAAGGAAATTATATTAAGCACATAAGAAGTTTGTAAATACAGAACTAAAAGCATGGAAACTATGGAGAGATCAACATCCAGCAAAGAAACTAATTACACAAAATCACTAAACTAACAATCAACAAACAATATACTTGTGGGTAGGGCCTCCAAATGGCCAAGACTACCCATTTCCTTAATTGAATGCAGACGATTTAGCAGGGTTCATTGAACTCCACACCACTAAGAGGAAGAGTCGTCGAACAGACGAAGGAAACACAGGGAAAGACAGAAGCTGAAGAATAAGAAGGAAAGCTTACTAGGAGTAGAGGTAGAGGCGATCATTGCGTAAGGGAGGGAGGTCAGCTGTCTATCGGGAGGCTGGAGCTAAGCGATTTTCTTGTCTGGGAATTTTTCTTCTCTGGAGATCGTGTAGTAATGGACTACACGACAAAGGGTCGATTTTGAAATACCTAAATTTTTGCTGTTTTGTGATCTTTTGGACAAATTCAGACGCATTATCATCATCATCTGCATGCGTCCGCAAGAGCAATTTTCTCAGGCCAAATTCTAGCTTCGGACGTGAAATGGCGTTGCCATTCTCGTCCATAGCGTTCGCATTCGGGTTTCGAACGCCATTTGGCGTCCCCATGCATCCACACATATCGTCCGAAAGTGTCCAAAAATTGGACAGATTCAATTGCGGGCGATACCCTTCCTCATCTGCATGCGTCCGAAAGTCTCTAGAATTAGGTAGATTCGATGTGGACGATAGCCTTCCTCGTCCGCATGCGTTAACAAGGGTCCGAAACTTCGTGAAATTGAGATGTCAGGACGCTAAATTGCAATCCAACTCATCCCAAGGTTCGGCCAACGCACCCGGTGATTTAGCGGACGACACTTCACATCCGCACAATCATTCGAACAGATCAAAACCACCTTTTTCTTCACATTCTCGACTAAATTTTTATCCCTTCATATTTTCTCTAACGAATGTACGTCATAATTCAACACATCATAGTACGCCACGTAATATATATTATCACCAAAAGTTTGATACATAGCGTACACAGAAAAATTTAGGATTGGGATATTACAATAGCTATTTTCACCCCTACATGAAGATACATCATATGGCATCACTACCATGACTGTCACCATTCTCTTTTGTTTGGAGACGTTGGGGATTTAAGTACAAGAGAAATTATGAACCCTAGAGTCCATGTGGTTAACCATTACTCCGATGAGGAGATACACATATAGTGTCTCCACCGATGAACAGTCACCAAATCTCCCGAACCCCCACACGCTTATTTACATATTTTAAGTATGTCATGCAATATGTTGATAATTTCATAAGCCCTAGATATGATGCATGAATGCCATATACCATTCACATTATATCTCTATATAACCTCGAAAACGTGATCTTATAAATAACTCGATATAAACAAGTCATTAAAAGAATCTACTCTAACAAACACACAACAAACAACATTACAATTCATAGAATATGTTCAATATTTGGTAAAATAGTAAACAACCTAAATATTCTACTAAAGCAGTAACAGTCAGCAAACAAAGTTCCAATTCTTACGACGTAGGTTTCAAAGACCAAAACACAGGCAGTATCACTTACATGGCCTCTGTGTGACGACCCAAATTTTTTATTATCTTAAAAATACGTTAAATTTTGAATTTTTTTCATTTTAAAATCCTTTTAAAATAATATCAAAGTCTTTTTCTTAAAAATTCAATCATTACTAAACACTTACCACATCAGTCATCAAATCGTGGTAAACCAACATTATAAAATTAGCGGAAACGCAAATAAATATTTCTCAAGGCATAGTGGAAACAAGAATAGAAATTTCAATTAATACCTTAATTAAAGTTTGAGGTTAAAAATGTTACCTACTTAATGTTCGAAATAAGGGTTAGAGTTTTAGAGTAGTGTTGCACAAAAACTTTTTTGTCACTAAACTCTCTCAAAATAAATACTTCCTCTCATCCTTGACCCATTCTCCTACTCTGGTCGCGTTCCTCTAGATACTCCGCAGGCTCCACGGGTAAGGCCTCCTCTGCTCTAGGCGCAATCATCTCATTACCTACACAACAAGTAAGAACGTGAGCCTAATGGCCCAACAAGGAAGTGGGTTAATACAAGTGCATATGCCTCTCTTTAGTTACTTTTTGGAATGGAGGCCTCCCAATCCAACCTTTTCATTAAATCGTTGGTTCTTTGGTTTTTTACTCATACTTCGAGCTAGAGATTAGAGGGTTCTTAGGGGATGGAATAGTTGGTCGAACCTAACCTTTTACTTACAACTAGGTTCCCTCTACCAACAGGGTAGGGGGCTTCACCTAGCTGCAGACTAGGTCCGCTACCCATCCGCCCCCCAACTCTCTTTTTCTTCTTTTTCCCTTTAGGCGTATCCCGCCCTCCAGGCTTTTTCCTAGTGATAGGCGTATCTTGCTCATCCTGAACATCCTTTTCCCTTCAGGCGTATCCTGCCCTCTAGGCTTTATTCCAGTGACACACGTATCCCGCCCATCCTGAATGTTTTCTTAATATTATTCTTCACTCATGCATGGGTGAGTACCACTACCAAAATTGCATTCCTTACTGGATTTCTATTAACATGATGCATGAATGACATAACAATCAAATAGCGCATACATAGAAAGTAAATGACAATAATAAAAAGGACTGAAAATCAATCGTTAAGTATCAGAATTTAAAACACAGAAGGAGAGCAAGGGCATATTTGAATAATTATAAGTCAACTATAAAAGAAACATTTAACAGTGGGGATTAAAGCATGCTATTAAGCGGGGGTCACATTTCAATCGATATCCAATGAACTAAGAAAGTATTAATTATTGCATGTTACATCTGTTGATAGTAAATAGACAATATGAAGCAAGGTAAAAACAACGACGTACATCGAGCGAAATAGAATAACAGGACACGTTTTTAAACGTTGAATAAAAAAAGCGGTGTACATGAACAAAAGAGATCAATAGAACATGACAATATAATGCAGCGTACAACAATGAGAAATAACAACATAACATGCTTCTTAAGCAACAATGTATGGCAACGTACGAAATGAATGAAATGACAAATCATGCTTCTTAAATGATAGCATTCAAAAACGTACAACAGCGGAATATAATGATTGAACATGCTTCTTAAGTGACCATACACAGTAGCGTACAATAACGAAATATAACAACTGAATCATGCATTTAAATAATGAACATAACAACGGATGTGAAAGATGACAACAACGGAAGAGAACGAGCATGCTTTAAAAACTTTATAGCGAATACTAAGCATGGCTAGAAAATAGTCATGAAGATACGTGTTTTATACACTAACAGTGGATACAAATAATACAGTGAAGTGAAATGTGTGTATATGCTCAACGTCTTGATAGTAAACTGCGGGATGTAATGGCTAATTAGCAACAAGTCTCTAGTAATATAAATATTTCAATATATACATGATTGACAAGAAAAAAATCTAACACAGTAGCGTATAACGAGTGAAATAGGGGTTAATCATGCTTTCACATCTAAACAAAGTTAACTACATAATAGAGTAACAAAACGAATGTGATGAAACCTGTAAATGACACCTATTTAGAACCAACGTGCATTCATCAAATAAAATAGACAGCAGGACAAGATATCACGAGTGGACAATATCATGTATCTTAGCAATTGCCATGAAATCCTCAGTTCATAGTTTTATATTATCCATCTTAACATCATATTAGGATTTAGCAACCCAACCAATGCTCAACATCTAGTAAAATCATTTGTTAAGCAAATTGAAGTGTAACAACAGAGTAAAGCATCTAAAGAAGAAAAATGCAGAAGTTTAAAATACCTAAGGATTTCACCGAGATATAACTACACATAACAATCTTCATAGGGGTTTCAACAACAGACAACAATCACACACACGCACCCTTTACTTGGGTGTAGGGCCTCCAAATGGCCAAAGACTACCCCAAATTCCTTACCCTTTGTTGAAGATTCGATACACGGATAGCAGAATCCCTTTGTTTCCACACTCCATGCAGGAATTCCTCCAGAAGCAAAGAACTGAATGAAGATGAAGGAGAGACGTAGGGGAGGAGGCATTGGCTGAAGCTAAATAGGAGGGCTTACCTCCTAGAGACAGGCCGTACGCCTAGCAGGAAGGGTGCAGGGGGACAACTCCGCTGGTGGGGACCTCGAGGAGTGAGATTCTATACGAGGGGGCACATTTTTATTGGCTATGCGTCGATTTTCTCTAATTTTAAATCATTCCTTGTCGTAGATCTGCGATAGTTCAGACGAGTGCGGATGCAATGGTCTCGTCCGCATGTGTAAAATTCGTAAGGCTTATGGACAAGAAATGGCATCTTTGTCTTGTCCGTACCGTCCAAATGTGACATTCGGACGAATTTCAGCGTCCGCATACTGCATCTGCGTTCTTCCAAATGTGTCCAGGAATTGAATAGATTCAATGTGAACGCACCCCATCCTTGTTTGCATAGTCTGCACTTCGTCCGCAGAGAGATAGGGTCAATTCAGGACATGAGGATCCGTCCTGTGTTCGTCCACAAGCAATCCAAGCATGTGCGGATGCCAAACCTCATCCGCATGGCATCTGTATGCGTCCGCACAACCACAATCTCTATTTTCTTCACATTTTCCCACTAAACTTTTCCCATAATATTTTCCCCATAAATACATGTCAAAATTTAACAAGTATAAGTACACAATGTCATATATAATTACCACCAAAGTTTGATTACATCGCGTATAAGGGGAAAATAGTATCGGGGTATTACAGTCTGGAATTCTTTTTTGCGCTTTATCCATTTTTCTTTAATACCTTAAAATCATTAAAAGTAACCATCACAATCCCATATAGCTAACTTCACTTCCACAGTTCATTATCCTCGACTAACTAATTATCATTATTCCCTATTATCAAAACAATAATCCGAACCAAATAATAGAATTTACAACAACAAATCGACACTCCCTCAAATTATCCATTAACACCTATTTAATCGAGCATAACCATTCATTATTCTTCAATAGTTGTAGCTAATGTTGCAAAACATCAAAGATCGATTCCAACAATATAACATAACTTCCAACTAAAATCCATACATAGCAGGGAATATAGTCTATCACTAAACATTCCACTTGACTTTAACAATCTAACCTTTATATCCGAACTCCAACATTTCTTCATGCTCACTAACTACACAATTCATAAAAGAGTACAACTTAACCAAGAATGATTTTATCGCTTCAATCCCCCAACTGACTGAATAAGCTTAACATCCAAAGGCTTCACAATCCTCATTGCTAATAGTCAAACAACACCAATAGGAAATAACACAAGCTCATCATAAAAGGGCATATATCTCAATCTTTCAGAAACAACAGTTAACATGTAGACTTAACACTTCATCAACAGATTAACACCTCCCTAATATCATTTAACAATACGGAGAGCTTATGCACTAGTAGGGCCTTAATCTTAAAGGAATAGAGAGTATACGTAAAACATTTATCTAGAATCCTTAAAACTAAAAAAGGAGCAAAGCATTACCTTATGAACCCGAGAGAAAGCTCGCTCTTCACCTTCTTCTCCTACTTCCTCTCCTTTTTATTCTTCTCCTATTTTTCTCTCGGCCACAGCTCTCGGCCACCACTCTTTCTCTCTCACCTAGCTCAGCTCACCCGAGAGCACCTCTCCCTACCATTCTCCTCTCCTTTGCATTTCAATTCCACCAGAGAGCACTTTGAGCCATGTCCCACCATACCCTGTCATCACCACACCCTTCGAATGTCCATGCACGTTCCATTGTCTATTTCTTCAAAGCAAGAACCAGCCATGGATGGACCGGTTCGAACCGAAGGTAGCTCCAGCCATCCATGTGAACTGCTAGCTCTAGCTCTTCGACCTAAGGCTGGAATTCCTTGCCTCCTAGCCATCGCCAATTTATCATCGCCGAGCATCATCGGACCCCAGAAAATGACAAAGAACCACAGCTCACCACGACCCGACGACGAACCGTTGTGCGACCCGAAGCTTCGCACCGTATCATCCTACGAAGTCGTACTTCTTGAGCCTGTAGTTGTTCGCCATACGCCAAACAATGCGCATGATCGGTGCCATCCTGAGCTCACCGTCACGCCTCACCCTTGCTCGTTGCCCATTCTCCCTCTCCTTGGTTCTCCCTCTCTCTCGCCTAAACTCTCAGAATGGCCTTCGGCCATTCTCTTCCTTTTGTTTTTAATCAAACTGGTTCACAGGGTGAACCGGTTTACTTCTTCTCTCCATCTCATAATTTCTTATTTTATTTTAATCCCAATTACTGTATATTCATTTAATCCTCTTAAATTTTTAATTCCAAATAATCCAATTTTTCATTTCCGCCATTTTAACTATACCGATCCATATAATAGCTTCCAGATCGAGCCGGATCAAACTGGCTCAATCCACAATTCTCTTCTTTAGAATTGTAATTTTGGACGACAAAGAGCGTCTGTGCCTCATCCGTATTCAATCGAAAAGTCGGATAATTTGGATAGATTCAAACTATTCTTGTCTGCTATCAATCGCATTCGTCCGAAACTCACATTACAGATGGAGGAGTGATTTCAAATGTGAAATGTTGTCCCCGCCCCATCCCAAAACGCGAGGGACGACTTGAGACACTTTTCGAACGCAACACACAATCCGTACGTCGTCCGCATGTGTCCAAAAACTCCAAATACTCCTTTTTTCCTTCCTTAATTTAATTATCCAATATAATATACCAATAAATTATAATCTAACTGTAATATCCCGTAACTTTGTCCGTATAAAAATTTTCTTTTCTTTTAAAACCATTACGTAATAGAACACCCGAGTAATAAACAGCGGAAGTCTTAATCGTATAAAACATAGAGCGGAAGTCTTTTACAATTTAATACCACAAATTCATTGTTTAAATAAACACATCAACTTCAAACATTTATTTAAAGTCATAAAACACTTAAAACATTTATTTCAATTCATGAGCCATAACCAAGGTCAATGTCGCCAATAGTACAAATGCCACATAGCAATACTCCATCAGCTATGTTTTTTAACAACTTTATTCATTCATCTGCTCCTTACCTACATCAATGGGACCTAACTATGAGTCTAACGCTCAGTACGTAGTATAAACGTAAAACATGAAATTCACATACAATTTCTATATTATCGCATATTGTTTTCTATTTTGTTTCTCTATTACTGTTCATGTCTTTATCGTTATTTCATTTGCTTATATGTTAGGCGTGTCAAACCAGACCATACAAATATTTGTTTATTGTTTTTTATCTTTTACTGTTTATATGTCGGGCGTATCAAATTGGATCACACAAACATCTGTGCCAAGCGTATCAAATTGGACCACAGTTGACTTCTGTGCTGGGTGTAACTAACTGGACCACAATTGTTAATCTTTGGTTTCTTTGTCGGGCATAACTAATCGGTCCACAAAAAAAGCTATTTACGTATCTTATTATTTCATTATGTTGTCTCATATTGTTTTAGTCTTTTACTGTTTATGTGCTGGGCGTATCGAACCGGACCACACAAACATATGTGCAGGACCTATCAAACCAGTCCACAATGATTTACTTATCTTGATTTCTATGCCGAGCATAACAAACCAATCAATAGTTGTTTACTTATCTTTGGTTTCTGCGACAGACGTATTTAACCGGTCCACAAAAACAACTAATTATGTTCATTTCATTTTTGTATACTTTGATTTCTGTGCCTAGCGTAACTAACCAGAGCACAGTTGTTTATGTATATTCCATTTTCATGTACTTTAAGATTTTAAATCTTAATGTTGTTGTGCACATACAATCCTATCTAATGTGTTCCTTAATAGTATCCTTAAAACGTGATCCGTCCTAACTAAGGAACTAAACTCAATCTATAAACATGTAATTCATAACAATCAATTAAACAAACAATAAAACACCCCTAATTCCTGTGATGTAGGCCCTTTTAGACAAAACACATGCAGTACCACGTATATGATGTCCTTAGCTTTAATGACAACGCTTAATCCAATAGTTAACTTCTCCAAAATTCTCCATAATAAAACCCATTATCACTTAAATCACAACAATCACTATCCAAATTTCTAGCATTCCCTTATCCAATAATAATCAATAGAGGGATTACACATGAATAAATCCCCAATAAAACATGAGTGAAGATTGCTTACCATATCCAAGAATTGGAATCCAAAGAAAACTCTAAAGACTTCAAAACTTAGCCTTCAACGACAACATTTCACAGCTTCTGGTTCCTTTGTCAAGAAACCCTCATGGTTCACTTATCATCTAAACAACAAACCCTCACAATTTCTTTCCTCGGACTCTTTCTCTCACAACATCACAGGTCATCCACAAAATAATGCTTCACGGCTCTCTGCAATATCGACTCAGTACTCACAATCCCTCAATCATTTTGGCAGAGTAACCCCAGCTTTTTCACTCCTCAAATTCACGTTGTCAACCCTTCTATTTATAGGCAACAAAGATGACTCTTCAACGTCCATCATTAACTCATTGAAGGTGGAAGGCCATGGGACACAATCCATCAATGACCATTAACTCCATAGACGTTCAGACAATCCAGGAGACATCGCTTCTTTTCATTTTCTTGTTAGTTAAAACTCTTTAGATTATCCTTCATAAATGGTGGGTGATCATGCCGGTCATTGTTTCCATGCCAAACAACCGCTACAATCAGCCGCTACATTTTTATTTAGAAACATAAATTATTTATGTCAGGCGATCGACGTCGGTCGATCGTACCTCGTTGATCAACCGCCCAGATCGACGTTGTCTCCAACATTTGATTTTCAACAAATTCTCTAGATTACTTCTCGCGTGACACTTATTTATGTATACATCCTCTATATATATATATATATATGATTATCCTTAATCATCTAAAATTCACTTTTCCTAAATTCCAACCCTCAACATATACTACATGTTTCACCATTCCTTCTTCTTATTATTTCATATTAAATCCAATATGTCCTAAAATGGTAGAAATCCTATATCTTTAATCTTATAATATCCAATTGCGTCCAAATATGTTTTTCTCTTATTATTTCTCATTAACTATCAATCCAATTGATATCGTCAAATATACTTCAAGTATCATCATACAATTCTCCAATTGACTTCAATCCTTCTCATAATCTAGCTATGAACATAATGAGGTATCATAATTTACTTATTCCAAATGTATTTGTCTTTACCAATTTCTTTGCTTGTCCAAACTTAGCTCCTAATATTCCAAAAATTATCACTTAAGCTATACTTTCAGCTCAACGAAGATTTGAGATATTACACTAACAATTACGTCCTTGATAATACCCCGATAATTATCCAATTAATCCAAACATCCCAAATTACTTTCCAATTTATCTTTATTAAATTTCGATATAAAAAGTCAGGGTATTACACAAAATACCATAGTTTATTAAATAAGATAGAACAATAGAGTTAGGATGACCAAAATGTTTGTGCCAAAGTTCACTCTTTTGGGCTACAGTAGTACATGCCAATGAAACGTAGTGAGGAATGGAAAATTGTAGAGGAAACAACTATCCAAATTTAGGCCCCTTTCTCAAATATCTTCCTAATTCCTAATCCTGCACAACATAACCATTATGAGAGAAACAAACAGTACAATTATTGTTAATCAATTGTCCAACTGAAATTAGACTAGTAGAGAGCTCAGGCAATATAGGTACATCTTTTATTGAGGAGTTAATGTCTCCAATAGCATGAATAGGTAATTGATCACCATTAGCAATCTGAATATAAGATGAACCATTATATGGTGAGACATGATGAAGAGAGCTAGAAGAACTAGTCATGTGATTAGATGCACCAGAATCAACAAGCCAAGGTAGAAATGATTGAATATTTTTACCTTGAAGGCCTAAAGCTAAAAATGCTGCAATAATCATTTGGTGAATAATTTTAGGAGTAATTGTTGTTTTATTACCCAATGTCTTTGAACTAGTTGATGCAGAAGAGCTTATTACAGCTTGATTAGCATGAGTTTTATGATTATGAGGCTGAGTGGGACATTCTTTAATAATGTGTCTAGATTTCTTTCAACAGTTGCAGAATTTCTTCGTGTAGTTAGTAGCAATTTTTCTATATTCCTTACAACTAAAACATTGAACTTGACTCATGTCTCTACCTTTGCCTTTCCCATGAGCTACATAGGCAACTGCATTGTCATGCACTTTATTTTGTTGAAAGATGGCTTGTGTGATAAGATGTTGTTCCTCACGAAGTAATTCACCCAAACACACATACAAAAAGAGTACGAGGAATATGATTCATCAAATTTGATATGATTATCTCAAATTCAGGACACAGCTTAATCAAGAATTGATCTCTCTTGCATTGTTCATGAATCTCTTGAATAGCAAAAAGAGATTTAGATGGCACATTTGCATAAATAATATCTACATACGTGTCAAGAACGATGGTGAGCTGAGAAGAGCCAAAAATGGTGTCGATGAAGCACTGGAGATATATGTGACCTTGCAATGGAAGAGACACTTCCAACAAAGAGGGATCAAGAACGATGATGAGCTGAGCATAGCCAAAAATGGGGTCGATGATGCACTGCGAACAGAGAACTCATACTTCAAACAGATCCGTAAAATAATATGCCCTTTTTTTTAACACCAAACAGAGATAAATAGAACTTCAAATTGCAAAACACAAACCAAACTATGTGGACTGTGTAAGAAGAGCATCGACGATGCTCGTTGCCTTTACAGAAGAATACGTTGATGGCTAGGACGATGTAGAACAACAACAAACTACAACCAAATTAATCACATTGACAATGGAGAATTCAACAACCCTGATGATTCAAACCAAACACCAAAATTTCAAATTGATAAATTTAAACAAAGAGACTTTGATACCATATCAAATTTGGATTGAATATCTCTCTTTAGTGAGTTGCTTCTATTATATAGAAAAATGAAAATTATATTGATTGCTAAAAATCAGCAATTTCCAAAATTATGTCTATCTAAATAAGAAATAAATTATTTATAATTATTGATAGTTATAATTTAACATTAATACATGATTTGTGTAACACCAAGACTTTTTTTAAGTTGGATAATTATCGGGGTATTACCAAGGACGTATTCAGAGCGTTAAGTCTAAGGGTATTTTCATTACGTTTTCCCCATAAACGTTATGTAATCAAGGGTTGAGGTAGTTGGGACATTACGTTGCGTATTTATGCGTGTCATTTTATGACATGTATTTATTGGGAAATTGTATCGGGTAAAAGGTTAAGTAGGAAAAAGGTGACGAAATGCCGTCCAAGGCATTTTCAAATGCCTGCAGACGACACTGCAGACAAGTCATGTCATCCGCAAAGTGTTGGGATGCCATCCCAAGAATTGGGACCACTTAAGATGCAGATTCCTTTCCTAATTCACCTGCGTCGCAGGATTTCAAAAGCTCCTGGATGAATGTGGACACGAGCGGATGCCAAGGGTTTGAATCTGTCCAATTCCTAGATGAATTCAAACTACGGTGGATGATGGTGGACGCTCGCGGATGGGGTGGTTTTGACTCTGTCCCATTTGTGGACAAATTCAAACGCATGTAGACGCCAGATCGTCTGAGATCGCGTCAAAGATCGCGTGTTTGCCTGTGAGATTTTACACATGCCAACGACTGCGGACGAGATTAGAGCGTCTGCACTCGTCCGGAAATCCCCAGTTCAGCGTAAAATTAGGGATTTAAAATCCAATCTCTTGTCGTGTAGTCCATAACTACACCCCATGGTAGACACTGAATGACCCTCCCCCCACCCTTTGCATAGGTCGCCGACTTCCCCCTGCCATGGCCGCCTCCTACCCTCCTAGGGTACAAATTGTCTCCCCTCCCCAAGGTAATATCCTCCTTCTTCTCTGCCATTTCTGTTCCTGCGTGTGAAGTTCCATAGAGCAAGAGAGAGCTTCCAGTGAGGACTTCCTTCCTGCGTGTGAACTCCTTGTGAGTGAGTGACCGTCTGAGTGAAAGGAAAACTGTGGGTTAGGTAGGGTAAATTTAAGTATGAAACGTGAGTGAGCTGAGAGTGTGGGGAGGGAGTTGTTGTCTGTGGAGGAACCGCGAGCTGAGGAGTGTTGTCCATGTTTTAGTGTTCTTCAGTTAGGTAAGGAAATAGGGGTGTCTTGGCCTGTGGAGGCCCTACACCACAAGTAAAGTGCATGAGTTCTTCGTTAGTTTCCTAAGTTGCTTGCTGTTAGTTGATTTTTAGATGGTTCCTTGAATGATTTCCTGCTGTAATTTCCTTTGTTGATTCATTACTGTAGATACTTCCAGTGTTGTTGATAATATGGATTTGTTAGTGCTTTGTAGATTTTGGTTAAGCTTTGTAATATTCTTTTTGTTGAATTGCTTTGTTTAGTGATTGTGCTGTGATTTAAATGCCTTGTTTGATAATGAGGGGTTGAAAAGGTGATGGATGGTTAACGTGTGAATTTGAGAAACGCTTAGATGCCTAGATGAATGAGTTAAGTCTGAAGATATTCTTTTGACTTGTTCTCTGTTTAATTTTGATTTAGTTGTTCTATTTAAATTGTAAGTTATAAGCTGTTAAGTTCCCTCATTATTGTTCTGTTGCCATTTGATTGTTTTACTTCTTAAATCTAGTATGTTTATTGGCTAATCAGTTTAGTAAAATGTTATTCAATCGAGCATGTTAACCGATTTAGTTAACCTAAACAGGTAATTAATTTGATTTGTCTAAACACGTGAACTAACTAACTTGTCTAATTAACCAATTAGGGATAATTAATTTGAATATGTTTAGGTAAGTGTTGTTATTTCTTGAGCATGTAAATTGGCTAATAATTAACTACAAGCATGTTTAACTAACCAACTAGTATGTTAAATTGATTAACTATCATGTTTAAATTAAATAACTAGCATATTCAATTAGCTAACTAGCCTGTTTAATTAGCATGTGTAAATCAATTAGTAGCATGTTAATTAACTAGGTTAATTAACTAAAGTAATTACTAGACCTAAGCATGCTAATTAACTAATTAGAAACTGACCATGTGGATAAACTAGAATAGTTAACTTAATTATAAATTGAGCATGATCCATTAGAATAACTAACTAGAATTATAACCAAAGTCCTTATTTGAGCAAGTCAATTAACTAGGACAACAATAATTGATTTACTAGTTAAACATGCTTAATTAACTAACTAGGGTAATACCAACGTATTAAGTAATTGAGGCATGTTAATTATTATTTAAGAATGCTAATTAGCCAAGTTGTTGATTATCAATTGATATTTTGTTTTGTGTTTCCCTGTCATTTCCTTCATTTAACTCCTACAATCTAATGTTTTACCTTATTAGAGAATAATAAGGGAGATGAAAGGAAGAGAGACTAAACATAAGTGAATTAAGAACTTCATCGACTATGCGGATAGATGTTTTTATGTTCTCTTTGTTATTTTGTCTTCTTAGTGTTGTTTATAATCTTGCTTATAATTGCTTGTCCTTGGCATGTGATTTTCTATCGAACCAAAGCATGATTAGTTAACTAGAATAAAAGTATGTAATCAACTCTTGAGCATGCTAATCTACTTGGATACCCAATTAGAATAATTACCTAGAATAATAAATGTAGGGAGCATGTAAGTTGACTAGGGAGTTAACTAGGATAAATAGCATGTAAATTAATAACATGTTCCGTTCAAGCATGTCATTCATTATTTTAAAGCGATGTTTGCGTTCTGATAAATGTGTGTGTTAAATTCCTATTTTTGCTTAATATTCATTGTTTCATCTCCTTATGTGCTTTGTTGTTTCCAATTCAATATTATAATCATTCTCTAGGTGTGCTTTCAATTTATGTTATACATTCTGTTCGCAATTTCAATTACAGTAACTTTTATTTCAATGAGCACTTCAATTTTTGTTAATATTACGTTATAAAGCATCATGCATCATGTTAGGTTGAGAATGTATGGTCATGCATCATGTTCATAGAAAGTAATAGGGGGTGCCACCTTGGTGGTGGTACTCACACATGCATTATGTGAGGTAAAATGTTAAGAAAAGGAAGAGGAAACGGGAGTTGATGGCGGATGGGTAGCGGGTCTAGTCTGCAACTAGACGAAGCCCCTCCCTTGTAGGGTATGGGAGTTCTAGTTGCAAGAAAAATGTGAAATTCGATCCACTACACCATTGGTGGTGGTACTCACACATGCATTATGTGAGGTAAAATGTTAAGAAAAGGAAGAGGAAAAGGGAGTTGATGGCGGATGGGTAGCGGGTCTAGTCTGCAACTAGACGAAGCCCTTCCCTTGTAGGGTACGGGAGTTCTAGTTGCAAGAAAAATGTGAAATTCGATCCACTACACCATTGCACGAGAAAATCCCCCAATCTCCAGCTCGAAGTACGGGTAGCGAACGAATGGATTAAAGTAAAGTAAAGTAATAAACGAGTAAATGGCTCAATGAAAGGATTGATTTGGGTGGCCCCCATTCCAAAAGGACTAAAGAGAGACATATCATATTGTATTAACCCTTCTTCCTTACTAAGCTTTTGGGTTCACAGTTTACTTGTGGTGTAAGTATATGTACTTGTATGCGAAAACGACGAATAGATAAAGAACAAATAACATAAACTAGAGATGAGGGATTTACACGTGAAGAAGCTTGTGGTTGGCCAGGCTAAGTGAGGAAAAGAGAGAATGAATTGTAATTAAAGTATATTCAATTGTTTAGTGTCAGTAGAGCAAAACAAAAGATTTTATAAATTATTTACACTTCTGCAATGATTTAAACTAAATGATTTTATAACGCTTCCAGATTTTATTAATTTGTTTTCATAATGAGTTTGACGAAAGGTTAGTAGATGTTTAGTTTAGCGTCGCACTTTGATATTCGCTTTACAAAGTGATTTTGATGGTCTTAGCAAAATTTCAAATTTTTACGGATTTTCAAGGATTTATGAAAAATCGGGTCGTTACAATTTGACTGACACAAATGTCACAACTTTTGTGTTACTTTTGATTCTAATTTAGTTAAGACTAAAATGAAATTTAAATATTAACATTTAAATCTTAATCTAACGGCTAAACTATTTTTTTGACAAACATAACTTTAATTAAATTGCTTCTAGAACTTCAGATATGATTGTCGATTAATCAAGTGATTCCATTCTATTTGTTGTTCAGTTTGTGTGCTATTAATAATGTCATACGTGTACAATTAATAAGAAGGTGACTTTATAGTGATTTTCAAAGTTGACCAATTATTTGTTAGGCTTGCAATGGTATCTCTCTCTATATATATAGTTTGCACATAAGCTATATATGATAAGAAGTTCATTGTGATGAAATTTTTAATGCAACTACGCTGATAAAGAAATCAAGGACAACCATTTGGATTAATCAAGTATTAAGCTTCTTTCGGTGCCACAAAGCTGGGGAAGACTTTTCAGCTTGCTTCATGACAAACATCAGACCTCGCCTAAATAGCTTTAATGGAGGAAAATGGCAGATACTTGTGTCCAAACAGAAAACAAGGACGACTTCTGATTCCTTTATTTGAGACACAGTCCAATACTCTCTCTTCTACTTGTACTATTACTTTTGGTTCGACCGAATTCCGTGACTCAATGGCCGGTACTTGCTGTTGTTAAATAACATACTTAACTACAAATCTACCTTATCATAATAATTAATATAATGATTAAGATTGGACGTGGTATCCACCTAAAACAAAGAAAAGTTTTCTTTAAAATTAGTTTAAACTTCTAGTTTGAATAGTAATAAAAAAAGATGTGATTTTTATGCGTGAAAAGATTAACATATAAAAAGCAAAAAGAAAGTAAATTAACAAAGGAGATAAATATATGAGAAAAGAATATTGAAATTCAATTTCTCACCCTTTATAGTTTTCCGTTTATGTGTCATCTCAATATTATAGAATTATTATTTTTAGCTAACTCAAAAATTAATATATAAACCAATAATCTGTGGATGTATTAAGTTAACTTCATTTGTTTGTTCTTGTCATAAAGATGAATTCCATAAAAGTTTTGTAATACAATCATATATGTCTATAGTAAAAGAATAGAAAATCGGAGAAGTCCTTTTTGTAGAATTGCTTCTCTCTTCTCCACCCCTAAATTTAGGAAAATAAAATCTAACATATCACTACTCTAATTGATTACTAGACATTGAAACTAGGTCCTCGATGTTGTATTTATAAGAGCGCGAATTGGTTTCCTAATAGATGGCTTACAAGATTTGATTTTGGTAATCTTCTCAGGAAATTAAGAAACTTCCATAATTTATCCTTTCTTGCGATTCAAGTCACCGTGTAAATCCTCTTGCAAATCTTTCTAGAAGCTTTATTTAAATCTTTCCTTTTTTTGCAAAATTAAATCAAACCATTAAAAACCTATCTAAAGCATTTAAAAAGATATAGAAAATCATCTAGATTTATTAAATATGTTTTTTCACTTGGATTGTTGCAATATTGTAGTAAAACTGTTATTTTCTATAAAAAAATTTTAAAAAAATACACTAAAATTATATCCAAATAACTTAATCCATTATTTGTCCTCAAGTAATACAACAACTTAGAATCCAAAGCTCTTTTTGCAAGGTTTAATCTCCATTATGTTTCTTCTAAGTGTCATCGATTTTTTCTTATAGCGCAACTCTCTAAACTATTCAATCAAAGCTCAAGAATAAGACTTGTCAAAAAATGGATGTATTTACTAAAAAATTGTGCTCTAAACAATTCCCTTAGGAGTGTGTGCGCAAACTATGAATAGATTGTTCTACCATACAAAGAAAGAATCATAGAATTTTAGCGCTGAAACTAAAGTTTCATGAACTATCTTTATAAATTTCCCTCAACTGCAACAAACAAATCAAGGAAATATGATGAGAGAGATATTTTTAGAAAAATTTCTTAAACTGAAGGGATATTTATTCATAATTTCAATATTTTTATTTCATTTTTTTACACAAAACCTTTATTTAGATTATCTTTTCTCATCATAATATTTTTTTTATGTGAGTGCCAACACAGGTAATGAAGATCTCTAGTTGCTCAGTAAAATCACATTTAGAGTATACTCATATTTTAAGGCAAAGTTTCATCTTAAATAATGGAGTATAATCATTTACTTTTAACTATACGACAGAGTTACTCCCTTTGTCCTTATATTTAAGTACAATTCCACCCATCAAGTATGCAAAAGACTCATTCAAGTTGAAAGTGGATTTAGGGAATCACAAAGATTTTTTTCCCCAAACTTACGTTTTTCAATACATTATTGTCTAACTTACTTATTCAAGTTAAAATATTTGGGGGTAAAAGTTAATTCTTGCATGTTGCTTCCTTATCACTGCATGCACACCCCCAAACTTGATCCTGGAATTTTTTTTGTTATAAAACTATTAAATAATAAACTACCCTACATGCATACAACTAACCTACGAAAATGAAAAAAGAAAACTAAAAATGCAAAACCCTGCTTTCCAATAATGCTAAATTTTAAGTCTTTAGCCAAACTCTTTCTCATAGTCAACTCTTGCTCATGGAGGTAAGTACTCTTTTTATTACATGTGTCTTCTTTGTAATGTTTCATCTGTTTCTTATTCACTTTGAATTTCATGTTAGCTTAAAAAGAATTAAATTAAGGTTTTTTGATGATTTGTAATTTAATTATCTCTAAATTATTTATAAATTAAAATTTTTATTCTTTATGAGTATATTATTGATTTTCAATGAAAATACCCTTAAAAAATGTTATTTATGTCTGCTAACATATTTGTTGAAGTCCTTATAGTCAATGTTCAAATTCATGGGGCTCACAAGATTTAATTCAAGAAAAATATAAAGTAGCCGTCGACCAAGGCAGAATGATGGTCAACCAAGAAGATTACGGAGCTCATATACTTTTGCATAATATAAATGGGTCAACTAGAGGGTGACGCAATTGACCTGAAATATTACAAAGAGCTTGAGTTTTTTTAGGAACAGAAAGCGGTCGACCAGGAGGAGGCACATAAAACTGGAACAATTATAGAGAGCATACATTGTTTTCAAAGTGAAGAACGCGACAACCAAGATGAGTTGCGGATGACCAAAAAAATGATAGAGAAGAATAGATTTGTTAATTGTGTTGAAGCGGTTGACTAGAGCAAGCATGAATCGACTGGTGTGGTAAACTAAAACGTGACTTGATCGAACAAATGCTGTCACAAAATTTGTAACGATCATGAAATGTTCAACCAATGATGTTGGGTGGTCAACCAGAGGGTAGTTTTCTTTAAAAAAAATCTAGAAATAGAGGCACTTTTAAATTTGCAAGATACCTGAAGATTAACCATACCAAAGTTGTAATACCCCAATTTTTCGTAGCAGAATTTAATAAAGATAATTGGAAAGTAATTGGGGCTATTTGGATAATTGGATATTTATAGGGGTATTACGGAGAATGTACCAGATAGATTATGATTTAAGGAATTTATTGAATGATAATTAGAATTAAGTTAGTGGGGTATTGTTATGGGGATATTGATTTAAGGGAAAAAATGTGTAAAATCGCATTTTGGAATATTTCTGTCAAGCTGTAGTCGAAGGCACGGTCGAGATGCTCGTCCAAAATGTAATACAAATTGTAAATTGGGTTTTCGGTTGAATGACGAGCGGTTTTGGGTGTGCAGTAGCAGTGTGTCTAGGGCTCAGGATCAGAGCTCCTGGCGATGCTACGGATGCTTCGGCTATGGTAAGTCAAGATGTTGATTTGGTTATGTAATTTCTTCCTCATGTGTTCTGCTGATTGATTGGTCGTCGTTTTTCTTGGTGGAGGGGGGTGACTGTCCACGTTGGAGCAGTTGGGGTCCTATTATCCGGCTTGTGGTTTGGTTCAACCCTTCATCTCTGTCCCTCTGGTCTTGCCTATGCGAGAGACAACAACGTGCGGTTCAATGGCAAGGCGTGGGTGATAGATTGGTGGTTGCGATGAGGGAGAGCTTGAGTGTTAAGATATTGCCAGAAAAATCAGACCCATCGCCTGGAATCGTGGGGTAACCTAAATGGTTATTAAGTGTTCCAACCCTAGCCGTCTGTGTATAAATATAGGAGATAGTGTGAGCATTGGTTGGCGATTCCTTTGTGAACCAAGGTAAGGTTTCTATGCTTCTGGTTCTCGGTATCCATGGTAGAGTGTTATTGTTGGTTTACTTCGTTTGGTTTGGATGCTGAATTCTACTTGGTGATGTGGTTTCTCCTTTGTCCGTTTTCTATTGGTGGGGAAGCTTGTTGATGGATGGCCGTGAGTAAATATTAAAGACAATGTGAGGAAGAGCTGGAGATGGAAGGTGGCCGAGTGTGTGCTGCAGGGTGGAGAACTATCTCCTCGAGTTTTCAGGAGTATTCGGGTGAGAAATAAGTTCTCTGCATTATCATGTAAATATTGAGGAAATGGTTAACTTGTTGATGGAGTTTCGATTATGTATGCTGATTGGTGATATATGACCGTTGAAGTAAATTGTTTTGTGATATTGCATTTCGGTCAGTGAGGTGGAGTTATGCACTATTGAAGGGTTGTTATGTATTTCTTTTATGCATTGTTGGATACTGGATGAGGACATATATTGCAGCGCTATGAATGGTTTCCTGATTTTTCTATTGTGTTGTTGAATATGGAAAATTAATGGAGCTATTCCATGTCATTAACATGAGTCTGTTTTATTCTCTAATGGTGTTGGTTTAGTCATTAGCCGTGATGGGTGTTGTAAGTGTGTCATTCTGTTATTTGGAAAAGTTATATTTAGTTTATGGATTTAATGGAAATAATAGGTTGAGATGAACGAATAACGAATATTGTGCACTGCTATTGGTTATATCCTCTATAAGTTATTGTGATGTGAAATATTGTTCGGTTAAGCTTGGTTATGCTCTCCATTGGTTATGTTGTATAGTTTCGTGATGAATGCCTCAATATATACTCTTTGTGTGTACTACTTGGTTTTGTGAAGTAAAAGTGTTATGTACGTTGGATTGAAGCTGGGTCTATGCTCTGTTAGGCTTAGGAATGTTCTTATAACGTTCTCTAGTGCTCCCAGTACAATATTGTCCGCTTTGGGACGAAGCACGCAGGTATTGTTTTTGGGGTTAGCTGAAAACGCGTTATACTAGGTGAGGAGGGGAACTATTTATAAACCATGCATTTTCTACTCTCCCAAGCGAAGTGGAATTGTGCCCCCCTGATATGGGTTGGACCCACACTTGGGTTTTTCCTGGCCTTCACAGGACGGGCTGCCACAATCATCCCTTGGGGACCCGTTGTCCTCGTCGGCCACACTTCCAGTTGGGATCTCACTCTAATACCATTTGTAAGATCCCCTGGTGCTCCTAGTACAATATTGTCATCTTTGGGCTGAAGCCTGCATGGTTTTGTTTTTGGGATTAGCCCAAAACGTGTTGTACTAGGTAGGGAGGGGAACTCTACTTATAAACTATGCATTTTCTACTCTCTCAAGCGATGTGGGATTGTGCCCCCTGATATGGGCTGGACCCACACCTAGACCTCTCCTAACCTTCACAGGGCGGGCTGCCACAGTTCTGCATCTTTATGTACTTAGGTTAATGATTGATTGAGCATGGATATTGGGATGGGTGTGTTTCGTTTAGGGAGTTCACGGGTTCTTAAAATTATTAAGTGAGTAGTTGAATTTAGATTGTGAAATTCTATTAAGTAATGTATAAAGATGAAGAATATGAAAGACGTTGAGATTAATAAGTTGTGATTATTATTGAATAAATGTTTCTAATTATGAAGGTACTAAAGAGGGGAAGAAAGGAAAACGATTATGCGTTGAGCACTTTAAGGAAACGAGGTAAGTGATATGTGTGTGCTTTAGTCTTTGAGGCCCTACATCACAAGAATAGGATATGCACGTTGATTTGGTTACCGTTTTATTAGATATGGAGCATGACTATAGTTTAATAGCATATCTACAGTTTTAATATCATGTCTACCACTTTCTAAGCATTTCTATAGTTTTTATAGTGTGTCTATCGTTTTATAGCATGTCACAGCTTGATAGCATGTCTACCATTTTATGAAGCATGATCTGTGAATTGTGTGTTTATTTATATTCCCTTAATTATATGTTAGAGATTATTTGCATTCATGAGCATCATGCATCACGTTTTTCTAGTCTATAAAAATGGTTTTCATGCATAGTTTTGAAAAGGAAACGGAAACGAAAAGAAGTACGAATGAACAATTAAGAAAGTTCAAGAAGAAGGGGTTGGTCTAGATAAGTAATGTTGAGCAACCCAAGTAATAAAAGATAAAAGTTCTTGTGGTCCGGTAGGTCAAGCTTGGCACATGACTAAAAAGAAAGAAAAGATAAATGTTTCTGTCGTCCGGTAAGTCAAACTCGGCACAGGGCCAAAAGAAAAGAAAAGATAAGTAAAGAAAAGAATATGAAAAGAGAAATGGACACATATACGGGAATGAAAATAGAAACGAAAATGGATACCGAAATAAAAACGGGAACAGAAACGGAAACGGAAACAAGTTTCCAGAAATGGAAATGGATACAGATACGTATATGAAAACAGACACGGGAATGGATACTGAAACACATACAATCACGAATACCAAAATGGTTATAGAAACAAGAACGGAAATAGAAAGAAAGTACGAAAGTGTAAAAAGATAAAAGATAAAAGATAAAAGAAAGAAAAAGAAAAGAGAAACTGCATACGATTTTTAAAGTGGCACAACATGTGTATCTAGCATTTGAGTTCTATCACTTACTGAGCGTTAGACTCATAGTTTATGTCTTGTGATGTAGATACAATGTAACACCCCAACTTTTTTAGTTGGACAATTATCGGGTATTACCGAGGATGTTCTAGAGCGTTAAGTCTATGTGTATTTCCGTTGCGTTTTTCCTCGTGTACGAGACGTAATTAAGGGATGGGGTAATTGTGATATTGCATTGCGTAATTGTACGTGTCATTTTATGACATATACTTATGAGGAAAGTGTTATGGGGTAGGAGTTAAGTGTGAAAATTTGAGGAAACGCTGTCCAGGGCATTTTCGGATGCCTGCGGACGAGTTGTCTCTTCCGCAAACGCATTGCACACATGAGGAATGGGTTGGGACGACTCAAGACATGATTCTGCGCCCTGACTGCACTGTGTCGCGGACTTTTGGACGAGTTCGGACATGGACTAGCTGCGTCCAATTTGAATATGTCCAAATCTTGGACAGTTTTGGATGATTGCAGACGACTACGGACGTTGAATAGCCTCATCCTATTTGCCTCTGCCCGATTTTGGGACACTTTCGGATGCATGCAGACGCTATATACGGACGCCATATTGCATCCGAACATCGTCTACGGACGGTATGGACAGGATTGGGACACCTTTTCCCGTCCGAAGCCACGATTTAGCCAATGAGATTTTATACTTTCGGACGAATGCGGACAAGACCAGTGCATCTGCACTCATTCGAAATAGCCCAGTTCAGCGATAAATTTGGGCTTAAATTGTTAGAAAACTATCGTGTAGCATATTAATGCTCAATAATGGAGCAACGAAGCCATGCCCAGACCCATGCCTTCCCCATGCTGGACGTCCTCCTTCCCTTGCCTCCAGCCATCCCTTCCCTTGCCTCCAGCCATCCCTTCCCTTATGCCTACGTTGTCCCCTCCATCCAGGTAAAGCCATCTCTCTCCCTCCCCTGCCATTCAATTCATTTCCTGCGTGAGCTCTCTCTCCCCTACGAGAGTTCTTCTTGCGGGTGAGTTGAGTGAAGTTAGGGTTAGTTATGGTGGGTTTAGTATGCTACATGAGTGCTGTGTTTGAGGTGGTGTGAGGTGAGCTGTGAAATGTAGAGTTGGAGCTTGTGAGGTGAAGCTCTGCGAGCTGCAGTTGTTGGAGTTGAAATGTGAAGGCTTGGATCCTTTGTTGTCCCTATTAGTGTGTTCATCACTTAGGTAAGGAAATTAAAGGTGTCTTGGCCATTTGGAGGCCCTGCACCACAAGTGGATGTGCGTGAGTTATTTCCTTGTTGTGATGGTTTCCTTGCTATTCGTTACTTTCCTTGTGGATAATGTAGAATTGTTGATGTGCTAGAGCTTGTTGTAGTTTTGTGATGTTTCCTTGAATGGTTCTGTGATTAAAATGCCTTAAAATGACTTGAGCATGTATAGCTAACTAGTTTAATAACCATAGTGTGTTTAATTAATTAACATGTTAATTTTCCCTTTTTGGATATTCAATATATTATCTTTTACTGCAATCTCATTTATTGTAACTTCTATAATGATACTTTATTTTAGTAGAAAATAATGAAGATGATGAAATAAGAATGAACTAAGTAGGAACGAATTAAGAACTTCATTGACTATGTGAATATATGTTTTATCTTTTCTTTGTTATTGTCTTCTTGGTGTTGCTTATAACTTTGCTTATAGTTACTTGTCTTTAGCATGTTATTTTCTACTAAACCCGAGCATGATTAGTAAGTAAGATAAAGCATGTAACCAACACTTCAGCACGTCAATTAATTAGAGCAATTAACTAAACTACAATTAGTTAACTAGACTTAAGCATATTAATTAACTTAGATAACAATGGTAGCTAACATAATCATATCTCCCTTGAGTATGTGAATTAACTAAGATATCTAATTAGAATAATAAACATAATTAATCCTTGAGCATGCAAATTATCTAAGATAACTCACTAGAATAACGATGGTGATCTTCCTTGAGCATGCTAAGTAACTAGGATAACTAATTGGGATAATAAGGTAACCTTTCTAGAGCATGTAAATTGACTAGGAAATTAACTAAGATAACTAGCATGATTATTAGTAGCATGTTCCGATATCATTTCATTTATTGTTGTGTTCTATGAGTTCAAGCATGCTATAATTAGTTGTTTCAATTCATTTTGTATTGTCCTGTTATGCATGTTCAATCTATATGATCCCTTCATGGGTTGCTATTCAATTCCCTTAATGTTCATTGTTTGATCTCCTTATGTGCTTCGTTGTTTCCAATTCAATATTATAATTGTTCTCTGTGGTGTGCTTTCCATTATTGTTATTCATTCTATGCGTAATTTCAATTACAGTTTGCTTTCAATTACTTTCTTCTATATGCACACTTCAATTATTGTTAAAGTTACGTTGTATTACATCATGCATCATGTGAGGTTGAGAATGTATGGTCATGAATCATGTTAATAGAAACCAATATGGAGTGCTACCTTGGTGGTGGTACTCACACACGCATCGAGTGAGGAAAAACGTTAAGATGATAAAGGTTTATGTGGTCCGGTAGCTTAGCCTAGCATAGGAACAAAAGAAAACAATGAAAACAGGAGTTGGGGGCGGATGGGTAGCGGATCTAGTATGCGGCTAGGCAAAGCCCCCTACCTTGTCGGGAACGGGGACTTAGCTGTGAGTAAAAGGTTAGATCCGATTAACTATTCCATCCCCTATGAACTCTCCAATCTCTAGCTCGAAGTACGAGTAAAGAATGAATGAAAGAACGAACATAATGAAATGATTTGTTTGGGTGACCCTCATTCCAAAATAACTAAAGAGAGTCATAAACATAATTGCATTAAACCCTTTTTCCTTACTAAGCCTTTGGGCTTACAGTTTACTTGTGGTGTAGGTACTTGTATGCGAAAAATGACGAACAAATAATAAAGCAAGGATAAAGGATTTACACGTGCATGACTTGTGGCTAGACAGGCTAAAAAGAGTAAAGAAGAAATGGTTGTAATTTAATTGTAATTAAATGTTTAGTATCTTTCAATAACTTATTTATGCTTCCGCAACACTTTAATGAAAAAGGGTCGGTAACGGTCCGGTTTCGCACTCTGTTATCGTTTTAAAAAGGAGTCTTTTAGAAGTTTTAAATTTCTCACATTTTAAAGGATTTATGAAAAACGGGGTCGTTACACTGTGTCTTGTCAACCCTAGGTGGTGTCAATCAATTATAGTTGTGTTCGTTGACTCTAGCTATGTCTTCTCGGCTGCTGAGTTATTTAGGTCGAGCATGTTGTATCTTGTCAACCGGTGGGTCTTTCGAGTTGATTGTTGTCGTGCCTTGTTGACCGTTGTTGTGTCTTGGTCGACCACACAGTGTGTCTTCGTAGAGTTAAGTTTTGTGATGTTCACTCGGCTTCCTCAACCATTTCATGTTTCCAGTCAATGTGGCTTCTCGTTCAATGTGTTGGTTCTTGTCGTTCCTTGACTTGAGCTAAGAAGTCTTGTGCTAACCCTTCCAATTTGGTTTTGTTTTCTGTTTCAGGACTCTTGGTTGTTCTTAATGTTGATTAGTTGTTTTTGATGTTGGTTTGGTTTTAGGTTTCGACCGTGTCCCCAGTTTTGATGCTTGTTTCGGACAGTACGGGCGACTGGTTGGCTTGGCTTCTGTCTTCATTAAGATAGGGATTTTATACTTAGTTGCATTACATTGCATTATGATTTTCTAAATTGTATTTTGTGGGTTGCCATATATGAAAAACCAACGTGGATTATTTGACAGCATACCAGTTTTTATACTATATATATACCTAAGTTTTACTTGTTTACTTTATGTATATGGTATTTCATGGTATGCTATGATTCTGATACAAGAGGATGAATCTTCTTGTTACTTTGAATGGTCTCGGTACTTTAGAATCATGATGTTATCCCGTTTCATCTTCTGCTGCCCGAAGATGTTTTGTTTGCACGCTGCTTGAAAATGAGTAATAGGGTAGTGTTGACGCATTTCTTGGATTTCGAATCCATAAACTTGATTAGGTTGCTTATGTTTTGGGTTGTGTTGTACATTGTCCCTCGTCGGCATCCCCTATGAGGGGCTAGAACTTCGTGCCACACTCACAGTTCTTCCTCTAACCAAGCTCATGAGGCGTTGCCATCTTCAGGTTGTCATCTTTTTGTGTGTTTGTATCAAAAGGGTCATTGTGTAACATTGTTTTTTTATGGATCATTGTTTTGACTTGTGAAAAATGATGTAGATTATTTTATTATAGCTAGCTAAGTATCCAATGATGTTTTTATGATTGCCTCATCAGTGGCTTGTGAAGAATGTTTTGATAATGATTTTAAATCTATACACGGTATCATATTGCATTTGATCATGGTTTCAATGAAAAAAGAAAAACCAGTTTTACACGTGCATTGCATTTAATATAAGTTCTCTATTGAGTTAATCATTCATCTCATGACCCCTCAATTCCAAGTTTAGATTGTGGTTGTAAGATGTGTGTCTGAAGCATGGATACTTCGAAGCTGGTTTCCTCCTTGGTGTTTTTGTGTTGTCTTTATTGAGGATTTACTTCCTTATTTTTAGCTTATCATTGGTGTCAAATGATTTCATTTCCTGCATATTATTTTTCTCTTTGTTTTCATTATATTATTTTCAACTCTTGTAGATCACACTATGAACTCTAACTCAATTGTTTTGAGTTTTGGGTTTAAGTTTATATTAAGACTTATCTGACATCTTAACTGTGGATTAGACAATCAAATTCTCTCTGAAGATCGGGTCGGCTGACCCGACGTTTCTATTATGTTTGTCTTTTGGTCGTGACAAATTAGATTTGGATAAACAAAAAAAATCAATAAATTTATTTATTTACAAAATGGCTGATTTTTCTATGTTTTGTATTATATAGTTTTTCTTTATTTTTTTCGTAAAATCAAAGACAAAATGCCCCTCCCATGGCAGATTCCTGCCTCAGGATGAACGAACATGTATTCTCAGCCTTGTTTAGAAATTGCGATCGCGTCAAACAATATTTGTCGAGTTCTCTTTAATTAAATAGATTACGACTGAAAATAATAACCCGTCCTTTAATTTATTAAAAAAAGAAAATAGAAAAGGTTGGATACCATCCAGGTCATGTCTAAAAGAGACGGCGAATATCGAAAACATGCACTGGCATGCAAACAGAAAGAAGCATATTATCATGTCCATCCTGCATGGATAGAGTAAACATCATGTAGAAGCTCATCACAAATGGCCTAAAAAACCATTATATAAACCAGCCTTCATTGCAGACTCCCTTACACATTTCTAATCTTTCCTTCTTCATCAATTCTACCCGGGCCATGGTACTTTCATACGTTTTCATTTTTGTTTTGGTTTATGTGTTTTCCAAATTGCTGTTTTGCTTCAAAATGATTGTTTGATTTGCCTCTGATGCAGGAGAAACTTCAGGTCGTTGAAGGAAAGGTAGATTGGAAGGGAAGACCAGCTTACAAACAAACACATGGAGGACTCAAAAATTCTCTCCTCATTCTTGGTATTCATGATCTCTCTCTTTTCATTACATGAATAGTAGGAGAAAAGTTGAAAATAACGTGGAGATTTACATGAAAATCTATGCGGAATAAAAATTATGGGTAAAAAAGAGAATTAATTATGGAAACTCGGAATACACCTATAACATATGTTCTCAAAAATATCCATTATTTTTATTTTTCAATTATATGGCACCGTAAGCTTTTCGGCCATGGTCAAAATAGAATTCGGGGCCCGACTATAACACATCAAAGGTGCTGTATGTTCATAGATAATCATCCATTGAACTACAAATGAGGCATAGTTTTGACAGATCCGCATCAGACCCAATCTGTCCTCCCCAGGAGAAGTATATTGTACATAAATGATTAATAGTTTTGATGTTTTTCGTTGCAGTTGCTTTTTCGTTTGAGAACGTGGCGACGTTGGGACTTGCTGTGAATTTGGTGACGTATTTCAATGGAGTGATGCACATGGATCTATCAGATGCTGCAAATGTGCTGACCAATTACATGGGCACTGGCTATATTCTTTCTCTGCTCATGGCTGTTCTTGCTGACACTTACATTGGCAGAGTCAAAACCATCATCCTTTCTGGCGTCTTGGAGTTTATGGTCAGTTTTCAATATATTATTCATAGAACCGTTCTTGTAAACACATATGGTTGTGTTATTTCTTGGAAAATTGTAATAAGATTGAACCTATTAGCAAACAAGACCTAGTATGTTCTTAGAAATTTGATGAATTGTGGATTTGAGTCATTACTGTTCTGCCAGGCACTGGTTTTGCTAACAGTTCAAGCACATTATCCCAAGTACAAGCCACCACCCTGCAATATTTTAGACCCGACTTTACACTGCGAGAAAGTCAGCGGCTCAAATGCCGCCTTTCTCTTTGTCGGCCTCTACATCTTGGCCGTGGGATCAGCTGGAATCAAGGCGGCTTTACCGTCACATGGTGCGGATCAATTCGACGAGAAAGACCCAAAAGAAGCAGCCCAAATGTCAAGCTTCTTCAACCTTCTCTTACTAGGAGTTTGCCTTGGAGGTGCAGTTAGTTTAACCTTAGTTGTATGGATCCAAGACAAAAAAGGCTGGGACCGGGGGATGGGAACCTCTGCAGTTTTTATTTTGTTGGCTGTCATCATTTTCGCGGCCGGAGTTCCTTTGTATCGCCTTGAAGTTATCCGAGCAACTAACGCTGTGGTTGAAATCATTCAGGTGATTCTTCGTTTAAAATATTTTCATATTGATTCAATTTAGATAGTTGTGTAAAATAAATGTAAAAATAAATTAAAATAACATCAATAATGTAAACTAATGCTGAATAATCATAAAAGAGTAATTATTCCTATTAACTCTTAAATATAATAGTCTGTTTAACTTACACCTTGAACTTTTATTTTTATAATTTAACACCTCAAAGTTTGAGGCATTAACAATGTACACCCTTACCAATAAAGGATTCTGTTAAATGACATATACCAATGTTTTCGTAGACACCAACACTTTCTGCAGACATGTGTTCTTCTGAAATTAAATATCTGTATGTCGACGACGAAGTAGTGCCCTAGACGAAGTAAGTTATATTCCAAGAACCTGTTTTTCTCAGCAGAAGACTAATATTTGTTGCAGAAATGTTATTTTCTACAGCAGAAAGGATAATTTCTGCTACTAACATCCACCATTTAATGGACCTACTAACGGTGAGAGTGTCCATTCTTAACGCTTTAAATTTTGAGATGTTATAGATAATAAAAATAAAAGTTCAAAATATCAGTTAAAAAGACTCCACGGATTAGCCATCATAAAAAATATTAAATTGAACTTGCATAAAACTTTTCACTCATCAGTACTCAAATTATTTTAAGTAATCTTCGTCATAAAGAAAAATTGTAAAAGAACAATTATCGTCTTCTCAGGTATATGTTGCAGCCATCCGAAACAGTAACCTTAAACTTCCAGAGGATTCTTGTGATCTTTACGAGCTAGATAAGGACAAGGAGGCCAACGAGGAAGTAGAGTTTTTGCCTCACAGAGACATTTTCAGGTATATTTCTGCACTGAGCTATGTTGTTTATAAGAACTCTCTTGTCTGATCTTGGTTTTACAAATATATGCAGATTCTTAGACAAAGCAGCCATTCAAACAAAACCCAGAGACCAATCTGAAAGCTCAGAAGCTCCTCCAAATTCATGGAAATTATGCAGAATCACCCAAGTAGAAAATGCCAAAATCATACTGGGAATGGTTCCAGTCTTCTGCTGCACAATCATAATGACTCTCTGCTTAGCCCAACTTCAAACCTTCTCAATCCACCAAAGCTTAACGATGGATACTAAGATCACTAAATCATTCAACATCCCCTCTGCTTCTCTCCCCATCATCCCTATCACCTTCATCATCCTCATCGTCCCCATCTACGACCGCCTTTTCGTCCCATTTGCTAGAAAACTCACCGGAATTCCCACCGGGATCACCCACCTGCAACGTATAGGAGTAGGGCTTATTCTTTCTTCCATATCCATGGCCGTAGCTGCTCTAGTTGAAGCGAAGCGGAAAAAATCGGCTAGAGACAACAACATGCTCGACGCCTTTCCCGTTATTCAGCCATTGCCCATCTCAACCTTTTGGCTTTCTCCTCAGTACTTCATATTCGGAATTGCTGACCTGTTTACCTACGTTGGTCTTCTTGAATTTTTCTATTCCGAAGCTCCAAATAAGCTTAAATCCATCTCCACTTGCTTCCTTTGGAGCTCCATGGCTATGGGGTATTTCTTCAGCTCCATTATAGTCAATATTGTTAATGCAGCTACGAAGAATAGCACCGCCAGCGGAGGATGGTTGGCCGGAAACAACATTAACCGGAACCATTTGAATCTCTTTTACTGGTTGCTTTCCTTGATCAGTTTGATCAACTTCACCATTTACTTATTTGTTTCTAAGAGGTACAAATATAGATCGGATAAAACCCTCATATCAGATGAGATTGAGAACGAAAAGGTCTGAGGAGGAAGTAAATTAAATCTAGTTGAAGTTTGCAAGAAAAGTTTCAATCTTTTGCACAATGTGGCATGGAAAAAAATGAGTAGTCTCTCTTCTTTTTCATCATTTTCTTTAGTAAGTTTAGTTTTTTTTTGTTCTTTAAGATTAAGATGTAATCTTTGTTGTTAGTGAAAACAATTATTAAGAGGAGATTGTTTCTAATCTCTTTCTATATATATATACAATGACAATATAAGAAATTCTTCTCGAAACTAATTAAGAGTATAAATGAAAACAAATTTCTTCATAAAATTTGAAAAAATAGTTGTATAATTTTTGGATTTCTAATAAAGCAGACTCAAAATTTTGGATTTTTATATATATTATATACAACAACTAAATTAAAATATGCTAATGGCTTTTGGCCGTTGAAACAAAGAGAGACAGAAGAAAAAACAGGAGGTGGAGAAGATGATTTTTATATATATTTATTGTCTACAAGGACGTGGCCGTTCAAATATCGTCTTTCATTTAGTTTTTAAAATTGTTAGAAAATTCAATTTTGAGTTTGTAAACTCAAAATCATGAAAGAAAACTTGAGCATGAGGCCTGTATTAGATCCAAAATGGTGTTGAGTTGGGAGTAGGGGTGTGCAAATTGAACCCGACCCAAACCGAAACTGGTCGATTCGGTTTGATTTGGTTTTGCACACCAAAAAAATCAAATATCGATTCTTTTTTGTAAGAACCGGATATTTCAGTTTTGTTTTCGGTTTTGGCTTCTCAAAAATGAAAAAACCAAAACCAACAACATTTCTTAATTCTTAGGGCTCGTTCACTTTCCTCTTCTTGTACGGCAGAGCGTAGTGTGCAGACTCTTCACTCTTGTAAACCTTCAACGTTGTCCCGTTTCGTTTCGTCTTCATGTGTCGTTGTGCTCAGTGAGAAAGAGTCACATCGCCAGTTGCCTTTTAGTCGCCGGTCATCTCTCGGTCGCCATTCGTCTCTTAGTTGCCAAAGTCGTCTCTTGGTCACCAGTCACCTCTTGGTAATCCATAAAACTAGTTGTTTTTTTTTTGGTTTCTACTCACTCTCTTTTTTCCGACTTTTGAATTCGATTTTTTGGATTGTGTTTCCATTATCTTTTCCTGTTTTTCCTTCTATTTTCTCCTTTGGGAATGTTGTGTGGAAATTATGTAATAGCTCGATTTCTCGTAACAGAACTAAGTAAATATAATTAGAAAATTTAATTGCTGAGAATTTTTAGAAATAAAGTATGAATTGGGGATGAATTTGGAAAGAAAATAAGTGAAGAAGTGGATGGAGTGACGACGTTTGGAATTGAAGAATTGGTGTAATGGCACCAGGCGACAGCTATAACACGACGGAGTGGGCGATATGCCTAGATTGGTTGATTGTAGCTGTTAACTGGTCTCAAGCAATTTGGCAAAAAAATGGTTTTTGGTCGAACAATCGGTCGAGGTTGCTGTTAGGAATCTTGACAAAAATGCATTACAGATTGGATTTTTGGATTTCGGTTGAACAATCGGTCGAGGATGCGGTCAAGAATCTTGATTGAAATGCATTACAGATTTCATTTTGAGGTTTCAATCGACTCATCAGTCGAAAGATTCGGTTGACTTACTCGATCGAAATTGCACAGTTTTGATAAAAACCAATTTTAATTGTAACGACCCAGATTTTCGTAAGTTCTTTAAAATGCATAAAATTTTGAAATTTTACTAAGGCCCTTGAAATCCTTTTTTAAAACAGTTATCAGAGTATGACTAAAACCGGATCGCTACTAATCTCGTCATAAAATCCCATTTAGAAAACTGTGCGGAAGCGTCAAATCAAGTTCTTAATGTAAAACGTTGCGGAAGCGTAAATACAATTTAACTGAAGAAAATTAACTCCCTTTTATTACAATTTAGAAAACTTAGATAAAACTGCTCTCTTTTATCCTTTCTTATATGCCTGGCCAGCCACGATCTCCCTCGAGCAATCGAATCCATCATCCATGCTTGCTATTGTTGTTCTTTATCTTCATTCATCTTTTGCTACTCCTAGTCCTTGCATTCTCCTCAAGCGTCCTAGTACTTATATCTACACCACAAGCAGCTGTAAGCCCAAAGGGCTTAGTAAGGAAAAAGGGGAAATGCACATGAATGCCTCTCTTTAGTCTATCTTGGAATGAAGGCCACCAAAACCAATCTTTTTATTAGTCCTTTACCATGTTATTACTTTACATTAAGTCCTTACTTGTACTTCAAGTTATAATTGAGAGGTTTTTTTTCGTGCAATGGCATAGTGCTCGGATCTGACCTTTTTCTTGCATTCTAGAATTCCCGTACCCTAAGAGGGAAGGGCTATGCCTAGAATGCAGACTACATTTGGTACCCATCCACTCTCAATTCCTTATTCTTTTTTATCATTTCTTAACATTTTAACTCACTCATGCATTCGTACCACCACTGAGTGATACTTCCTATACTTTCTATTAGCATACTTCATGATGTTTACAACATAACACTAAAAGAGATGCACATACATACTATCACTACATAAATAACACTCTTTAATCCATTTTAGAGTGGGGGCCACCCAAACCAATCCTTTCATTAATCATTATTCCGTTCATTGGTCTACTTCTTTTTTCTCTTTCTTTGGGAGGTTTTTCTCGTGCAATGGTGTAACGGCTATATCCACTACCCATCCACCCCCAATCTTCTCTTTCTTTGGGAGGTTTTTCTCGTGCAATGGTGTAACGGCTATATCCACTACCCATCCACCCCCAATCTTCTTTTCTTCTTATTTAATTCTTTCTTAACTTTTTACCTCACTTATGCATGCTTGCGTACAACCACCAAGGTGACACTTCTTAAGCTTTTTATTAACATGATGCATGAACATACATTCTTATCCTAACGTGATGCATGATGCTTCTAACATAACATTCATGATAATTGAAGTGCGCATAACATAAAAGTAAAGTTGTACTATTATTGAAAGCGAAAGCGAACTAAAATTTAAAGCGTACATAGAGGACAATTATAATATGAAATTCTAAATAGCGAATGCAGAAGGAGAATTCAAAACATACTACTCATCCTAAATAATTTTCTAGTTATTTTACATGCTTCTTTAGTCCTTTTACATGCTTCCTACATTCATCGTTTTAGGTGATTATTCTAAGTTGTTATACGAGTAGGTTACATGCTTTCATCTAAATCTTGCTTACTTACTGCTAATTGATTTATACATGCTGATTATATGTACTAGTGGTTACATATTAGTCCATTTACATGCTCGATATCAAATACATTAACCTAATTGATTAACATACTCGATTCTAGTTAAGTTACTTATGCTAGTTAAGTTAGCATGCATAGTTATCAATTCGTATGTCCTAGTATGTTTACATGCTTCCTACCTTTTACCGATCTAGGCGATTATTCTACTTAGTTATCCTAGGTGATTACATGCTGTCATCCTACTTAGCGCAAATCAATTAACATGCTAGGTTGATTACATGCTCAACTAGGGTTACGACTTGAATTCTATTTGATTAACATGCTGGTTAATTTACATACTTAGGTAATTAACTAACTTGATTGACATGCTCACTTGATTTCAATTAGCTACGTTGATTAGCCGATAAACATGCTATAGTGTCACTATACAACTAGTTAACATATCACCTAATTGAACATCAAGCCCGTTGAAAGGCACCTAACAAAAGCAATATAATTTATAACAATTCTAACTCATTCTTCAACTGCACGTAGACAATTACATTTCCTTCCTTCACTTCCTACTTCACTTTTCATTTCATCACTATCACTATCGACTTATCGTCTAGCACAACCAATAAAGGAGTTCATAGAGCAATTCAACAACCAAGCAAAGCATTACAGTAGGGAGTCACTACACTAACAAAATTCACAGAGCATTAAACATACTAACGTAACATCCTAAGTCAAGCTACATTCTTATCACACACATTTTGACAAAAGATGTGCAGCAGACTAACAAAATGAACCCATTCATTTAGGCTAACTCATTTTCTAGTTCATCATAACTTTCTATGTCATCATAGCTACTCTACATTTCACAACATTCATTCATCAGTCAATAAGATCTACAATCACAGCAAGAATCATCCAAGCAAAATACAGCTGGAATCTTTATCATCACTAAACAACTACTCAACTACTAGCAGTAAGCATTTCACAACAATTCAACCTACTTACCGTTTACACTAACGAAACGTTAGGCATTTGTCATTCATTCCATTGCCTTAGGCTTTAACCTTCATCATTTCTTCTACACATTGTCTAAGCATTTATATCACATCATCATCAAACAAAGCTTTAACAATAAAAAGGAAACATAACATATTTAACACTATCAATTTCTACACTAGAGCAACTAACTACCATAAAACACACGCACCCATACTTGTGGTGTCGGGCCTCAATGGCCAAAACAACCCCCTAATCCTTACCAATCTTGAAGAACTAAATTACAGGGACAACTCTCCAACTCCTAGTTCATGCAGCTCACGGACTACAGGGGAGAGGAGCACCCAGCAGCTCCAAGTCCTCAAGTTCACTCACGTAGCTCACTCTTTCAACTCACAATTTCACTAACAATACTCACAACACACTCAACTCTCCACTCATAACAGAGAGACTCCCGCAGGGGAGGAGAGTACCTCACGCAGGGAATGGAACAAATGCAGAGGAAGGAGTAGAGAGAGGTGTTATTACCTGGGAGGAAAGAAGGGACACCATGATGACTTCTAGGAAAAGGGGAAGGCCAGATATGGCATAGGAGGGGATGATTTTCGTTGCCTAGGGGGAGGGGAGAGTCGCTTCTTGTCGATTCTCCTGATTTTTTAACGATTTCTTTGATTTTCTTCTTATTTAATTCGTAGGTCTAGGCTAATTCGAACGGGTGCGGATGCATAGGTATCTTCCGCATTCGTCCGCAAGACCAAATTTACGTAGGGTAAAACGTGGCTTCAGACAGGAAAATGAGTCCCCATCCTGTCCATACCGTTCGCAGGTCACTTGCGGACGCCATACCACATTCGCACGTGGCGTTCGCAGTCGTCCGAATTGTCCCCAAATTTTGACAGAGTCGATGCAGACCCTACTTCTCTCGTCCGCATCGTCCAGAGACTCGTATGAAGGTCTCCAGTTTGTACAGAGTCGATGCAGATGCTACTTCTCTCGTCCGCATCGTCTGCATCATCCGCAACGTGTCATCCGAAACTGTCCAGACTTGAATAGATTCGATGCGGATGCTACCCTTCTTGTCCGCATCATCCTGACTCTCCTCCGTGACTCCACAGTGAGGTTGGGATGATGATTCTCATCCCCAAGACTCGTTCTAACTCGTCCCCCTGTGAGCCACGCGTTTGCGAACGACATATCGCTTCCACAGGTGTCCGAAACACCCTGGACAGCTCTTCACACGTTTTTCGCACTCAACCCCTATTTCGTAACATTCCGTAACATTTCCCCCATAATACATGTCATAAAAGGACATGTATAAATATGCCATGTAATGTCCTCCAAACTCCAACACTTTAATTACATCACGTATATGGGAAAAACATAATGGAAATACCTCTAGACTTAATGTTCAAAAACGCCCTTGGTAATATCCTGATAATTATCCAACTTAAAAATATCGGGATGTTACATTTATCCAGCAAATGTTTTGTCGTTAACCCAATTATTTTATAACAACAATCCTGCAATTTCCTCTCCACTTTACGACTTTCTCTCCACTTTACAACTTCCACCACCTCTTTTGTTGAATAAAACAAAGACAAGACATGGAATCTAGGGTAGGAAACAATGAAGGGTTTCCTGCATTTTGGTATTTTCTGATGAAAGTAAGGGGGAGGATGATTTCAAAAGGGGTGAGTGAGTGAGGGCTTCTGTCTTCTTTAAAAAGGGAGAGAGTGCGTGAAGGAGAGGAAGTTACTTTAGGTTTGCATATTATAGAGTGGGGAAGTGTTACTTGGATTTCCTGAAGTGAGCCATTCTTTTTTCTAGCTGGGCTGTTGTCGGAGAAGTGGTGCTTCTGTGGAAAGAAATTGAAATTGGAAGGAGTAAGAATTTGGATGCTTGTGGCCAGTGGAGGCCCTGCATCACGGGATGTTTTGTTTTGATTCTGCTATGCCTTGATTTTTTGCAATTGATCTTGATAGGCTCCAAGGATCGCTTAGAGCACAAGAGAGAAATCTATCACAAAGTTGTAAATAATCAGAACTAGCGATGCCAAAACTGACTTATCTCCCAATCCACTTGTGAACTTTGGCTCAATTTTGGAGATCACCAAAATAACATAATCAGCCAAATCGTTTAGAAAATCCAATGAGAAAACCAATCCGGATTTCAAGTTATGACCGAAACAAAATAACCCCAAATCTAGGGTTTCACCCGAACAGATTTGGCGACCAGGATTCAAACGGGGAGATCTCGCTCTATATAATTCCAATGAACACCAAATTTTGAAGGCAGTAACTTAGCTCAATATAGAACAAATCTCCAGAAGAAACAATTTCAAGATAACAAGCGTAAGGGTTTCAAAAGAGATCCACTATCGAGTACATCCAGCAGTTCAAACAGAAAACAAATTCTTGCGGCAAAATAAAATCCAACAAAAACTCAAGCTCAACTTGAGATCCACGAACCAATTCTTCAATAGAATAAAGGCAATCAGTCAAGAGAATAATAGCACACAAAGAAGATCATAATAATACAAAAACCTTTAAGGAAAAGAGAAAATCCAAGGAGTCCGCAGGCCTCCTAATGAGAGGGGCGACTAATGGCTTGCCAAGGAACAAACACTCTCCAAGGGGTGGAGACCTTCTTCTATCCCCACTCCACAATCCACACCTTGAAGATGAGGTATTGGAGGAGATAGTATCCCAAATTGCTAGGCCAAGAGATTCAAGAATACCTAGCTTGGGTGGTGGAAGAGACGGCGGTGAGGGGTAGGGGCCGCGAGTTTCCTTCTCCAAAGAAGAACAAAATTTACTATTTCATCCGAAAGTGTTTTCTCATTCTCAAAGAGGGGTTTTAAAACCCTAAGTGTTTACAAAAGATGTAAAAAGACCAAAATGCCCTTAATGTAGAAATTTTGGCATGAGGGCATGGTTTGCATGCAAACCGCGCACCTCTCTAACACTTAACCAAGATAAAAGAACAAAATTATAAAAACCAATTAAAAGTTTCCAGAACAAGTCTAATTTTAATTCATCAACAAGACATCAAATGATAATAGTGCGCTTTGAATTCTCACCCCTTCATAGAACTCCCTTTTGGAAACAAAATTGACGTGCTATTTGTTTGGTTGTGAATGCACCCATGTAATCATGTGGAACGGAACTCCTTTATCTTCGTGAGATATTACCTTCAAAGAATCCCATACTTTGATATTTTTTACAAAATAAAAACGCGTTCGGAAAACTATGAGTTTCTTGGCTCGGCTCCGAGTGATAAGTCCCTGGGGCACATCAGATTTGCTCTAACGACCCAGATTTTCATAAATCGTTAAAATGCGTAAAATTTAAAATTTTCTTTTTTTTTAAAACAAAACGTATCAGAGTGCATCTAACCGAATCGCCACTAACTTTTTCGTTAAACTTGTTATGAAAACCAATTTAGAAAATGTACGGAAGTGTTATAAAATAAATCATCATAAAACATGGCGGAAACGTAAATGAATAATTTAAAGAATAAACTACGCAATGCAATACAACATAATAAAACTTATGTGATTACAACCGTTTCTCTTTAGCCTAGCCAACCTGAAGTCTTGCTCGTGCAAATCATTCATCACGGCTTCGTTATGTGTTCATCATCTACTTATTATCTGTTCGTCGTTGTACCTACACCACAAGTAACTGTAAACCTAAAGGCTTAGTAAGGAAATGGGGGAAACAATTGTGCATATCTCTCTCTTTAATTCTTCTTAGAATGGGGGCCACCCAAACCAATTCTTTTCATTACGTTTGTTCTTCGTTCGTTCTTTACTCGTACATTGAGCTAGAGATTGGTGGGGTCTTAGGGGATGGAATAGTTGGCCGGACTTTGCCCTTTACTTTCAACTAGGTCCCCGTTCCTATCAAGGTTGGGGGCTTCGCCTAGCCGCGGACTAGTTCCGCTACCCATCGTCCCTCCAACTCCCATTTTCATCCCCTTTTCCGGTGTATCCCGCCTTCAAGGGTCCTCCCCTTGCGGCGTGTCCCGCCTTTAGGGTTTCTTCCCTTCCGACGTATCCCGCAGTAGGGTTTCTTTGGTGATAGCGTGTCCCGCCCATCCCAAACATTCTTGTTCTTTAGCATTTTCCTCACTCATGCATTTGGGTACCACCTCGAGGGGGTACCCCTACCTGGTTTCTATTAACATGAAGCATACTGCATTATAACGTACATTAAAGAAAATTGAAATACACATTGAAGTAAAAGTACTATAATTGAACACTCGCATTAAATGAAAGTAACTAGAATTGGAAACACATATAAAGAATAATAGAAATTGAAGCGCATTGAATATGAAGAGTAAACAACCAAATGGAATAGCACAAGTGATCAACACATATAACGAATTTAAATGAAGGGACCATGCTTGGACAAGTAGAGCACGATACTATTAACATGTAATTTCTTTAAATCGACTTCCTAGCCCGTTTACATGCTTCCTATATTTATCTCTAGGTAATTAGTCTACTCTATTTAGTTAGCTTAGGTAATTTACATGTTCAAGATTGATTACTTTAGTTACGTTCGCTAATTTACTAACATGTTACCATTATTATCTAAGTTCTTTAACATGCTTAAATTGATTAATATGATCGTCTATTAATTGAGTTAATTAAACCTATTAGTGAGCTACTTAACATACTAGTAAATCAACTAATAGTTGAACGTGCTAATTTATTAAGATAACATGCATTGGTCAATTTACATTCTAGCTAGTTTCATGGTATACTCAAATTAATTAACATGCTCAAGTTAATTAATTACCTTAGTTGATTTACATGCCACTAACAGATTTAACAACAGACGAATTAACATATGGATAATTACACATTGAAGCTAAGTTAATCATGCTGTGACTATCAGACTAGTTGATTTCTCTAGATAGATTTACATACTTAACTAATTATTAACCTACATGATTAGTTCCTTTACAACTCGTTAATTAATTAATAAATTGACGTGCATCAAGATAAAATCTTTTAAACTAAACATGCTCAACCAGATAGTTTACATGCTCAACTAATTAGTCTACATACTCCATTACTATCTACGATTGTTACTTGGTTTAATTAACATATACCGATTAATTAGTTGGTGCTTAGAGTAACTAGTTAATTAGCTAAACTATGATAAGTTGGTTAATTAGTTAAACATGCTCATCCTAATTATCGCAGTCCATTAAACATGCTAGAATTAAGAGTGTAAGTATTTCTAGTTATCACTATCGCTAAACAGCTTCGGTTCAATTATTATTCTATAACTACAGCAAGTAATCACTTCAGCAGTACACAATGAAACAACAGGGCAAAATCATCATCAAGGAAGTTAATAGTTCATTCGTACTTATCATATGGTTCATCATTCTTCATTCTCCATTCACTATCTGAGCATTCATGGCATTGATTAAAGCATTTGCAGTAAGAAAGATAAACTAACAGTAAAGGAAATATCTATGGAGTATAAATCACAGAACTAAGAATAATCTACAGCATACTAACATATCTACACTATCAACAACAAATAGACACACTCACGCACTCTACTTGTGGTGTAGGGCCTCCAACGGGCCAAGACACACCCAAGTTCCTTACCTCAAATATTTATCGTGCGTCGACGCTTAACCGTTATCTTTTCCTCCTCCTTTCGATACCTTCACAAATTAATAACGTATATTAATTTCATTCTTTTCTTATCCTTAATTATTTAGAAATCCTAAGAATTCATTAACGTCTAAAATGAAACATAACCTATCCTAATAAATTAATCCAACTACATAAAATATGTTTCATAACTCATCCAAACAAAACCCAACAGGAACTATGTCCATTAACAAGGTATCTATCTATCCTGCGAAATACTTAACTTAGATCACATAATTTCACAATCAGCCCAATTGCAGCGTATATTCAGAGCACACATCCACATTTTGTTTTTGGCACTATATATTAACAAAGGGAAATACTCCACAGTAATTGACTTAACATGATTTTTCTGTCAGAATGTTATATTGGTCACTTATCCAAAAATCCAATCACAAAGCTAACAGTCACACACAACCATTCACAATCTAGTCCCAATAATAGAGCACAATATTCCCAACAGTTCAAATTAAGCAGTAAATAGTAGCAAAGAAAATCTCCATATCTAGCGAGTAGCTCAAAACAACTGAAAACTAACATATCCTTCATTCATCAATACTCATGTATTATCACCAAAATTCACAAAGGAAGAGAAGGGGTGTCTTACCCAAACACCAGAGAGGATCGCAAACACCCGAGGGCAGACCCTCAGCTCCACCACGCGAGGGAGAGCACACCGGTCCTGCCTCCACTTTCTCCCTCTCACTCTGAAGCTCCCCCAGCTCTGTCTCCCCTTCTCGGCCTCCCATCTTCCTTCGTCTCTTCTCTGTATATCATCACCAGAGAGGGGACACTCTCTGCCAATACCCAGGGGCAGAGAGTGACATTCTCCCAGCACACCCGACTAGCCACTACATCCAACCTGCCACTGTCGGTCTCTAGTAGAGCAAGGACCTGTTCGGCCGAACCGCAAGCTGAACCAATCCACTACCCAGTGAATCGAAGCCA